>OX579646.1:5170069-5844591 GCA_951230895.1 Carpatolechia fugitivella
AAAATACTACGGGTAAAATTGTTCATGTAAAAGTTGTTAAAACTAACCTTTATAACATCGGTCGCTTGCTATACTATTTACATTTATCATTAATATTAACACTTAATCACTCATAAAACAATAATCAATGTAGCACAGAAAATTTTACTAAATTAGCGCCAACCTCAAATTAATAATAGGTTTCTTTTTTCATAACATAATTATAGACAAAAGACTCACACGAACATTCAGCCTCTACGAATCGATTCTTCGTTAAAATCGAGATAAGTTTATTTTTATTACTAACATGTTCCTGGCTGAATAATAAATTAATAGAGACCGTAGAAATTAAAAAATAAATAAACAATGAAAATTGCACTTGTGAGGTAAAAAGCATTTACCGCATAGTTTACTGCCTTCGTTAGTTAATTTTTCGAGCAAGGTGTATTAAAAATATTTTATTACATCAAACATCAACATCAACGGCCCGTTACAATCCACTGCTGGACTATGAGCCTCCTCCACTTAAGTGGAGGGTTTTGCCATAATCTCCACGCTTGGCAGGCGGGTTGGAGATCGCAGATTAAAAGGTTACTGTATCAGAGAGCGCTGCTGCCCATTCCCTGTTCAATATGTAGTCCCTAAGTCGCCTCTCAGGGAAGAGTAGGGGTTGGTGACAAATGTATTCAAGCATTAGGTCCAATCAAGCATTAGGTCCTTGTCATACGCTTGATACGTCGATTTTGCGACACAAGCATTAAATTTTATTATACTAAGGAAAAAAAAAAAATTACAATAATCATGAAATAAATAGAAAGAATAGTTAGGCGGCCTTATTGGCTATATAGTATTTTTTTCCTGGAAACTTTTGTATAGATAGGCGGGTTTCACTTCAAAAAAAAAGGAAAAACAAAACATTCATTTACTCATTTTGTGTTCTTAATGCATATCAGTAACGATATTTATTACTGGTAAGAACCACACCTTTCCTACCTGATTGTTTTCTACACCATTACCTTTATTTAGAGGCAATTTGAGACCCAAAAATATTATATTTCACTAAGTTATATACACTTTTGATAATATGCTAAAAAATCACGTACACGTGACGGATTTTCCGCAAGTATTTTCTTCGCAAGTTGCAAAATGATAATGTCCATATAAGCTGCTGGGGTTCTTAAAGTTTGTTGGCATCAAACTATAGTTGGACAACCCATGAGGGTTCTTCTGAAAGATACGTGTGAAGAGATATTCATTTAAAGAACACTGAACTTTTATTGCCTGAAATAAAACGTGTTATATCCTATGATAGTTCTAAAATTAAATGATTAATCAAGAGATACAGCATTGATGCTGTTTTAACAATTTTTTTTTATATAATCACGTTATAAAACGTACATCATCTATAATCTCATCATCATGCCGGTTCTGAGTATTCTCTTATTTTCTATTGTATCTTCAAAAAGTGGGGACACTGTCAAGCAAAAATCTCTTTGTGTGACTTTCCCCAGTTTGGTTAGGACATTGCAGGCTGAATCACCTGACTGTCTGAAAAGAAAGATGATTCCGTGCTTCGGAAGGCACGTTAAGCCGTTGGTCCCGGTTCTATCTAGTCGTTACATGAGCCAAGTCAGTGGCCTTTGGCGGCTCTATAACACTGACATCAGGGTTTGTGAGGTCGGTTGTCGATCTTACAGCCCACACGGTGAGTGTGCACATGGGCTGCATGAGCTCATTCCGCCATCACCTTTTTACTATCGGGAGTCCAGACGAACTGCAGCATACCATCCGCACTTGGTCGACATACCCCTTTGCCGCACGAAGCGCTTTCAATCATCTTTTATTATGCGCACGGCCAAGGAGTGGAATTCTTTGCCTGCTTCTGTTTTTCCGAGTGCTTATAACCCAAGCATTTTCAAAGCTAGAGTGAACAGGCACCTTCTGGGCAAACTCGTTCCATCATCGACCACATCTCGTCCCTCGCGGACCTGATTGTGGTCAAGAGTAAGCCCATCAACTAATAAAAAAATAAAAAATAAAACAAAAACGTAAAAATTCTTAGCGTAGACAATATCTTGGGTCGATATGCAGGGTATTCGACATAGGGTTGAGCAAACGAAATTGAGCAGGTTGAGCCATGAAAACAACTTTTGGACTAATTTGCGGACTAAAAAAAATATGTATGTATTCATATAAAACGGGAAATTCATTAACTGGCACTTCAACATGGAAACGGGTCTAGAAATATGAAATTTGGACTATAAATATTTGAAAATTCCACTTCAGAGAGGAATAAACAACGCGGACAAACCCGCAGGCGATCAGTAGAAAAATATTTATGTCCTAAAATAAATTATCCAGCACTATTGGCATATCGTCGCTTTAGAGTGAAAACCTCGTAAGTGTGTAAGAATCTTTTTTTCAAGAGGAATAAAAAAACAGCGTCGTGTAAGATAGTTGGACCAATGTTTAAAAAAAGTCGTGTTATTAATTTATTATAGAATGCTATTAGAATATTGGATGATTTCATAAGAAAAAAAATTAGGGCTTGATTTTGTGAGTTCTTCTCTCCAAAAACAAAAGAAATAAATTTTGAACGAAATCAGTTTCCGAGGTTTTCACTCTAAGGCGACGATATAAAAGGCTTGGAAACAAACTCCTTGCCACAGACAAAACAATTCAGACAGGACAACAAACAGAATCTAGCCTAAGTGGAGGGGAATGGGGGAAGGCTTTCAAGTAAAGTGGGTGCCCATATCCTGCTAAACAAATACCCTCCTTGGCGTGCTATGTTACGGATAGCTAAATAATGCAGGATTCCTTGAGCCAAAGCCTGATGAATGACTGCTAATATTTACATTTTTCGGGAGACTGTGAATGCGATTTAGGCTTAGAAAGAGACGTATGTAGAAAAAAATACGTTTATACCAATCCTTTGATATTCGACATGTTAGTTAAATAACATAAAACCTCTTGATGACTCAACCCACAAAACCGAACCAATTTTAATTGTCAAATTTGGGAAATATGCAATTTTTATACAATTTCAATACAAAATCTTTCTTCGCAAGAAACAGGAACAAAAGTTGTGCAGTTTCACGAAATATTTTTATTCATTCTCATATTCATTGGCATTGACTAGCCCAACGTGGACATCGGGAACATTTTTATATTTTTTATTTTATTATTTTCCCGTTGTCTACGTTATGTGGACAGCGGGAATAAACGAACTAAAGAAGTTTAACGTATTTTAAATAACAATATGTGACGCATTTTGTCAACATAAATAAACTTTAGATCAAATACAACGGTAATAGAAACCAAAATAAAAACTAGGATAAATAAATAAAATAAAATTATAAAGTTATCAAAAGTAAGCAATCAACGCTAAGAAGTTTACTTGGCACTTCCGTTAAACGACTGTTATATTGAAATAAATGAAAACGTTCATAATTTGTTTCTCCGGGATGACGCCATGAATAATTAAAACTTGGAAATTAATAGGTCGCCTTTGGTTGACTTGAGTGAGTAGGCACTGGTTGCTGCAAAACGAAATACTGGAGTTCGATTTTGATGCATGAAAATTATGTTTAGAACAGTTTTCAGAAAAAAGACTTACATAACCATTTTTCATTTTTATTGTTGAGTCAGTTGAAAATTTACTCTGATTGTTGAGAACTTAAGCCTTCGATAGCTAGCTAGTGAGAGTGGTTGCAGGCAGGCTGGTAACAGACGAAACTCCAACTTTCACTATACTCTTATATTTATTTACATTCATTTGGGCAGCACATGTTTGCCACAGATATAAAAAAAATGCTTAGATGAAAGAAAGAAAGAAAGAAAGAAAGAAGAAATTTATGAAAGATGCATTAAATTGAATCCGTTTCATGCTCCATTGCAGATGATCCTGTGGAGAGAGAACCCCAGTGAAGAAATAAATGCATATACAACTAGACACCGACATATCCGGCTCGAAGGACCATGTTGAGAACTTAAGCCTTCGATATCTAGCTAGTGAGAGTGGTTGCAGGCAGGGTGGTAACAGACGAAACTCCAACTTTCACTATACTCTTATATTTATTTACGAAGCACAATAAAATCGCAGCCATTAGCATCCATTACATGTAGAGCACGGACGGAAGTGACGTCACAAAATATCAGACTAAAAACAAAGGTAATATAAATTAATGTTGCCAACACTGACTATTACGCCTTACGAGCAACATCCTTATTATTAATAAAAATAGTATTTTTATAATTCAAGCGGTGTCTGGAAGGTTCCATGCTTCTATAGGAGATACGATTTTTTATAAATTGTACATTCCAAGTATTTAAGACCTATATAATATTATATATGTTAAAGATAAAAATGGGATTCAAAATGGAGATTTGTTGACAAAGTTTTCACCCTTCACCTTTGACCTTTTGTCCTCAGACACTGCTTCGAAGTTACTTGTTTATGTTATACGAGTTAATAAATCTACTTTAAATAAAACAAAACTGCCTCATTTAATTAAATGCTAAATTTCAAGTTTCCTTTATTTACAATAGTCAGTTAGCAAAGTGAAGATAATAAAGTAGCTCACTATAATCTCGAGAAATTGTTAACAACACTGAACAAACTGTGCCAAGCTCTATTTTACTTACAATTTCGCTTTAGCAATGTTCCAGAAACGTTAATAAAGTGCTCTGAAAAGTTACAGAATTCTTCGAGACTGGACTCGGAAAATTTATTAGTTAAAAAACTTAAATTTAAAGACACATGTAATGCCGAACCCACGAAACATATATATATATATAAAATAGTTCTTAAGTTGGTAAAATTTTTGGTTACAAGATAAGGTATTTGAAAAACTGTTCCAAAGAGAAGTTTTTTAATGTAGGTAAGTAAAATTAATGTTTTAAAATGTAGGAACTTTTTATACATCAGTTCTGAGTGATTTTGTTTTTTCATTTTTATTCTACTTAATCATCTTAACCTTATCATGATCATTTCTATAACCTCAATAAACATAAAATGCTGGTATAATGAAATGTCTCGTGTAATAATGTTTTTCTAACAATTTCACCTGTCATTTCCATGTGACCGGAAGTCGTTAGCGTCGTCGCCGCGGCCACTTCCGGCTTGTGACGTCATAATAGCTGTGTGATGTATACAGCCACCGCGAAGGTTTTTTAATAAATAATAGCTAGGGGTGGAACCTACACGTTTAGCGTGGTTTTGAGGTGTCAATGTAGATAAATAATTTTATAACTAATAATAATAGTGCAGCAAACAAGTAGTAAGGGTCATATAATTTTATTTTTTTCATAAAAGCGCAAAATATTTGAACTCAGTAATACGACCAACAACCGGTTGAAATTCTTATTTAAAGATTCAAGTTTTGGTGACATTCATAGAATTTTATTAAGTAAGCTTTTACACTGAAAGCATTTTGGATGCATGAGTAGGACGAAGGTCACGCCTACATTTTAAATAGCGAGTTAACTTTTCTAAGATCAATATTGTTACCTACCTTATGTTTTTCGTTTTATCTGTATATACTACCACGGTTTGGCTTCAATTCTACGGTGAAGCAAGTTTTCTTGGGATATAATATTATGTATTTTGCTTGTTATGATTATCATATTCAGGAACATAAGACAATAGGATGGAGGTCTTATTATAGACAAAGAAATAACAATAATATATATATATATAGCAACAGTACACTTTACAGAAATGATATTATTAATAACTGTAGCAAAGGCGAGCTTATCTCTAAAGAGAGATTTCTTCCAGCAAACCAATATGTTGTGAGAGACATGTCATTAAAATGGGATAACAAAAGTGTGTGCTAGAATTTAACTTAATTAATACATACATACATGCCAATAGCCAACATAAATACATTTATTATAAAAGATTTATAGTTTTATTTGTACGTGGAATATAATTTGCTCAGTGGTTTTACTTAATTAATTCTAATTTTGAACTCTTCTTCATCTTTTTATCGTATGTATGTTGAATTTTGACGTTGTATGTTTATTGAAAACATATATGAATATCTTCTATTGAATTCTAGAGTTACCCCTAAACGTACCCGCGGTGCCTCCTTACACACGAAGGTGATTTTAATTAAATTGAAACCACTTCTACATCAAAACACAATACCTACCCACACTAACGTTTAGCTAGGTGTGCGATCGTATGTCGATCTCAAGTCAAGGTGGTATCAACAAACAAGGGGTCCTAGATTGATGAATCACTGGCGGCCCCTTCATAACCTCTAAGGGACCCCTAGACCCAGGGACTTCTGTTTGTTCTGTCATCCGACACTGCGTGTATTAATGTACGAGTTAATGCAGTAATTGTGTGCGTTAATATATGTAAGTATAATTTTAGCAATAGCATTTGTTTTATATCGCAGAGCTTGGTATACC
The DNA here is from genome assembly GCA_951230895.1 of Carpatolechia fugitivella. Taxonomy (NCBI): domain Eukaryota; kingdom Metazoa; phylum Arthropoda; class Insecta; order Lepidoptera; family Gelechiidae; genus Carpatolechia; species Carpatolechia fugitivella. Next base: position 5,176,472 of record OX579646.1, read on the forward strand.
ATTGATAACTTTTTTGCATCATTTGGGTCTTCATTTTATAAATCGATAACAGACTTCGCCCTCAGTGTTAGGAGCCGCTGATATGACTTAAATGATTACCATATTGGCCTCGATTCGGGATGTCACGCTCTAATCCTTAATTTAAGTTAGTCCGTCCTTTTCACCTTTTAAAGATTGAAAAGGGACAGGAGATGGCCATCCTAATATTATAGCTATCGAACATCAAACTTGAATATTATGGCCGTGTCGATTGCACAATTTTAGAGAGCACTTAAACATGTGACTTAAAAATCTCTTAAACTGACAGCTACACACTGACAGCTGCCCTTATTAAATCGACTTAAAAAAAACGAGGTTAGGTTATCATTCGTTCAAATGAATATCATTCGTTTATCACCTCTGTTTCATTGGTCATAAAAACGTAAAGGGCGGTTGGATTTTAAAATTAGAATTAGAGCATGACATCCCGAATCGAGGCCATTATAAAGAACTTTAAGTAGTTCAAATTCCAATATGACTCACCCTAATATATTTATTATCATTATCATCATCCACCCAATCTATAAGTCTACTGCAAGACGTAGGACCTCTCCCATTGCACGCCACTGAGCACGAACTTTGCTTCTTACCGTACAATTGCTGCCAGTTACCCTGCATTTCTTACATTCATCAACATCAACATCAACGGCCCGTTACAGTCCACTGCTGGACTATGAGCCTCCTCGACTTAAGTGGAGGGTTTTGCCATAATCTCCACGCTTGGCAGGCGGGTTGGAGATCGCAGATTAAAAGGTTACTGAATCAGGGCTGTTGCCCGTTCCCTGTTCAATGTGTAGTCCCGAACTCGTCTCTTACGACACTCACGGGAAGAGTTGGTGACAAATGTATTCTCTGCCGTCACCACATGGCTTACATTATTGGCTTCAAAATACGTGGCAGGTTTTTTTAACATTAAATTCCAGTTCTTACTGTCTGATTTTACTGACTGCTGTGGTTATCAACCAAGCGTATGAAATACCTAAAATCCACTAATAAATTTCTAGCTTCGTCATTGTTCATATTACTGTCGTGTAAAAGCGAAACTCGATTTGGGTAGTCATGTTTGTTACGTATGTGTCATGCACAGTAAAGTGTTCTTTTATGCTACGCAGCAGGCTCATGATTGGCATCAATACAGATTTCATAATAGTGTACATAGTATATACAACGTGTTACAAAAAATACCAAAAAAAAAGAATATTTTTATCAAAGGCATTTAATTAAAATTTTCCCATCTCTAGTGATCAGCTGTGTCAAAGAATATTCGGACCAGATATGTAATTTTAGGTCAATGTACCTATTTTTATCGCTATGGTTAAAAATGTTTACGTACAACTTGTACCATAACATTCACATTAGAACAATTAATTTCGAAATGAAAAAAAAACTACAAATAAATAAAAAAAGCTTTGTTAAATAATTGTTATGAAATAATAAATTAATGAATTAATGAACTAAATATTTCAAAATGATATTTATGTTTGTAAATACGTAAACAAGATCATTAAGGCAAAAAAGAAAATGTTTTCTAACATAAATTGATTTAAGTACATCTCTTTTAAGAATGTAGGCACAAATGATGTACAAATACTTTTCCGTTCTGAGAATCGATAGTCTGTATATTTTAGGTGTCAATTGACACTAGAGATGGGAAAATTTTGATTAAATGCCTGTGATGAAGAATATTCTTTTTTTTTGGCATTTTTTGTAACACGTTGTATATTAAATATTATTTTTACTCGTATACGTATTACAAGAGTCTGAATAGTTTTTCCGATAACTTTTTCAGTTCTTCTTCTTCTTCTTCTTTTCGAGTCGATGGTTTTATATTTTGGTGGACCAGTAGGCAGCCACCCGGCGAGCATTGTCGGTCGCCTCCCACAGGTCTCGTAGCGTGCAGGTGTCAGGGCACCAGGGGCATGTCAATAAATGAGCCATTTTTCAGTTGGCTCAATTTTTTTTTATTTCAAAAATCTCCCTAAATCGGTATCTACCTAAAGTAAGTACACAGTCTCCTTAAAAACATTTTTAAATGTGCCATGTTGAGCTTAATGTTACTTTTTAATTCACTCAACAGCTCTTTTATCAAAGATTTTACGTCAAATGTTTTCACGCAAAACATTTTATAAGAAAACCGCGGAAGCCTTCGCACGGCAACACGAAAGTCGCATTCATTCACTGTTTACGTGACAAAATGTAAAGAATTACACGTTTTATTACTTCAAGCTGAATACTTTGACACGCACTCTGAATTCTGATGTTTTAAAACCAGATACCTCGAAATTATTATCAATATGTATGTATGTATTCTGGATAGACGACCTCTCATTCCTTTTTACCAACTTCAAATAATGAAATAAGTTGCGGGAGACTACTGGATGCGAGCAGAATAGAACAGGTTTCGATCTGGATTATTCTGGATTAACATGTCCAACAGTGGAAGTCTTTCAATTATTTTTTAATCAAGTGGATTGTAATGTTGACGACTGACTTCACAAACCCTATTCTCAACTGGTGTTGCCTTTGACATGGCTTATGTAAGACAACTTTCCGTTAATAGTCAGGACTCGTTGCCGTGGCACTTCATTCTAACTATAGTAACCTGAATTATTGTATTTTTAAATATCGCGACAATAAAATATGTTCTATTTTAATTTTATTATTAATTGTATACAAAAACATTACATAGAGGGGAATGTAAACGAAATGTATCGCAAAGTAAAACGAGATAACACTGTTTATTTTTAAAGTAGGCCTAGTTCTGTTGAATTTTATTGGGCTGTAAGCGCCTTGCAAGCCCATTAGTTTATTAGTACAACCCACGGAGACAAATACAAAGAGGAGCTGCCCTAAGACGTTTTCTATATGATAGCGGGGGTCGCCATTGGGAGGGGGTGCGGGGAGATGAAGTTCTGCTAACCATCTAGCGGTCAATAGCAAAACTAGCTTTGCAGCTAGACACTAATGAACCGTACTTAATTTTGCTATTACACACAAGATGGTTCTGTTCGTTAGTCCGTTACGCTGTATAATGTTGCTAGGCAAGTAAAAAAACAATAAATTCGGTCGTTTTTATTGTAGGATTACCTTATACGAGCAATTGTGATATACAGGTGGCCCATTTAGATGGGTCAGTATGGGTAACTCTGAAACTATAAGACATAAAAAGATCTGATAAGAAGATCTCTTAATTATCCTGTAAATTTAAGTGTGCAAAAAAGAATATATATATATAAAAAGATCTGTTCAATTTTGACACGGGATTTCACGTAAGTCCTTTATCATCACACTACCAAGTATAAGGAAACATTCTTGCCCAAAATGTGATATTTTGATGTCATGTATTCAATTATAAATATTGAGTAAGTTCATCAATATTTTCTGCATTATTTAATTGTATGCTACAAAAATAAATATTGTATACAAATATATTTTTTAGATTCCATATCTGGCCACCCAGCTTACTATACAAAATACATGAATGAATGAGCATGAATGAAACAGGTCATACAACCTTCTACAGTCAAGAAGTTATTCTACTTGGCGATAGATGGCGTTGTTATTGCCGAACTTTCTCGAAGGAATAAATTACGAGCATTAAAAATTGCATTTAAAAAATACATAAGAGTGAAATTATGTCTTTTTTTCGTTATAAATAGTTGTATTACTCGTACTGTTGCACGATACAACACAGCACATAATTTTTGCGTCACTAATTTCAATTAAAATGGTTGTAATCAAACCAAGTCATATTCGTGTCGTATCCATAAAATCCAAAGAAACACTGACAGAAGCGACACCTGGTGGTTAATAGCTAGTAGTAAGAGTACTTAGTCCGCTATGAGACGGGACTAAGTTGCTTGTGGCACCTCCTCTTTGTATTTGTCTCCGTGGTACAACCAAAGCCAAGTAGCACTAAACTAAAAATTCTTAGTAGGTACTTCTTATACTTTCCTCGACTATTACGGAGTACGGAACGAGTTCAAACGCGGTGGAATTCTATATCAAAGGAGAACTGAGATTGCATTTACTTTGGTGCAGAATTGCATAACCTTACTTACAATATTCGATGTTTTCTTTGAAGTTAATTTAAAGAAGATGAAATAAATTACTGAATACTTATAATACGTATGTATATATATGGGTGGATGGAAAAATATATGCACTTAGACCCCTCTTCTCTAATTATCTCTCTCTTATGAAATAATTGTAAAAAAACGTTTTACTACTGCTTACCTGCGTCCAACTTACCGTCCAAATTTCACGTTTGTCGACCCAGTATTTAAAAAAAATCATTATGTACTTTCATTTAGATATACTTGGCATTTTAGTTTAGGAAAATAATAATCAAGGGACTTAACGTTACTATTTAACTCATCATAATTAATGCAACAAAGCATTTCTACGAGCATGCAAGTCCTAGACAAAGGCCAGTGGCTAATTAGTAAATTAAATCATCCTAGTTATAACAACACCTTTATAAAGTGAGAAATAGCATGGAGTAACAATGGTCCAGTGTAAGTTGGCACTTAGTGCCTTAGTGAACATTTGTACGACAAGTCGTGTCATTACACTGGTTAGTAATATCGCACTTTGAATGTTCTAGAGAGAAGCACTGAGTTCACTTGCTTTTTACGCTAGTAAAATAAACTGAGTCCTTTTGTTAAAATGTTAACGTTGAATTTGTCTTAAGTTTAATAAAAAAATGTTTGCAATGTTGGTGATTTTACTTTGATTTAAAGAAAATATAAAAATATAGAGTCAAGGAGATAAATTATGTAAAGCTAATGTTTTTTGTTTTTCTTTGTTTATTCTAAGCTTAAATAATAGTAGATGCTCGAAAGGTCACCCGTACTTTCTTTGAATTATGAATTTTAAATTGAGCAGAAATAAGATCGTTTTAGATGAAATATACACTTTTCGAAATATATTATTTTTCTTAGTAAGTTAGTATCAATCAATCAGCCTATTGCATTCCACTGCTGGACGTAGGCCTCCCCAAGGGCACGCCAAAGCGCACGATCACCCGTTTTCCTCATCCAGCCACCACCAGCGACCTTCCTCAGGTCATCAGTCCACCTGGCAGGGGGGCGTCCCACACTACGTTTCCCGAGACGTGGTCTCCATTCGAGAACCCGTCTACTCCAACAACGCTCGTCGGTTCTGCGACAGACGTGGCCAGCCCATTGCCACTTCAGCTTGCTGCACTTCTGGACGATATCAACTACCTTGGTCCTCTGCCGGATGATTTCGTTTCGGATTTAAATCCGTAAGTTAGTATAGATATACAAAATTACAAGCGTGTAGATTGAATAGATTTTAAGTTTAGGGGCGGCGTTGAAGGTGACTCAAAATGGTTCGTGTAATGTATGAGTGACCCTCGGCTGCAGAAGCGTCGCGGATTTCTTTTGCAAACTTGGTTAGCACGCTGCCGTCTGTCTAGATAAATATTGCCACTCTACTGTTTTCTGTATCCTTCATGACCATCGCCCAACTGACTAGGAGTCGAAATGGTCTCGATGGCGAATGGTGATGATGGAAAAATCATCATCATCATCATCATCATCATGACCTTCAGACTTTTTTTGTTAACTAACTGCAGCTTCGTTCTATAGCGTGAATGTCATCTCAAACTCTGCACCCCCAGCAAAAAATAACAATAATGTGTAAAACCAGCAGCGTACCTATCTATTTTTGTATCACAGTCAAAGTACTAGCTACACGACATTTAGCAGACTCTCTACTATAGAAACACAAGACGAAGCATTTAGCTATGCAAAGTACGACATTACCAAATTAGAGTGTACTCAACTATTCGATTTAACACGAAATAACATGCAAATTGTGTCCCAATCGAGAATCAAGTCGCTCTCAATGATGGATAAAAGCGGTTTTAAGCGGTTTAAGCTGGATTACACTGCTGCGAAGCGGAGGCGTTCATTTATTATGTAAATACGCGACAAATTAAATCCAATGGGAATTTCGTTTGACAAACGGTTGGGTTTTCAAAATACATCCAGGTTGTTGTTAGTTTATTAATGAAAAATGGCGGGAATATTTTTGACGGCGCGGCGCCATGAATGGTTTTTGATTTGGTCGTTATATGGCCTTTTATTTTGTAATAGTATATAACCAGGACATCTATGTTCATAAATATTATGGAGGAAGTTTCTTGAAAAAGAAAATTGAGCTAGACCACCAGCTATGATAAAGACACGTTTTTAATTCAATTCTTTTAGTTAAATTCATTAATAACTTTGTTTTCTTTTTTCATCTTATCATCGTCTCTTCTTATCACAAAGGGGTGATCAGAGCCTAAACTACTATTTTCACTAGATAAACGTTTCCCAAAGCATTAATCGTCTTATTGATGTCCTAACTAAACTGAGGGAATTCTCACAAATAATTTTGTGTTTAACCTGATAGTGTCCTTACCAGGATTAGAACCTGGAACATCACGGACGCTGTTAACCATAATATTAATATCATATAAATTAATATAGAGGTACATGTAGTCACTACATCGACACAGTCATACGAATGTAGGTACCTGAACAACACTATCCAATGTCGGTGTTTCAATTACGTGTGTAGCTGCTCCCGTCCTCTATATCCAATTAGGATTAAGGGTGTGGTGGTATTGACAGCGGATACAAAATATCTATACAACGTGTTAGTGAAAGAACGCAAAAACTTTCAAGTGGTAACTCAGCCTATAAAACTGAACAACTTTTAATTCGATCTGGAACTGTTCCGAAATCGCAAAAAAAAAATCTTTTCAAACAAATTGATCCGGCTAGCTGATAAAAAAAAATGCGTTTCGGAAAAGTTCTAGAACAAAAGTTCCACCCGAGATGTTATGCGTTATTTCACTAACACGTTGTATAATGTATAATGTATTAACTGTTTAAATTTTGATTATAGAACAGCTAATCCTGAACCAAGTAAATTTTTAAGAAAAAAGAAAAACGAGACCTTTGTAAAGTTGTAGAACAATATTTGTTTATTGCTATGGGTTGAATTATAACCTGAAGCTTTTGCGGTAAGTAACTTAAACGTTATCACAAAATAAATACAGCCGCAGCGTAAACTCTTGATCGTGCAACAAGTACCTACTACTAGGTTCTTTTCATAAGTCAATTCGTATGTAAATTAAAAAATAAAGCTCTGTTATTTCTGCTAGTAAGTAAATAGTTTGTTTATAATTAATAATAATTTATTTTCTAGAATATGTACACATTACAGACAGGTAGTATTATAAAATGGTATATCGCAGTATTCAACCTTAACTAGTCATGCAAATATTTTTTTTTATTCTAAAGGAAGTCAGTTTCATTGATACAATAACAACGCCAGTCTAATAATAATAATAATAAATTATATCAGGAATAAAATAAAACAGCGCTCCGGTAGCCAACTTGTCAATTAGATTTCCCGCTGTCACTGGCGCCTAACCCTAAACAGGATCCGATCACGGGTGTAACACTCAGTATTAGTGGCTGGCTTTTTGAAAGGTGTCCGTGATTGGTTTTTAATTATTTACCCGACGAGGGGACGGTCCATACAAGGGTCTATATCCTCATGGTCTACGTAACTTTATTGGGTGGTCACTTCATTATCTGCTCGTCTAGAGGTACTAGATCTGTATGAGTATTTTAAAGCGCCGACAAAAATAAATATTTATTCAAAACTGGCTTATTTTGTTACAAATCGACTTACCTAGAATAGACCCGCCGTATTTAATTATTTTTACGAATATAACCAGATTCTTTTGTCCATTAAAAAATATATTTTTTTTACCTTATGGAATAATTTTCAGGGAAACAGCTATGCTTTTGAAAAGACGCAAAGGTTGTGTGGGTGTGGTTGACCAATTCAAACTAGGCGAGCGTAGCGTAGAGCACCATTCAAGCCTAATAATTCAACTGGTTTATTTCTGGTTAAATTCATTCATCATTGGCCTTTAGGAATAGAGCAATTTTTTCATGTTACGTCACAATCAACCAAGTACAGAATGTGCCTTTTTCAAACTCTAACTCCACCACAAGTTTCGCAATCAAGGCGAATCCCATTATAAATTGGGTCAAATCTTCCGAGACTCCAGAATGATGACGTCACTCCCTCATCATCTCCGTAATTGAGTTCCGCTAGTTTCCATGCAAGAGTCTGTAATCGCTCGACGCAACCCGACTCTATTAGCGCTAAGTTAAACCGAGTTCAAACTCTACTTGACGGTACACGATCACGTATTTATGACGTTCCAATTTAGTCACATACAAATTCTTGAAACTATTAAGTGGTGGTTTCTTTGTTAGATACTTTTGACACAAAAAACCATAGCGTCGCAAAGAACGAAAACCACCATAATATGTATTTTTTTTTCGATCGCTCATTCTATCTTTTGCTTTTCACCTTTCTTGAGCCTGTGCACATTGCTATATAATTTCAATTTTACTTTTGTGGCTATAAATTTCAAAGTAATCTAGTCACTTTTTAAATATTTCGGGTTTAGTTAAAGACATTACCATATATATATACAATACTGTTTACGTGTAAGGGCTAGTGAAGATGGCCGTGTGTGAAGATGTCCCCACATATTTATTTTTATTTTATTTGAACGAAAAATGAACCTTATCGGTACACCTTTTTTTTTTCAGATCAGACTTCTTATTTAGACACAAAATTAAGTTGTTAATAAATTAAATAGCAGTCTAGAACATCGCAAAACAAGCGACAATTGCAATCCATTACCACAAGTTCAATCGGGCGACCGAGACAAAAATCGAACTATTAGATCTCGATTCTCGAATAGTTTTATTCATTTCAGTAGATTTCACGAGTGAGAGGGTCGCAAATTGCACTGCTCGCTCCGAAGGCAGTAATCGATTGTGCCGCCATCTGTTGGCAAAATAATGACTCCGTCTGGTATGCTCCTCCGTTATTCTGTGAGGATATATGCTGGAATTTCAGAATCGACTATCTGCTTGTCTGTGAACTGGGTTTTCAGAAGAAATTCAAAGGTTAGGTGTGACCAACGCTCTTTGGGTCAGCGTGTGCTCGAGTAAGGCCTAATTCAGGGTAGATTCAAACTCCTCGGTGGAGATGTATGTATATGAGCTGTTGATGATGATGATGGCATTCGCTCGTCACATCTCTTCTGTATAAATTGCACCCAAAATGTTGTTGAAATCAAAAGAATATAAATGAATAAAATAAGAAATTAAAAAAAAGCAAGCGCTAAATGTTACCTTTCTTTCCATAATAATATATTCATTCGATAGAATTTATTTTTTATTAATTAAAAATGATCTTCGAATTCTCCTTATACTACACAAAACACAGCGAAAGACCAAATACAGGCCATAATGAAACTATTTATCTTTCCGACGCCGCCGATCGGCAGCAGGCCGATTTCAGCACAGTACCCTCGATAAGGGCTGCCCACAATCGTGTTTGCTACCCCATATTTCAGGTCAAGTGAAGAATTAGCGGTTTTTCGTCATAACTGCTGCAATATTGCTTTGTTTGATGCCACATTGCGCTATTAATACGAGCGATTTACATAATATTGTTTTTATCGTTAAGATTTTAAAATCGACTAACGACTATTTCCATAAACTATAGTTGGGATCCTTTTTGTTTTCTGAAACGAGTCCCCTCTAGGAGGATAATCTGGATCGAGAGGCAAACGTTCTGCTGTTCGGTTATGGACATTTTTTAAATTATTTTATTACTTCTGCTTGTTATAGGGTTTTATTTCTAGCACACTATTGGGCAGGTCATATAGCTCGACGAACTGATAACCGATGGGGAAGAAAGATTCTCGAATGGCGACCACGGGCCGGAAGGCGTAGTGTTGGACGGCCTCCCACAAGGTGGACAGATGACTTGGTGAAAGTTGCTGGGCGCCGCCGGTGGATGTAAGTAGCGCAGGACCGTTCACGGTGGAAACCTATGGGGGAGGCCTATGTTCAGCAGTGGACGTCTTCCGGCTGAAATGATGATGATGAATTATGCTGGCGAGCTTTGCAAACTGTTAATAATTTTAATAAAAAAAATATCTTAAACTGAAAACCCCTCTTCAAAGAAAAGTTCTCGGAAAATAGGCTTCAACGTAAAATTTAAAGCCTCTAAAAGAAGAAAGTTATACTCGTCACGTAGGCTTATTTGAGGTCATTGAACTGTGCAGCCCCATCCTGTTAGCCAGTTCTCAAGAACCCCTGCCCTCGGTAATTAGTGATAATCAGAAGAATTCGCAAGGCCTTTAGCAATCTTACTTTTCATCACGCCTTTACGGAGTCCAATTAATGAAAGAAAATGAATATATAGGTAGATATTTTATTAAGAGTTTTCTTAGAGTAAATTCGACGGCTATTAAAAACTTAGTACCCCACTTGATGGCCTTTTTTCGGTGTACTAAACTTCATTGATTTGATGCTCGCTATTTAAAATGTCAGGTTCTAAGTTTATTCATAATACACTGGCATATTTATCAACGGCCCGTTACAATCCACTGCTGGGCTATGAGCCTCCTACACTTAAGTGGATTATGGTTTTGCCATAATCTCCACGCTTGGCAGGCGAGTTGGATATCGTAGATTAAAAGGTTACTGTATCAGAGAGCGCTGCTGCCCGTTCCCTGTTCAATGTGTAGTCCCTAAGTCGCCTCTTACGACACCCTCGGGAAGAGTAGGGGTTGGTGACAAATGTATTCTACTCTGCCGTCACCACATGGCTTTTTTATTTTTACTAAGCCTTTACGAAGTCCAAATAAATAATAGAGTAAATTCTACCAGTAGTGGTAATATAGCGGGCGCGGAGTTGAGGACCGTGAGGAGGGGCGCAGTAGAGAAGAGACCTATCTATACCCAGCAGTGGGTGGATTGCGTTTCCTTGCATCGAAGGTACGGTAAGTCATTGTCTTCTGTAAAATACTCCTTACATGCGCCATATTGTCAGAAGCCATAGGTGGTTTAGTTAAGTCTGAAACCAGAGTTTGTTAGGTTGGTCGTCGACCTTACAATACAACCCACATTATAATCATTTAACGTACTAAACCACACATGGCTTCTGACATGGCCCATGTAAGGACTATTTTCGTAGATTATAACAGGTACCGCTGACTTAACGTATCTTCGGAGAATTTAAACCTCGATTTAAACACTTAGAAACACTTTGTTTTAAGCTTATTTTAAACCAAAATCGTGGTAATAACCCGGTAGATATGTGTGTTATTAATTTAAACACGTTCTACACTACCTGTTATTAGGGTAGACTCGAGTCCCTCGGTGGGGACGTATATATGAGCTGTTGATTATGACTACACTGCCTACGACCAGAGAAAGATATAATATATAGAAAGTAGTAACACTACAATTTCCAATCCGCGGCATCTTCTTTATTTAAGACCTCTACCAGTTTATACCCATAATTCCTATTTATCGTCGTTATAGCTAAAGCAAAAAAGATAGAATTATGTTTCATTTAACAAAAACTTTTGTCTAATTAAGATTTCGTTGTATTTCTTTTTGCGGCATATACTTTCTTACATTTTATAACGGCTTTTCCAAAAACGCTTCTGTTTTCAAATTTCCTAATTAATCAGCATAATCAGATTCTTACAGTTCACCGAGCGAACGGCTTTTCTTTAAAATTCCTACCATACTGGCCTAATTATTTCGATTGGAAGGGCACGAAAAAAAAACAAAATAAAAGGAAAAAAGCAAATAAGATTGAACACTTAAAAGGTAGTATCCGTGGCATTAAATCGTCATTAAGTGAAAGCCGGGTTGGCCGAACACAAGGAATTACTTAATTAGGTTCCGCCGCAACTTAAGGTTTCACTCAAATTGAGATAAACTGTGTACAGTGCGAGCGTTCTTTAGTTAACCAATGTTAACAAAGACATTAAACTTTACAGATGTTTAAAGTGCACAAAGCACAATTTGAAAAACAGAAAAATACATATAAAATAATAAAAGAAAATAATACAAAATACTGAATGCAGAATCAAAGAAGTTTATTCAAGACACAAGCAATCTGCCCGTGGCTACGCTCGCGTTATGTAAGATTTTCCCGTGGGAATACGACTTTTACCGATAAAAAGTATTCTATGTGTTAATCCAGAGTACAAACTATCTCAATTCCAAATTTCATCTAAATCCGTTTAGTAGTTTAGGCGTGAAAGCGGAACAAACATCCAAACATCTAAACATCCAAATATATTTTCACATTTATAATACTCGTATTAGTGTGATAATAGGCCATGAATATATCTATGGGTATAACATATTATCCTCGGTGTGCCTGCCAAGCCTTAGTGCATTTTAAGGTTTTGTTTTTATTCGCTAGTTGTACTCAGTTTTGACGGCGGATCTGATACAAAAACCAGCTTATGCAAATTCCGCCTAAAAACCGAGTTTAAAAAATACGTGTGTGTAACTTTTTCTCTGAAATAAATGTGTCGATTTGAAGCAGTTTTCTGGCACCCACATACGAGTATAAGATGATTTGAAACCGATGTTTGTAGTAGGGTGGTGATATTCTACTCTGCCGGCACCACATGTACATGTTATCATACATACACACAATAACATATTATTATATCATCATCATCATTATCATCAACAGCTCATATACGTCCCCACCGAGAGGCTCGAGGCTACCTTGAATCAGGGCGATTAGGCCTTAGTCGACCACGCTGGCCCAGTACGGGTTGGTCGACTTCACACACAACCTTTAAATTTCTTCGCAGGAGTGTGCAGGTTTCATCACGATTTTTTCTTTGTAAGAGCTTCGAATAAACGTACATAATGAATTCGAAATTCGAAAACACATTGGTACGTGGTGGGGATCGAACCCGCGTCTCCCGGACGGGAGGCAGCAGCCTTATGGCTAAGGCCAAGTCAAGTGGCCTTGACCACCAACGCTCTGTATTATATAATATTCAATAAATAATTATCGGATTATGTATCATATTTTGTGTATTATAAGATTATTATCAAATCGCAACAAATACAAATTATATCAGATTTTTGAGTATGAAGCAAAAACTATGAAGTAAATGAACTATGTGAGCGCGAAGCTTCTCCGTTTCAGCTAGGCCAAAATTGCTTTTTGTATGTTCATCTATCCATCTATCGATCTGTTTGTTCTTATCTACAAGTCGCGTTTCTCACTCAACCGATTCTCGTTAAACTTTGTGAGCAGGTTCCATAAAAATATAGTTTTTTTTTTTCAGTCCGTTTTAGGAAATTAAAAAAAAACGTACATAGTTATGAGGGTTGAAAATGTAAAAAATACATTAAAAAAACTACTCGCGAGGTCTACAGCTCACAGAGCCGCTAGTTTTAGTGTGTTTTATTCCAAAAAAACTGTTGAATAATATTGTTTATACATATACACAACGCTCATATTTTTAATTGGCGATACTGACGATCGAACACAAATAACGAATGTGTATTTTTGCACTTACGGATTTTTCTAAACGGTCAAAACACATTATGGAATTTGTTAGCTTGTTTCCGGTTAGAATATCTAAAAAAGGATTTTATTAGCACATAGAGGATAAAAGGAGATTAAATTAAGCACAAAAAAAATGCCTAAATATAATTTGGCAGGCGCAGCGATTATGATAAAGACTACATTAACTTAAAGACTACAGAAACTTCGTACATTTCGAATGCAAGAAAAACAAAAAAGCATACCTAACATACATTTAGTAGGTATTCCATTATCGTTTTACTCTGCCTGGGGACATACAAATTACGTTGAAGTCGTAATTAGAGCTAACTACATTCATTTACCTGTAGAAAATTAACTCAGCGTCGTACATTTTCAAATTGTACGTTAGCGTTTTATGTAAATAGGCCGGTTTAAAAAAGGGACGAGACTAATTTATACCAGGTATGTACAATATTAAATAGAACTTTAAAAATCACGAGCAATTAAAGATAGTTTTTGAAATCTAGACTTTTGACACTTTTGGTGTGTAAATTTTTCATAACAATTTGAAATAACGTAAGGTTTTTATTTTTAAACTTTTGGACTTTAACACAATACCTCGCTTCTTATCAGGACTATGCCTAAAGAATAGATCACTCTAAATTGGCATCTACTCAAAATGCATATCTTGTTCCTTGTAAGAAACAAATGAGCGAACTACCTTCTCAACTTGTTTTAAAACAACTCATTTACTCTCTAGTTAGTAAAAGAAATTAGTTGCTATCCACCTTATTGTGCAGATTTTATAGTGTAAACACCCAGAAATCTACTGACGACCTGCGGTGTCCAGAAAAACTTTGTTTTTCAGTTTATGTGACATCTTATCTGTCTATGTCTGTCTATGTCTTATTTAATTAAATAAATAAAAAATAAACTAAAATAAACATGAAAGAAAGATTGACTTATGTACGCACTGTCGTTTATTACATCGTGTGGGAGGTAAGGTTATTATTACAAAAAAATAACGACTATCTGGCTGTTATTTTAAAAACATATTTATAACAGTTACGAAAATTTAACTGAAAAGCATCACTTTACTGTTTATTTAGCGCCAATTTGCAGAGGGGAAGCGATGTCAAATTGATGTTTAATTAACTCATTGCTTGATTTCTGTCGCTTAAGATCAAAGGACGTAGAAGTTGCCAGGGTTAGGCATTTCACGGCCCAATGGGGACGCGGCAAAATAATATTAATTGGAGATTTCAGAGCTACCTTACAGCTAAGGAGTATTTTATTTATAATATTTTTGAACGAATGAATACGTAGTTTCTTTTGTTTCACTTATTTAATCTCAGCAATAAGCCTTGTGGTGACGGCAGAGTAGAATACATTTGTCACCAACCCCTACTCTTCCCGTGGGTGTCGTAAGAGGCGACTTAGGGACTATACATTGAACAGGGAACGGGCAGCAGCGCTTTCTGATACAGTGACCTTTTAATCTGCGATCTCCTACCCGCCTGCCAAGCGTGGAGATTATGAGGCTCATAGTCCAGCAGTAGACTGTAACGGGCCGTTGATGTTGAATCTCAGCAAGACTACCAGTAGTTGATTTTGTAAAAAAAGTTGTTTTTGTTTACCAAATACACACTTAATGTTTTAAAAACTTTATGGAATTGCTACACTTGAACAGTTCTATAAAAGCATCTTTATTTTCCATTAATATAACTGAGAATTTTCTTTTTTAATTAATAAGCATGACAGACGTTTACAAGGCGAGCCATTAAGCATTCTCTTATAAAATGATTTCTTCAGCTAAAGTTGAGACAAACAGTCCTATCTCAAAGACAACGCAGTTTAAATTTACACACAAACTTCATTATGTCCGTTTTAATAATACTCGGAAGAATATTATCCTTTAAAAGCTTGAGGACTCTATTTAAAAAAAAAAGGTAAATGCTTTTTTTAATATTATAAACTTGTGTATAGCCTTAAATGCTGGAAGTTTGTGAAAAATGCAAGTACATAGGGTTTTCTAAAAAAAAATGTTGTATGTAAATATAGTAATACATAAATTTGGTTTTTAGCCCTAAAGGGGTATCAAAGCTTTAGTTGGCATTTAGAAAGCATGCACTAAACTTAAAAAAATATCGGTGACTGATTTCTTACGGACCTGACTGCATTTAGATTTTGACTCGACTTAGCTAATATAATAAAATTATAATAGACTTCTTTTTTATCCCTTCAGCTGCCATCGAAACTGAGTTTCGTAACCAGTTACGATCGAGGACTTATTCGTCCTTGTTCGGAACCAGTTGCGATTTTATACTTAAGCTAATCCGGAGCAGAAAAATGAAAAATATACGTACCTAGTTGATGATTCGTTTTCTTTCCTTTGTCCTTATAAAAAACTAAGTAGGTACTACTCACGTTACGTTTCCATCAGAATATGTATTTCTTATTAATCCACTCTACTTCCTCTACTTTAGAGTTTCCAATTGGCTGTCGGATCCATAATGGATTTGTTTACGAGAAGTTGGTTAAACTTTAATTGGAGTGGGTATTGGTCGGGCCGGGAAGGAACTCGCAACCACTGATGGAAAATTAACGATTTGGCTAGGACACTGGTTGTTTACACGTCTTCGCAATTTCACTGACTGTCCTCATCAAGTTGTTATGGCGCTAGGAGATCGTTTTATGGAGTGCTGACTGTACCAAATGTTTTGCTAAAACTTTTGCTGTTTCGTTTGATTCTATTGTTGCTTTGTTTAGTAATTAAGTTTTTTTTTTATATAATTGTGTAATATTATGTGTTCATTAAGTAGATCAATTGTGCCGTGTGGTGATGGCAGAGTAGAATACATTTGTCACCAACCCGTACTCTTCCCGTGGGTGTCGTAAGAGGCGACTTAGGGACTACACATTGAACTGGGAACGGGCAGCAGCGCTCTCTGATACAGTGACCTTTTAATCTGCAATCTCCAACCCGCCTGCCAAGAGTGGAGATTATGGCAAAACCCTCAACTTAAGTGGAGGAGGCTCATAGTCCAGCAGTGGACTGTAACGGGCCGTTGATGAAGTAGATCAAAATTTAATTTTACTACTAGATTAGCTCTTAAGAGTAATTGGTATTTAAAATCGTAAACATTCGAAAAAATACAGGTTTCCCTCAAGGACATATAGAAAACTGATGAATATTATTTCCAGTCCAGTAGTAAAAAAAATGTATCAGTCTGTCTATAAAAAAAATGCGCGATATTCAAATCATAACCACATTACCTGAAATAAAACTGCCTCAAAACACAGTTTTTTTGTTATAGTTTGGTTAAGTACAAGAACATAAAGAAATCTTCTAAGAGAAATAGGAAATACGACTAAGTAATTTGTGGCTAAGATAACCTGAAATCTTTTTGGATAAAATTTTGAATACGACTAAAACATTTATCTCGACATTTCGTAACTACACGAAGTCCTTAAATTATTCAAATTGCCCATTGATCTGCGAGAACGCGGTTGGTGACTTCACGTCAAGATTGCGAGGGTACCCTGGGGTGAGTCGATTTACCAATAAATTAATATTATTGGGACAGAAACACAACACGCTTGAGAGTCTCAAAACGGTGCCTTAGCAACGTTTGATCTTGAAACGTTGGGGCGTTTTGTAAGGACCGAAAGTTTCTTCACGAAATAAGCGATTTTAATGATAAGATATTTTCTAATGAAAGAGCAGGCGCAGTAATAAAAAGGTGGGGCGAATTTTACGAGTTTGATTGAAGAATTTTGTTTGTATCTAGTCTTTTTATTTAAGTCATTGTGAAATACCTATTTTAAATCCGCTAACTCATTTAGAACGTTTATTTTTTACAGTTCAACGAGACTAAAATTTCAGAATCAAAATTATGTAATACTAGCTGTCAGCCCACAGCTACGCTCGCGCTGTGTAAGTTTTTTCCCCGGGAATAAGACTTTTACCCGTAAAAAGTTTCCTATGTTAACACATCCACTCGTTTCTTGACTGCTCAGATCGCCACTATTGTGGTGGCATCTGATTAGCGTGTTTTATGTTAATTTTTATTATTATTACTTTTTTCTTTGTTTGTAACTATGTGTGTTTTGTTTTATGTGCCGTAAATAAATGTTTTCTTATTCTTACATCCAGAGTACAAACTATCTTTATCCAAATATCATCCAAATCCGTTCAGTTAAGTTACCAATGTATTTTAGGCGTGACAGCAGAATAAACATCAACAAACTTTCACATTTTATAGTATTAGTGAGAATATTGTTTCGAATATACGCTGAATGAAACTCGTGTTATTGCATCACTTTGAACGTTTTTTGCGGAAAATTATTGAGGAAGATCTACAACTTCAGAGCGTTCAAGAAGTATAGCCGTTCGCGGTTAAAGCTCGAACTGAAATTGCATTTAATAATAATAATTAAAATGCGTTTTATATTGTAACTCTAGAGCCTGCGGTAGTAAAAACTGTGCTATAGGCTCCTTTGCCATTTATTTGACGTCATTGCTTCATTTGAAAAAAAATCTGCTTTTTTAAAAACATTTCCAACTCTGAAAAGATGCTTGTATTATTTGTAGAGTAAAGATAAGAACTGCGATTACTAATTTATTGGCGATTTACTTTGTCGACGTTGGGCATATTGAGAACTTGTGGTTATGTATGTGTGGAAGTACATACATAACCAGTAGATAGTTAATAAAACCGCTCTTTTCCTGGCTTAATATAACAATTTGATGTTGTCCTTTGTTTCTCAACACCTTAGCAACGCGAACGATTCAACTACGGTACTCGTGTACTTCTGAGAATAACAATAATAATAATTTTATTATTATTACATTTGATGATGAATGTTTATAATGAAATATTTTGTTGAAATTATGAAATTTAATAAGGTACTTTTTGTTAAAGTTTAAGATTGGGCATTTATCTTATAACTGCCCAATCTTAAAAAAAAGGAATGGCTTTTGACAAAAAAAAATACCAAGAGTTTGTTTAAACATATGTCTTTTTTCTCCTAGCTAGATTATGCTTTGAGATAATATCATAACTCTTAGTTTCTACATTCAATTTATAGAAATGGATTAGCTATTTAATGATTTTACAAGGTTTGTCGTGAGATTATTATTATTAAATTAGTTTTATTCATATAACTGAAATATTGG
Source organism: Carpatolechia fugitivella (assembly GCA_951230895.1). NCBI lineage: Eukaryota > Metazoa > Arthropoda > Insecta > Lepidoptera > Gelechiidae > Carpatolechia > Carpatolechia fugitivella. The sequence continues at coordinate 5,195,133 of OX579646.1, forward strand.
ACTTTGTAATACTTTTTTCTCATTTAATTTCCATTAAAGAAAATCAATTGACCGATACACTAGTAACTAAGTAAAACTCAATAGTCCGTATTAGCTCTATCGGTTGGAAAATAGCTATTTACGTCTCACTCTCTACATTTTTTTTCCTCTGAATTGCGATCGTAAATTTTACTATCGGCTCTATGGACCGACTCGCCTCGTAAAGTTTGCATTGCTCGTTTTGTTTGGCTTTAAATTTACAACCACCGTACCGTGGTAGCAGTGGATTATGGCTGCAAATTCCTGTTAGCTTATTGTTAGGGCTGGCTTGTGAAAAATGAGGCTTAAAAATAATATGAGTGGTTTACGGGGATTTGCTTTCTTTCTTATATTTAATTATGATGTTAAAGCTGTGGAGTATGTTTGTTTGTTTTTTAAGACCAATGGAGATACTTTTCGCAAAAAAGGTGGTAATAGGTATTCTTTGATAAAATTGGTAGGATTTGTAATGCTTTGGGTGAACCGTATTTTTTTTGCTAAAGTGCTGCCTTTAATGACATAAACAATATTAAAGTACATTAAGACGCCTAGCACAGATCAGTACAAAATTTTAGGTAGTAAACAATTTTATTCCTTGATTTGATCGTTTGTTTAACAAAAAAGCAATATTCTCTTGAAATAACTTCACGAAGACCAATATCGTAGAATTCCGCTTAAAATTTCCCGAACTATCTTATCTGACCTTCCGAGAAAAGAATCCCGTGATTTGCCTTGTGCGAACATTTCTATTGGACATTCCTGGATTTTCTTTCACCCCTTCATTCAAGATCTTTTCGATACTACGCCGATGGAAACTTTTGTACCAATATCAGCTCTTTTAGTAAAATTTATTGAATTGATTTTTTTTTATTTATTGTAGCGAGGTTCCTAACTGAAAAAGGGAGACTGCATTTTTTTTTGGGTTTTATTGACCGAGCGAGCAAAGCCAGCAAAGCGTCTCTGTTTCAGATTGGCCAAATTTGCTTTTGTATGTCTATCTGTCTGTCCATCTGTTTGTTTGTTTGTTTATTTCACTCTACAGGTCAAGAGAATAACCTTAGAAGGTTCTAGATACAGGGTGGTGGCGGAGGGGGACAGAGGTCATTGCCCCTTCAGCTGCACATCTCCACATCTTCAGGATTTATGAGCGGACGGTCACCAGCTATCAATCCCGTTTAGCATGTAATGGCGTCGGGTATTTGTCACCCGGGCACGTTATTAGCAATGAAGAGTCGCGATTGAAGGATACGACTTGAAGGGGCGGACAGTCGTGTTTGAAGTCAGCTTTTTTTGTGAGTCACGAAATTCTGGTAACTAAAAAAACAAAAATGCTCCACTGTGATAGCTATAAAAACTGTTGAGTAAAGCAAATCTATTGTTGTTTTAGTTTTTGTAAGGCAACGAAAATGTTTATACTTAGCTGACACATATTATGGGTACCAACTTTTTATTCTGTAAAATTTGGATGGGCCTGCTGAATTTAGACATTCGAGGCAAGAGTGAATAGGCATTTTCAGGGTAGGCGTGTTCCATCGTTTGACCTCGGTGACGCTTTCCATCAGGTCGTCATTTGGAAACTCATCAATCAATCAGCCTATTTCAGTCCACTACTGGACGTAGGCCTCCACAAGGGCACGCCAAAGACGCCAAAAAAATTGTCTTCCCTAAAATAAATTCAATTCCAAAAAGGCCAGCAAAATAAAATAGATCAAAAACCGGCCAAGTGCGTGTTGGACCACGCATAAAGTAGGGTTCCGTAGCCATTTTTTTAGTTACTGTTCTTTTGGAAAAAAGGTATATATTTTTATTTTATTTATAATTTCAAAAGTATTCATCACAAGATACCCGAAACAATTTTAATTAAGAGTTTCGGCGCCAGTTTATTTACGTGAGTGATTTGAAGTTTATAGGTCCAAGACTTTAGAAATTACAGGGGGGGGGACACCGTGTTAACGACTTTGGCGTGCTATATCTCACATATGGTAAAGCTGATAAAAAAATATTGTACTGAAACCCAACTTCATTTTTAAAGACAATTTCAACGATACCCCACACAAGGGGTGTGCTCAAAAAAAATAATTTACCCCCACTTTACATGTATGGGGAGGTACCCTTAAAACAAAGTAATTTTAATTTTTTGTATTTTTAAAATTGAGATCTATATCCAAAGTATCGTCGAACCAAGTTACATGTAAATCGGTTCATAAACGTAGAAGATATTGTGCTGTGACAGACTGGGATGGACAGACAGACGGACTGAACGATCTTATAAGGGTTCCTTGTCGGACTACGGAACCCTAAAAAAAGAAAAAAGAGAAAAAGAAAAAAGTACGACAAAAAGGACTGTTCGAAATTTAAAAGGCACAAAGAAACTAAAAGCGGCACATGTTGCCAGTGCCTTTTGAGAGGCACTAGCCGGCCCGGCCGGAAGCTCTGTGCAAAAGCCCGCTCTTTCATATCCGGCAGTTTTCAAAATTATTTTGCGAAACGATTTTTATTGTGCGTGCCAGGTAAACTTTTTGTTTTAAATTTTAATCGAATTGTGTTGTTTGAGAGGAATGGCAATGTGACTTTGAATTCATTCTTGTAGAAGTGCTTTAAATAAAAGATATGTTTTTTGTTATATACGAGTATTTTAAAGCTCTGAAACATTTGATTATCTACAATATCTTTAACTTATTACGTACAAGGATTGGATAGTGTCTATTTAATTTTAAAATAGGATTAGACAAATAAGTTTTTTAATTCGTCTATTATTAATATTAACTAGTACTTTAGATGTATAGTAAAGTACAGTAATCTTCTTCTTCGAGTCAATGAAACAAACAGAATAGATGTACTTAAATAAATAAAATAAAATAAATAAATATGTGGGGACATCTCACACACGGCCATCTGATCCCAAACTAAGTAGAGCTTGTACTATGGGTACCAGACAGCTGATATACCTACATAAATAGATATAAATACATACTTATATAGAATAAACAACATCCAGACACAAGGCAAACACAAGTGCTCATCACACGAATGTTTGCCCTGGGCGAGATTTGAACCCGCGACTCTGTGCTTCGAAGGCAGGCATGCTAGGCTACGGAGCCGTCAATTTATGCATTTAATTAGTTTTTTTACTGTTTAATAACTATACAAGATTAAGTTAGTTACGTAAAAATATTAAAGTTTTATGAATCATAATAATTCTTATCTCATAGCCTGTTTATAATTTACTTTAAAAAACAATAATGTTTCCCAGAAACGTTTCCTATATTAACAATGCGACTGTCCATCTGTAAACTCTTATTCTAATCTATAACTCTGTTATTTATATAATAGTTTGTGTGATAAAGTTATTCTATTCAACGATAAATTGCAACAGTTCCTTACCCCTCTCTAATATCTATGGTGATTGCAGCCATGCGTCACTGAACACAGAATATGAATCGAGTTTCATTACGTTGGGTTTGTTGAGTTTTTTTTATTTGTTGAGTTTCGAATTTGACCTCCCGTAAGCTGTATCTCAGGACTTATCTCAAGATCAAATCGCGTCCTCTCTCACCTTAATATCAACTTTATAGCACGTGTGCAACTTAAAAGTTTACATAAATTTGCTAATCTTCTCCTAATTTATACAATACATGAACTTAACAGCTACGTCCTTGTTTCAAATTATCATTCATTCATTATAATAAAAATATCATTCGTTTATCTCCTCTCTTTTATAAGTCATAACAACGAAAAAGATAGCTTGACTTTAAAAATAGGAAATGAGCATGATTTCCTGTATCAGGGCCAATGCCTTTTCTTTATCTGATCTATGATAATATTTACCAGTATAACTAACAAACAAAGATTCACGTCGTAGCAATTAAAAGAAAACTGCTCGTTGCTACGAGACTTACGACAAGCTACGCCGTAGCAAGGTTGTATCACAAGCTTCTAGAACATTCTTACCCAAGCTCGTAAAATTCTAAGCTAAGCTCACTTTTATGGACGACGTGCCATACAAGGTGCCAGAAATTACTTCTGTTTACTTTTATAAACCTCTAAGCTTCTTAAAACTGGTTATTAGTCACAGATGCTTTAAATACTCGTACGTCTTAAATGTGACTGATATTATATTGATAATACTTATTGGTAAAAACTTAAAAAGTTTTATGTACTTTTACTGATTTCTGATTTATTATGTTTTTTTTTTCTTTACATCAATTTCTTTTTCTTCCAACTACTTGTTCTTTTCGTTATTATTATTAGCCGAAATTGTGCGCACAAAGCAGAACTTTGCTGCTCCAATATGTTATAAAATCAATTTTTGCACTACTATCCAATTTTTGCAATTAAAAACAATGCAATTTTTTTTTGTCAGAAACGATAGCAGTGCATGTGTGGCATTTATATTCAAGATAGAGAAGTTCAAGTAATATCATGTGCAGGTTTGTAAAAGAATAAAACAATATTCATTAGCTACATGAATATTCACAGCAACAAATTACATTATCTTTTTACGCTTGAAAAAGTTCACCAGGTTTATTTTTACTAACGAATTTTTACATTCACAATAAATTTTATCAAATTACACAGTCGCGCCCATACAGGAATATAGTCATTTTATATCAATGTTTGTTTTTACTTGATTGCCTCAGTATTGTATTATTAATATGTTTAATGTTGCCACCCACATGGGACGCTCTGTAACTTTAACAGTATTGTAAGTTTTCATTATAATATTTGCTTATACGAAAATTCGAAGAGGAGTAATGTTTTTACTTGGAGGTTCAAGTATCTTGGCCATATTTTGTCTTCAGATCGCAAGGACGATCATGACATCGAACGTCAGAGGAGGTCGTTGTCTGTTGTTGGCAATATGTTGGCGCGGAAGTTTCGAGGATGTGCGGATGCTGTTCGGGTGACGCTCTTCAAATCTTTCTGTCAGACTTTTTATACATGCCAACTCTGGACAAACTATACGAAAAAAGCGCACGATAGTATTAGAGTTCAATACAACAACATCTTTAGACAGCTCATGGGTTTACAACCTTGGTGTAGTGCCAGTGGTATGTTTTTTGAAGCTAGGGTCAATACTTTTAATGCTATCGTGCGTAACAGAATAGCGTCATTTATGGATCGCATCCGCGCATCCACGAATGAAATAGTTGTCGGTTTTTCAGACCTGATGGTGGCCACCACCACCTACCAAAAATGGCTTGACCTGGCAGCCTAGTGATGCCCCTAGCATGTACTTTTCTTTTTTAATTTATTTTTTTAGTTTAGTTTGTAACTAATATGGATCCCTGGTCTGAATTAAAGAATTATTATTTTATAGGCTGATATAGCCATACCTGGGCCATCCACCTCTCTGTAGGCTAAAATGGAAGGTTAAATAATTAAATAGGTACTTAAAACTAGTTATATAACATTGTGACCGTACAAAAAAATATTAAAAAGAATAAGGACTTTTATTTATTTCTTGATTTTTCTTTTTTTGCTTTTAATTCCATGAAGTAACCTCGAATGTCATTTTGAGTCTTTTCATCATAGATTTTCTTGATATTATTGCTGAGGTCTTCATCTCTATTATCCGTGAGTATTCTTAGTATAGGACCCCTAATAGAGTTTTTAGTTTGAATGCGTGCGAAAGACGGAATTTTGTCGAATTTCTTGATGAATTCCTTGCACTTTTCTATTGCCTCTTCTTTATCGGCTACTTCAGCGTCTATAAGTCCAACCTGGTAACAATATAAAATAAAAAATAATTACGACAAAAAAAACGCGTTTTAGAAGTTAATCTTGAATATGAACTTTACTATTTTCATCGATAAAAATAATAAAATTGTACTTTTACGATTTTTTATAACGTCTCAAACACGTCAAAGTACGTTTTGAACGGACCACCGAAACGGACTTTTCAGAAATTAAACTTTGTTTTTAAGTCGGTAGTAAATTTTAATCTCTTTATCTTACATATTTTTTATAATTCAACTGTATTATGTTGATTTCTGTATAAATCAACGTTTTTTATATACGTCATTTTCTTAAATTTTGGGGTTACTAACAAATTTTTTGGGCCTTCTGCGAACAACCCAATTATATTTACTTATTAAATCAAGAATTCTGGCTAATTTATGTTTATAATAAATAAAACTAAGCTCAGGTAGACTCAATCTTTATAAAACTGAATGCAAAGCATAAACCAAAAATAAATTAATTAATATATGGGTGGTTGGAGGTGACCTCACACATGGCCATTGGATCTACTAGTTTATTGCATAGTATCTCAAACTAGGAAGAGCCTTTAGTATGAGATAATCATCAGCTGGGTCCCGTTTCACGTAGCAACAATTTACAAGTAACAAGTTACAATTTGATATTCATTGCGTAGCCAATTCGTTTAAACTGTTAGCTCTTACCGTTTTATCTCATTGTCTACGTAATGTACGTCGAATTGTACTTGTAATTCGTAACTTGTAGCTTCGTCCGGCCCCCTGATATAAATAGATGAAGAGATATTGCACTTCATACAAGAGTTTTACCTAAGCTAGCTTCGAACCCCCAGCTCCATACTCAGGCGTGCCATCTAAGCTGTGAAAAGATGAGTTAAAATTCCCACGAAATACCTATAACTTTGTGATTTTAGTTAATCCGTCCACAGTTTGTCTCGGTACGATTTTTATGACTCAAGAAAGAAAGAGAACAAAACTTTATTCCAAGTAGACTTTCGAAATACTTTTTTGGACTCAATTTTATTTTGATCGCCGTTATTCGACCATAACATAAGTTATTTCGCGCTTACAATATTCTTTTACATGGTTACCTACCTTCAACGCCTCGCCCGTAGTGTACATCTTTGAAGTAGTAAGGGCAAGCTCAGTTTGTCTGGAAGACATGGCGAGGCGCGTGCTTTCTACGATCCACTTGGCAGGAGCAATCCCTAAGATTGTATCGTTGATACCAATAGTCCTGTCGCGTACCATGGCACGATATTCACATGCCAGAGCCAAAATGCATCCGCCTGCTGGTGAATGGCCCTGTTGAATATATGGTTAATAAAAACAAGTCCGCCATATCCTTCATCAACATCGTGTAGTTTGTAATGCCGACAACTGACCTCAAAAACCCTGGTATCAGTGTTAAAGAGTTGCCAAAAGCCATTAATGAGGCAGAACTATAGTTTTTATATTTTGAGACTTTAAATGACTGTAGTTTTTTATTGAATTTACTAAGAAACTCGTTTTATTATAGTTTCAACAAAACATAGATATAAGAATCTTTTTTATTAATTTTTACTTGATAGGTAATATCAGCGCGTTCCTGAGAAAATGTATCTTGACAGATAGACGGAAAGTATAATGAGAATTTTCTTTTGAGGTAGGTACTGAACCTTAAAAAATGTTTTTCTGTTTATTTTGTACTAGCCGTCCGACCGCGGCTACGCTCGCGTTGTGAGATATATTCCCGTGCGAATGAGATTTTTTCCCGTGAAAAGTGTCTTTTGTGTTAATCCAGGATATAAATAATCTTCTTTACATATTTCATTCAAATCTGTTCAGTACTTGGCGTGAAAGCGGAACAAACATCCAAACATTATTAATTTATAATATTAGGGTTACGATACGTACAGTAATTGCAGCTGTCGAAACAAAGCTCGAACCGAAAAGTTTTATCCAAACATCTTGTAAAGTTGACGAAAAAGATCTAAACCTTTCCAACTTTGGTTCATGTAACTCGTTTATATCAAGACCTGCAGAAAACACTTTCGAGAAAGCCTGAAATAATAATAATAAAAAAGTATATTAAAATAGTACATAAAAACCATTAAAAGGAAAAAACAATGAAACAAGGACAAATAGGGATGAGGACAATTGTTTTTTCTTTGTCTATCAGGTATTTTTCAAACACGTATTTTTTCTTATTTCACGTAATCACAAAAATTGAGATATTGAGTTGATGACGTCAGGCTTGAGTAAATTGTATACCTAGTTGTGACGTTATTTATGAACCTCTAGCTTTAATAAAGATAAAAATTTCTTTACAAAATATAGTATTTTTTGTCTGAGTTTTAAAATATGAATACGCAAACTACAAAGAAATAACTAAATAAACTTACTGAAGTTAAAACCAATCCTTTAATCCCATCGTTTGCTATTTCGTCTAAACTTCTGCTTAAATCTTGCAGTAAGTCTAAGTTCAAACTATTCACTGGAGGTCTTTGCAGGGTCAAAGTGCAGATGCCATCGTTGTCCGTAGAGAAATCTATAATTGAACTTATCTTTGTTGACATGAACTTTGCTGGTATTACATCTAGCGCAGATTTTGTCAGTTTCTGCAAAATCATTTTGAAACAGCAGCTAGAAAATAAAGAAGAACACCAATTAATTTTCAAATGCTATTAAAACAAAACAAAACATTACAAAAACAAAAGAAGAAAACAATAAAACAAAACAAAACCGAAGAAGAAAACATTACGTGTGTTCAAACATCAGCGCATCTATTAAAAATGATATTTCAATTAAGTAACTTGTTAAGATGTTGACACTAAAAAACTAATTATAAGTAGGTAGGTAAACACAATACAAATAATAAAAGAAAATAATAAATAGAAGAATAATAAAAATATTTCTATTTCTATTTTCTATTTCTAAATACAAAAATTCTTAAATATTGAAATGAAATGGCGCAGAATATTTGAGAGTCCTAAGCATACAATTACAAAACATTATTATTTTATATGTTCTAAGATTTTCGTGGTTGTTCACTACACTAACAATAAACAAAAAAAAAAAAAAACATAATAAAAAACAACAAAACATACAAAATACAACAACAACATACAACATACTAATATTACCGTGGTAACAAACCCGCGAATTGTGAGAACATTATTATTTTATTGAAACTAAACAGAAACAGTAGGAAAAATACAATACATTACAACAGTAGAATCAAAAGGCGGCCTTATTGAAATGCCAAACGTATTTAAAAGAGTAGGTACTTACCAATTTTTTAAAGCAATGTAAAATATAAAGCAACTAAGATACACTTCTCTCTCGTATCACTGATAGCTGAAGAATATTACAATTTGGATAAAATACGATAGAGTGATACAAAATAATAGTTTATAAGTGGTCATATCATTTTATAACCTTTAACTGATAAGCAGTTTGATATTTGAAAATAATGCTAGTTTTTTGGATAACATGCAACAACGCATAACCAGGTTTTTGATGTAAAAGAGTAATCAGTACGAGTACCATAGCACAATAATTCTGTTTCATGTCGCAATTTTATTCATTCGTGGATCAATAAAACTATTTATTTTACAACAACTACTGTTATTTATTTGCTTTTAACTTTCAAGTTATTTAAATAAGATTCTATTCCAATTTGTGTTTCTTCTTTCATAATACAATTGACGAAAGATTCGAGGTCTTCCTTTCTGTGGTTTTGATTGGTGAGATATTGCAGTACAGGCTCTCGGACTCGCATTTTAGTGTGGACTCGTGCAAAAGACGGGATCTTGTCGAATTTCTTGATGAATTGCTTGCATTTTTCTAATGCACCATCCTTGTCCATTGCTATGTCGTCAATCAACCCTACCTGAGAATAATTAATACAATGGGAGATTTTCCGACAGCCAATTAAAAATGAAATGGTTCATAAAACTTCGATAGATGGCGTTGACGATCCGTGGATGAAGAAATCCGGCGAGTCACCCAGGGCCATAAAAGGATAAAAAAAAAAGAATCCACGAAGTACACTTGGCGCCATCTATCGTCTTAATTAGAACTATTACAGAAAATCCCCCATTAAAAATTCGTATATACATCTTTTTTAATGAATTTTGGTGATTAACTTACACCACTGATCGAATATTCAAAATTGAGAAATGTTAATGCATCATGTGATTCTTGAAGCTTTTTAGATGGTAGACAATTTGATTTATTCCTACTGTAACTCTTCACACTCGGACGAGGCAAGACAAATGCAAGTCGTGAATGCTTGTATCATGCTCGTGAGCGCTGTACCCATTATTCATTAATAGTATATTTTGCATTGATTTTGCTTACTTCTAACGCTTCATTTGTTTTAAATAGCGTTCCATGTGTAGCCGCGAGTTCAGTATTTCTAGAAGATGTTGCGTAGCGCATGGTTTCCAGCAGCCATTTAGGTACTGTGATTCCTAATGCAGTTTCATTAAGACCGATAAGTTTGTCAGGGACCATGGCACGGTATTCGCATGAGAGCGCTAAATTGCAGCCCCCGGCTGGGGCATGTCCCTGAGAACGAATTACTTAAATAAATCCTTAGATCAATCACATATTGTTTAATTATCGTACAACATATTATACATTAAATTAAACAATTGACAAATGCATGTAAACACGTATTTTTTGCTTGGTGTGCTAAGTCATGAAACGTAAATTTTAATCGTTAAGATAAATAAAAGAATTATAAATTATGATGACGTCATAATTTCATAGAAAACAAGCAAGGACGAATTTCGGCGCTGCCACTATGCCCTCCGTGGTGTAGTTGGTAAGCACGTTGGCTGCGTATGGGCTGAAGGTCGTGGGTTCAAGTCCTGGCGGAAGATTTACGTTTTTGGTTGCTTTCTATGAATCTAAAATATTTAATAAATAAAAGAGTATAAAATAAGTAGGTAGTAATCCATACGTTTATTGCAGCAGCAGTGACAAAACTGGATCCAAACAGTTTGATCCAAACTTCTTGTTGCGTTGACCAAAATGTTCTAAGTTTTTCTACGTCTGGCTTGTATATCTCATTTATATCCAAACCTGCGCAAAATACCGTTGAAATCGCCTGCAATTTGGAAAAGTTTGTTTATAAAATGTTTTCCGGTTCCAGTTCCAGTTCTATATGGCCATAAGGTATTTTATAAAACTAACGATAAAGTATCAGAGGATACTTAGTAGTATCAGTCGGTTATTATCATCGTCGGCTCGACTGTCACACTAGCGTCTTTCGAGCGTCGTCGTCTTGCCAGCACTCGCGCAGCGTCGATGCGACGCTGGCGCGACGTGTCACCGCTGAACGCCGGTTTATGCAGCGCTGCCAAGGCTGGAAACCGGCATTTTTTAACCTGGTGAATTTAGTTTTCAAACCAGATCCCAGGCGAATCACTCGTAAAGTGAAACCGACTTACGAGCGATGTCGCTTCTGGGATAAACCTAGTTAATCCCAAGCAGCGCGTGACGAGTAAAGCGCGATGCTCTATGTCTTTCTTTCTTGTGCATAAATTGTGAATAAATGCAGAGAAACCAGATCAAGGACCAAAGAGTGAAGCAAATCAGTCTGATATTTGAGCAGGAATCAAAATGAAAATGCTCTTTAATCAGAACCGAAAAAAATACCGCTTCTTGCGAGCCGAATTGCAATGAAAAAGCTCTTCTTAAAATGTATGGACATGCGCGCAAACTGGTTTGAAAATTCAACCAGGTATTCAAAACTTGGCACTGGCATCGCGTTCGCATGGTGCCTGTTGAAAAAACGTTGCGTTGCGTTGTTGTTGTTGTTAGCGCGACGTCAGCGCTGCGTAAACTGGCGTTCGGCAGTGGCTCAGCGCCAGCGTCACGTCGACGCTGCGCGAGCGCTGGAAAGACGACATCGCTCGAAAGACGCTAGTATATGGGGATCTCTCACCATAGGTACCATAGGTACGAACATACACAATGACTCCGATTTTCAAATCCCGCTGCATGACGACCGTAGATAAAATAAACTGCGCGACGCGACATAAATCGACGGTGGTCATGCAGCGCGGGCAGGGGGTGGTAGGTCCGAGTACCAATCAGTCACGATATGGTGAGTCATATTTTGAATCGTAGATAGTGGAATATTACACGCTAGTATTATTTTATTATCTATAATGTGACATTACTAAGATAATCATTGATTTATGTAGTACCTTTGATCCAACTTACTGAAGTCAATATCATTCCTCTGCACCCACTCTTTTCAATTTCATCAAGCCTTTTGTTGATGTCCTTCAACAGGTCTAAATTTAAACTGTTTACTGGAGGCCTCTGCAAAGTTAACGTGCTGATACCAAAGTCATCTGTAGTTAGCGTTACTAGTTCACCACGGTTTGTCGACATACATCTTATAGAAGGTAACACTTTAAGTGTGTTGTGTACGAATGATGTTACTCTGTACATTCTGAAAATAATTAAAATAACAACAAACAATGGGGTATTATAAAAAAAAACCGATAAATTTTATATTTTTAAAATTTAATTAAGTAACTAATTTGTCTGTTTTGTCGTTTAGATTCCCAAAAATGGTAAGACGGTTGCTATGAAAAGATAAAAAAACCGTTATTTTTTTTTTTCAAAATAACGGTTTTGTTTTTTTTTACTATGTGACGTCATACGACACAATGTCTATGAAGAGAACAACCATACGTGTATATTTATTTGACGACAATTAGTGTGGAATCATGTAATCCCGAAACGGTTTTCTTATTTTTATTCCATTGCTTTCCTAACATCTCGTCATGTGTGCCTTGTTATCTACACATAGCAAAATCTCATGCATGTTACTTATAACACTATACCAGCCAGCTAACTTTTAGGTTGCTCAAGTCCACTGTACTCGACTTGCCGCAAACAAGACATATTGACAGTCACGAATGCCCCTGATTTCGACTTTCTGGTAACCTACGATATCGTTATTATTCTAAATCGTTCATTATCAATTATCAGATCATAGAAATAAATATAACTGCTATTAAAGTTTGCAGAAAATTGTTTCTTCAAAATGACACAACGTGTATCCGAACACACCGCACTCAATCAAGACATCAAATGTCGTATATTTGTCTCTTTCCCACCAATCATTATCAATATCAACATTCATAAATTCAAAGACCTCTGTCCCACTTTTAGATAGAGTTTAATTCACAAAATAATAATATATAATTATAGTATATGAATTATTGTCTTACGTGTATTTTTATAATTAAATAAGTACGCCAAAACTGACACACGTTTGATTGCAAGTAAGAACACGTATGTGACTGGCTGGGGGCTGTTGCACGAAGCTACAAATTAAAAATTACAAGTACAATTCGACGTACATTGCGTAGACGATTAGAGAAAACTATAAGAGCTTACAGTTTAGTTAGGCGAATTGGTTACGCAATGTATATCAAATTGTATATTGTTACTAGTAACTTGTTGCTTTGTGAAACGGTGCCCTGGTTATCTCATCACAACACCGACGACGACGACGTGACAAAGCGTAATATTATGCAGATAAGCAGTATTTTGATTAGGTATGTTTATGCAAATATATTCAAGGTAATTAGTCTATCCAGTTCATTTTTTAAAACTGTTTGATTCTCTGTTTTTCAATAATGTGTATTTTACCTACTATACAGCATAAAATTTACATCGTTTTGTTCCCGCCGTGTAGTGATAGTACCCGTCAAACTGAACAACTTTTCACGAAAAAAAAATTCTTTCACTTTGTATTGAGGACCAAAAATTTTTTTGTCGCAGGATTTTTTTTCCGCGAATAGTTGTTCAGTTTGACGCGTACTATCATTACACGGCGGGAACAAAACGATGTAAATTCTACGGTGTATAAATAACTAGCGTTCCGCCCGCGGCTACGCTCGCTTTGTGCAAGATTTTCCTGTGGGAATAAGACTTTTTCCCGTAAAAGTATCCTATGTGTTAATCCAAGGTACAACCTATCTCCATTCCAAATATCATCCAAATCCATTAAATAGTTTTGGTGTGAAAGCGGAACAAACATCCAAATATATTTTCACATTTATAATATTAGTGTGATTTTAGTTTACTTACCTCAAGCCTGTTTTAACACGTTTGACGTCAGCATGGATGAAGTGATCTTTGTGGACTACTGCTTACTTATGTAATGTATGACTTTTACATTATAACTGATCATGATAGCAGTGATCAAATTGCACTTGACTTAAATTTTAACCTGGACGATACGTATACTTTGTCAAAGTGGAATACAGGGAAGATTATGAAAAAAAAATTACCATCAATCGATGGAGACATCTTTTATTAGAGTAACAATATTTTCTCAAAATGACTCTCAAAGTGTCGAGGAGAAAGTAATCGCCGTATCAAACAGAAATTTGTCAAAAACATGACCCCCTGTCTATTCAGTCCAATTAATAACTTGCAGCCATCTCACTCTACATAAGTTAACTCCATGTGTTTTTGTTTCGCTCTTGTCCCCTTGTTTGAGAAGCCCCGTTGAGATAGAATATTGCCACTTTGTCGCGCCGCCGCCTCCCGCAGGCAATGCAGGGAGAAAATTGCAATATTTTCTCACGTTGACTTTTATATGGAAAGTATGGAAATTTTTAAAGTTTTATGCAGTTGAAAATGGGGTGGAATAGTGGGCGTTCTAGGAAAGTAGGCGTTAAACTACGGCGTAATCAGGGTATAAAACTCTGGGGGGTATTTTAGGAGGAAAATCTCATACAATTTTTATGACATGTCTACGAGTTTCGGGTAATACTAGTTTCAGTTGAAGTTACAAACATAATAACTTAGTTGCCCATATTGTTACTGGACATGAAAGATTTTAAATTATAATAATAGGGAGGGCATTTTTATGTTCCTATATATAAATCATGTAAATAAAACTTATAAAACAATAAATTAAAATGATACTTCTGTAATACACACGGAGACGAATACAAAGTTGTTGCCGTGGTAATACAGCTGTCAATTCGGTTGCAGAATCATTTGAGTAATTTTCTTTGCATAATTATTGATTGCCAGATTCAGCTAATGTATTCAATTCAATATTTTCCAAATTAAATGTCTGCTCATTAAAATCGGATGTAATTTAAATTTGTTTCCAAAATAAAACTTCATCCAGTCTGCCATTATTCCCTATGATTATTTCGTAATCAATTTGCTGGAATTAAGTTACGAGTACTTCAACCTCATCATGGACAATAATAAGTTCGTTATCCAAATTGTTAAAACATGATATTTTCATTTACATAATAATTTATGCACAAATGGAATTTTCATTTTTTATAATTTATTGTTTTTCTTTATAACTGAGCGAGCGAAGCGTCTGCTTCAGCTTGGCCAAAATTGCTTTTGTATGTCTGTTTGTTCCACTCTACAGATCGCGTTTCTCAACCGATTCTCGTGAAATTTTGTGAGCAGTCCAGCAGTGGACTGTAACGGGCCGTTGATGTAGTGTGGGACGCTCCCATGCCAGGTGGACTGATGACCTGAGGAAGGTCGCTGGTGGTGGCTGGATGAGGAAAGCGGGTGATCGTGAGCTTTGGCGTGCCTTTGGGAAGGCCTACGTCCAGCAGTGGACTGCAATAGGCTGATTGATTGATTGAAATAAATAAATAAATATGTGGGGATATTTTCACACCCGGCCATCTGATCCCAAGAGCTTGTACTATGGGTACCAGATAGCTGATATATGTGGGATATATGATAGGTATTGTGATTGTGTTGAGTGAGTGAGTAAGATAGAATGCGTGTGAATGTGAAGAATGAAGTCAAGAGCCGAATGAATGGAAAGAGAAAAAGAGACAGCGTGCGAGAGAGAGGGAAGAACGATTGGAGGGTTGCAAGAAAATGGTGTGCGTTGCATTTTTCTTAGATTTAAATTTGTCCTGCAAAGTGTAAAATATACGAGTTAAAAGTTATTTCGGTTACATTACATAAATAGATAATTCTTAATGAGCATCCGAACACCAACCCTCTTTGTCATTCAAATAATCATCTAACTTATAGTAAGCCTTATATAGCTACTCAAGAAATTCGAGTATTTAATCAACACTTGCCAACACTAGCGACTGATTTAGTATCTGTGGCAGTTTCAAACTTTGTCCTCAGAAAATTATAGGTATATGTGTTGTGTCGAGAACAAAATATCACAGTCATATCTAAAGTCGACATTTGCAATGGTCATTGTATATCAAAATAATACAACTATGGAAAATTTATTTGCTGTAAATAGTATGACCATTACAGTAATTACTTCAAATTTAGCTTGGAACTCAAAATAGATTTTATACAACTTGTTAGTAAATAACGTAAAACCTCTCAGGTGGTGGCTCAGCTCATGAAACTGAAGAACTTTTGAACCAAAAGTTTCACAAAAAAAAAATACTGATTAGCTGATCGAGTTGATTTGTATGAAAGTTTATTACAATTTATTATACACAATAAATAATACAAATACAGTTCATTTTTTTTTGTGAATTTAAAAAAGTTTTGGAACAAAAGTTATTCAGTTTCATGGGCTGACCTACCATCCGAGAGGTTCTGCGTTATTTAGTTATCAGGCTGTATCAAGAATTCAAGAGAGTTATGTAAATGGCGATCTATAATTATTGGTACATGGTGGGGTTCGATTCTACCTCTCTCGGATGAGAGGCAGCGGCCCCAGCCACTACGCCACCGATGACACGATATTTTAAATTATATGGGTTACAAATTCGTATTGAGTCCATTGACATATCATTACTGACGTTCTAGAAAGGATACCACGATTGTAATCCGAGCGGCGCGGGCGGCGCGCGGCGGCGGCGGGTATGGGTATTTTTTAGGTATTGATGTCCACTGGACCTCAAGATGCGGCAGAAAATCTTACTGTGGGTTTCTTCTTCAAAAAAATAAATAAAAATATCTCCATGATTGAGTCCTGCCTTTTAGCACCTTTTAGGACAGTATCTGTACTACGATAAGGTTCAATAAGTCGATTTCTAGTTTAAATGAAACGCTTCTCTATTGTAAAATAACGATTTATTTTCGTTCCTCATAATTGTTCTCGAAGCAATTATCGATTAAATACGTACAGTCACTTACAACTACATAAACAAGTAGTTTTATTTAAACACAGTTTAACATAAATAACGTACAATCACATTCATCTGGCACTCTTTGTCAAAAATATAATGACACACTTGTCTTTGATGAGATCAAGACTTAGGTATTTATGTAGAAACATAACATTAGCCATTATTTATTCAAAACGGAAACACTCACGTTAAATTGGAAACTATGTCTACGTAACGTTCAATAATAAAATAACATTAGCTATTTACTTTCATGCTCTTTTGAGCCTGATTTCTTTAAATATATTCTTTACTTTGTCTCTTTCTTGGTTTTTTAAGGTGATTCTTCCCAGTTTCTGGATGTCACGCTATAATCCAGTCTTTATATTATTCTATGAGTAGTGAAAAATAAAAAATAACGAATGATATTTGGAAATGAAATGAAATGATTTTTTTTTCTTTTTTTTGGAGTGAATCGTAACCTAAAATAAGGACATAACTGTCAGTTTAAGAAATTTTTAGCTCTGGCATTTTTCGTCCGCTCTAAAATTGTGCGCACCATTAGGTCAAAATTAGATATTTGACAGCTCTAAAATTCGGATGTTAATGAAAACGACTGATAAGTTTTCCAAATGTGAAAATATCTTTAGTTAACTAAATACAGCGTCTTTTTTCTAATTTGTTTTAGTGAAGATTAAAAAAATATTCAATATTCGATTACGGAAATTCATAATTGAAAGATACATAAAAAAATGTTTGGTAACGTTACGTAAGTGGTGTTTAACCAATAAACAATTTTTCGATGTAACTTAAATGTTTATACTTTAATGATCTCATCAAGTACATTTAGACCTATACATACACAATCTCGTTCATTTTTAAATTTGAGTTTACACAATTCTTTACGTTAGAGTTTCCTTTGTTAGAATTTCAATGCCAACAAGGCCTTTTAATATCAATGTTATAAAATAATGAATATAAAAAAAAAACATAGTCTAGGATTGAAAACATACAATAGTGGCTTTTTTGCTTGTACAGATTATAGATATATAGGATTTAGATTAAATTTATCCTTATTATTTTAATTACGCATTCATTCATCGATATTAAAAGACTATGGTTTTAAACATTTTGCTGTTACATTTTTGACTATACAATACGTACGAACGACCTTAGTTTTCAAACATCGAGACACATTTAGTAAGAAAATTTTATAAGTATTAGCTTAAGTATATTTACGAAGAAAGCGCAACGCATAGAAATATTTTTTAATAAAATTAAAATGGTCTCTAAGTTGCATTTTAATGCCTAAGAGGTAACCACCCTGTGTCATCCATAATGCGTTAAATTCATATACAAATAGCATTTAGAAGTTAAGACTAGCTCAAAAAAAGTAAAGATAAGTAATTTTTATATTGAGAGACCCACTCAAGAGACAAAGATGTCAAAAAGTTAACAAATGAGGACTTTGTTTTTATAAAGAAAATTAACGAAGTCTACAGCATTTTTACTACGCAGATGCGAATCGACTACTACTGCGCAGATAAAAGGTACTTTTTGAACCAATCTTTGCACCACAGAGGGGTACGAGCCTTCTGCTCCCCCGCAAGTCCGCGCCTACTATATTACCACTCTGGTATAAATAGTGATTAGGTCCGTCAAAAAAAAAACTTTGCACCACAGATTAAACAATGGCAGGTGTAGTGAAGTACAAAAATAACCCAAACAATAATACAATAATAGTACAATATTTTAAATAACATGCCCCAGTATTTTAATTGTACGGTTAATTCTTGTGATCAACTTTGAAAGTCCCCATAAAAATAAATAAGGAGGAACTAACACGTAGTGAACAATAACCAATTGCAGTAACAAGAACGATAACAAATTAAACAATATTCCAAAAATATTCGAAGGTGTTGCATAGAAATAGACAAAGTAAACACACGAATATGCAGAACTGCACCAAACGGTTCCACTAACGCGTCAATGCTTATGCAAGCATGCAATGCATGCATCCATGGCGAGCATCCATGTGTGGCAACATTGTTTCATGAAGGTACAATACGCGTTCCTTTTTCTTTGATGTGAGTCGTGTCTGCAATTAGAAGTTGTTATCTGTGAAGATTCTTACTTACTCCGTTTACTGTCGCCCGTTTCTTGAACTTTACTATTATGAAATTTAAAATTAAATATAAATAAATATTTATATAAGTATGCAAACTGTTTCTTTCTTCTCTAAATAAATTACTACTTAAGTATATTTCTATACGTCATGTTACACAATAAGACATATTTTATATTATGTATTTGAATAATATTTATATATTTTTTTAATGTTTAAAATTGTGGTATTAATAGACAAATATATTCTTTCGTGTATTTTCAAAGATAGTGGTCACAAAGATTTTGAATTGTATAATTTGATCAAATCACTGTATGAGACTGACTTTCATCAAAATAAAATAAAATAAATGTCTAAAATATTCATTTTCAAAATGTCATTCAATACGAAGAATATTATGAATTCAGAATATAAAAAGCGTGATCAGGTTAAATTTCAAAGAAAGAAAAGGAATGGCCAAGTCTCTTCTTATCAGAGTGACCTAAATTCACTCTCCAAAATTCGTCGAAACCACATCATAAACAAACACGAACTAACTACAGTTTTGGTGTTTGATCCTTTTTGGCCTGGACGGACTCACAAGTCCTCAGGAACTCTATTCTAAACATAATTCTAATAATAATGTATAGTAGTTTAAGACAACATCAATTATTAATAACTATAAATTATTACAAAAAGCTCTTCGGCTCTTTTAAAAATTAAATTCCTTTTGCATCGAATCCTTTAGTATGTACAGACTTAAAATTAGTTAGATACTTAGAATTACCTAATTTATTTACAGTTTTAGTAATATAATTGAATGTTATAATTATAACACTGATTGGCAGCTGCTAGGACATTATAATGGGCACATTACAATAATTTACGTTAGGATAAATTAAACTTATATTAAGTTTATCTTGACGCCATTTTTTCAGTATTATTTATTTATTATCTTGACGGTTATAGAATTCCACGAATTCATTGTATTTATTTGTGTTTTCATGAATACTTTATCGCTTAAATAATAATCTACATAATATTATTAGTCTATACAACTTTCTAGCGAATTTTAGTAACATTTAATTACGGTAAAAAATTAAATATTTTCCTTTCAGTAGATAGTATTATTTTCTTAAAATAAATAATTTTATTTAAATAAAATTTCCTTCAATAAGAAAATTAAGAATCTTCTGTTTTTGGTAGGCACTTTGGTAATTATGAAGGGTTTAATTAATTCCGTAAGATAAGTAAAGCAATTAGAATAAATGAAAAACTTGAATAGGAAACATTCGAAAGGCCCGAACTGTAAAATTATTGAATTATCATCTATTATTTGTAATGAAAGACTTTTTACAGAAAAACCTATCGAGTTACCGGTAAATGTTTTTTTACGACAAAGTTTATAAGATAGATTAGATAGAGATCTAATACAATTATCTAGAGACTTAAATATAAGTACTTAGAGCTTGTCGGAAGTCGTGAAGAGCTGCCAGGAGTTGGGGTGCAGTAGGTCGAGCTGATGCTGACAGAGTCCAACACCAGGCCATTAGACCATACCTGGCGGATGAAAAATTCAGTCAAATCCTTACTTCTTCTTGACGTAAAATAACCGAAATAAAAAAAAAGATTAAACTTATAATTACATAGTAAAAAAAAACTTTATGTTCGAGTTTTTTAAGTAGAGTTATATAATTATTGCTTTTAAATTAACGCCCACATAGAACCTCATTTAAATCCATTACTATAAAACACAGTGTACAATTATTTTATGATAGCTAATTATTTTCTCATTAATAAAATCTAAACCATCTATTAAATAAAACCGTTTGGAATTGTAAATCTACCAGCCAAGTTTTACGGTTTTATTATTCTTTGTTAAATTATTTAAGGCTTATATTCAGAAAATACCTTGAAAAGTTAGGAGTTGGAGTAAACAAGAAAGCGGGTAGTGTTAGTTTTGTATCTTCCAACTTATAATGATGCGAGAAAGTCAACGCCGGCGACGGAAAGTCGGTCGAGAGTAGTTTGCAAAGAATATTTTTATCATCCTCTTGAAGATTTATGTTCTTGTTGGTTTAGGTAAGAGAGAAGTTTAGTTCAAGTAAAATTATAATTTATAGATATTGTATCAAATCTTCTATAACAATCATTAGCACTGAAATAAAACCGAAAGAAAACGAAGTTTGCGAATCGCTTTTGTTCGAGTTCCGTCAGGAGTAATAATTTATTAATAATTTATTCAAAATTATACAAGATGAAAAAACTGTGGAAGAAAAGCGATGAAAGAACAAAAAAAACATATCGGCTAAACGTCACAAGTGTAGACCCAGCCGTATATTCTGACCTCTTCTCTATGACACGGCCTAAGATAACTATCGATAGAATAAATAACCTATTATAGGTCTGTTTAAAACGTCCTAGGCATATTGTTACGCTGGATGGTGTCGATACTCACAATTCATCGGGACAGTTGTGCGGTTGAGCTGGCCTGTAACCTCCAGTCAAGAATGCTCCGACATCTGCAGCATCAAGCTCAGCCATTGGAGAGGCTCCCAGGGTAGCTAGCTCCCAGAGTGTCACTCCTAGTGACCACTGCACAAAATAATGCACTCTTTCTAGTCATCACACGTTAGTTGAAAGTCTCTGGGCAAGCCATTTTACAAATACTAAGTACAAAAGGTAAAAAAAGTACTGAACTGGCAAAAATTAGACTTACCACATCGGAAGACGTGGTGTACTGATTCTGGAGTAGCGTCTCTGGAGCCATCCATTTAACGGGACGGTTCTCATTGTCTCCAAGGCAGTGGTAATCATCAGGAAAGAGATCCCGTGAGAGTCCATTGTCAGCCAGCTTCAGTCTCAACTTCTCATCCACTCTACGAGAATATCAGAAAATTAAATATTCTTCATTGCAAATAGGATTCCAATCTGTGATTCTATTGGCCACCGATAGGCTGGCAGCCTGTCACTAGATGCATTAAGAAACGGGAAGATCTGTGTATGTATTGTACCTTCGTTTAGGTGCGCATGCCCAATCATAGCCCAAAAATATTAACATTAATGTGGTTTTAGTGTGCGCTCCATAGGTATCCACTAAAGCTCTGCTTATACTTTATGGATGTATGTATGAAGGTCAGATAATATTAATAATTTGCTGCCACGTGACAGATTTCTACAATATTCCAAACCTCTCGGTCTTAAGTTACCAAGTGAGATTACGGCAACAAACATGGGGAAAAAATAACACTCGGAAATTAAATTCTTCCTCAGAAGCATAGCGATGCTATTCTGTATTAGATTTAGGAGCCAGTAAATAGGTCGAATTGAAAACCATTATTGGTAATTTATTGTGACAACGTAATTTGCCTCGTGTTCGTTGAGAATTGATGCAATGGAAATGTACGTGTATAAAGCGAAACACCCTTTAAATATTTATATGTAGTATCAAATATAGATTTTATTTCTGAAATATATGTACATTATTTTTCGTTCCGAACCCTTTGCTCTTTTCTTTTATTAGTTTATATTGAAGATGTTATTGGGCGTGAACCTCAGAATCACTCTCGATCTAGTGGGGCTGAGTGACCTAGTGATCTAGATCGTCGGTCAACCTTGGAGGGCTTGGCCTTCACACGCTACGTCATCCAGTGCGTGGTCGCCATTTGAGAACTTTTCTGCCGAAGCGCCCGTCTGTTATCTGGGCAATGTGCCCCACCTACTCAAAGAACAGCTCTTTTTCTTACTTACATGCAATTCCGAGCAGCGACATCAGCATGCACTATCCTCTGGACATGTAAGTACGCTAAACCACAAGCCACTTGAGCACCCAAGTCCACCAGCTCCCTGGTCGCTGGCGCTGCTTGCTGGCCCAATCGACATGACGTCAAAAACCTATTTAAAAAATTATCGTGTGTATGTTGAAAGAATTGAAGTAGTAACAACAGCAATATAAATCTTGCCATAATAAATATCTATACTTAGAAGTTAGAACAGCATCTAATGCTTGCGGTATCAAGTGAAGCTGAAGATGTAGTAGGTAGTACTACAATATTCGTTACTTACCTTTTAAGATTAGAAGAATGTGAAACGCAGCAGTAGACCAAAAGAGGTCTTCTTGCTTCTTCAGCACAAGCTGCCATAGGTCCTAGTACGTTAGTATGAGACAACCCACATAGTCGTAGACCCTCAGCTACCAAAAGAGCTGCCTGCATAGCCGAAGCTGCTTCTAAAATAATTTTCAATGAATTAAAGAAAAATTTTATTGAACACACAAATAAGGCGAACTTGCTATAAGTTACCTGAGACAGTCTTCACGATGACTTCCTCGTAAGTATCTCCCCTCTTGAAGACGCCTTTGTAAACTCTTCCGAAGGTCCCTTCGTGGACAAGGATTTCCAGACGAATATTGGAGCGAGGGGTATTGAGGTGGTGCAACTGTTCTGCTGGGTCCGTGATACGGTCTTTTGTAATCGTTTGCTAAAGAAGAAGAAGAAAAATAGTCGCCAATTAGTAAAATTTCTTTAAGTTAAGAAATTGTAGCTTGCAATTGACCTTCCCGCAATTGAGCGTCTCAAGGACAGCAGACAGAGGCCTCGTCCAATAGGTAGGACACCACCGACGCTCTAATCTGTACCTCTAAATATTATTATACAGATCAAAATTGAATAAAATATGGTTCAGTCAAGTCAAAGCACAACTAGACATTTTTGTGCGTTAATAAAAAGACGAGAGTAAATAGTCAGGTCTAAACACTTTCTACGCAGAAATAATGAAATATTCCTGCATAATTTCTTTCTTCCGGCTCTACGTCTGAAATAGTTAGCAGGTGCAGTACATAATTGCATTGAGCGATACGAACCGGACGACTACGTAGTCAATCGAGTGAACTCCGGTTCTATGCAAGCTGTTTGCTGCTGAGAAGTGAAACGTAATATAACTATTCACCTTGATTTGTTTATTAAATGGCAGTAAAAATGGGTAGTATTGATTATTTTCAAAACATTATTATTTAGGTATTAATAATCACACTAATAATAATATTTTAAATGTGAAAATATACATATTTGGATGTTTAGATATTTGGAAGTTTGATCCGCTTTTACGCTACTCAACGGATTTGGATGAAATTTGGAATAGAGATAGTTTGTACATAGGATACTTTTTATGGGAAAAAGTCTTAAAAATATAGCCGCGGGCGGACAACTAGTTAAAAATAACATGGTTCGTCCGTTTCGTTTCTAATTTCTGATTTCTGATACTTTAGTGCGCGACTGTAGTCATGTATGGTAGGCCAAAAAGTTGGTTTACCACCCTAAGATTGGATGTCATTTTGCAAATTACAGGAAAACCGGATTCCAGAGGATTCGTTTGCCGATCGATCGATCGAAGCCTTATTGAAATTTCCGTTTACTAGAAATCGTATTAAAAATGGTAAACTACTTGCATGAACGACTGTACAAGCAAACAGCTCAATTTTTAAGTGACGCGAACTATACTGTATCTATCAAAACTTCCAAATTAGAATTTTCTGAACCAACAAATTTCAAATAATTCCTTGATATGTAAAAGAAATTCAAAGAAAATACGCGAACACGGCAAATATTATTCAGTTTGTTAAGAATAACTATCTATCTGGGATTACTCGTAAATAAGGCAAACACAAACTAAACAAGCATTTGATATTGATAGACAAACTGTACGACAAGTCTTGAAACAGAGTCAACAAGGAAATACACGAGATATCATTCTCAAGGGAAACAATTCTATTAGTTACACTTCCCAACAATAAAGGGGTAAGGTAAAATGGAACGTCAGCAAACAAAGTGAGACCTCGGAACATTGTCTTCGAGACTTGTAAATGAGAGTGACGAGGTAACTCCAACAGTTGGCAACTAGAGTCGACGAGTAGACGTTGTTTGTAGTTCGACACAGCTTCTTCAATGGGGTGTCGTCGTCGTCGGTACGATTCGCCGAGTTTCATTCAATTTTGTCCGGGAGGGTTGTCTTTACAAAGTATCGTCGCTGTCGATACTGGTATGTTTACGTCGTTATTATATTTTGAGTCCCCCACGTCTTCTTCCGTTTTCATTTTTATTCAGAAGTAAATTCAAACTGAAAGTTCTGCGGCAACTGTTACTATATTTCTCTCCCATTAACGGCAGTGTGGATTTTTAGATTTTTTTAATTTGTTGTTATAAAAGGTCAAATTAATTATAAATTCGAAACAAAAATACTTTTGCCATTTGATTGGTGATACAATATGGCATCACTAGTTGTTAACAGGCACGAAAGTATTATTATTTTCGTTTTCATATTTGACTGGCCTTATCCTTTAAGAGATTTAGCCTTTAACAAATCCCAACTCCTTATTTACATCTTAAAGCTTCGTTAACGCGTCTCCTTTACCATGGTTCACTAATTCATATTTCCAGAAGACTCCAGCCGGGCGATAAATTAACGGACAAAGGGGGTTGCAAATTAAAAACTCCGCTCAGAGCCAAGCCCAATAAACAAGGACTCCTTTGAGAGGAGAAAAGACTAGAAAAGACTTCAACACGTAGAGATTTTTAAGACATCATGGGAGTTTTATAAATAAAATGGTATACTTTGGTATTTTAAAAACACCGATAGAAATGGACAGTTTTTCCTTAAAAGAAAAAAATAAAATTCACTTATTTGCGAACTAAAATAATATAAAACTAAACTAATAGAAAATGCTTATGAATGAATGAATGATTGAAAAAATGTATGTATGTGTGTGTTATGTGGAATAAATATATCAGAAGTGAACTGCGGCGATCATTGTGACTATGTGATATTAAAAACTTGAAGTGCTTGCAAATCGATCAATCGATCGTCAAAAGAGTATAACATTAAAAGCAAGTGTTTGACAATAGTCCTTTTAACATTATTATTTATGAAAGTAGATTAAAGAAAGTCTGTAAATTTAATTTTTGTTGACTTACAGTGATTAGTGTTTTTGAATTTTGGGATCCCGTATCGCACTCAATTCAGTAAAATAAAACAAATGAAACTGGGAAAACTACTTATTGGAAAAAATACGCAAAATAAGAACTACAAGTGTAAGTAGGTGCGAAATACATTGTTTTGGTATATCCAGCACGAAATCTACATCCCAACTGACACCAAGAACAGCGCAAGGAGATCGCTAATTGCATTACGTTTGTATCACCTGCAGGGAGAGGGTATACATTCCCTCTAAGAAACCCATTGCAAATTGAGGCTTAATGAGGTAAAGATCTCATTTTATGCACAATTCGTCTAGTAATGAATGTAAGTACAGTCCTATTGGGGTGCCTCGTTTGAGCTTGACAAAGGGAGCAGGTAATAAAATTTCAGTGTGAATAATGCAGTTTTATTATGGTGATAGATGTCAGTGCAACAAAATAAAAATCTTTGAAAATAACATAATATAAACTGCTGTTACACGTTTGGTTTGGAACGTGGCAGAAGGGGTAAATTATATTGAGTTTTGAAATTCAGAAGAATTGGTGCAAATAATTTACAACTAACAAAGGAAGGCGACAGAATATGAATTCAGATTGTTTTGTTTACCCATGTTGAACTTTTATTACAAAGAAATAAATAAGTAATAAAAATAATTTTAACATAAAATAGAAACCTCCTTCAAATTTCCTTATAATGATTATCTTCATTAAAAAGTAACAAATAAATTAACATTTCAGATGGAACATAAAAAAAATATAGCCAATATCCTCATTTTAGTAGGTAGGTAGTGTACTAAGTAAATATTTAGAATTTCGTACATCCTTTTGGAGTCGGTGCCAGCCAAAAAGTCGTCATAAGTCGTGGGCAACTGTTTTAAGTCGTCGTCGTCGTTATGTCGTTCATAGTCACTATAAGCTTACAGTTTATCAATTTACAAAACCTTACCCCGAATTCCCCGATACTTAGGCTATTCGTAGTTAATGAGTTTTAGGTTTCGGATGGTATCTTGAAAATCTATCGTTAGCTGATTACAGATTGTGAACTTAGGCTGGCTTCTTCTTTTTCTTCATATCGTGGATTGTAAGGTCGACAACTAACCTCACAAACCCTGGTCACATAATTAATATACTTAGTACTACGCCCTGGTCAAGAGCCACTGACTTGGCTCGAGTAACGACTCCTTCTGTAGATAGTAGCCAAGACA
The DNA here is from genome assembly GCA_951230895.1 of Carpatolechia fugitivella. Lineage (NCBI taxonomy): Eukaryota > Metazoa > Arthropoda > Insecta > Lepidoptera > Gelechiidae > Carpatolechia > Carpatolechia fugitivella. The sequence continues at coordinate 5,222,244 of OX579646.1, forward strand.
CACGGCTTAATGTGCCTTCCGAAGCACGTAATCATCTTTCTTTTCGGATAATTACGTGATTCAGGCAGCAATGTCCTAACAAAACTGGAGAACGACTCACAAAAACAGTCTCCACCGGGATTCGAACTCGGAACCTCCGTAAAGAGAGTCAAACACTCGACCTCTCAGCCATCAAGAGCTCATATACGTCCCCACTGAGGGGCTCGAACCTACTCTGAATTAGAGCGACCGCTCGGCCAAAGAGGCTATATTATTTGTGATTTCCAATACAATAACGGTATCACGATGCATGTGGCTATCACCAGTTGAGGAGTTTCCGCTTTTAACTCCTATTACATCATCAGATTTTGACAAAATTTGTATAGATTTATCCCTAAGGTACGTTCTATCGAATGAAAAAAGAATCATCAAAATCCGTTATAAACTGAATGAGATATGACTAAAAGAATAGACGAATAACGATGCGAATGCATTGAGGAGGATTCCATTGAGGAATTTCCAAGTTTTACCTCATGTTCCACCATCAGATCTTAACGAAATTATTTGGGACCACCTCAAAAAAAATATCTTATCGAATGAAAAAAGAATTATCAAAATCGGTTTACAATTGGCGGAGATATCTAATAACATACATAAAAAATAATAAAAAATAAAAAAATACAGCCAAATTGACAACCTCCTTGTTTTAAAGTCGGTTCAAAATACAACTTATTTACCTACTTTATATTGAACCCAATGAACTTAGGAACCATACTCAAGCACATTTTTGCTGACAAAAGTAGGTATTCGTAACCTACTTTTTCATGGAATTTGGAACTCTTCAGAATATTGAAATAGATGCACGTGTAGCGTGACCGGTTACTTGACTTGTCAAGTTCTCAACTTAAAGTCTTGACTTGTCACGCGATACTTTCTCGTAATTGAAATAACAGTGTCATCGTTTTGTAAAAACAAAAAAAACATTTCTAAACGGCAATATTTTACAAATATAAAAAGGAATTATTAACTTCTCTATATCAGATTAGTTTCAGGACGAAATGAATATAAATATAGGCTTCAAGATGGTTAACCATTATTTGCTTTGCATGTTGGAACCCTTTTTGCCAACTCCTGCCGCAGACCACAAATGGAGTCATTAACCTTTACACCACCTAGATGCTAGACAGGGCCATTAAAATGTTACATTGTGATTCCAGACGTGGGATTGCTTAACCAAAGATCAGCGGGAACCACGTAATGTGAGTTAATTTATCTGCGGTGGTGAATAAATGCTAGGTGGTGGTCTAAGTTTAATGCTTTTGCAACTATCTGCTAGATATTGTTGTCAAGATGGTGACAAATTCTGCTGCTACTGTATTTTGTTAGCTGACGGTAGGTTTATTTGAATAATTTTTGTGACATAAAGTCTTTATAGAAAAAGGTCACATTTCTATAGTTGCTCCAAAATTAAAAAATAAATAAAACGAGACGTTTATTAAAATTATACTTTGCATGTTCGCGAGCAAAAGAGCGCGTAAAACTATTTCAAAAAATGAATAGAATTGTGACAAGAAAAATGCTGTAACCTAAAACGTCCGTAACATTTAACGCAGAGTGTGGTAAACTAAATCTCTCTGACAACCAACTAATTTATACTTTACATCCTAAAACCAGTATCTCCGTGCCAAACTGTGCCGTTTTTAAGGCCGTGATCCGTAACGTGTAGGATTTAGTAAAATGCTTTGGGAATATTTATCGTTTTTGGAGCCGAATCTAATTCTCCGCAAAGTACTGCGCGTGGCAATTTATTTTGTTAAGCTAGTCGGGTATTGTGCTGGTATGTTGGTTGTGTGGACAAATTATTTTGCGGTGCGGTTAGTGGTGCGGAAAAACTAATGCTGGTTGTTTGAAAATTTCCTAGCTGGACTTTATGTGACCTCTGATGCGGGCTGCGGCTTTTAATAACAACGCCTGAATTATGTAGCGGGAAGGAAACATTAAATCTACTTGACTTTATTTATATAGCTATTATATAAAATAGTTTGGAATTAACAGATGTAGTACGTACTATTTGATGACTGATCGAGCATCTTATTTTTCTAGGACAGTGAGTATTGAAAATCGTATTAACAGGAAGGAAGTAACTTTTCCCACCCCTCCGGGAATGAGGAGTGACTTTTATGTAAGTAATCTGTAAGTACTATAGTTTCTCACCTGTGAAATATGAGTGAGGTTTGAAGCGGCGTAGTAGGACACTCTTGACTCGGGTTTAGCGTAAACGTGCTCTCCGATGTGCGTGGTTGCATACGGAGAGGGCGATCTTCGACTCCCTGTTAAAAAAACATTCGTACTCTTCAGAAACAAAGAAGATGAAGGGACTAAAATTGAGAAAGGGATGCTAGGATGGTTTGGTCACCTGGAGAAATTGAATGAAGAGAGAATGAATAATTACAAGGCAAGACCGAATGGAAATTTTAATGTAGGAAGGGGAATACCAAGGTGAAAGTTCCACGACCAGATCGGGGATATTCTGGAAAAAAGGCTAGGTCAAGGGTATGCCTTAAGCCAATGAGCATGAAGAGATTAATGAATGAGGATGAAGCAAAAGAAATGTTTGGATTGTAGCAAGGTCCGAGAAAGAAGCGTGACTATGTATTTACTATTTATGTATCAAAAACAGCAAACCAGCGATTATTCTTTTCTAATTATAGGATGCTAACTACCGGTCATTGCTGTTGCAGTACTAATTTACCATCACAAGTGCGACCCAAACGCAGCAATGTAATCCGAAGTAGTCACAAGATCTAGGGAGATGTAGTCGCTGCTAAAGACAATATATGATCAAAGCGATATGACTTAAATGGTTGTTTATCATGATGGTGATGGTTATTATATATTTTTGTTTTTAAATAAGAACTCTCGCATCTAAACAATCTTATAAGAAATTTATTTTCCTGTTATTTTAACTTTGATCTTTTGACCATCAGAATCATAACTAAATAAGAGAAAAAAAAAACTAATATCAGAACGTTTTTTTATTTTTTTTTACATTTTTAACTACTTACCAAAAGGAAACTTGTGCAAGCTGGCGATGGTGGCATAAGATCCAGTAGAACTTGGGGGTCGACCTATGGTATCCAGACGGAGAAGCACGTTCTGATGACTTCCATAAGCAGCTGTCGTGTATGATGTGCTGGGGCGAAGAAAAAAAACCTTAACGGCAGATCCCAATAACACAATTACCAATTTCGAAAGCATATTCCAGAGCTTTGTTTTCTTATGTCTTTACACCAAGAACTTGATGGAAACATAATGTACAAAGATGAAAACAGTGACACCTAAATATATAAACTGCTGAATCCGGTCACCTATGGCCACTTACTAACTTTCATAATGATGGTTTAACATATTTTTCTCGCTGAAAAAATAGGTTGAAAATAGGTTGGTTGGTTGGTTAATTTTATTATTAATGATGTAGCATAACATTTCACCTTTTTCATTCCCCACTAAGAGTAGCATTTTGAAATACCACATTCATTGACTACTGAAAATAGAAATGCCGAAACTACAATTAGCTAGAAATTTATTGTAAAGTGATTGAACCAGGGGCAGACGATCCATCAAATAATGTCAAATAGAAAAGGGTCGCCTGCAGGGTTGGATTATTGTGGTTAATTCTTAAGATTTGGCGATTGGGAAGCCTGAAAATCTCGCATTAATTTTTGAGCCAGAGCGAGAGGCACTTGTTTTGACTTTTACACATTTAATGAAGTTTTTTTACGGTAATATTTTTTGAGTCAATAAAATATATAAAGTCGACAATAACATACACAAATCTATTGTATGATTGTATGTTTCCTTTGAGGTTCTTACGTAAGTATGGTATTTATGTCAATAACTTCAGTACTTACGAGTTTTATTTTTATTCGCATTTGCATCCAGTACCGCTTTTTTCTTATAGCTTACCCACATGTTATATGGACAGGGTTTCAGTTTAGGTATGATTTCAAAAGCAATAAGCGTTTCAAATTGATTTTGCATTAATTTGATAAGTGACGAAGCAAGTTTTAAACCTGTTCCACTTTGCTCAAAAGATTCTACGTTCTTCGCAACTTTTACCAACAGTATTACTTTTATGAAAGAAAGTAAGTTTGTCCATTAATATACTTTTTTTTTATGAAATATTTATGTTTATTTTACTAAGGGTACCAATCATTTGAGTTTATACTTGATTGAACAGAATTCAACATTTCATCGATGTGAGAGTTCCGAAGTTTGATCGCTAAATGATCCGGAAACTGATCCAGAGGTATATTTTTCCCTCCAAAATTTTTACTCAGATTTCGCTAAAACTCAATCAAAAGTTTTTAAGCACCATTTCGAATATTTGTTTTCCTCCTTCAAGCGCCTGTTCGTGAGTCAACAAAGAAATTTGATTTGAACTGAAAACTGAATCTTGAAACTCCTTAAGGAAAATCATATTTCTTCTCGTTTTATTTACCTTTTCTCCAAATTTTCAATTTAACAGGTTTTATATTTAATAAGGCCATCGTAATTTATGAGAAAAATGGGCACCTTTCCTTTTTTTCTATGGTATATTTATTTATGTGGGAAAAATTATAGGGCTTTATTTAAGTGCGCAATTGTCTGTAGAAAATGATTTTGTGTTCTGTACTTTTATTTGATATTTACTGTGCTTATTATCAGAATGTTTGTTAGTAATTGTCATGTAACTAACTTTATTAATAGTCTTTAGTAATACTCTCAAATCTCAACGACTTACCGATCTTACATAGGTATTTCTTTACTTATTTTTCTGACTTTTAAGAGTATGCAACTAGCTCAACTAGCTTTATCAACATTTTTTCGTAAATTAAAATCTCCAAAAGTAGGTTTATTTTTGACACTTCTTTCTTTAACAAAACAATTTCCCTACAAACTCGCTGCTTTCGCAAATTAACTGTAATAAGTTGAAAAGTGAGATCATTTCGTTGCTAACTTCCAGCAGTTCACCTACTTTTGTGTTTCGAGAGTTTGATTATTGTAAGAAAGTATTTATCACCTACAAAATTTTGTTCTGGCAAAATGTTTCGTATTTCTTTCCACCTGATGAAAATTTACCTTGGACTTTTTATGTTTTTGAACTTAACAAGTTGTTATAAATCTACATGGTTTTTTATGTAAGGTTTTTGTTAAAACATAATATCCAAGCAAAAACAAAAAAGGTTAAGACACTACACCTACATAAGTACTGCTTTGTTTATTTTAACTAGGTTTAAAAACATTGCTTTGTTTTGTTTTTGTTTTTCAGTAAAAAGAACTAATCAAATCCCCGAAAAAAATTCAAAAACTTGAATTGAAACATATGTTAATATTTAAGCTAATATCCACATTACAAAAGATCTGGGTAAGATTTTTTTATCCGTCCATGTCAGCCTTTTACGAGTAAATAATATTCAATAAAACTATCATCATAAAAATTCCGCCATAATGTAATTCGAAATTTTTGAAGGTTGTGTCATTTCACCAAAATACTACTTGTTATAACATAGAGCTGCTTACTTTGTCATTCACTAATGTAGTCATACAACGCTTTAATTACGTTCTGACTTCATAACATAACTGAACTACGGAGAAACTCCTCTGAAAGACCATTTTCCGTGGCACGGAACGTCCCCAAGAGATACGACGCGCCATCATTTTCGCGTGCACTGTTCCACGACGCAGAGAGCCATGCCAAACTTTGGAGATGGCTCACTAGGTACTGTGTTTTATTTCGTTTAAGTGTAATAAAAAGGAACTTACACATCAGAGAGCTTTCTTGAAATAGTTTAAGTTTTTAACACGCTTTTATTAGCTTCATCTGTATTTTTTTGTTTGTTTGTAACTGACTCCTTTCGACTTAATTTTGACCTACTCTAAACGGACAGATTTAATTCAAACGTTGTACACTTTCAAGAACCGGTGACAATACAAAATAAAAAATAAAAAAGAAATAGTTTAAAAAAACACGCTTTCACAATACATCAAACTAAAAGTTCAAAAAACACGATTTTAAAGCACATCAAACTAAATAGTAAAAATAATTCTTAATATACAATGAAAACAATAATGAACGAAAAATTCTAGTATTATTGTGAAAAAAGCGTGGGGTGCTTTGTGCCATATTTTATATCGATCAACTTCTTCAAGACTTCATTATTTAGACAAGCGACTATCTTTGTATGATTACAAAATTTTGTAATGTGACATAGGGTGCAAAAGAAAATACTTAGTGTTTTTTGTGACTTTTGTTCATCGTCATCATTATTATCTTGTTATTATAGATTAATAACAACATAATATGATGTACAACACTGTGACATAAATTATCATTTGACGTACTTGTGATTAATGAAAAATGATTTTTTGACAATTCTGTAATGTAATTTTAATAATACTGCCAAACTGTGCAAGTAATAGGTAAATAAATATTTTATATCCTACGAGTATTTATTCCTCTGTTTAAAACAAACACACTCAGAAGTACTTACTGTATGGAATCGTGGTGTCTCGCTTTGCTTCCTCGACGGTACAAAGTCCCAGCTGTAGCTGCCGCTGCCAGCAGAGCCAGCGCTGCTGCTGCACACCCCCCCGCGGCGTACAGTACCCCTCCCGACATTCTGGATGCATCCCCTGCGAGTCGCGCTGTTTCATTTGCAGTTACGATTGTGGAGAAGCCTGGGGAAAAATGGAAGACTTTAATAGAATAAACAGGCTGTATAGCTATTTAATTGTAGTGTTTGTTTTTCATTATAATATTATATTATTATAGTTATCAGTGAGAACTTAACGATTGGCGGCAAAAGGTAATATAATTGAAAAAAAAAACTTCAATAATAACAGAATACTGCTAAAGTATGCCATTCAATAAATACATTATAAAAAATGCCTACCAAACTAAACTAATCTTATTTTATCCAATGCGCCTTTGGAAAATTATTGTTTGTAAAACTACATAAATATAAAAGTAAAAAAATTACTTTCAAAGTTTCAAAAGCTTAAAACGTCATTTGAAAAAAAAATACGCCTGTATTTAGTGATAACAAGTATTTTATATTTCAGCGTAAATTATGGTAAACTCTGAAGAAGAAATCAACGTTATAGGCTAATAAAACTGCAGAAATACTCAACTCTCCACGTTCCCGCATATGAATATAAAATTAAAAACGTCAGACTATCTAGCTGCACTCACGATGAATCACTGCAGACTGGGCGCAAACAAGAATATACTTTTAAAAGCATTTGCTCAACGAATATCCCTCTAGCAACCTAATGATATTAGATGAATCCCAGCAAAATGAAATATTGGGGGTAATAGAAAAACTTTTGTGGAAACAAGGGGAGAGATGGGGTAATAGGAATATAATGTGACAGGTAGGGTTTGAGAATCTTATTTAATAACTTCTCTAAAGTGTCGTGAAGCACTGTTATCGAATTTAATGTCTGAATATAAAATGTCACAAGATGACACCGTCAACTTAGGTTTATTTAATAATGTGATCTCTAATTAAAGGATCGTCAAGCCACCAGACAAAACAAAAACTCGCAAACAAAAAACTCTTGAATTTTCTTTATTTAGTGATTTACAAATACCTCACTTACATATAAGAACTGTCCTTTTTACTGTATTGTAGTCAGTAAATTAGAAAAGTAACTATCGTCAAATAAGTAGGAGTTGAAAATTAACTCTAACAGAATGAAGCACTTAACAATTTAATAAACTTGTAAATAAACTTGAGAAGTATTCAAATTCATCATTCGCTCAACAAGAAATGTAATGAAAAGAAATTGAAAACCGTTAAAATGGATCTTAACGCTTGTAAAAAAGAAGAAGAAATTTCCAAGTCAAATAAAAGTACAATAGAACAATCGATACTTCCGTGTAAACACATTAAAATGAGGGGAGCGATGTTACCCCAGTCGCCCCTTTGCGGATACCTACGTCTTTATAAAGGGATGCTTCGAATGCTAAATATCACTGCACGTATTGTAATATTTGTAATATTTGTATGTATGTCAATCAATTAAGATTGTATCTATCTACCTATCCACTAATCTTTATTTTACAATGCTTATCCTTGATGAATATCCTTCCTTACATATTCTTTAAAAAACAATTAATTACCGATTAAAATCAATCTGCTATTTATTTTGATCGCTCGTATTTTCTGGAACTAATACAAATACTACGCTTGGGAAGTTGGGACACCCCTAGTGCTTCTTCACGTCGTTGTCATCCCTGCAAAATATCCTGTTGCTCAAGCTTCTACATGCTAATAAAGAGGGAGTGATTTGTGAAGCAAACCATTGTTATTTGTAAGGCTTTGCACGAAACTTTCTACAGATTTTGGGCTTTTGATTCTGATCATTGTTTTTGGATAAGACTTCTTATGTTTGGTAAGGTAGAATGATTTAGATAACATATTAGGATTTATTGTGAAGTAAACCTAACTTTACGCGATCGAAAATTTTGCCTTGAATAATTAATATTAATCTTTTACAACTAAAATATATTATTATAAAGAATTAACAAACCAAATTATTTATTTGAACATTATGGTGCAATACACTCTAATATACTAATTATCTATAAAATTTAGCTTTCAAATTATAACCCCCATTACAATATTACCCATTTTACATAAATACGTACATCACCTAGAACCGTCTTAGAATGGTACCCGGATATCATTTTTATCACGAACACATAAATTTGATTTCCAGTATAATGTTTTGCAAGCGAACGACAATATAATGTATGGGAAAACAAAAATACCAATGATAACTGAATACAAAGCCTCATAACTGGGTAAAGTGACGTAACTCCACTTGCGCCCCTATTCGCAGTACTTTTATACAATACACTCGTGATATATGGCTTTTTATACAATTGCAACATTCTACAGTACAGTAAAAAAAAAAAGATAAACTAAATCTTCACATTTGTTTTATTTTCAGCGAGTTTGGTAGAAACATTGTAGATTTTATTATAAAATGACGTTCTTTGATTGATATATTAAATGCGTGCCGTATAAGATAATATTTTGGTTGAAAAATAAATTTCAATTCCAAATTTTTAGATTCTTTGTAAACAGTACGAAACTGGGGCCCCGCGCCACTTTACCCACTTTGTGACGAAACTTAATTTAATATAAAAATAATAAAATAACACTAATGATGAATTAACTGTTTTTAGAGTGGCAAAAAACTATTAATTCATAGGTAGCTATTTATGATAATGTGATCGCTTCCACGAAAAAAAAACACGTTTATTCCTTTATAAAAAATCTCGGTTGATCATTTAATAAAATATTGTATTCTATCATATAGACACCCCTTCCCAACGACTGTACATCCACCAAGTACTCGTACCTTTCAAGTGCCGATAGACTCAGAATTTATCGTTATTATTATTGCCCTAGGCGGGGAAAGTGTTCGGGCTGTCTCTACTGGTTCTATATGGTTTTAGTGCACCAATTGCTTGTTGTAAAATGATTTGTAGAAGGGGAGCGATGGTGCAACTTTGCCAGTTTTTTTTATTGCTCACTTTGTGGTTTAGCTCAGTTCTATTCAAATTGGGGCTTATCCTTCCTTTGTAGTAATTTGAAAGCTATTTTAGTTTTTTTTTAAATTGCCTTTTTTAGTGATGTTACAAAGTGCATTGTTTTAATGGAATGCGCAAAATCATACTTTGCAACTAAATTGAGTTAGACTCGTTTTGTTAAAATAGGTCTCATAGAAAATTATGGCTATATACATATTATATACATTTTTAGTAAGCTTTTTGTTAACGTTTCTTCATAACAGATACATAAAACTTCTTAACATATTTATGTAAGTTATCCTTGGTCGACTAAGGCCTTCGGTGGGGACGTGTATGAGCTGTTGATGATGATGATGATGATCCTTGGTTTCAGCATGTAATACGTACGTACGTAAATTCCAATCTATTCAATACAATAATATAACTAACTACTATAACACATCAATCTCCACACTGCACTATCCTTATAAAAGTGTTTCATCACTTATATCAGGGGCAATGTGATCCACATACGGTAGCCAGGTCAGACAGATTTGATTGATTAAAAATATGCTCGGGGATGATTTATCATGTTGGGCGTGCCTTCCACCTACTTCAGGTGTCTAGGATATGATTAGACGTAGCTACCACTTGCCTAGGTTCTGCAATACAAAATATGCAAGGTTAACTTCTATGTGAAAGATGTAAAAAGAAGTTGCGCGAATATGGAAAAAATAATTGCATACATATATAAAATCACGCTCCTATTCCAGATAAAATATTATAAAATAAAAAACGGAATAAATACGTTATGTTTATATAGTTATTTTATTTTTTAATACTGGTGTCGATTCGGCATACGCCCAGTTAAACTAAACTAAAACTAGTCCTGTCACTTTCTATCATTTTTAATTGAAAAAGGGACCAAAGATCATCGGTTTTGTTTTTGTCTTTGACTTCATGACTAACTGTCAATTTTAGTGGCTTTTTATTCGTCATGGTGTAAGGTAGGCACTAAAACAAGACAAAATTTGACAGTTAGTCATGAAGTCATAGACAAAAACAAAACTGATGATCTTCGGTCCCTTTTCAATTAAAAATAATAGAAAGTGACAGGACTAATTTTAGTTTAGTTTAAGTTGGGCGTATGCCGAATCGACAACACTGTTTCGGTTTTTTAATAAAATTCTTCTTTGTTATTCCATTTCAATGTGTTTACTATCACCATGTAAAATTGTATGTAAATCTGCTAAGTATTAAACAAACAACGATTTAAGTGCTTGTGCATTTATTACTTCTTCATCTTCGTGTTACAAATGGTAAAAAAATAATTAACCTTCATGATATTTGACATCTAGTTACGTTTAGTTAACCTTTAATAAAAAAAACGTTGTAAGCATGACAAAACACTTAAACTAAACTTAGACTAAAATTACTTAAGACTAAGACTAGCGTACCTACACTTTAACTAAAGTCTTACCCTTCAAACAGATCTTGTTCCTCTTGAACAGCAGTTTGACATCTTTATGAGCGCGATCTGGTGATGAGATGTTCAGTTGCATAGTCACCAGAATCTCTGCACTTCTGGAGCCGGTGCATGGTAGACGGACTCTAAACAAGGGAAAATACTTGTTTTAAATGACAAATTGGTATCCGTCTTAATTCATAAAGTATTTTAATCTATAAAATATACACGTGCATGGATGAAATAAATTTCTTTATTTTAATGGACTAACCGCTGTTTTACCAGAGTGGTAATATAACGAGCGCGGACTTGCGGGGGAGCGGAAGGCGGTTACGGAATGAAATAAATTCCATGTTTAATTAATTTTTACCAATCATATAGCCGTGTGGTGACGGCAGAGTAGAATAAATTTGTCACCAACCCCTACTCTTCCCGTGGGTGTCGTAAGAGGCGACTTAGGGACTACACATTGAACAGGGAATGCGCTCTCTGATACAGTAACCTTTTAATCTGCGATTTCCAACCCGCCTGCCAAGCGTGAATATTATGGCAAAACCCTCCACTTAAGTGGAGGAGGCTCATAGTCCACCAGTGGACTGTAACGGGCCGTTGATGATATATAGGTATATCTTTATTTTTAGTTAAGGTAACATGCCATACACTGACTTCTCAAATTTGCTATTTCAACATCTAAACATAAGGGATTTTTATTTTAATAGAAAAAAATCTGAGTTTCTTATTTCTACTATGTGTGCACATGGGCTGCATGAGCTCATTCCGCCATCACCTTTTTACTATCGGGAGTCCAGACGAACTGCAGCATACCATCCGCACTTGCTCAACATACCCCTTTGCCGCAATTGGTCGACATACCCCTTTGCCGCACGAAGCGCTTTCAATCATCTTTTATTATGCGCACGGCCAAGGAGTGGAATTCTTTGCCTGCTTCTGTTTTTCCGAGTGCTTATAACCCAAGCATTTTCAAAGCTAGAGTGAACAGGCACCTTCTGGGCAAACTCGTTCCATCATCGACCACATCTCGTCCCTCGCGGACCTGATTGTGGTCAAGAGTAAGCCCATCAACTAAAAAAAAAAAAAAACTATGCTTTCTCTTACCTGAAAGTCTGTAGGGTGGTAGGGACAAATCCTTTCTCGGATATGTTGACCTGCGGTGGCAACATGGCGCCTCTACTGTCGTAGTCTATCCCCATCACGTACGGTAGCTAAACAAACAAAAACACGTTTAATTAAAGTAACAGGTTCATAAAGGAAAGTTTTTTTCTTGTATAAACATGTTTTAGCTACATTATACTCGTATGCTATACAAGCTAATTTGGCCTTGTCTAATGATAAGAAGATTTTAACTTATGATGGAGTTTAGGTCAAAGTTTAGTACAATTTACTTCCTATTATAGTGGTAATATACGTGCTAAGGCGTAGCAATCGTGTAGTACACTATTGTGTGATGATCTTTCTAATCGTTGTTGGCTATGGCTAATGTGGTGTAGATTTTTTATGATACTTTTTTTCAATATAAAATTTTATGTCAAAATTGAAACAACAACAAATGAAAAAGAATTTCTATGAATAATCATGTTTGTTCACAATTTAATTTGGTTAGGTCTGTTTTAGTCGTTGATTTATTTCGACACAAAGATGCGATAAATTGAATTTTGTTTGGCATTCAGAGAGCGTTTTATTTATAATTCGTAGGCGACGAGCTCGCTTCAATTTAGCCTGAAAACGGTTTAATTCCAAGAGACAAAAGACCGGTTTTAGTCCCCGGTTTGGAGGGAAAATAAAGTGTAGAAGAATAACAGTTTGCTTACAAAACCCGCTAATTGGTTTCGCTATAAATAGGATAATGTTTCATTGTGAAGAGCTGTCATCTTTTTTATTTTGTGTTTATTTAAAAAGAGTTTTTTTTACTTTTCAATTGTTAATTTAGTTATTTTTACTACGGAGGATATGCAAAATCTCTTGTTATCTGCACCAGTTGTATTACAAAATTGAGGTAATAAGTTATATGTCACTATATTGTTTGAGTGTGCTCTTGCAGAGGCTAGGTGCATAAAAAGGAATAACAAGTCTCTACCTTTTTTTGCTAATATATATATACTTTGCAATAATAAACTTTTTTCTCTTTAATAGTTATTTTAAATATGTGATCTTTAACTAAATAAATAAAGAACTGCTTTAGGTAACTTGTAACTTAGTTGTTTATTGAACATTGTATGTGTGTGTATTGCTTACACTAATAAACGTTTTTCTATTCTATTCTATAACTAGACTTCATTACCTCAGCAGGCATTACCTATTGTTTTAAACTATCTACTATTCAGCTAAACAAAGCAGCTTCTTAATTCTATAGAATTTACTCAACAACTAAGTTAGAGTAGCTTAGGGCTACATGCTTTGGTTAAAACATAAACTAAGCTTATCTGTTATATCTAGCTATGTAGCTCAACGAGATTTATAGCCAAACTTTAGCAGGTATACCAACATACCTACCAGTTCTCTATTCCTCGACATTAAACCTTAATTTTATGTATATATAATACAGACAGACATTCAAGGAGTATATTATCAGCTGAATCTCTACCGAGAGACTCGAGGCTGCCCCAAATTGAGCTAAGTAAGCACCTTTTTTATGTTCAAAATTGAGAAATAAATAAATAATTTATGTCTTATTCAATTTAATGATGCTACGTCCGGAGCAACTATGTTTTTCAGATGTTTCTTAACTTTTAAGATCTCGATCTCGATCTCGCCAAGTCGAGCAAAAAAGCGGCACGGCCGTACCATCCTTTTCTCCAAGCAGTTCGGGCAATTTTCGACCTCCTATTATTTCGTTGTGGATAAAACTAGAAGCCTGAATTTTCAGTAGCATTATGAATCAATCTTTTTGTATAAATGGGCGTCGGTAGGTGTTGTAGTTGTAGCTAGTGCGGCCGTCTTTGGTCCGGGAGACGTGGGTCTGATCCCCACCACTTGAATTCATATTTACGTTTATTTGACCCTCTTATGGTGAAGGAAAACATCGTAGATAAAGCTGCACATTCCTGCGAAGAAATTCTGTGTGTGAAGTCGACCAACCCGCACTGATTGTCCTAATTCAGGTCAGTTTCAAGCTTCTCGATGGAGACCTACCTAAATATATATAAGCTGATGATAATGATGAATGTATAAATGTGTGCTTTTTAAACTCACCGGTCGTCTACCTAGAGATTGCCACATGAACTCTAGGTCTGCTATGTGCGCAGGCACCGGCACTACGAAGCTGGTTGCGTAGGAGTTTACCACACCATCTCTGACGTAGTATAGCTCTGCGTCTAGACCTGCAACAATGAGAAATATGATATAAGTTGACTAAGAAAGTTTTTTTTTTATGAAATAAAATGAATAGTTTATTGACTTTTGAATATTACATCTCTTAGTTTCGTCATTATATTTTTTTGGGTGAGTTCACCAAACGATGTGCGGACTCTGTGGAGAAGAACTCACCAAAAAGCTCCACATGCGTCGCATCTTTTGATTTTCTTTATAACGTAAGAGTCCCGTTTTGAGCGGCTGCAATGTACAAGTTAAAAAAGTACAATTTGATGTTCATTGCGTGGTTAATTTTAGGTGTTTGCTAAGTATATTGCAGTTTCGTGAAATGGGACCCGAATTTTTTTAAAACTTTTTTAAGGAGTGAAGTAAACATTTTTACCTGGTTTTTGTCTTAAATACCCTGAAACATAAGTATTATTCAATACTTTATTCCTTTACCAAACATATTATTTGTCTTTTTAAATTGCTAAAACATCTCATCAATATTTAAGATGCATTCAGATAAAAAAAAATCTTATTACTTATTCTAATTTGTTCAATGTGAATGAATGCATCGGTAGTGGAGTGGAGGTGGCTCCCTAACGCAAGTTCGATTCCCGGGGGGTGTACTGTCAAATTATCCAACTAACTCTATTTGCTTAGCCAAAAAGAGGAATAAAGTGCATTTGGGTGTACGAGTAGGTAGGTACAGCACACAACGCGTCAAGCTTGATATTGCACGTTGTAGTAGTTATTTTTTTATGGCAAAAGCGAGGCAAATGTTTTTCTTTTGTTCTTGAACGTCTTTACTGTAACAAAATTAAATAGGGTTTTTATTCTATAGTTGGGTTACTGTAGGATGAACTCTGACAGATTAAAATTTTATAAACTTTTTAGTAGGTATTATTTCCTTTATTTATTTATTTATCAATTAAAATTACATACTGTTTAATGATAAAATAAGAGGTGGAGTAACTTTATTTTTAATTATTAGCTTTAATGGTTTTTAAAGTGAACATTATAAAAAAAGTTGTTAACGTCGTATGAAGAATTTTGAAGCTGTCAGAACTCATCCTATATTATTATAGGTAACCTAACTATAGTGTGAATATCTAGCTAGAGGTCATCATCAACAGCTCATTACATTTTCCCACCAAATTAGGGTGATCAGGCAATATTCCTCCACGCTGGCCCAGTGCGGGTTGGTCTAGTTTCGCAGGAATGTGTTGAGTTTCCTCACGATGTTTTTCTTCACCGTAAGAGTATTAAATAAACGTACATAAAGAATTCGAAAACGCATTGGAACGTGGTTGGGTTTGCACTCTTCCTGGACAAAAGGCAGCGGCCCTAGCCACTACACCATCGACGCTTTAATATTAGTAATACGCAATGACCTTCAATGACCTCAATGACCTTCAGGCTGTTGAGCCCTAAAATTAGGGATTTAAGCCCAAGTCACACAGAGCCGTGCCGGGCGCGGTCCGGGGCCGGGAAAGCGGGACGGTGCTATTGCGCGGCATATCGCCGTCCCGCTTGTCCGGGCCCCGGACCGCGCCGCTCCCGCTCTGTGTGACTTGGGCTTTACCAATCAGTCCTAATTGAAGATCGGCAAAATGGATATAGCAGCCTGGACTGAGTACGACAAAACTTACCATAGTCTCCAACAGCGGTGGTGATTTACATTTTACATCAGTTTTACTTTCATTGTTTATTATAATAATTTTATTTTAATACTTATTAGATTTAATTTTAGGCGCAGTTACTGTAATTATAAAAGCAGTAATTACAATTATTGTAACGTTTGAATGAGAAAGATATAAAGTTCATTTACTAATATGTAGTAGCAATAGATGATGGAACAAGGGCAAGCGCCATGAACATTGAATATGCAGGATTGGAAAGAAGGTATAAGCCATACAGAGAAAGAATAGATCTGAAAATGGCGGCGGGTACTTATGGTACAGTTGGCAAAACAAGTTCTCAAAAATTGTTTTTTATTTTTCCTACTGACTTTTTTATGTTATTAATTATTCTTTTTTATTTTTAATTATACTAATAATAATGACAAAAAATTATTAATGAAATAAATAAGGAGCAAGGGTAAAAAAAAACAACATGGGATAAGTTTAAAATTATTTATTTTACATTATTATGTACGATTTCATGAAGAATGTCATCAACATCAATGACAATTATCGTTTTGCGAACACTGATTTTTGTCATAAGTTTTTTGCAGCGCGTACTTACTGTGTGAGTATAGACAGATAGATTATGAGCGAGCTAGCATGCGAGCGGACGCCATTTTCAGATCTATTCTTTATCTGCATGAGTAATAGTCCTAAATTAAGTTTACCAAATAAAAGGAAAATATTTCATGTACAAAATACACCGCAGAGGTGCGCGTGCTCATTCGTATCAAGATTTGTTTGCTTTGTATAAATGACTTCCGAAAATGGCCCTCTCTGCTTACTCGTCTTGCTTTGCAAAATAAATGCATTCACACTTTCAACCCGGTAATGTACACAAATTTCAGTATTTGTCGCACGTCATTCTTAATGCGTCTCCGAGCCACGACTGAATATGAAGTGGCACTTTGCACAATTGATGAATCACTACCCCTACTTTGGCACCCTCCAGACACCCTACCTCTGCTTGCCCCGCAGCTACTTTGAGCGTAACGGGCTCTTTATACAGGATGTTACAAAAATACCTAAAAGAGGGGTGTTCAGTCAAACTGAACAACTTTTCCCAAGAAACGTTGACTGACGACAAAAAAGTTAGTCCTTTCATATGATACCGCGTGGTCGTCGGCTGATTGATTTACTATGTGACATGCGTTTTTTTATCTAATAAATGTCATTTCATATTCTTCAAGGAAAGTTGTTCAGTTTCTTATACCCAGGGGGTTTTACGGCTGCTTTGTGCCATATTTTTCGATCGAGCAACCCACCCTTTTTACAATTATATTAGTATTTTTTGTTCATTATTGTTTTCAGCATAAATTAAGAATTATTTTTCACTTTTTAGTTTGATGTGCTTTAAAAGCGTGTTTTTTAGTTTTTTTAACTATATTTTTATATTGTATAATTTTAATATGAATGAGACGCACTGAAGCACTCGTGCACTAGTGGCGAAACTGCTAAATCTTTAGTTTAAACTAGAGCGTTTTTTGTGTTTCTAAAGACACGGTTAGTCTGCAGCCTCAACTTCTATCAAAGATAGTGGTGGTGATTAAAGCTTTGACGCTAGCTTTAATAAAAAAAAAACTATGACTCAAAGAAAGACAAAGAACTAAAATTTAATTAGGTTTTTTAGTCAATTTCCTACGCTCGCGGAATAGGATTTTTCTCGTGGGAATAGGATGTTTTCCTGTAAAAAGAATCTTATGTGTTACAAGTTATCTCCATTCCAAACATTCAAACCCGCTTTGTAATTTAGGTATGAAAGCGGAGCAAACATCCTAACGTACTTTCACATTTGTAATAACATCATCATGAATATAAACGTGATGTGTGATGTGATGTAATAATGTGTGCCTTGTTATAAATATCGAAAATGCATTTTTAACATTTTCTTCCATATTTTTATAAATTTCTTACATTTTCTTTGATCTGAGTTAGCTATAATTATTAAAAGGCACTAATGACTGAATATGCAGCCAGTGAGCCTCAGGGGGTTCCTTTGTGATAAATTATACAAGGGACTAAATAGACATGATTACTGCGGATACGTGCTGTTGCTATTATGAGTTGAGAAACATAGTACAGTCTTTTAATTTTCAATTACAGAAAAAAATGCAGAAAATTTTATAAAAGACGAAGTCATCAAATCTGCATGATCGTAATTGCGAATCGTTCTTTTTGGCGTTTGAGTGAAATTAGCTGCAACGTCAAAACGTACTATGACAGACGTGGAGGTCTCTATCGAATCTTACAAATAAACATTGAAAACCAAATAGAAATTTGGTCAAAAAACGGTTTGGATATAAAAATATGCGACGAATAACGCGCGGGTGGTATCACAAAAATGTTTTTAAGAGTATCCGGATCTGGCTATTTATGAATGATTTTCCTTTAAAAAAAATCTATGATCATCATGACAGTCCTATAATAATTAATAACAAACTCTTTTTTATTACTTAAAGATTCTTAGAATGGTATTAAAATAGCTCCTTAACAGAGGAATCGCTGACCCGTATCTTATTTCTCGAACCGAGACAAGCTCCAGGATTAAGTTAGGGTTTATTCACCTTGCCATCAAGTTTGGGCACAGAATACACAATTGGTTTGGATAAAGACACACCTCGGCCACTTCATACAACTGCGCGTTTTAAATGCCTACTAAACGAGTTACTACCCCCCGAACATCGCAGCGGGGAAGGGTAAGATATTATAGTAAATTAGTTGCGGGCGGTGATAGTCGGTTCGGTACGTTAGTAACTTCAGGTTAGTACTTATATTAATTCTGCAAAGACAGCCATTTTAATGCCGTTTTGGAGCCAAATGTAACGTGGTATACTCGCTGGACGGTATTTCTACTGTAAACATTACTGTTTGAAAGCTTTTCTTGTAACATATATATATCTCGTAAAGAATATGGATTAACACTTTAACAAAAAAAAAATACAGTAAAAAATAGTTATTATTTTTGTTCGCCTTCCAAATATCAGCATGCCCAAGACTAAGTCATAAAAGAATGATTATTCTGCATTCAAAAGTAAGTAATTCTGAATAGCAGTGACCCCACCTTTTAAGAACAATACTTATCATCCTGTCAACAATACTTAAAACCAACAATACTTAAAATCTTAAAATAGTCTATATTACAAACAATTAACAACAAAATCATCTTGTTTCACTTAACAAAGGAATAACAGTCAAATTATCAGTTATTTCCCTTAATAATTCCATTGTAAAACAATTCCCTTGCTTAAAGTGGTATCAAATGAACACTGTGGTTGGTAATGGGCTGAATGTGACTATAAATTTGGCTCTATGGTTACAGTATTCCAGCTCTATGGCCTAATGAACCATTACAAGGATACTGCTGGGCCTTAACTGGAGCTAGGGATGGGCTTTACCCGCATTCAGATATTTTTACTAATATCCGTAATTAAAAATTTCTAATTATTGAGTCGGTTAAAGTAGCATCTATACATCATCATCATCATCAACGGCCCGTTACAGTCCACTGCTGGACTATGAGCCTCCTCCACTTAGGTGGAGGGTTTTGCCATAATCTCCACGCTTGGCAGGCGGGTTGGAGATCGCAGATTAAAAGGTTACTGTATCAGAGAGCGCTGCTGCCCGTTCCCTGTTCAATGTGTAGTCCCTAAGTCGCCTCTTACGACACCCACGGGAAGAGTAGGGGTTGGTGACAAATGTATTCTACTCTGCCGTCACCACACGGCACACGGCATCTATACACAATATTTTAACGCCCGGATTTTATTGAATATACACATACATGTATGTGTCATACATACATTGGCTCCGCAGCCAAAATTTACGCTGAAAACCCGTCATGACAATTAGTTCTATTTTATTAGCATATTCAACATGACACCGTAGCCTTTGCCTAGGCTGATGTGAGTTTCCGAATATATTTTTATAATAAACTCGATAAAATTTATGTTATTATTGCTAAACCTATCTATCAGGAATAGATATACCAACACGGGAGAGGTTTACATTGTAGGTACTCGTTAGTATATTTCTCGATATCAGTGAGATAAAAATATCTAAGCATAAAAGTTGAATGATTATATTTATGTCCCTGCTGACAAAAACTTTAGAAGGTTCCAAAAGAGATCATTACAACAGATTTAAAAAATAGTTGTTTTCACCGCGGATAAATGTGTATCTTGTAAGTACTCGCCAACACTACTGCTTCCTACAATCATTTTGGAAAACTACACTGCCTGCGTGGAATTTTCATTGCGGTTTTAAAGTTAATGTGATTAGATTACCGTAAGGAAGTTCAGGGTAATTGGGAAGCTACTTAGGAAGGAGCTTTCCTTAAAATGGTCCTCAGAATTTCGCTGGAAGAATAAAGGTTTTTGAATGGTAATGCGATGGCCCTTCGAATAAGCGATTTCGACACTTCCGACGCTGACCTAAAAAGGAACTGGTGATTTTGATCTTAAAATATCGTAGAAGTTAGGCTCGAATGGTAGCTAATCGATATTTAAATTCCTTGCGATTTTCTGTTAATGTTAATTGGACAGTCGTCGTCTTAGGCGTACCTACTCGTACTACCATGAAATGGTGTCATGTTAAGTAGACGCAAAAAATGTATTCTTGCTAGCTGATACTGTTAGATTTTTTTTAAAGATGTTTTTCTATTTTATCATATATTTTATTGTATATCAGAGAAATAAAACAAGCCAAAAATTTACTTTTAATTGAATATTTTTTACATCGCACTTTTTGATACTTATTATCTGCTTCAACTCAGGAACTCAGTGCAATTTTATTCATATTCTACAAACTGTACGTCAACGTTAAAATGGCGCGCGCCATATGGAATGAAGAAACATGGAAATTCCAGAGGTAAGTAACAATGATTCTCTTGGTACGGAAACCTGGCATTATTTACGACGAGTTCCGAAAACAGCTAAATGAAAATTAAGTGCTCATTCATGCATAATATGTAGGTAAGTATAAAAATATGTATGGGTCAAATCCACAATTTACGCGAAATAAAGATTCAGTAATCCTTGAAGATTGGTAGATACCCTAAAGTACAACAGGATTAGTACGAACAAAAAAAAGACTAAACGTTACTACAAAATGAAATGACTAAATGTTTCTTAGGTGTAGTACACTTGTTAAAAGTAGTTCAATGTAATTAAATATAAAATATGGATAGTTACTAAGTATACAAAAAATAAATATTTAAATAAAAAGCGAGCTTTCCCTTACTTTAGTAGTTATATGACCAATTTGTATTTATTAAAAAAGTAACAGTCGTTTTTAACATTAAGTTGTTAAGGTCACAAAAAAGAACATTTTTCTCCACGCAGCAGTAAAATGAATATGTAATAACTTTATGTGTATTCATAAGAGTCATCATAAAGTTTCCTTTCTGTGTCGCGCAACGGAACTCCTTCGAAGATAAAGCTTTTATTACCTCCCTACTTTATTTATTCTAGTTAAGTTCCTCGCATTTATTAAAATGGCGATAAAGGTATATTTATTGTCTTTCTTGTTGGCTGGGATCACGCGAGCGACAAATATTTGGTGTGTTCAGTTGTTTTTAAAAGGTTGGTCGGTGTCGCTTGGAGAATTAATTGTTCGTTGTTAGCATAAATTTACTTAGATCAAGGCCATGGAAAAACTATACGGTTGTTTCGCTTTTTTGTAGAGGGAATATTTTTTTATTAAGTATCCGTAATTGTTGCATATGATTGAATTTTTAGTCTAGATATTTATATCTAGCCTGAAAATAATCATCAAACACAATCTTTGGCGTATATTTTCAAATTTGCATGTAATAATACTATACTTTTTATATCTACACTAAATTTAGTATTTCTAATGCACTAAGTTTACTGTGCTGTGAGGGAAGGCCTGATGACCTATAATACAGGTTTATATATAAACCTAGCTTAGGCATCAGCCCTCCACAAGAACACGACATTGTTTCTGGTGTATGTTAAAATTATTTTTCTTGTGGTGTGGAAATGAATAAAGTTATTATTATTATTATTAATTCATTAGCGTTTGGTAAGGGTAACATTGTTAGGGGTTTATTATAATAGGTGTGGAAAGGTGGCATTATCGGCAACCTTTAGGATACTTAAATAGAAGAAAGAGGTGTAGTGCAAGAATAAAAGACAGGAGATAATAAAATATCATCATCAACAACTCATATACGTCCCCATCTAATAAAAATATTACTTGATAATGTAATAAGATCAAAATTAAAGATTGGTGATATTAAGTAGGTTGTACGTACAAGAGCTTCATTACTATCGCTAGGTGGCGCTGCTGTCATCAACAGCAAAATTCAAATCCTCTGACAATTTTGTATTTATTCAATTGAATTTGACATCAATTATAATATAATTTCATCTTATTTTGAATAATTAGTTAATTTGTGACATTGTGAACTATAAAAATCGAAATGGCACCTTCAAAGGCTAAGACATCTGCAAAAGAGGACTATGAAAAAAGGTTGGTGGACGTTATCTCAAAATACGACTCGTCTTTTATGGCATTGAAAGATAAATTGGACGAAGGTGGAGGCGGTATTTTTAAAAGAATTGATTAGTTTTACAAGAGTTATGTTTTTATTTTTTTTAAGATTTTTACACACGCGCAGTCAAACCTAGAATCTGCTGTTTTTTATCAAGTCAAACTTAACTTCCAAATTCAAAATAAATCCAAAGATACCAAAAATGTTTACGGCCTGCAACAGCCAAAAAGGCAAAGAGGTATAGGTATGTACACATACCTAACAATATGTTACGACCTTATCCAACAACAAACCCTAGAGATGACACAGCAGAAAGAGTAGATTAAAGAACTTGTGTTGGTAATAAAACGCTCACCTGAGGATAAACAACCACCGTCACCATCTTTCCACAGAACCACCTCCACACCACCAATTTTCACTGCCAGACATGTCTCGTTAACTTTAAATGAGTCAGGTCCCCAAGGTTTGGGCTACGTTGACGAGACTAATAACGACGATGGTGCACAATCCACAAACACCAAGTCAGTAGGGGTAGCTCAGAAGACAGTAGGTCCTGTTGCGAAACCTAGCCGCGGCCGCCCACGCCACGCTGCCCAGCCCAACGCTGGCAGTATGAGCAAGCGCAGCCCCGCCACTAACAAGGATCCAGTTCACCCTGTTGTCCCTGCCACGGCTTCAAGTGTTCCAGTCTCGGTACCAGCTTCTTGCAGGCATGCGAGGTCCAGCTGTCCGGCGCCGGTGCCGCCCATCATGGCCTCCGTGCTGCTCCATCGCGCCTGGTTAGTCTTCATGTGTTTAACCTGAGCGAGGACACCACCGCTCAGGACGTTCTTCAACACGTTCAGTCCAGAATGCACGTGAAAAGCGCCCAATGTCTGCAGCTGGTTGTGACCAGAGGCAAATATTCCTCGTTCAAGCTTGATGTTCCCGCCGATAAGGTTAGTTTAGTAAGAAACATGAAGCACTGGCCAGACGGAGTTTCTATAAGAAGATTTAACGTCGTCGTCACGTCAAAAAACGAAAAGGATCGAGCCCAGTCACTAAAACCGCACTAATACCTAGCACAGACTTCAAAATAATACACCAAAATGTTCGGTCAATTAGTGGTAAAACCTCGGTTTTAAACTTATTACTATCTGACCAAAATCTGGATATATTAGCGTGTAGTGAAACATGGTGTAAAAAACACGAGATTGAACGAGTGAGGTTAAGTGGCTACGAACTGGCAAATAGCTACTGCCGCACGCGCATCGATCATGGCGGCGTCGCACTATATACACGCGAAGGTATACTATACCGGCAACGTAACGACCTACAGAGCCTTCATTTTGAGTTTACGGCTATTGAATTAAATAGCTGTAATTTTATTATAATTGCATTGTATCGTACCGGAAAAGGTGATTTTGACATTTATTTAAAAAAATTGTACTGACGAAAATAAAAGGTTCATTTTGGTCGGCGACCAAAATGTTGATTACTTAACCGATAATATTTTAAGACGACGTGTAGATGAAATTCTACAAAGCTTTAGGTGTACAAATTGTGTCGATTTTCCGACCCGTGTAACAGCGACTAGTTCTACTTCTCTTGACTGTGGTTTGGTTCCCCATGGACGCGGCGACGTCACTGCAGTGCCGATAGATACACCTATTAGCGACCACGGCGCTCAGCTGTTCACATTACACGACGTAATCAGTTCTGCAAATCGCAGCAAAGCATCTTCTTTCGTTGAAAAAAGAATATATAGGAATAATTCACTAATCGCATTTTATATTGACATTGAAAATTATGATTGGAATTTTATTTTTAATACTGAGACTGACATAAATTACAAATTTAATAAACAAACAAAAATAACAAATAAAATAAGATTTATTATAACACTTATATTCTTAAATAAAGATTTATTTTATAACTCAAAAAAAAAAAAAAAAAAATATTTAACTTATTAACTTATTACATAGACATTCATTTCCCTATATCACGAGTATTTGACAAACAAAATAAAGTTTTACCGTGGCTGACGGAAAGTTTATCGGAATTAATTAGAAATTTTAATGATTTGTCAGAAATGAAGCGCCAGTACCCTAATGAAGATATATTAACGGAATGTATAAATGATTATGCAAAACGTATTAAAATCGAATCACACGCAAAAAACACATAGATAACGAATTCTGGACAGCAAAAATCCATCAAAGGAAATGTGGCGCGTCGTGAACGAAGTTTGTTTCACACACAATACAATTAAAAGACAAACATTGTAACGAAATCCCATGCCAGGAATTAGCCGATTTCTTAAATGATCATTTTCTTACAGTAGCGTCAAAGTATGTGGTTCAAGTAGATAAGTCGGAATCCATGCAATATTTAGAAGAATATCTGCACGATAGATGTACACCTGGGATTGTTTTACATTCTATCACTATAACGCAATTAAATCGGGCTCTGCGATCAATGATCAAAAAGCGTACAACGTTAGACATATATGACATATCAATGAACATACTCATGTGTATATGGCCAGTGATGTCATCGGTTCTCGTTGTCTTGATAAACAGTATGTTTTCAAGCGGTGAGTACCCGGATGCACTGAAGAGCACAAGAGTGTGTCCTATATATAAAGATAAAGGTGAAAAAACATCTGCAGATAATTTCAGGCCAGTAACAATAGGACCAAACATATCAAAACCTGTAGAATCAATCATTTCAAATAGCCTAATGAGTCACTTTGAACAAAACGACTTACTTACGGACAGACAGTTTGCTTATAGAAAAAATATGTCTACAACGATAGCTGCTTACAAAATCTACAACTATATCACCACAGCTCTTGACGATAAGTACAAGGTAGCAAGGTAGCATTGAATAACTCAGTAAATGATACAATAGATATTATTTGTAAAAAAATTTAATTTTTCATTATCGGGCATGATATTTTGTGACTTTTATTATTCTTAATTAATTTATTTTAATTTTATATACTCATTGACGTGCTCTTTGCGAATTTTTTATAGTTTTAAGATATTTAAAATGTAATTAAATTAGGCAAATTGAGTGAATAAATGAAACTAAACTATCACTAGATAGAAAACCAATATATTCATGAGTCATTATCCTGTTTTTATCGAGAAGTATTCCCAAATTGCTTCTGAATAGTTTGCTTTGAAAGTACTTTGCGCAGTACGCGAAGAAAATTTATGCCTCCTTTTCGAAGTTCCGTTATCGCAACCATAAATTCGAGTTTGTTTTCGGCCTCATTTTGTTGAAATTTTAGCTAAATTTCACCGAATTTCGGCCACTTGTTTTGCAATTTCTTGTTATTTCATAAAACGAGGAGTGACTTGCTAAAGTAACTGTTGATGTTGACTTTGGATCTTTTGGGGCGATATTTTAAAATAAATGTTCAAAGTTTGATGAACGGCTCCTTTGGATTCAAAATTAACGGTTTTTGTCCTTAGATAAAGGCAAAATGTTCGTGCTGGTAAGTGTTTTGCGAACATAAGGCTGTTGAAGCCCAACTTGATACTGGGTAGGAAGAGCAATCAGAAATATGATCGATAGTTTTTGAAGATCTTTAGGTTCAAACTGAACAATTTAATTATCCCTATTTCGATTCGTGAATCAACTACTGGTTTTGTTGCAAAATTTACCAATAGGGGATCGGACTACTTTTTTTAATTTTATAAATCCAAACTTGTTAGTTTCTGCTATCGAACACTAAAGTAATTTTTGCTCTATCTGTAAAATTGACCGAGTTATAAAGGTTTGAAATTCAAGATTAGACAGAGAGGCACAAGTGGGTACTTGTGACGTCATTTTAGTAACGCCATATAATCTCCATACAAAAAATCGTTTTTGAAAGAGACAGACATATTGAAACTTTAAAAAATTACTGTAAATTAGTTTTTCAACCGATTCTGTTTTTTTCTTCGCGAATCGACTGCTACTAATCTTTATTTTAAAAATAATTCATAAAATATGGTAAATTCATAAAATATGGTGAACAGTCCGATCCCTTATTCTAGTAAAAAGTATTAAAGCTGAAAGCAATTATTGATATTATAGATTAAAAAAATCATGGATAAGGGATTTTTTTGGCATATAACACTTTCCTGTCAATCAATCACACGCACTATTGCAGCAATAGTATCGGTTTATACAGTTGGTGCAAATAATACCTAATAATAAATAAATAAGTGGGTGCAACAAGATCATCCAACCATTGATCTGACCCCAAACTAGGCAGAGCCTGTACGAGCCTATATTATGGGAATTTGACAGTTGATATGCGCAGTGCCAGTGGTATGTTTTTTGAAGCTAGGGTCAATACTTTTAATGCTATCGTGCGTAACAGAATAGCGTCATTTATGGACCGCATCCGCGCATCCACGAATGAAATAGTTGTGGGTTTTTCAGACCTGATGGTGGCCACCACCACCTACCAAAAATGGCTTGACCTGGCAGCCTAGTGATGCCCCTAGCATGTATTTTTCTTTGTTAATTTTATTTTTTAGTTTAGTTTGTGCTTATATGGATCCCTGGTCTGAATTAAAGAATTATTATTATTATTATTATTATTATATTGAATATAATATCACACAAATGTTTGCCCTGGGCGTAAACCGATCTCGCGACCATGAGTAATATGTAAGCAGGCGTATTACTGGTTTATTAGACTATAAAGCACATACACTCACTAAATCATACAAGGTTACACTCGTAAACATATTTATTACTCGTGAATGAAATTCCTACCTACGCTTAAATTATACAAAAGGCTGAAGTTGAAATTTCTAAAACACCAAGGCCACAAGTTAGCGTGAATAATTGACACTTACCACCTTAATTACATTCGAATTGTACGCAAAGCATGACTAGCGTAGAAAATACAAAAAATTACTTAATTTCAAGAAAAATATTTCTCAAATAGACATAATTTATATTTATAACTTTTTTAATATTGAAATATAATTTACCGAGCGAGCGAAGCGTCTCTGCTTCAGCTTGGCCAAATTTGCTTTTGTATGTCCATCTGTTTGTGGATTTGTTTGTTTGTTTGTTTCACTCTACAGGTCGCGTTTCTCAACCGATTCTCGTGAAATTTTGTGAGCAGGTTCGATAAATTAATAGATTTTTTTATCGAGCCAGTTTTTGGAAATTTTAAAAAATGACGGAGTTATGTGGGTTGCCAGCTTACAAGGTCTACCGCTGAGGCTGTTTTCCTCTACAGGTCACATTTCTTAACCAATAAAAAAAAAATTAAATAAATAAAAAAAACAATAATTAAATTAAAAAAAAACAAGGGGTTGGGGATGTATGTGGAGAAAAAATAAAAATAAATATGAAAAGACATACAGACTCGCGAGGTCTACAGCTCACAGAGCCACTAGTATGTATGTGAATGAATGAATGTCAAAACTCAACATAGGTATTTCAATACCAATTTAGTTCAAAACTTAAATTTATTGTTACTAACAAGCCCCAGGTCTTCGGGCCTCTTAATACAAGCTGTGCTTAGTGCAGGGTCCGCTGTTATGTATTTATCGTGTACTTATGTGTTTTGGTAATAAATTTATTTTTATTATTTATTATTATAGGTACATTACATACTCACTATTACCCACACTGATTCAAAGTTTTACAATATTATACCTTACTTAGTTTCTACGAACTTACTACAATGCTACTACGTCGTAGCAACTGCGTAGCATTCGCTACGAACTGAGCTACGAAAGACATTTTTGACAAATTAGTTATGGTTAGGTGTCTAAGAAAGATTGAAACATATTTATTAATTTTACTTTCTACCTATGTTTATTTAAAGAAAAGAAAGAAAGAAAATTACTGATTTTATTTATTTTCTGTCTGTTTCTGCCGGTTGTTTAGGTAATTGATTAAAACCTTTCACACAAAGATTATATTACAGAACTCAAAGCATTTTTAAAGGTCAAATAAAATTACGCAAGTAATACATTTCAGCAAATGTCTTATTACGTCGACACAGTTGTAAAATCCGCTGACTTTGTATAAAAAAATATCCAATTTCCATTTTTTCTTTGAAACGAGGAAACTCGTTATATAGACATCTCATTACCTGACAATCGGGTTCGTTAAAATTTATATTTTTAATTATGGCCCTTTAACAAAAATCTCTTTGATAACTTTTACATCATTACCATCTTAATTGAGTTACTGACACTGTTCTAGCACTGTTAATTTTTTGAAAGCAGATTTTTTATGACGAAAAGAATATTTTTCCCTGGTTATTATTCAGCTATTACTATTTTACTTTTTCGCTCCACTGAATATAGTTTCTAGTTGAAATAATACATATCGAATTTTGGCTTTGCAGAGCGTCGTCTCTTTTGCACTCATCACTAATACGGTCTTTCTTTACTGATGTGCATTATTTACCGCCACCTGTACATATCAAGGAAAGGGTACCTTTTTCTGAACAATTTTCATAATTTCAACTAACCGGTCTTACACTGTTGAATTGACTAGCTCATTGAGTTGCGACCTCCACCAAATTTCATCGGCCAACCTTATCCTGGGCATTTTTCATGTTCAACTCAACGACTGTCGGTTTTTCGAGATATTAACTTGCTGTCACACAAAATAACAATTTGTATGAGGTATCTAAAATCGTTACATAATATTATTAATAAACTTAAGCTAGATATTAAAACTTTTTGGTAATATCAAAACAAAACGATCTACCTTGAAATGTTATTCACTTAACTTTCACAATTCAGCAGCTATTTCTTCGTGACTTGTCTTCAACTTTGGTATGAAGCCTGTCAAGGGCGCGGAATACCGACATTCTTATGAATTTTTCAACGTCCCTATAATACCAAATGATAATTAGAGGAATAAGTCTTATTAAATTACGAGTCCACCTGGATTTACGCCCAAGTATTTCGGTGTCATGATATTTTTTATTTCTTCAATTACATTTTCCTTTACTAAAGAAACTTTCGCCCTAATTCAGGGTAGGCTCGAGCTCTTCGGTGGTAACGTATATGAGCTGTTGATGAAAGAAACTAAGTTTTCGTTGAAAAACCGATCAGACTTCATGAATTTATAGGTAATAAAACTTATTAATACTTATTTGTAAGTTTCCGTCCGTTAGTTTTAGTTTATACGTTATGTTGCTTACAGTTCACTGCTTAATTTAATTTATTAGTGTAAATATTATATACATACAGAGGTAGATACGCCATCAACGCACCAAACGCGTGCCGTGAATTGGTCCTAATTGTGACCACTGCTGTCAGTCAAGCTGTGACCTGTCATTGTGAGCGCAGGTGTCGACTACCAACTAAAAAAACGTTAAAATGCCTTCCTGTGTGTTTAGAAAATGCAAAATTACGAATAAAAGATAGAAAAGATGAAGGGATATCATTATTACCAATAAGTGTATGAAAATATTTAATTTAAACAGATAAATCTATAATTTGTAATTTTAATGAATCACAGCTTGTTTCCAAACGATAACGGAGCGAACTATTCGCGGCAGTACTGATTACAAATAGCTGTCTCTTTCACTCTCACGCTTTGCTTATTTTCTTTCGCACTTATAGCAAACAAAGTTTTAAAAGCACCATGCTAGTTTATACCAATGATATTTTAAGAAAGATACGTCATGTTCATACTGCACGCACAACATAATTGTTCCGCGAAAGATATACATAAATACAGATATAGATACGTATCTAAACATATTTAGGTAACATGACGTATCTTTCTTAAAATATCATTGGTATAAACTAGCATGGTGCTTTTAAAACTTTGTTTCTTTTGATTTAGATTGATTGATACCTAGAATGTAAAAATACGGAGTAAGCGCAAAGTTTAATACAATTGGTTTGTCATCATACATTTTACTTGTTCATTGTTTTAAAATTGGTCCAGTATGACCAGCATTTTATTTATATAAATAACGCAAACCAAGGACGAACGTTTTATTATTGAACGATACGTGATTTTAATACATTATTATTGAGTGTTTCCGTTTTAAATGAAGAATACGAACGTTTTACTTTATCTGATTAAAAATTACATTATCTACATTATGGAGAACTAAGAATAAGACTTTTTCCCGTGAAAAGTGTCCTATGTATTAATCCAGGGTACAAACTATCTCCATGCCAAACATCCAAATCTGTTGAATAATAAATAAATTACGTTACGCGACACGTAAACGTAGTGATAGTACTCGTGCTCGTAATAGTATGTAGTGGACAATTTTGTCGAACATCGATTCGAAGCCAAGGGGTGGAGATGGTAATTTTCAAGCAATTTGTCATGTCAGTCGCTCTATTCATATCGAAGCTTTGTGCTACGTGTCTATTATGTTATGCTACCTATGTTATTTTGGTGCAAACGTATTAACTGTTTAATACAGTTAATACGTTTGCACCAAAATATACTATATACTTAATGTATAATGTAGGTTTGTAGGTAACCGCAACGGTGGAAAGCGGGAGGAATTTTAATATCCTTAAAAACATTTTTAGAAATTGCAGTCGGAAATGGTTTGAGTATTACGTAGCAGTTTTTGTAAATCTTGTTTATCGTTATGACTGCGGCAACATCAGACAAAATGAAAACAAGTTCGTAATGAAAACGTGAAGCCACAATACGTAGATTTTAGAGGTATTTTTTTACTAGCTTCTAAATAGAGAAAACTAGTTGGTAGCATTATGAAAGTAGCAGTGGGCCAAGTGGTTACATCTGTCGCAGAAAACAGCATAATGTGTATTTATGCTGTTTTCTGCATGATAAGCTGAAAACGTAGAATTAAAAAACAAAAACAAAGCACCGACCCGCACTTGTCAAATCCTTAGATATTCGGCTGGACTCTATGTTCAATAACGAACTCATAAATAGGATGATGATAAAAAAATCTTATCTAAGTTCATATATTATGCAATAATTGCAAAGACATAAATGCAGTTTTTTATGAAAACTGCAAGGTTACGAACATTCTTACTATAATTTATTAACGCGATAGTAACTCTGTTTGTGTGTTACACTATCACGGCAGAACTACTTAACCCATTTTGATGAAATTTGTTACAAAGGTAGTTTGGTATTCAAAGAATGTAAGTATTTTCCTCAGCGTTCAAAGTAGTCGCTTTTAGTTTTAGAAATAGGGAAAATCCACAAATAACGCGGGTGTAGCAGCTGGCGAACAACTAGTGTTGTAATATTTCATAAAAATTAAATTTTGCACTTCCTTGACAATTCCAACCTCTTTTAAATTGAAACTACATTCATTCAGAGAGCATTACGACGCATTGTAGACTCGAAACCGCTTGAAATTGGTTTCCCCAGTTCTCCTTCACAATGAGAAGAGACCGTGGGAGACCGCACGTGGCACCGACAAGCCGCCATTAGTCAAATACTTGTGACCGGGCAAAAACAACTTCGTGTTCAAGTGTTATGATAAATTGTTTATTGCGTCTTTGATAGTTCTGAAGAGGCAGTGGAACGCGGATTTGACTTGGAGCGTTTATAGTGCCATTGGGCACTGCAGTTTGTTGTTTAGACGTTCATTCGGTATTGCGTCCATTCGATTGGTATATTTCAAATAACAGTCTTTGACCCTGGTTGGCAACAGTGTGAGAAATGTTTTATATTTCCCATTATGAAACTTGATTTTAATTCATTTTAATTTTAAATAATTTTCTTCGAGTCAACTTCATTTTGTTCCAAAGCTTTTTTTACAATATATTGTTTGATCAATACTATTTATTATATTTATGAAAAATAAAAAAGCTAAAGCATGTTTTCATCATAGAATTATTGTATACACGAGTATCTCATGAAATTTAATCCAAATAGTTTACTAGTTCTATAATCTTATCTGATCTTAAATATTTTGTATTTGAGTCGATACTCAGAACCCTGTTTCTATTACAATATTGTTTCTGAGAATTGAATAAGATGAGTATATTATGAGAAGTTTATGTTTCAACTAACCTTTTAGTTGGTGTACTGTGGAGATTGCATTGGTTACATGCAGTCTCCGCGCACTTTTCCCTTTGTTTGTTGTTGCTGGCACTCGATATTCGCCCTATATATCGTAAAAAAGCTAATTAGACGTAGGAGTCAGAGAATGATTGGCTGAAGAAAATAATGGTGTGGATTAGGGATTGAAATGAAGAAAAGATTATACAAAAATATTGTAATCAAATATTGGAGTCATTATTTAGCTACGAATTTATGCGCTAGAAGCGAGTGCCTCCCATCTTCAAAGAGCTACGTCCACCTGACATGGTGTAGACTTATGAAGAAATCGGTACCTCCAGTTACGTATTTTTTTTTCTTTGCTATATTATTTGCCTGATTATTTGCCTTGTAGAATCAACAGCAAATATCACAGCACGGATCGCAGCTATGAAGCAATTTAATTTTGTTACCTTTGTTTAGCTTCGACTGAACGCGGACGCAGAGGAAGACGTGTTTAATCTTAAATCCTTTTTATGCACCATATTAAGTTTTCCAGAAAAAAGTCTAAGAAAAGACTGTGAATAAAGAAATTAATATTGAATGAGATGGCCAATGCAGCGATTGCAGCCATTAGAATGATGATGAGATACCATGGAAAGGTCTCTCTGCATTGATGCCTTGGTGATGTACAATTGATATTATTTTGTTAAAAAAAGTTGAATTATGTCTGATAAGTATAACGGTCTGAATTCGTCCGCGGAGGACTTCTTCTCGCAATTCGAGATAATCGCCGCTATAAATAGTTGGAGTGACGATGTAAAAACGTTAGTGTTGGCTACTTATCTATGTGGGCCGGCTCTCAGCTATTATAATTTGACAAAATCGTCCTCTACGAAATATGAGGATATTAAAAAAGCGATTTGTTTAGAATTCCCGTCTCCTATAGACCATGCTTCGTTGTTTTATAAGTCTCGTCAAGATTATAATGAGCCTCTGATGGACTATGTGTATCGTGTGGAATCTCTTGCCGGAAAGGCTAAGATTTCAGACCAGAAAATAATAATTAAGCAATGTTTGACTGGTATGTCATCTTTTTTTAAACGTAATTTCGGAACTCAATTATACAAAGATTTCGCTACCCTCAAACAAACCTGCATGGAGTATTCGATGCTCTTTATGGCCACACACACTGAATTATCGTTGCCAGTGAAGATAACCTCGACTCGATGTGGCGAGCCCAGCAGTTATACGAATTCAATGGGTGATGGTTATCCCAGTGAAAATATTGGGCAGCGTGGTGCGCAAGCCTCACCGCAGGAATTATACTCCACGCCGCAAAATAGATCTTCTAGTTGGCCGCCGAGGAGTCCATCTTCTCCACGTACTACTAACTTTGGATCAAACCGACCCCGCAATGATGCGAGATCGTCAAGACCCCAATACACTCAAAACCGGTATAATTTAAGAAGCGGTTCGCGTGATAACGTTGGAAATATACAGGGTAATGACCCAAACTTTCAGCGTCGCCAGTGAATGGGACTACATTGGTAGACGGTCATTTTAGTCGTCCCGTTTCTCCTATTATTTGTGTTGATTTGTACGGTGTAGTGCATAATGCGTTGATTGATTCAGGTGCCACAATTTCTGTGATTTCTTCTTCGTTTCTTGAAAAAGTGGATAAATTCATTCCGTCACACGCATATAATGATAACGCCTCTTGTTTGCGTACGGTGAATGGGATTAGGTTATTAGCTGAATGTTCTGTTATATTGGACATTACAATAAATAGCATTGTTTATAATCATGCATTTGTTGTTGTGTGCGATTTAGTACCTGATATAATTTTAGGGCAGGATTTTTTATATGCAGTAAAGGCCATTGTCAACTTTGATAAACAGTTCATTGAACTGGATAGGAATAAGGTATGGTTCAGAAATGATACAAAAATCGCGGCGTTTTCACTTGATTATGTTCAGTCCGGGACTGAGTCCGAACATTTATTGCCGTTACCGAAAGGTGATTATATCTATTTTCTTAATACGGTAGAATCAATAAATGAAAATTTGGACGACTTAAAAAAGGATACGATCCTAACGAATAACACGAAATGTAATAATTTTAATATTTCTGATGCTTTATTATCAGATCAGAAAAGTAAGTTGTCAGAATTACTGGGCAAATATGAAAAGCAGTTTGCGTTTGATTCGAAGAATTTAGGGGCATGTTCATTAATGGAAGTTGAAATAAATACTTCAGACGAGACTCCTATTCATAAAGCTCCTTATAGAGTTTCACACCATCAACACAGTATAATTAGGGAACAAGTGAGTGAGATGTTGGAAAATGGAATCATTCGTGAGTCGCGAAGTGCATATGCATCCCCGGTTGTCTTGGTCAAGAAACCTGATGACACGTGGCGATTCTGCATTGATTATAGGTCATTGAATAAAAAAGTAATTACCGATTCATATCCTTTACCCAGAATAGATGACATAATTTTATATCTAGCTAAAGCCAAATATTTTGCGGATCTGGATTTAAATAGTGGATATTGGCAGTTGAGAATCAAGGAATCTGATAAGCATAAAACTGCTTTTGTTACCCCTTCGGGATTGTATGAATTTAACGTCATGCCGTTCGGCCTTAAAACAAGTGGTGCGATTTTCCAGCGGGTTATGGATAGTGTTTTAGGGGGCATGAAATATCGGAATGCTATTGTTTATATTGACAACATATTGGTTTATGGGGAAACATTTGAAGAATTTTCTTTATCTTTAAATGAAATCTTATATAGAATTAAAGAATGCAATTTGACACTTAAACCTAGTAAGTGCAAATTTGGTTTTGAAAAAGTTTCCGTTCTTGGTTATGAAATAACGGGTCAGGGAATTCGACCAGATCAATCACAGTTTGAAAAGATTATGAAGATCCAAGTGCCAAAATCGACTAAAGAACTTAAATCTATTTTAGGACTCTTTTCATATTATAGAAAATTCTTAGATAATTATGCGGATTTGGCTATGCCTCTAACAAGGTTGATGAAGAAGGGTGTCAAATTTATTTGGACAGAACTACAGCAACATGCATTTTCTAAAATTCTTTCTCTTATTCAGAACCCCCCTTTATTAAGACATTTTTCGAATAGCGAAGGCATAGTTACAAGATTATTTGTCGATGCTAGTGATAAAGCATTAGGTGCTTGTTTATTGCAGGGTGATGATAAAATATTTCCGATTGCTTTCGCGTCGCGTAAGCTCTCTGATTGTGAGACCAGGTATACGATTACCGAAAAGGAATGTTTGGCTCTAGTGTGGGCTCTTAATTATTTTAAGCATTTACTATGGGGAATGAAATTTGACGTCGTGACGGATCACAAAGCTTTGGTATGGCTCCGTACTAAAAAGGATATGAATGGGCGTTTAGCTCGTTGGTCTTTAGCGATTCAACAATATGATTTTGATATAGTATATTGTTCGGGCAAAGATAACCAAATTGCTGATTTCCTAAGCAGGAATCCATTAATTGAGGATGTTGATGTTAAGGAGACCTCTCCTAAGGATGTAGTTGAGGATGGTTTAGAGTTATACAGGATTGAAGCTTCTCGTTTTGAATTTGATCAAAGCGTTGATAGTTTTTGCACTGAACAAGTTTCAAGGATTGCTTCTAGATCTCGGCTAAACTATAAAGGTTTTCTTACTAGAGACAATAAGCTCTTTCACAGGTGTAGGATAGGTAACAGATATGTTGATCGTTTGGTTGTTCCTCAAGCTTCATTTAATGACGTTATGAAGGAAATTCATGATGATCCTTGGAATGGAGCGCATTTTGGTCTTACGAAGACTTTATGTAAATTTAGGGACAGATATTTTATTCTTGATGCTGAAAAGAAAATTTCTAGATATATCGAAAGTTGTAAAGAATGTCAAGAGAGGAAGAGATCGTATTTGATTGCTCCGATGCAACCGATTGAAGTCAATCATCTTTTTGATAAAATAGCCCTTGACATATTAGGACCTCTTCCGACCTCGGATTTAGGAAACAAATACATCATAGTTTGTTTAGAGTATTTATCGAAATACGCGATAACTAGAGCAGTCCCAAGTGCAACTGCTCAGGCCGTTAGTGATTTTCTTACTCAAGAGATCTTCTGTAAATTTGGTATGGTAAATGAAGTCATTGTAGATCGTGGATCAATTTTCACATCACACATGGTTAAAAATACGATAGTTTTTTTTGATTCCACGTTATCGGTTGCTGCAACTAGGCATCCTCAGACCATTGGACTCGTAGAACGTTTTAATAGCACTATATCTCAGAGTTTAGCGATGTATACAAACGAGAGTCAAGCAGATTGGTGCATGTATTTGCCCATGTCAACGTACGCGTATAATATATCGAGACAGGCGTCATCAAATACGATTCCTTACACTATTGTTTTTGCTAGAGACCCAATTTTGCGTTCTGATGTTGATATTGTATCTAATCGTAATGATTTGGATATTGCTGCTCGCAATAATGCTAATATTAGAATGATCTCTTGTGCGTTGAGAAATATTCGTAAATCGCAAATGACTCAAAAGGAATATTATGACAGGAAAGTCAGGTTCGTAACGTTCGATCCAGGTAGCTTAGTCTTGGTATATAATCCTAAAAGAATAACAAATGTTGGTCAGAAGTTATCGCGTCCATATAAAGGTCCGTTTCGTGTTATTCGAAGGCTATCTAATAATAATTATTTACTACGTAAGATAGATGGAAGCTCCAGACGTGATTTAATATTTCACCATAATTCTCTGAAACCGTTCAGATTGCGTGTTTAAAAATATTATTTTATAGTAACTTGGCGTTTGTTTCCCTTGATCTGTCCTATGCCTTACTTTATTCACAACTCGTCATGAACTTCTATCGTCATTTGTAGTTGATATGTTATGTCAGCGTCTTTGTCAACAAATAATTATTATTGTCTCTATATATAAATTTATTTTTATTTTTGTATGATGGGTAACTTAATGTTTGTCTATATATGGCATAGTTTGATAACTTATTCTTACATTTTATTTATTTTTGTTTGTCATGGACTTTTGACTTAAGCTATGGTATTTTCATTTAATCAACAATCGTTCGAGATATTCGTTTGGTTTGAGCATTACTTGTCGGATCTCATAATAGGACATATGCATCCTCATGAGATGTGCTTTTTCTTAGCACGATCGTATTGGTTTAGTATTTTATGAGTCGGTGGATTCGAGAACGCTTATTGGTTTCATGTTATGCTTATTAGGTTTAGTCAAGTTCTATTAATTTTTGTTTTTCTCTCGAATGGATTAATCCAGCTCTTATTTGCAGATTCGTAATAAGTAGTTTATAAACATTTTGTATATTAAAAAAAGAAACTTCATGAAGAAAAGAAGGTTTTAAAAATCTAGCTATTTAATGGGGTTGTTATTTTCTATAAGGGGAGGGTGAGCTTAGTGTATAGGCCACTCATTTTAGATATGCTATCGAATATTTATAGTTCTTCGGAAAAGATCTTGTTATTCGGATAATATTTAACGTAAGTGACGCATAGTGTAGGTGATCATTATTTTTCTACATATACGAATAGGCCTGAGCTCCTGTTCCAGACCTGCCGCTACTTCGATTTTTAGACTTTGTATTCGCGTTTTTCATTTGTTTTTGTCTTAGCTTAGGTTGAAATATTTAAGTTTAGATTAGGTGTGATCACTTAAAGTTTGTTCATTATGTTGATGGGATTTTGTTGTCATAATTTGATTTATCTGATATTACATAATAATAATTTCGTTTGTTCTTGTTGGTCAATTATAGCAGCATGGTCCAATGTTAATATTATGTTGAACGTTTTGTGTCGCTGTTAGTTGTTCTATTAATTCTTCAAAATTTTTTTATTGTTCTTTTGGTTCATGTAGTGTACCATGAGTTGTACTTGAATGAATAATCTTTTGGCGTGGTTTTAATTATTCGTATTTGGTGAAACGTTGTTCCACCAGGTAGCTGTTAGCTATGGCTTCTTGTACAAATCATAGGGTTTGTTAAATGAAATATTATACGCACTTTTAGGTAATTAGTTAGGTTTACCTTTTGTGATCGGCTGATCATTTTCCTGTAGGAGGAGGGATGTGGAGATTGCATTGGTTACATGCAGTCTCCGCGCACTTTTCCCTTTGTTTGTTGTTGCTGGCACTCGATATTCGCCCTATATATCGTAAAAAAGCTAATTAGACGTAGGAGTCAGAGAATGATTGGCTGAAGAAAATAATGGTGTGGATTAGGGATTGAAATGAAGAAAAGATTATACAAAAATATTGTAATCAAATATTGGAGTCATTATTTAGCTACGAATTTATGCGCTAGAAGCGAGTGCCTCCCATCTTCAAAGAGCTACGTCCACCTGACAGTACGCAAAACTGATCAACTTTAGTTTTACATCTTTTCCGTAAAACTCAAGCCAGCTGAATCCTAATAAAATCACTATAACTAATGCAAATGAAGGCAGAATGCAACTGGTCCCACATTTTGTGAAATGTTTTACTGTTACTAAGCAAATTTCTACCGTAAAACAGTGTTTTAATAGCATAATGAGTTCTCTTTAATATACCCCTTGTTACCTCATAAACTTGAACATGTTTTTTATGTGCTCCAGCAACAAGTAGCAGAAATAACAAGAGCCAAACAAAACACGGAGTTATTGAC
The DNA here is from genome assembly GCA_951230895.1 of Carpatolechia fugitivella. Lineage (NCBI taxonomy): Eukaryota > Metazoa > Arthropoda > Insecta > Lepidoptera > Gelechiidae > Carpatolechia > Carpatolechia fugitivella. The sequence goes on from OX579646.1 coordinate 5,261,435, forward strand.
CGAAGATAATGTTTCGACGAACTACGTTATTGAATAGGGTTGGAGTGGGATGTACCGGAATTTGCGATTTTGCCGTAGCTGGCCCTAATAAATTTATCAATGCTCCTACGGGATTTGGTAATGTCATTAATAATTAACTGTAGCCGGTTCCTTTATTTTGTTGCATCATTTTGGTTATGAACCAAAGTGTTTTTTTTTACTAAGAAATACATTATATCAGGCAGTATATTTTTATTATAAAAGAAACAAAATCAATTGTTAAATAAATACTAAAAGCTTCTATAAAAAATATTTAAAGCAACTTACAGGTATAATAATATGTAAAAGTTTTGTGTAACGTAAATACCTATAATTTCCTTTTTACCCGACTGCTTTAGAAGGAGGGTTATGTTTTTCGAGTGTATGTAAGTATGTATGTATGTATTGTAGCGTCGTGTCACGCTTCGGTGTTCGAAACTTTTTTCGTGTTCTTCTCAGTTCTTTTTCTTTTTCAAATTTCTAATTTTGAATTCGATTTTCAAAGGCTTTTGGTTGGTTTTGTTTTTTTGGCATTCGATTTCTTGTCTCGTTATTGAGCTGTGGTGTTTGTGCTGCACCTTTTTTAAAAATTTGTGCAAATTCAATTTCTGAAGCTCAAATAAATAGTCAAAAGCTTGTTTAAGCCGCTTCTAGTTTAAAAAGTCAAAAGCTTATTAAAGCCGCTTCTTGAAGCATTGTTTGAGTGGGAGCAAAGGAGAGCCATCCGATAGCCGATAGCCTTGTGGACAGGGCATCCGGTTCGAACGCGAACCCTCGTGAGCGAACGGACCTAGCCGAGTCGTCGGAGTCGGGCGCACTAGACCTGAGGTCGCTTCTGTGGTCGCACGAGTGTCCGATCCCGGCTGCAGACCCGCCGCTACATTGGTAACCTGGGCTTTGGTGCCTTGGGGATTGCAGCAGTTGCACGTGCGGACTTTCAGGACCTACGGGTGGAAGTTAGGTTGTAGTTATAAGTGAACCTGTTTTACGTTTTTTTTTAACGAACATTTTAAACTCAGTTTGGAACATCTTGTGAACCATCTCTTAAATTGGTGCGTTGCAAGTTTGGTTCGTTATTTCCTAAATTCAAACCGGCTCTCCACGCCACCGTCAACCATTCCTGGCAAAGACTTTTGGTACAAAACGTTTGACTCCTTACTTAGTCTACAGATTTGTTGCGCAACGATTCCCTAGACAGGTAGGGCATTATTTACTCCTCTATCTCTTACACTTGTTGAACCTTCACTAATTTTGGGGAACCGTTAGACTTTAATTCCAAATTATTTTTGTTATAATAGTCATCTTCTACCGTGTTACCGTTCTTTGTTTTCTGTTTTTTTGTTTGTGTTCTTTTTTGGTAAGTTACTTTTTATCAAATCTTGGCCTTTTTACCCTTTTTTTAAATCTAAATTATATACGTGTAAAGTAGTACTTTTCGGTTTTTATTTTTAACACTACAGTATGTATGTATGTATGTATTTATGTATATATGTATGTATTTATGTTTATATGAACTTATATTTATTTGGCACGCTTGGCTTTGAGCTAAAGATGTGTCGTTATATTTTTCTTACTTGTGAGAGTGACACTGGGTACATAAAAATAAAAATAAAAACTACTAAGATGGCCGATTTTTGGCGCCAAAACAAATACTTCAAACATCTCCAAAACCTATCGAGTGGGGTATCAAAATAAAGGGCTTTAGAATGGTCTCCAAAAATATTACAACTTATACGTTTAAGTGTAATTTGGAATGACAAATTCTAAAAAACAACAAAATCTTCAACGTTTTAAATTGAATTACCTATATAATGTGTGGAAGAGACACAACAATATCGGTCATTCATTACAAAAAATAAAAAGTATAAAATAAAAAAATAATTAATAAAACATAAAACCCAACTGCGTGAAAATTTAAAGCTTTCGAACTTAATTAATAAATGAACTGAAAATATGCAAACAAGTTTTTTTGTTTTGTTTTGAATGATCGTGGTTGATAATGTTCGCAATAGCAGTCGAAGGCATCAAATATTCACAATATTATTATGTTCCATCATAGCGTTTTTGTGAATTATGAATATTTTGATGCCTCCGACTGTTATTGTGAACACTATCAACCACGATAATTCAAAACGTGTTCAATTTTAACGCAATCGGGTTTTTGTTTTTTTAAGACCGACTCGGCAATGTTTTCTGTTAGGATTCTTTTAACGTTTACAAAACAAAAAGTTTGCATTAAATTTGTTGAGTAGGTACATTTGCAAAATTGTTTCCTAAAGAAAATATTATGTTGTTAGTTCTTACCACTGATTTATTAGAACTGATATAAATAATTTTAATTACCACTTATTATGATAATATTTGCGTACTTTGGCGTACCCCTGGGGAGGCCTACGTCCAGCAGTGGACTGCAATAGGCTGATTGATTGATTGATGATAATATTAACGATCTATGTAATAACACGTATAGTATTATAATACTTGAGTAATAAATAAATTTTATAAAGTATTTTATCACATTCAATTTCGTAGAAACTTGCAAGAATTCATTCATGTAAACATCAAGAAGCCTGAATATAAAGGCGCGAATTGATACCTTTGTTCTTTTAAAAGAAGATGCGTAATTCTAAATACGTCGACCCCATTTGTAAACAAGCAATAATTCCATCACGCACGAGCACTTCGGTACTGAACACCACTTAGGGGATGGTACACTTTTCACACCTCGACAGATGTACCAGTGAACACGCTTTCGATTTCATGTTAACCATTTTATTTAAGGATTTTTAGTATATTTCTCCTTCATTCATAAAATAAATCTCCGGTATTTAAAGATCCACTTTACTTTCATTGAATCCAGATCTCTAACTAATTTGTATTACATTGCTGCGTTTGGGTCGCGCTTGGGACTGTAAATTTGTACTGCAACAGCAATGACCGCATCCGTTATCCGATTAATTTTCGAATATATTTTTTAGTTTTATGTTATGTTTTAATTTTCATTTTGTTTACATTTCCCACTATAAAATTCTTCGTTGTTGTAAATTAGACTGAGATGATTAAAAACATGTTTTATTTGTCCACTCCTTGAGCTTTTAAAATTTGTAGCTTAATAAACCAAGTCTGGGAAATATACGACATAATGGTGCAGACATTCAATTTGCAGGAAGCTTAGTTTGTAATTGCAATGGTACTGTCTGTTCACTAACTAATGCAACTTGTGCAACAACAGAGAGATGTAACATACATTTTTACAGTTTAAACACAGTGCAAAGGGTAAATAAAAAATTTATCCGTCAAAAACGTCATTCATTACTTCAGATAGTTCACAAATTAATTAAACTTAAGTTACCTATTATTTTTTGACACGAGTTAAGTTTATTTTATGCAAGTTAAATCTACCTCTAAAATACTTAAAGCTGTCCTGCATATCACTGCAACAAAATTAAAATTTATTTACCGGTCACAAATTCAAGAATTTACAATCCAATAACGGTCTAAACAAATAACCTGAACAAAATATACCCTATCTCGGGATCTGGTGTTTTAAAATTCTACCACAGACTGTAATTAAACTGTCCATTACGTCACACCGACAAAGTGAAAATTGCGACTACCTCCGTCCGTAATTGTAAGGGTAGGGTTGACAAACGGCGCTCTATGTTACAGCAGATGCTTCCCACGGTGCCCCTTGTCTAAGCTATTTATGGAAATGGAAAACACAGATTTACACAGCCCTCCGTCACTGTGTGTACTGTAGATTTGTTTGTGGAAAGCTGAGCTCACAATGAACATAAATTTACCAACCAGTCTAGGTTACTTTTACGACAAAATAAATAGAATAAGTGTTTGCGTCTTGGAATCAAAATTAACCAACCCCACAGGTGTGCGTGTGGAGAGGTGGTGAATGAGTTGGGTCATCACGGCCTTTCTTGTCAGAGGAGTGCTGGCCGGTTGTCACGGCATGCTGGCTTCAACGATATCATTCGTCGGGCTGTTGTTTCCGCCAATGCTCCTGTGGTTTTAGAACCAACTGGCATGATGCATACAGACGGAAAGAGACCCGACGGTGTGTCGTTGATCCCGTGGAAAGTACGGGCAGGAGCTGCAGCGGTTTCGGCGAAGGGTAACAAATGGAAGGAGGGTAGAAAATGGCTAAAATGTTTCTGACTGATATCTCTGCGCGTCTCCGCGAGGTATCAGGTAACCCAAGAGCTGGTAGCTACTTTGCCCAGAGAATAGCAATAGCGATACAGAGAGGGAATTCTGCCAGTCTTGTGGGAACTCTGCCGCGGGGAAACGCGCTAGAGAATACATTTTATCTGTTATGTTTTTTTTATTTGGTACCTGAATAAAACAAAAAAAAAACAAAAAAAAAAGAATAAGTGAGTTTATAATGAAAAAAATTGAAGGCAAAGAGCTTTTTTTGCAACATAGTCTATAAGTAGTGATTATGCAGAAACATGAACTGATATTGATGGTAATTTCACTTTTTAAGAAAATCTGTTGAACATTTCAAAACAGAGTAAAAGCTTTCAAGTATTTAATGATATCGGTAATAATATTATAATATATTTGCGGTAATGGTTTTAACTTAACAATCAAATTAATTATATCTCCGTTGATCGAGTTTAAACCTACAAGTTTGAAAGCAATCGATTCATTTCCCAGCTTAAATAAATATAGGAACTCAATAAACAAAAAACAAGTCCAACGTTGACTCGAACAACAAAAATGCGCTTGAATTTTGATCCCGAATCGTGTTCGGGTATAATAAATCGTGGACGCAAAAAATAAACCCAGTGATAACTCGTAATGTCCAATCAAACGGTCCCACTGGTCCAAAAATGAGAATTTGCGCCAAAAACGATAACTGCGCTGAAATATGCGCTATATGTGCAATGTTCGTCCACTTTATGATACTCCTGGGTTTACGTTTTATCAGATTATCGGACTGTCATTTGTTTAATTGTCCATTTGAGGATTAATATGACGGTTTTTGATACAGCGATGTATTGATAGGTATTCGTTATGGTCCTGATTTCAACACACTTGTAGCATCGTAAACTGTAAGTAGCATCGTAAACTGTCATGTTCAATGAACTCCTATAAGAGATTAATAAGCGAATCTCAATCATAAGCAATCTTCTCCAGATGCAAAAATCTATCGTGCATAGTAAAAAAATTACCTCGCTTCTCCTAACCACAATAAGGGAACTTCTTTTGTTGATATTATAGTTGATTATGCTGTTATCAAATTCCAAGATAATAAGGAGTCTATCTTAGGATTATATTAAATTTTCTTCCCTGAAAATTCTGTAACATTATTAATTTCCTAAAATATTTGCTGTCAGATTTAATTAACGTGAATCACCTATCTGATACAAAACATAGGTAATTCAAAACAAATTATAGTCCTAATGATTGATTTTCTGAAAATTCTTAATTACTATGTTGCCAAGGTTAATTAATTAATAAAACCTAGACTTCAGACTCGTTTCGCTGCATTACCCAGCTCCTCATTTCATCCAGTTCTGCCAACATTCATTCATCGAGGGTAGCGGACAGCGGAAAATTCTCAGCGACTCAGTGACTCATTCATTACAAGTAGAAAGCTGTTAGTTATGAATGGGAACGTGGAGTCATGCTGCGTCCCCATTGTGGGGAATTTAAAAGAGAGTAAAGTAATGCTGAGACGTTTCTATAAGAGTTACGTCATGAATTCCTTTGACTGTACGTGGTTTAGCCATTGACAACACGCTGAGCGGGGATAAAAGACTAAAATGGGTGTAGTCTGAAATTCATATTACATAGCAACTATATTATGCACTCCTGTTATTAGGATTTTGCTATGGCAAAATTATTATGGAATTAATGAGTATTAAACATTAATCAAGATTCTAAATTGCTTGCAAAAAAATACGGACAAACAAACATTGCAGCGTTGAAAACACTATTATTAGTAGTTTTGAAAAACTAGTTTTCTAAGTTGGCGATGTACCCTTCGATCACGTCCTTTCTGTGATCGAAGAATATACCAAGGTTCTTTATATTCTAATTTTAAAGATGTGTATAGCTTTTTGAAGATAAAAGAATGTATAAATTTTTAGAACCGCAGCTAAACCACGCTACTCATAAGTAAGTACTCGCTTATACAAATAGTTACCTAATGGAATACGTTTCTAATTACAAAACCAAACTCTACCATAAAGGTTGACCTTTTCATTCTTCCTACCTCTTCAAAAGTCAAGTACAGGTAGACTAAACTACTATAAGTATAGTTCCAAGGGCTCGTTAGCTTTTATTGATATTATCCTCCAGTGAGGGAAGGAAGCAGTAATACGCTCCGTTCACGCGTCGTTACAGCGCAGCCCTCAACAAGTGGTTTATTTCCTAGTTAATGTGGGAAAATTTACTGCAGGCTAGTTTTAAGGAGTGGGAAATAGTTCTAACTGGGTAGTTTTATCGCCTGGATAGTTTTGACGATATAGAAAGTGATGGTGAGTGGTGTAAAAATCATTATCTTCGGATATTAAGATTGAGGTCAGTAGTTAGGTATTGCTGGTGGTATTTTGCTTCTGTATTTGTCTGAAAGATCTTAACATAGTAACCACGGAAAAAGCAACAAACAAGTGAGATTTTTTTTATGCATAATTTGTTTCAGTTGGACCTTCAGGGTCACTTGGTTAAAAGTGACGGTGAGGTTGTGGGTGCTATTTTTTATTTTTTATTAATATATTTCATGAAAATTCTCACAGCTTACAAACAGGACATAATACAAATTTAAAATTTTACATTTCAATAGCCAAATTATGAGAATTTTACATATTTAAATAGCAATTAAGGACACAGTAACTAACAATACAGCCTTAAATATTTATAAAACTAAAATAGCTAATACATAATAACTTTAATATCCAAATTGAGATTACACTTGGCATTGTTACCAAGTGTAATCTATTTTTTTTTTAAATGTCTGTTTTAGTTACTTATATTGGTTTAGATACCTATATTTATAACGATTCCTAATTATGAATTGGAAAATTTTATTTTGAACAGCACATGAACTCACTCACAAGCGCATTTATGCCACGAATGCACTGTGGAATCATCAATGGCCCGTTACAGTCCACTGCTGGACAATGAGCCTCCTCCACTTAAGTGGAGGGTTTTTCCATAATCTCCACGCTTGGCAGGCGGGTTGGAGATCGCAGATTAAAAGGTTACTGTATCAGAGAGCGCTGCTGCCCGTTCCCTGTTCAATGTGTAGTCCCTAAGTCGCCTCTTACGACACCCACGGGAAGAGGTTGATGACAAATGTATTCTACTCTGCCGTCACCACACGGCACCGTGGAATATCTATAGATAAAATTTTATGAATTTTTGTGTCCATGCTTATCGCTGCTACTTAACTGGTGCATCTTCCATCCTTCATATTTTTAACTACAAAGTTAAGTATTTTACATCTCACCAAAAATAAACGACCCCTTCATCTCATCCAAAAGTCTTACTAATCACGATAAATTACTGTAAAAGTCCCTCTACCTGACAAACGCACGATCGTATTACCCATTAATTTTCAGTCTTCAGTCAGGCCAATTTGTTTCGTCCATCCCATACTACGCACCCTCTCAATCATACACCGTGATGTATTACCATTGGTCCTCGAAAATATATCACTTGGCTTGGCAACTTGGCTGAAAAATGACAGGCATCCCGTCCAATTAAAATGTAACTCGAAGCTGGGAAAATTGCGGGGTATTAGTATTAGTACCGCTGCGGTTGGAGGTGTAAAGTCGTGGTTCTGAGTATTTTGTGTGCGGTGTCGCGTTACGGTATTATTTTAGGGACAGTGTTGAAGGTGTCATGTTACTGTATTATGTTGCCAAGGTAGTTTTACTTTAGCGCTTGTACAGTAAAGTCATCAGCAGCTCATATACATCTAAACCGAGGGGTTCTAGCCGAACCTGAGTTAGGATGATCAGGTCTGCCACGATGGCCTATTTCGGGTTAATTGACTTCACCCAAGAGTGTGCGGTTTCCTCACGATTTTATCTATATTATCTGCAGTGACAAATAAACCATTTATTAATTCAAAATCCGAAAACACATTGATACGTAGTGAAGCTCGAATCGAACCCATAGCGATACTCCTAACCACTACACTAAAGTTATACAGGAATATTCGTAAAGAGAGATTTTCGAGAATAGAATTACCTTCCATGTCGTTTCATTGAAAACTATTTTTAGTGAATCTTAATTTTTGTAATTAGGGTATCGGACTACTTTTTTTTATTTTATAAATCCAAATTTCTTAGTTTCTGCTATCGAACACTAAAATCATTTTTGCTCTATCTTTAAAATGAGTTATAAAGGTTTGAAATTCAAGATTAGACAGAGAGGCACATACCCACTTGTGACGTCATTTGTTAGTAACGCCATATAATCTCCATACAAAAAATTGTTTTTGAAAGAGACAGACATATTGAAACTTTAAAAAATCACTGTAAATTAATTTATCAACCGATTCTGATTTTTTTTTCGCGAAAAAACTGCTACTACTTTATATTTTTAAAATAATTCATAAAATATGGTAAATTCAGGAAAAGTCCGATCCCTTATATACTAGAAAAAAAAATTACAATAGTACAAAATAAAGCAAATGTTTTCTACAACTGCATCGCAGAGGATGTATCGTCTCACGTCAGCGTTCTGTGTCTAGCTCTCATGCATTTCTAACTAGGATACTACCACGTGCACTACTGCATTCTGCATTTAAAACGAACATTTTTAAATGTTTAGGTAGATCTTGCTAAATAATTTATACAGTTTTATAAAGCTCTTTTCTTTATTCATCAACCAATCATTAGAATTTATTGTGTAATTACATTAAAAAAAATTGTGGTATTTCACCCAAAAATGATTACTTACTAGTATTTATTTTATTGTTAAGCAATTCTGACTCTACCTAGTCAAAAAGTGTCCTACACTGGCTTTGCCAGCTAAAGGCCCTGGTGCCTGGCAAAAATCTAACTAATGGCCAAAAATCGTATTTATTTATAAATAAAAAAAAATGTCCATCACATATCTTTTGTATACTTATTTAAAAGGTTAAAAAGGCGGACGAACTTCATTAAGAATGGGAGCATACATTCCGAACCAAGTCCATCAACTGCTTAATAACGCCATCAACCTACTCCGCTGGCGAAAATCAAGGTAAACACAAAAGAAGGCAATTATCCCTACCACTGTATGCAACTGCGCGTCTAGTGGCCGCCCTCTGGCAGGCCGCGATAAGACCCACTCCAAATTGATGTTTGAACTGTCATTGAGGGTAGAACTCCATTTGTTTTGCTTGAAGCTGTTATACCGAAATTATAGAGTCAAGTACCTATTATAACCTTTATAAGACATTATTTTACGGGCTTACGATGATAATGTTGTTGAAATTTTAATTAATTATTATTTTAAACTACAAATTTGAATAACTTTCTTTTAAGTACCTGTGTACCTCCAATCCAGTGATCTAATACTAAACTTATTCTGCGATAAGTTGGACTGGTTGGTTATAAATCTGAGAATTCAGTAACAATTTAACAATATTGATTGATCGATAGATCAGTCGGCTAAATGGACTAGGATTCCACTGACAAAAAATATTCAGTCTTGATTCTCAACGTATTGCGTCGATTGTTAACCTTACAGCAGCAATATAATTTTAAAATATATTATTAATTTGCTACTTCTTTATCTTCATCACAATTATTTTCTGAAAAATAGAGTCCTAGTAAGAGAGACATTTTTTTTTGTTAATTCGTACGTATGACACGTGTAGCTAGCAACAAAAGGAGCTCACCCCTTATCTTTTCCCGAGCAGATGTCACAAAGTCTATTATTTTTGACACATACGACTGTCATTTGTTGTTTCACTTGATTTATTGTGTCGTGTGCCGTTGTGCACTCGTAATGGGCTTTAATCGAATGAATAGTTAAGTTAAATAATGTTATGCTGTAATTTATTTCTTCTTAATTGAGTAGAATTGTTATTGTTTTTTGACGAGGTTCATGTGGTGATGGTGATGCCATTAAAGGGAGTGGTTGTCATTTTAATTTGTTATTGCTATATTTTTTTTACAGTACTGGCTTTCAAATTTCAATTTGACTCCTATGCGCTTCAGATTTAACAATTCGCGAGTAATTTTTGAAATTATTCCGTTTATATTGAGTTCCGGTTGCGGCGAGTCCGTTAGCAATGCGTTCGTTTTCGGAACGGTTTTTTTTTATCCTTACTCTAATATTTTTATTTGTATCAAAATAAAGAAACTAAAAAATACTTTTAATAAAATAAATTCTACTTTTCTAAAATAAATTCGTACTCTTAAAGATACTTAGAAATTATAAACAACATTAAGGTCTATTAACAAGTACAATGAAATAATCAGAATTTACCACAACACTCATTTTCTTACTCATTAGGTATGCACCATGGCTGCGATACAAATACATACATTAACTTATGAGTTATGAAGTCTGAGTTATTTTTATTTGTTATGACAAATTCCGGGGTGGGAGGCTTAAATATCATCACGGACGCAAACGGCAATGTCTATCATTCCCTCATGCATTTGCCATTATTTTCATTTCCATTTATCTTATGACAACTTGGTGCATGTAGTCCGATACCGCTGGGCTATTTTGAGGTCATAAGTTTCAAAAATTCTAAAGTTACTTATTTTTTGCCTGTGGAAACAGTCGTACATAAGAAGCTTATTGATACGTTTTGTGTCACATCTGTTACTTGCATTTTCAGCAATTCGATGATTTGTGGTTGATTGTTTTTATTTAAGTCAAAACTGGCAAAATTTATTTAAAGTTCAAATTGATTATGGTGTCATATCTAGGATAGCCTGCGGAGTGTTCAAACCCAGTTTGTGCCATCTTCGGCCAATGCAAACTGACATACGGTCAGTATGAAAAAAACAGTGCAAAAAAAAAATTACAATTGATTACATTACTATTTCCTATCTCGGATCACTTACATATGCTCATTAAATAAATTTGTGCCATATTAGGGCATGCAGTTTCGATATTTTTAATTATTTTGTTTTTCCAAGCTACAAACGCTTCAAAAATATATTATAATCATTAGAGTTTACATAGTCGTTATCATTAAGGCATAAAAAATCTACATTGTAAATTTGTGTCATTTTCATGCACGATTATAAATAATTAAAACACAAAACAATATTTGCGGTCGAAACGAATGGACGCGGGCAGGCGGCGGCGGGCGGGGGGCATACGCACGCACACACGAGCGTTCGTTCATAAATAAATTACATACCTTCCGATCCGTTTCGGCATTTTTACTATCTAGAAGATGTACTGTGTACCCAAATAATACCTATAATAAGTGCTCAATAAATATTTTTATTTTTTCTTTCTTTCTATCCCTACCCTACATACTTACCTACATAAAATGTGTACCTATACCTACCTATAGATATAAAAACAATAACGTGCGAATTTTGTACAGAGCGCGCGTCTGCGCAATCTCAATAGCAAAAAATGTCAATGGTCAATGTTTTCAATATTATTAAGCTTTTTTTCTGGTTTACCACATTCATGCACACATAATGGTCCAGTCATTTGGTAGGTTAAAATCTATAAACCAACCTTCAAAACTCCCGGAAACTGAACTGAAAACTGAAACTGAAAAACTGACTGGACCTTAATTATTAAGCTTTTTTAAAATTATTAAGGTTGTGTTTTTTATTTATTTGTAATATTTATTCATGTGTTTTGTAGATATACTATGACAAAGTAAGACAATAACAAGAAGTTGAGTGCGTTACCCCAGAAAATGCCAGCCAGAAAATGTCGAAAATCGTCATCCAAGTGCAATAGATAATTAGGTATACAGCTTCTGTAAATGGTAAGCTGATTCTTAAATTTGGTTAGCTGATAGATTTTTAATTATTTGATAAAAACAGTTTCGGCTGGAGTAACGTTACCGCAGCCAGATCTTTTTTTTTCTAACGGGTATGTTGAAATAATTGTTATCTAAATAGTTAGGTATCTATTTGGTATAAATGGTAAAACTTAATTTGTACTTGTATTTGCTATGGTTGCGAAGATATTAAAAATCCGGCTGGGGTAACGTTTGCACGATTGCTGTATCTCGGAATTGGCTGAACGGATGATTATGATTTTTGTACAGGACATCTGGCTAATTAGTTATAATTTGGTAAGCAATAAAAAAATCCACGGCAATGCACCGTTTTGAAGTTATTTTAGGAAGTAGAAATATACTTCAATAGGTCTTAGCAAGGTCCTAGCACTTCCAATAATCGCTCTAAAGACCAACTTGAAACGTTATTATATAGGTAATTACTGCCTATAAATGGTACTGAAGTTTCATTAGTATCCAATACGTAATTAAAAAGTTATGATGAAACTCCAATTTGTTCCGGCTACGGCGCCCAGCGGAGTTATTTAACGACCGATTAACCGAGTTTCCTGCATTAATAGTAACTGAATCTTATATCAATAATTAGATATACAGTTCAGTTTTATACATGTGAAATTTCAGACCTGTACACTAATTAATTAACGAGATAATCGAAAGAAATGATGTATGCGCGGTAACCCGACCAAATCTAGAATGTTATAAAAAAGCGGGCGCGCAATACATTATACCAACCTTCTAAAATTATTAGTATAATTGTCCTTAAAAGTTGGTACAGTAATGTATGAAATTAGTTTGATTGAAAAATTACTTTAAATTGCTCATTCTTCAACTTACCTACGTTTTACCATTCTGTCGATGCGGTAGGTAGGTACCTACCACGTGTCGTCAATGGTACCTTCCTACTTGAGTACCAATTTGCAAGGTATAAATTGCACCAACGTAGTTTTTTATGTATTTAGGTAAAGGAATTCATTATTATATTTTTATATTTGTGTTATAAATGTATTTATTTACCTAGGTATTTATTATTAAGTTTGATTATTTTTTATTATATTTGGAAAACCAACAGTAGATATTAAGAATAACTTAATCGGTACTAAAGGTAGGCTTAAGTACCTATCTATATTATTATTGTTTTCAAGGTCAACGTTTTACAACGTACTATTAATATGTAGGTGTAGGTATATTGTAAACAATGGTACATCATGCATGCGGTGGCGGCGCGTGGCGATATCATCGTTATTATAGTGAAGAGAAGATAGAAAGAGGAAAATCGGAAACAGACGTGTCGTCGCGGCAGCGGGCGCGCGGGACGGGCGGAACGAAGGGGGTGCTAGTTACTTGAATTTAGGTATCAAATAGTACCAAAAAGGTACTGTAAATTTGATATTTTCCAAACTTAAAATATCGCACTTGGTCCAGAGGTTCTGACGCTAACGATTTTTAAATCAGATTAGAAAAAACAGTAAAACCTACCTACCTACTGTATAATATAAATTAAACCTTACTGCACTGTGATTTTATTAATGTTGATCTGTGATTATGATTATTTACAATAAAACAAGTATTTACTACAACAAGTATTTTTCTTTCAACTTATTCGGAACGCTAAACACAACACAGTGAAAATAGTGAAAGTGTTTACAGTTCCTATTTTTAATTTCAGATAAGTAAGCGATGTCGCATATTTATTAGTACATTAAAAATTATCTGTGATTAATTTTGCATTTAATTTACACCTAGACTTACTTTAGTAAAGTAAAAGTAAAAACACTTTATTGCACATAAACGTAACATACAAGCAGTTAGGTACAGGTTTATAGGTTACTTTGATTTAATATTTGCATAATAATCATCATCTACATATGTATTCTGTATTTTTTTATTACCTACGCGCAATATACCTGGGCTGATTGATAACTGGCCGAAACGACGAACTTAAAAAAATGATACGCAAAAAAAAAAATATTACATTATATTTTGGCATCTTTTTAAAAATAGAACGCCAAATTTGAATTTAATCGAACTGGTGGAATTTGTTTGATAGGACGTAGAACTTTCTCTGTCGTAAATTTTCTTAACAATGGAAAGAAACGAAATTCGTGCGGTGATAAAGTTTTACGTTTTAAAACAGAAAACAGCAACCCAGATTAAAACCAAGCTAGACAGTGTTTTAGGTAATTCTGCTCCTGCATTGAGTACAATTCACACCTGGGTAACTGATTTTAAACGTGGAAGACAGAGCTGCGAAGACGCCAACAGGTCTGGCCGTCCAAATGAAGTCATGAATCCGGACATGATCAAAAAAATTCACAAAATTGTATTGAATGATCGGCGCTTGAAGTTGCGAGAGATAGCAGAGATGGTGAGCATTTCATCTGAACGCGTTTTTAATATTTTGCACCAACATTTGAGAATGAAAAAGCTTTGCGCGCGATGGGTGCCGCGTTTGCTCACTGTTGACCAAAAGCAACGTCGAGTGGACGATTCATCGGAGTGTTTGGCGCTGTTTAACCGAGATCCTAACGAGTTTTCGCGGCGTTATGTAACAGTCGATGAAACCTGGATACATCATTATACTCCCGAGACAAAAGAACAATCTAAGCAGTGGACTGAGAGCGGAAGACCTGCGCCGAAGAAAGCAAAAACGGTTTTGTCGGCCGGCAAAGTGATGGCGACTGTTTTTTGGGATGCTCGAGGGATTATTTTAGTGGATTATCTGCAAAAAGGAAAAAAAATAAATGGAGAGTACTACGCAAGCTTGCTGCAGAAATTAAGTGAAGAAATCCAGAAAAAACGACCACATTTGGCCAAGAAAAATGTTTTGTTCCACCATGACAACGCACCTGCACACACGTCAATGGTTGCAGTCGCCAAACTCCATGAATTGCGGTTCGAATTGCTACCGCATCCACCCTATGCCCCGGATCTGGCCCCGTGTGACTTCCACTTATTCCCAAACTTGAAGAAATGGTTAGGTGGCCAGAGATTTTCATCAAATGAAGAAGTCATTGTTGCCGTGGACGAGTATTTTGAGGGGTTGGAGAAAACATTTTATCAAACTGGTGTAACGGCATTGGAGAAGCGCTGGACTAAATGCATCGAGGTAGAAGGAAACTACGTTGAGAAATAAATTTATTTTAAATAGATTTTTAAAGTTTTTCTTTGTCATTTCGGAAACTTATCAATCAGCCCTCGTATTCTATCTGTAGATTCAAAAATATTTAATTATAACTATGTTTTATTTTAGCACTTGTGTACCCGTCTGTACAAAACCACGTAATATTCTCACGTATTATCTTGTAAGTTTTAGAAGGTTGGTATAATGTATTGCGCGGCCGCTTTTTTATAACATTCTAGATTTGGTCGGGTTACCGCGCATACATCATTTCTTTCGATTATCTCATTAATTAATTAGTGTACAGGTCTGAAATTTCACATGTATAAAACTGAACTGTATATCTAATTATTGATATAAGATTCAGTTACTATTAATGCAGGAAACTCGGTTAATCGGTCGTCAAATAACTCCGCTGGGCGCCGTGGCCGGAACAAATTGAAGTTTCATCATAACTTTTTAATTACGTATTGGATACTAATGAAACTTCAGTACCATTTATAGGCAGTAATTACTTATATAATAACGTTTCAAGTTGGTCTTTGGAGCGATTATTGGAAGTGCTAGGACCTTGCTAAGACCTATTGAAGCATATTTCTACTTCCTAAAATAACTTCAAAACGGTGCATTACCGTGGATTTTTTTATTGCCTACCAAATTATAACTAATTAGCCAGATGTCCTGTACAAAAATCATAATCATCCGTTCAGCCAATTCCGAGATACAGCAATCGTGCAAACGTTACTCTAGCCGGATTTTTAATATCTTCGCAACCATAGCAAATACAAGTACAAATTAAGTTTTACCATTTATACCAAATAGATACCTAATTATTTAGATAACAATTATTTCAACATACCCGTTAGAAAAAAAAAAGATCTGGCTGCGGTAACGTTACTCCAGCCGAAACTGTTTTTATCAAATAATTAAAAACTATCAGCTTACCAAATTTAAAAATCAGCTTACCATTTACAGAAGCTGTATACCTAATTATCTATTGCACTTGGATGACGATTTTCGACATTTTCTGGCTGGGGTAACGCACTCTAAGAAGTTTAATCAAACAAATGTTTTTATTTACTATATTACAGTAATGAGATAAATTTTTTGTCCAGTTGTCGCATATTGCGTGGACGGAATATGAGAGCCGAATGCAAGCAAAAAAACACACGCGGGCGCTGGCCGCGCGCGGCGCCTCTTCCTCGCGCTCGCGCCACTGAGCATATACTCGCGCTTCGTGCAAAGAAGTGTTTTTCTTTTCAAATAATAAGATTTCGTGGATAAAAACGACACAAATTATGAATAGTGTTTTGTTACACCATCATAATCAAAAACACGTAAACTCTAATAACTTGTATTTTCTATTGTGGGTTTAAAGGGTGTAGTAATATAAAAAAATAAATATCTATAAATGTCGTGGCTGAATTCGACACAAAACATTTTGAACAACAGATATCAGCGCTACAAAACATGTAACACCTATTTTACCTATTGTAATATTCTTTAAGTGCTAGCAAGACGACATGTTAGGTACTGGTTAAATATCAGGAGTCTCGTGGACAGAGATGACACAAAATGCCTATGTACATCAGTTCCTACTTTGTTCTTATCATGAAAGTAAAATTTCTATCTCTAATTTTCTTTTACGTCCAATACTGAAGAAAAGACAAATACCTAAATTTCTACCTATGCAAGTACCTAGGATGACACAAAATAATGTATTAGGTTGGGCAAATGGTCCGAAAACTATAATGCGAAAAACAAACAACTTTAATGTTCTTAAAACATAAAAAATTATCGGTACGGGTCTAATGAGTATATGAGTCAATCCGGGGTCTATTCCGTATGCATTGCACGACGGCAAGTTTCTTTTATCTCTAATAAGATCCCGATTGGGATACTCGTATGCGCTCCCTAAAGTAATATACGAGTAGTTGTAGGTAGTACTTGATGACGTGTTTCCATTATTGGTACAAGACAAAGAAACAACAAAGAAAGTAAGTTATTGTAGAATAGAATATTTTTATTTTTTAGAATATTGCGTCTATTGAACGAAAAAGGATTTATTTGGAACAACAATAAAATTTTTTGCGCTTTCAAGTTTATATACAACCTTAGGCGGAAAATATACAAGTCGTTTCTGCCATTCTCAAGTGACGTACTTACTAACGAACAGCATTATTGTTTTAATTTATTACTAGTTGAACGAGTAAGTATGATAATGTCGTACAAGGAAGTTTGTCTCGATTTATTATTTTTTTCTGTAACCTAATCACGAATTCTACCAATCGACTAAAACTAAAATTTCAATGTGGTATTAGAAATCTGTTATAACAAGCAGCACAATCACTGTCTTTACTCATGGTCCCGGTAAGACATCCTATTTTTTTGTTTTTCGAAACAAAAGTATACCTACTTACAAAATAACTATTCGGTGCAGCAATATCGTATCGTCTCCAACAATGGACACTGTTTCAATTGCGCACCCGAAATACGTTGAATTTGTAGAACAAATATAAATGGTTGAGGGTAGATCGAGGGAAGATAATTACATTTTTGATCTTGAAGGGGCTGAGTGACGTATGAATGACGTAAGTGCAAGGACATTGCCAACGTGTGTCGATAGTGTCGTAGATATGGCGACATGGTGTAAAACAAAATGCCGATGGTTCTGTTGGTATTATTGATCACCAACAAGATGAATCCCAATTTTTTTCAATCTCTATTTCTTTTTCATCTATATTTTTTTATTTGAAGGTTTCTCTATTTAGATAGATTTATTTATAGACGTGTGACATAGCAATACTTTTATCATTAATAGATGACACAAAACAGTGTTGGCGCAGTCATCACTACAAAAAGATAACAAAAATATTAGGTATTAAAATGTTACGATTATTGAAATGAGTGTTAAATAAACACTTACTTGACCAATTATGAATGAATAGGTTATATAACATAATATTATAAATGAGGTCTTCTTTACCCACACTTACTTTTATCTTATTTATTAGTATACAACAATATTTGATAGGCTCAGAAAACTTACAGCGCCATTGTATAAGCACTCAAGCCAAATACTGACACCGAACTTTTCAACAAAGTCCAGCAAAATATTTGGTAACTTATATCTACTTCATCAACAGTTCATATACGTCCCCACCGAGGGGCTTGAGCCTACCCTGAATTAGAGCGATAGGCCTTAGTCGGCCCAGTGGGGGTTAAAAATAATAATAAATCACCGACGAATGTACGCGTATAACTTTCTGCACCAATTGGATTGTTATTTTTTGTTCCGTTTGTTATTGTCAGGATAAAGTTAGTATGAAATACCATTTTCGGAAAATCCTCGAAAATAATTAGAAATCTACCCGTGCGAAGCGGAGGCGGTCAGAGTTAGAATATAAACAGTGAATAAGCGCTACTAAGTAGTGTCAAGTAGCACATTTACATTTTTTTATACAAGTATACACTTTACGTAAAAAAAATCGAAACATCTTGCAAGTGTATGTTTTGTAACCAAGGAATAACAGAAAAATGCGTATAAGTAAATACTAGGTTAGGTATATTTAGTAATATATATTATGTCAAATGTCGTTTATAGTGAGGTTTTCAAATTCTATTTGTGATCATTCATTACTCACTATTAAACGACATTTGACATAATACTATTCCTAAATGTACAAATTTTTCTGTTATTCCTTACAAAACATAAACTTGCAAGGGGTTTTTTTAATGAGAAGTATATTTTTCAAAAGAGTAACCATCTTCTTTAAAAAATTGTGTTGTCATTTATCTCTTCTTCAACACCAACAAAATAGCTCAAAATCTCCATAAAATACTTACTTTCCCATCGAGTTGTGGTACAAAATGTCTGACCAAACAAATTTCTGCATCGTCAAAAGAGGGAATCATTTGCATAAAGGTTTGCTGGAGCCTAAGGCAAGGTTAAAATTGCCTATAAGAAGACTCTTCGAAGTTTGAACGCTAGACAAGTCAAAGCTGAAGAGAATGGGGAATTAGATTTTTATGAAGGATAAAAGTTATGGGAAGATTCAAACTTTTACTTTGATGGTAAATGTTTAGTATACTGGCTGTTATGAATGAATGAATGAATATACATTATTGCATAGTAAGGTTATTTTATTGTTAAGAAATATACCTTTAATATTTTATTAAATCTTAGTGTACTGAAAATTTTCTGCCTGTGGTACCTATCTATAAACTTTTATTTTTCTATCTTTATTTTAGCAACTAGAAGACTCTACAATTTAATTCCAATTATGTTCTGAAACTAAATAAATAGGTCAAAACACAAGTTAATATAAAACGAATAATTAAATTGAATAACCAATCATACATATTTTTTTTCTACTTGCATTAAAAAGTGCTGTTTGTAGCAAATTAAAAAGAACCAAAGAATCCTCAACGAAATTTATTTATTAACCCCTTCAAACGTTTCAAACATCCAGCATAACTCGAAGTAAACTTCCAATAACTCTGTCCCGAAAATACCAAATTCAATATCTTCTTACGTACTCCACTAAAGGGCACTTAAATTAGTTTCTAATCGAATAATCTTACCTAGCAATTTCATTACTTCTGCTTGACTGATGAGTACATTGAGATGGCTCGTTGCCAATGGCAACAGCCAGACCCAAGCGAAAACAAGTCCTTTCAGAGTCATCTTCATTTCACTTCTCAATCATTTTCGATTTTCACTTTCGAGTCCGAAGTCATTTTCGTAGACAATTTAAAAAAATTCTATGTCTTATCCATGGTTTTAAACTAGAAAATAATTGAAATAATATTAATTTTAATAAAAACAAAATCCAAAGTTTACAATATTAAAAATACGAAACTAAAACTGAATTCACGATAACAAAACAACACACAAACGCAACAAAAACAAGAAAGCCATCGCCAAAAGTGCAACTCTCCAATTTACTTTTAAAAACAAAACGAACTCTACAAATTCGAATTTTGCGTTCGCGTTCCAAATTCGAATAGTCGGGGAATGTTTGGGAAGGAGCTCGACAGGACGCTTCCCGCCCGCGACGCCGCGCCGCACTGCCGCCCGACGAACCACGCGCCAACAAGTTAGTTGCTGACATGCGCGGAGCCTAGGGTTCACGAATGCTATCAGAACGTGCATTTTTTTGCATAAGTGGCTTATCTGCTGATAGTATCCATACTGCTCTGCTGAAAAAGGACGGTTCCAGCCACGTAAAAAAAACGCTGGACAAAGTAGAGGGAATGTGTTTAAATTGCTTACCGTTGCTTAAGACAGTAGCATACAAAAGTTTATTTTACCTATTGTTTTTTTTTTTTAAATTACATCAACAAACAATTAATTCAGTATTTTGCTAAAAAGTACAAAGAAAGGTAAAAATGTGAACATCTCATTAGGTAATTTTTACAAAGCAATAAACAGAAAAAAATAAGTATGTACATACATAATTTAATACAATTTTAAAACTATTTGTATTTCACATGTTTTTCATTCTGCAGAATCATTCTATTATCTACGAGTACTGTTACTACCATTATGGAAATTAATGAAAGTGAGATTAACGTGTCTGAATGAGACAAATGATTCACCGATGTCTCGATCGAACTAAGACAAATACTTTTTGTAAGCTCATATTCTACTAAGGCAACTAGACATTACAAAATATCCAAAAACAATAAAACTAATATTATAAATGTGAAAATAATATTTGGATGTTTAGATGTTTGGATATTTGTTCCGCTTTCACGCCTAAACTACTATTTGAATGAAATTTGAAATGTAGATAGTTTGTAACCTGGATTAACACAGGATATTTTTTACTGGGAAAAGTCTCATTGCCACGGGAAAATCTTACATATCGCGAGCGTAGCCGCGGGCGGACCGCTAGTACTAAATAAAATAGGAATAAGACTTTAAAAGTACCTAAATGTCGACGACACGTCATAAAAAAGAATCTAAATTCCTTAGTAGTTTCTACATTCTGTACTATTAAATCAATAAAAGAAAAATCTTCATCATGCTTTCAAAGCGTGTAAAAAGTAAAATTCAAAGTGTATACTTTAAAAGCCTCTTATAAAGCGTGGCGGGTGTTTTACAGGCAATTTAATCGAGTTTGTCTCGAGGGGAGTATCTGAGCTGCATTAGGCCCGCGTTCTATAGGTAGCACTAATAGAATTATTCCCCATTCGCCGCTCTGCATAAAGGTTGAAACTGAAAGTTATTAAAAACGATTCATGTCATTTAGTCCTAGACGGCTCTAGTTAACTGGTAATGATTACATGAGAAGATGAGATTGGACTCAAAGAAAGAAGCCTATGTCCAGCAGAGAACTAACGTAGATGATTAGATGGTCAGAAAAAATAATAACATTTGCACAAATCTAAAGAAATACGAAACTGGTCAACTCGTACGATAAGTAATTCTATCTGTCCCGCTAAGGTCTGTACAATGCCACGGAGAACGAACGCCGTATCTGTAGCAGAGTACTTAGTTGTTGTCATATTGACATGAAAGGAAAAAAGTAGATAATTCTGTTTTGGTTTAGAATTTGGACGGCAATTAACTACAAGCTTCAGTGTAGAATTTTTTATGTTTTGCAGGTGCATATTTCATACATATTTAAGTAGAGAAATTGGTGTTTCAAACAGAAATTGTATGACGAAGTCTTTATAGAAAACGTTTGGTTCTCAGAAAGTCTACACTTTATTTACGGTGTACCTAAGCTTTGCAACTGCAGACATCTTGTTTTTTTTTTACTTCACTCTAAGGAAGGAAGTACCACCGTTTACTTAGCTAAGTATCCGTTTATTAACGTACTTCATCCATCAGTGTCGGCCGCCGATTACTTATACATTCGCCGCAGGGCTAATCTCCAACAACATGTGCTTCGTAGGATATTCCACTCGAATGCGCCGTTTTGATGGATTAAACTTCTTCGAACGGAAGGAATGTTTTAGATCCATAATGGATAGCACGTTCTCTTTTTTTATTATTTTCATCATCATCATTGTAGCCGAAAGACGTCGACTGTAGTTTTCAGCTGATGCTTTTACCTTCGCAGATCTATCAACCTTGTTAAGATCTATCAACCCTGTTTTGATATCTACATGATCACCATCACTCAATAACTTTTTGGTCTCATCGGCCTTCAATTGAAGCAAGTTAAAGTGAATGTAAAGCGAACCAGTTTGTTGTGTTACTAGAAAAAAATATATATACTTAGCAACCTTGTGCTTTGTCAGGTGTTGTATTTTTATTTGCCATACAGTCCTGACTCGATGGCTAGCACAGACAAAAAGAGTTTTTTTTTCTAAATTCCGAAACTTTAATCTCAACAAAGATTTAGCACTTCTTTCCATTACCAATTCACCTCAAAATACTTGACTTAAGCAGTTCATTGAATTGCTGTTCAATTTCTTCTCAACTTCAAAGTAAAAAGAAAAATAATAAAAAACATATAGTACAGTGTAAGTTTTCCAAGTGTGCATACTTTCATGCCCGCGTGAGTTTTCCGTTGTAAGTTGTAACATTTTCCGCTAGGATGCGCCACACGTCGGATATAAAAATGATAAGGTATTACACATCGAAACTGTACAGATTTTGCTCTTTGGAATTTGATTATCAAAATTAAATACTTGAGTATTATAGAATTTACAGTTATAACTTTTAAGATTGAATACGAATTTTATGATTATTTTCTAACGATTTTGTTGTTCATCTTCTCTTCGACAACCGACCTCACAAACCCTGAAGTCAGTGTTATAGAGCCAGGCTCGTGTAATGACTAGGTATTAGCTGGGACCAACGGCTTAATGTGCCTTCCGAAGCACTGAATCATCTTTCTTTTCGGTCAATCTGCAAATTCCCAAAAAAAACTGGGGAAAGTCTTACAAATATATTTATGCTTGTCAGTGTCCCCACCACTCGGCCACGGATGCTGTTATTGTTAAGATCATAAAACCCATATTTTAACATTGTTTATAATTGAAAAAAAAGACGCCAGACATGAAATATAAATTTTTAATTTTTATTAAAATGAATTTTATTTTTTAAACACCTTTAGGTTTACGCGGTTGTTAATATTAATAATACATTATGTTGCCGTTGATTTTTGATTTTGATGTTCTGCCGTGATCATGACTATTGCAACATAGTCGAAATATCGGTAAGCTCATTAAAAAGCTTACTTTAAACTAAAAACGTGGTAATAACCCGGTAGATATGTGTGTTATTTATATTTATTTTTTGTTAGCAATTGCAATAGATAAAACAGTGATTTCACTACTAGACTATTTCTTTGCCAATATTATCCACATCTTCCTCTTCGAGACAAGTGTTACCAGATTCGTATGTATGTTATTCCTGGGTTTACTCTACTTAGAGCGGAATATTTGCTCTTGTTCGGTAAACATTTAGCGATCTCTTACAATATTAGACGGGTTGTTTGAACTGTTCTATGATAATAATCTTGCTAGCTCCGGGATGTAGGTAAATGTTGCATAGAATCTTTAGATATTTTTGAAGTATATTTCATAATACACTGTAATACATTATTTTGTTGATAATATTCTAAGGCATTTTATTTTATTTTAAACTTTCTGATTTTGATTAAACATAAAGAGAGAAATTTTATGGGTGGGAATTTCATACCATATGAGAAAATTATAGGACAGGTTATTTTGTTGCTTGGTGATCTAATTAGTATATTGAAGTCATTGGTATGAGAAAAAATAACTCCATTGTTTGTTTATTTGTAAAAAAAAGAAAAACATGTATTCGTTTGTTTAAGAACAAATCTACATCATCTCATCACCAACTGACCTAAATACAGTGTGAAAGCGTTTTGTATGCAGGAACAAGATTTAAATTAAATTCCAGTTGATAGCTCCATTTGATATTCTGCGCACGGATCGCTGTTTGCTTTGCGCCATGCACTCTGATCTAAGAACAAATTAAAAGGTAATAAAATTTAATATTTCTTCGATTTTATCGTTTGAGTAAAAGAAAAAAATCCAAACCAAACTTGATCAACTTTCCAATAATTTTTCATAATCTTGTCTTTTGTCGTGTATTCTTCCAGCTCTGGTACATTCAAATTGAGTTTATTTTTAATTTTAAAAATTATAAACTTTCTCCTATTATTTCTTTACATATTTCATTCATAATCATCATCATCGTGTGGGTTGTAAGGTCGACAACCGACCTCACAAACCCTGGTGTCAGTGTTATAGAGCCGCCAAAGGCCACTGACTTGGCTCATGTAACGACTAGATAGTAGCACACGGAATCATCTTTCTTTTCGGAAAATCAGGTAATTCAGCCTGCTGGGAAAAGTCTCCCAGTTTGGTTGGCACAAAGAGATTTTTGCTTGACAGTGTCCTCACCGGGAATCGAATCCAATATGAAAAGTATTTTTACATTCCAATAATAGTAATGTACATTGTACTGTACAATATATTTCATAAGCATAATCATCAGCAAAGCGCAATTCCTTAGAACTTGTCTTAGTATCCAGATTAGACATTTGATATAACATATTATTGAGTAACCCTACTAAGATGTCTCGACTTCCGACTTTAGACTATCACTAACATTTAAGGCTTCTTGAAATGTGAGAAGATGAGTTTGAATAGCTATCTTGGAATCCAGACAAAGGGTAGTTGTTCACTATACTATACTTATTTAGCAAAACTTTACCCTACAGTTTTCTTATACAAAATATCAAGGAAATGCTTACAAGCTTGAAAGGTTTTTTAAATATATTTCTGCTCTCCTGTTTAAGTGTTTTCATCTTCTGCAAATACATCAATCAGAGAGAGATATAAGCGTTCTTACAAAAAATATAACAAATCAATTAAAGTTGTTAATATTGATGAAATTTATATGTTTTTATACCCTGTACTGTTTACCTTAAGATCGAGATCCATTTTTTTATTAATTTTGACAACCATTTTTATATTTAATCAATTTTTCATTTTGTTTTCCTACATATTTTTATAAAAGCACCGCAATCTTAACTTATGATTAATTTTCCTTTTCCACACAAAATTGCAACATTATTTTAGTGAAACTTAATTTCCTCTCCGGAACGGTGTTATTTTCTCCACGGGGAGGAAGTATTTTTCATTGAATCCTGGTAAATTCCCGCATCGCGAATACGCCTGCAACGAAACGTCAGATGCACGCCTTCCTAATTCAAAATGCATTCTGGTGACTAAACGGAATAAGTGAGGACAATAGAAATGCTCCTTTTTTGGCTTTATTTAATGAGGAGTCTGAGTACTTAGGCAAATTCAAGTTCAGAAATAAGAACCACGGAAGAAAAAACATAAGTAATAACAATGTTTGAGACAATTTTAACAAATATGACTAAAAAGCGCTGCAACCGTTTCTGTTTTTTTTAATGCATCGTGGGTGTCATGTCAGGCAAGCTACTAAAACAGGTTCTTCTTCTGTCGTGTCGATGACTTAATTTTAGATTTAATTTGTCTAATATCAATCAAAGGGTTCCGGTTTTTTAACAAGCTTCAAGATGTTAAAACCTGGGAAATATATTGATCATGTATATTGTAAAACGTCCCACACCACAAAGGTCGGAAATCAGAAAAGGTTAGTTACTTTTAATTCCTCCTGCAAATAAGTTGTTAGAAAGCGCTTAGATAGAACTATAGAGTTCGATCGCAATCAATACTTGCTAAATCACATGAGGTTTCAACATGTTTCCGATTCAAGCAAACTAATTTCAATTTTGTTTGCAAGTACGCCAAGGCAGCATGTTGCATTGTTTTGCTTCCACGCTCTCGACGGCCGTTCAAGTTTAGCCAAGTTGGGCCAAGTCGTCCAAACTTGGCTGAAGTTCGGTTAATCTGGAGAAGCAGTGTCGAACCACGATATTTGCTACTTTGTATCGTAAACTCACCGTGAATTTTAGTGTTGGGTTGTTAAGGTGGATAGTTTTGTTCGCTAGATATTGGGTAATTTAATTACTTTCTTTATATTTTTGTCATCATATTAGCAAAACATATAATTATTCACTGTTGGACAGAGACTTTTACTATTTTCCATCGTTGGCTTCACAATTTTACATGTTAAGAGGTATGGCCAGAGGAGGGGTATGGTGGGTGTGAAAGATTTTTTTTTTCTGAATTTCAATTTATGATTGTATTCGTACCATAACAAATTTATTGTTTTCATCTTTGTTCGGAGGCAAAAATATCATACATCGATATAAGATAATTCAAGTTCAATTTCAACTAAGTAGTATGCTATGAGTTATAAACTTCGTCCAACTAATAAAGAGAGAAGCTGAAAACCGCACTTTGTTGCAGAGTTTAATGGAGAGAAGTAATCCCTGATGTGAGGTGAGATGTTAGCTGAGAACAGTGTTGTAAAAGCGTACCATAGTTCCCTTGCTCATACTTTTTTACGGGCTTTTTGTAGGGGTTAAGTCTTCAGCGAGTATAAACTCCTTCGTGACTTTCCGGATATACACCTAGGTACATGTATTTATATTCGTAATATTTATGTACGTATACGCATTACAACGATTACATTGAGCGTTTTTTCTTTCTGGGAACAGTGGACTTATAGGATTAAAACCTCACTTGCACACCCCTGCATTAGTTCACAAGAATGACCACTAATCGGGAGAAATGGCGTGAAGTCATACCGCGAGCAACATCTATGCCTGACAGTATTGAAAGTTGAACACGACCGCTCTGCCAAGAGTGTTACAACTGAGAAGAAGATACGCATTATCAGGCTATTGGTTAGTTCAAAGGAGCCCTCATTGCCACAGTTCAAGGTTGCGTTAGCAGTAGAAGCCTACGATTTTTCGTGTCAGTTAACTATTCACTAAATGTACTATTCCTTTTTTGTTTTTTTCCTCAGAAACGAATTCCAAGCGTATTACCCTTATTAATTGTTTTTGTTTTAAGTATCTTGTAAAAAAAAAAAAATCTCAGCAAAAAAAGGATTTTCTTTCATGAAACGTCTCAAAAACGTGTCCTATGAGAATAAACCCAATATAATTTAAATTTTATTTTTCTTGACAAAGCGCTCACTTAAACAATCCCAGCAAATCAACTCCAAATCTCGCATGTTATTTTGCAGTACACAACATAATCATCGACATGGGAAAGCAGCCACAAAAAGGCTATAAAACTAAAGGAACATTGTTTCAACATGGCCTACAGTGAAGTGGTTAATACGACACATTCTCTTGTACATATTTTACTGTTTAGCTCGTCGTTATAAAGCCGTAAACCTAGAAACCTCTAATCCCTGGAGTTTAGAGTCCAAACTGTGTGGTGTAAAAAAAATAAGATTTCCATATTCCAGTAGTATTTATTGTGTCTGGAGAGAGCTTTTCATACAGACTAAACTTTTTGAAATTATGATTACAAATGGAGAACACCGATAGGTTCTTATTTCACATTAAAACATGCCTGATATTAAAGTTTATATCATGTACATTACATTACTTTTTATTTCACTTCAATACATGCAATATTACCTAAGTTATGACCGCCAGAAGTTCCGAGTGTGTGACGTCATAAGCAGGCGGTTGCGGGCGGTGTAATAGGAACGTCGCGTGCATATGACGTCAATATGACGTCACAGCTACCACTCGCCTCGTGCGGAAGTGTGCACTTTGATCGTTAATAACTCAGTCATTTTTAAAGATATAAAAAAACACAGTATTTTTTGTAATTTTTTATAAAACATTTTGGCATTTTCAGCTAAAATCGTTGGTCAGACCCATTGAAACTTTCTTCTTTTAAATCAATGATATTATAAGTAAAAAGGCGTAGATAGGTCACTTACAAGGCAAACGGTGTTTTAACATGGCACAAAACTTAGACAAGGACGGCAAGTCTAAGCATAAGTGCGAAAAAGAGACAATGCGACGCGTGGCTAAGTTCAGGTTGGCTAATTAGCCAACTTTTGGTGTGCCGCTTTTTGAGCGCGTATGACTTATCTACGCCTTTTTACCTAGTATATCAATGTTTTAAATTGTTTACAGATTAGGATTATTTTCTGAGCCTAAGCACATCGTGTCATTAATGACTCATTATAGGCTAGAGTGTGTTTTTTATTGCGATTTTGACCAATTACTTATACAAGACAACTTTTCATTCATATCTCTCATAATATGCGACAGTTTATAGCTTCAAAATTCTGATAGATATAGGCTTCTATTATATTAAGCCTAACAATAGCAATATGCAGGCAGCATACAATCCAGTAGCATCACAATCTGAAGGTCAGTAACCTTTCAGTCTTAATCAGCGTTCTCTCATTACTCAAACCACAACGTGAGCCCTGGAATCAAACGGTTGACAGTCATGCGACTCGCGCGTGGCTCCAACGTATAAACCTTTGGCTTCATGGATGGCCAGCCTTTGCCTTATCGTACCTTTTTGTTACTCTTATCGGCGTAAATGTACTACGCCGGAAAAACTACGGGAATAGAAAAAATGCGGGTAGAAATGGGAAAAAGTTAAGGTGGGAATTTTTTAACAAAAGGAAGTTGAATGCGCTTAGTACTGTGGCGTAATTCTCAGTTAATGCTATCGTATTTTTTTGTAAGTGCATCATAAACGTTAACTTTGTTTTTTTTTAGTTTCTTTTAATGGAAATCTTGGATAGCTTTAAAGCTTTGATTTCAGGTCATTAGTGTTCATCTTCCAGTGTCGGAAGACATTTTCTGTTATTTTTTTTATAAATTTTGTAGAAAAGTTTTTCGCTCCTTTTTATTTCCTATAGTCTAGTCTTCTACAAATAAAAGGTAAAACAAAAACAATTCAATAGAAACGAAACCAATGAACATAAAAGAACGGCAAGTTCTACGATCAGAAGTTTTCCACTCGATTGTGTCCAAACTAAAAATATTCGTTGGAGATAAAACGATTGCTGCTATAAACATTTTTTTCTTCCTTTTAGTTCTCAACTTTGTTGCTTTGCCAGATACAATTTATAAGTACAAAATATCTATATTTTTTAATTGCTCACTGACTTTGACATGTTTCTAATAATTCTAAAAACTCAACCGTATTTGTAATGAAATATCTGAAAATAAGTTTGGGTACTTGATATTTTAAACATTTCGCGCTTGTAGAATAGAATAGGATAGATTAAGAGGGCTGCTATTTATGTATCCTGAATAACAAAAAATAACAAACATCTATAACCAAATATACTTTTATTGCTTTTCAAAATATTCCCCGTGATGATCGATGCATTTTTTCATACGTTGAAACCAACTTTCGTAGCATTTTTTCCATTCTGTATCGGGTATCTCCAAAACGTGCATTTTGAAAGCATCAACGGCTTCTTCCCGGGTCGAAAATCGGTGTCCACGTAATTTGTTCTTCACGCTTGGGAATAAATAAAAGTCGTTGGGTGCCAAGTCGGGACTGTACGGCGGATGACCCGTCAATTCGATCATTTGACTATTTAAATACTCCGTTGTTGCGGCCGAGGTGTGACAGCTGGCGTTATCGTGGTGAAGCATTATTCTTCGTTATTCTTGAATTGTTCTCTTGAATCTCGATTGTTCTTGCGTATTTCTCCAAAGACTTCTGGCAAGCAAATGGTGGTGTACCATTCAGAATTAACCGTTTTACGATTCTGTAGTGCCACATGTCCACTAATACCAAAAAAGCAGGCAACCATTTGCTTCAAAGTGCTTTTTACACGAACAACTTTAGTTGGGTTTGGCTCATTTTGGAACACCCAAACCGTTGACTGCTGTTTAGTTTCGGGATCATACGCATATATCCAAGATTCGTCTCCTGTGTAGATATTATGAACAGCTTTTGATGTACCACATTTGTATTTTTCTATCATTTTTTGCACCAATCAACACGAGCCTGTTTTTGTTCAACTGTTAAGTTGTGCGGGATCCAACGAGAACATATTTTTTTTACAGCCAAATGATCGTGTAATATTTTATAAATACTCGTCATACTAATGCCCAGAAATGCCTCTATCTCGCGATATGTAACATGACGGTCTTGCATTATTAGTTCGCGCACAGCATCAATATTTTGTGGTACAACAGCCGATTTAGGGCGACCTTCTTTAAAATCGTCCGCAAGCATACGACGACCACGATTAAACTCACAGAACCGGTGATACACAGTGGTTTTTGATGGGGCTTCCTCCCCGAAAGTCGACAAAAGTTGATCCATGCACTATTTTGGACAATGAATTTTAAAAATGGCACCACAATGTAAAAACAATTGACAGATGAATGAAACAAACTTTATTTTACAGCCAAAGAGTTCTATTTTTAAATGTTATAATTTCTTTTTAAATATTGTTTATGTAAGTGGCCAGTTCCGGATACATAAATAGCAGCCCTTTATAAATTCGTACTTTTTCAGCTTCGGTGTCTAAAGTTGCTAAGAATTGTAATTTAAAAGGTCCAAATTCTTAAAAAATATGTATTTGATGTGTTTGCTACTCTTCATCTTATCATTGCTTGTAAATATAAAACATCGACACTTTATTGACGCAAAATTCTTTACACATTTTCAGGAAATCTCTGAAGAATTGTCGAAGAATGCAAATACATCAGTCAGCAAACTGTACGACACGATATTCACGGGTTGCGAACCTTCTTTTCCCCATATTTGTCGGTAAATATGTCTCGCCGATCAAACAACATATCCGATGGAATATTTGCTCGTGCCATTCCACATTCTTTCTAGGTTGTTGGTATATGCCACAAGCGGTCCTCTTAACCTGCTAACCATTTGATTTCCAAAAGGTGCTGAATACGATAAATCCAGGACATCAGACAGAAGTGGAATTTTGTGTTTATTTTTTTTTTAAATATCCTTTGAAATGTGAAGCTCAGTTGTGGCTCAGTTATGTAGATTGTTGTCTCGTCTTATTTTTTTATGATATTGCGTAAATTGAGTCAATAATTTGAGTCACGCCCACGGATAAGCCCTCCTTTTTGCTACGTCATATCACGTCCATTAAAAAAACATTTCGTACTGTACAGTACCTAGACGCAATTTTTTGAGATTGATCAAAGCTTGACTTTATGCAGGTACGAACCTATTCAAAGAACATTTTATTAAGATCCATATTAAATAAAAAAATATCAACAAAAAGCGCTCAATCTTGATACTTTAACTGAACGTGCCTGTAGAAACGAGGAATACTGTTCACAATAGTTTCACTTTTCTGCACCGTTGGACTGAATACCATGAATACATACGGGAAACTTTAAAAGTGGAAATTTCCTTCCACTAGACTGTGAATTTTGAAATTTAAATGTATTTTTAAATTCACTGTGACTGTCTTGTATTTGTCGAGTTAGAAAGTCTCGTCTTCTTATAAAGAAAAGGGAAAAGTTAGGCCGAAGTTTGTTCATAGAAGATTGGGCCTGAGAGTTCAGGCGAGAAATGTGAGTCGCTTCATTAAGCATCAAACAAAATCTTGGCAGATTTACTTTTTTTCGCTTAGTTAATACTGGCTGAATACTTTTACGGTTAATTTATAAACTGGCTCTTTTTGACTAAGTTTATCAAATTGACAAAACAAAAAGAATAATTTAGAAATAGAACATTTTGTAACCCATATCGATGTGTTTCTTTACCATGAAATTGCAACAAAAAACAATATATTTAATATAAAATATTATATTTCCATTTCACTAAGCAAAGGTACTTACTTGAAGTTTTTAAAACTGAATTAACGTGCGGTCGGTAACAGAAACACTGAAGACAGATGCGCCTAGACGTGCGTATTTTGGCTGTCTCAGTTAATTTTCTAACCGACTGTACATAACTTACAAGTTTAATTAATCACGTAGCTAGCAATAAAATATAACAATATTATGAAGGGTTATGTGACAAAATTCAGTTACCTATATAGGCATCTGACACTTTTTTAATCTCACTGCATAGTTTGGGTAAAACAGTTTTCCTTTAAATCCCAGTAGGCTAGAATTGCAAACATCACCGCAAAAGTAGGCCAGTTCTAATTAGCCCCCAGTTCCAATTCGACACAGGAAAGTTAATTAAGTATTCTTGTCAAAGCCTGTTAATTAGGTATTCCCTCTCATTCTCACACGCTTAGTCCAAAGGTTTCAGTGACTGTGGTCTGGCCAATTAAAGATTAAAAGAGATAGCTGTGTATTTTAAAGGAGTAGATTTTAGTCGTTTGACTTTTGAAGAGATGGCTATTCTGAAAAAGAAAACAGTACTGTTGTTAGGTATATTTTGACATTAATAATACCTATGCGACAAAAACAATAACACAAAAGTAATTTACGGTAAAAAGGAAAAAGTTGTTGAAATTGTAGTTGAAACTGGTTGGCTGTTTATCATGTTTACTTTGTTTTTTTTTCCTAACTGCAAACGTTTTCATCTCATTCTTACGTTTAATTTTAATATTTTTAACTAAATAGACACGGTCCATTTGTTGTTCCGAATCATTTAATTTAAAAAAAAGCAAATCAACGGCCCGTTACAGTCCACTGCTGGACTATGAATGAGCCTCTTCCACTTAAGTGGAGGGTTTTGCCATAATCTCCACGCTTGGCAGGCGGGTTGGAGATCGCAGATTAAAAGTTTACTGTATCAGAGAGCGCTGCTGCCCGTTCCCTGTTCAATGTGTAGTCCCTAAGTCGCCTCTTACGACACCCACGGGAAGAGTAGGGGGTCATTTCATTTCAGTTTGTTAAAAAATTGCGAACGTAACGAAAATAAATAACAAGGCCAAAATCAAAACTAGGTAGCACAATTCCATACACAAAGCGATAGAACTAGGTCAACGGCAAACAGTACAATTTTTTCAAACTCCAGAACTGGTTCAGACTGGTCCAAGCTTTGTTCAAAAAGAAAACCCCACACAGTCACATCGCCGCAGCCTCTTGGCCTACTTGCGGGTCTGATTGCAGCCGGGTTTGGCTCACTCTCAAATGTGGAGTAGGCACGGCATATTGAGTGCTGAAATTCAAAAATATGATGCCAGATGTAATGAGCGTGCAGCGTGCTTGTGCTGAATATGATAACTTCACCCCATAAGTAAGCATCTGCTATATTACCTCTTTGGTATAACTATTATAGCAATCAGCGAATCGGAAAATAAACATAATTTGTATTAAAATATCGTATCTCATGTTTTTGTATCGTAGTCTTGTATATTTAATGAATTTGTAGTTATTATTCATCTTTCTTTATCGTACTTTAGATTAAAGGAGCCCTGAATATTTTTTTACTGTCCTAATCGCTATTTTTACCAAAGTGGTAATAAAGCTGTTGTGGATTTGTGATTAAAACTTAACATACAATAAAGTCATGTTACAAGTAGACTGCTTACCAGACAAAAGAAATTATTCTCTAAAGCTAATAATGGTATTTTAACGTTGGAAGACGAAACTGGTGCATTTACGAAATAGGAAACTCTTCAGCACCTATCTACTACCATCCTATCTCATTATCTAGTTATAGCTAAAAGATAAAGTTAAAAACAAGAGACTACACCAGTTAACTATTGTTGAAAACTTCATCTCAGGAGTTCATAAAAGTCTCCCCCCCATATTACAGTGGAACTCTTGGAGAGCACGGATATTGTTCTAACTGAAATTGAGTTGTCGAAGAGTTCTCAACTTGACTTGGTGCCAAAACTGGGTACATACACCTATTATAATGTAATAAGTCATGCTTACTGTGAGAAAATGCAAAAGATGAACTAAGCTAGACGTGTGATACGAAAATATTGTAATTTTTGAGAAAGATAAGTGGAAAGTTAAGAAGAAAAAATGTGTATAGTTTTCCTTACTTATAACTGCTAAAACTGATTATTCACCATAAGCAGCCTATATAGAAAGACATTGACATCAACCAGCCCAAAACTGTAAATAAATTTTAAACGGTTTCTACCAGCATCCTCAAGGTAGGCTCCATAGAGCGGAAGTAATATGATCTGTTAAAGATACTGGTAAACAGCTCGAGTTTTTAAAACTATTTCCTGAAAGAGCTTGTTAGCTGGGCTGACCATTTGATGGTGTGAAGGTTCATATTGGACAGACTGGATTTTGAGTTTTAAGAACCTTGTTTATTTATTTATTTACCCGCAGTGTGGTGACGGCAGAGTAGAATACATTTGTCACCAACCCCTACTCTTCCCGTGGGTGTCGTAAGCGGTGACTTAGGGACTACACATTGAACAGGGAACGGGCAGCAGCGCTCTCTGATACAGTAACCTTTTAATCTGCGATCTCCAACCCGCCTGCCAAGCGTGGAGATTATGGCAAAACCAAACACTTAAGTGGAGGAGGCTCATAGTCCAGCAGTGGACTGTAACGGGCCGTTGATGTTGATGATGTATTTATTTACGATTTATTGCACACAAGAATCTCTTTTGATGTTATATTTCTTACACAATTTTCTGCAACCTTTAAATCAGTGTGAAACCCCAACAGCTTACTTTGCTCGAACGGTCCAATTTGCTAAAGGAGCTTGTTAGCCCGACTGACCTCCAACTTGCTGCTCGACGTAACTTTGCCTAGTTTATTCATACTTGGCCAACCCGCTGCCAGGTAGTTAGTCTACTGAAGTCTTACTATAACATCTTACGGAGAATTTCATCTTCCCCTTTGTGTAAAACAAGGTTAATTA
Organism: Carpatolechia fugitivella; assembly: GCA_951230895.1. Lineage (NCBI taxonomy): Eukaryota > Metazoa > Arthropoda > Insecta > Lepidoptera > Gelechiidae > Carpatolechia > Carpatolechia fugitivella. The sequence continues at coordinate 5,296,195 of OX579646.1, forward strand.
GGAAATTGAGGTGTTCTTACGTGAATCTTATCTTATGGAAAAAGTGGGATAAAGATTTATGTAGCAATTTTACGACGAAACAACTAGTTTTCTTTTTTTACTTTTTAATCTTTGCTTATTGTAAGCTTTTTTTTACGGTTCAAAGTCAAAGTCAAAGTCAAAATAATTTATTTCCAAAGGATGTAATTACATCACTTAGATCCGTCATTACATTTTTTTGGGTGAGTTTACTAACACAATGGCTGATTCTGTGGAGAAGAGCTCACCGAAGAAACTCCACAGTCGTCGCATCTTTTGCGTTTCCTTTTTTAAATAAAAAATTAAAATATTACAAAATTAATGCTAATTAAATATCGAAAAGGCCTGCCACTCAAGCAATCTATTCCCATGGACATCTGTCCTCTAAGTAATCAGATATCCTATAGTAACCTTTTTTATACAATTTCTGTTTTATAATTATTTTAAACTTGTCTAAAGGCAAGTTTTTAATATCAGTAGGGACCTTATTGTAATAGCGTATACAATTGCCTTTAAAAGAATTACTAATTTTATGTAGTCGGCTGACATAAGCAACCAACTTGTCTTTATTTCTAGTATTAAAATTGTGTATATCACTGTGCTTCTGAAGATTACTTATATTTCGTTTTACATACACAAGATTATCATAGATATATTGAGACACAAATGTCAGATATTGATTCCTTTAAACTTTTCCCTCAGTGACACTCTTGGCCCTAATCTATAAATTGCACGAACAGCCCGTTTCTGCAGAATAAATATACTATTAGCATTCGCAGCGTGACCCCACAATAGAACACCATAGGTCATTAGACTATGAAAGTAACTAAAGTAGACTAGTCTAGCCGTGTCTACGTCGGTAAGAGCTCTAATTTTTTTAACTGCGAACGCTGCTGAACTCAGTCTGTTCGACAATTTAGTTATATGAGCATCCCATTGGAGTGTAGCGTCCAAAGTAATGCCTAAAAAGACTGTCAAATCTACAAGGTCCAATCTCTGTCCTTTAACTAATATATCTGTATTTATTGGTTTAACATTAGGTAATACAAATTTTACACATTTCGTTTTCTTTTCATTAAGTAATAAATTATTAACAGTAAACCAGTTGACTACATTAGAGATAGCATTGTTTACGTCGTCATAGTTTGACTGTTGTCTTTTAACTTTGAATATCAAAGAAGTATCATCAGCAAACAATACTAACCCATGTTTTTCTTTAACAAGATAAGGCAAATCATTAATATATACTAAAAACAAGAAAGGACCAAGAATTGAACCCTGCAAGACGCCCATACTTATTAAAGATCCAGGTGATCTCTTGCCATTAACATCGACCATCTGAACTCTATTCGTTAGATATGACTCTATAAGGTGAAGTGGCTGATCTTTTACACCGTAGTGGCGTAGCTTCCTGACAAGAGTGTCATGATGGACACAATCAAAAGCCTTGGATAGATCGCACACCAATAGCATCCATTGCATCTTCCCAGGCATCAAAAACATTGTTTATAAGTTCAACACCAGCAGCGGCTGTCGAACGACCCTTTGTGAAACCGAACTGTAAGCTATGCATCAAATTATTAAGATAAAAATGGCCCTGTAACTGATTTAGTATTAGCCTTTCAAATATTTTACTAAGAGTCGGTAGTATCGATATAGGTCTAAAATTAGTAGGGTCTGATGTGCTACCGGCTTTAAACAAAGGTATGAGTTTACTTAGTTTCATCAAGTCAGGAAACACTCCACTATCTATACATTGGTTAAATATACAACATAACTGAGGTGCAATACAATCTATAATAGAACTTATAATTTTCACGGATAGGCCATGGACGTCAGCTGTCTTTTTCATTTCTAAAGATTTAAACGCTTTTACAATATCTTCACTATTAACGTGTCTAAATTTAAAATCAGTTTTACATTCGTTAACGTTTTGCTTAAGTATAGATTCAGCAGCAGTGGGAGATGAGTTTAAAGATTTGGTTGTTGAAACTGGAATGCCCGTAAAAAAGTTTACAAAAGCTTTAGCTACTTCCAAGTCTGTACTAAAAATTTGGTCGTTAACGTTAAGCCTGAAGTTGTTATTTGTAGCCTTGGCCTTTCCAGTTTCGCTACTTATAATTTGCCAAGTCATTTTCATTACATTGTTACTTAATTTGATCTTGTTCTTAATAAAATTTGATTTAGCTATAACACAAACGCGTTTGAACATTTTTGAATACTTGTGAACATAATCCACAAAGGCAGGACTTGTGTTATACAATCTCTCCTCATAAAGTTCGTATAACCTCCGTCTGCTCCTATGAATGCCCACTGTCGCCCAATCAGTAAACAATGCCTTTTGTTTACTTTTATAGTTTTTGGTTTAAATACCCTATCGTATTCACTTTTGACCAAGTTACATACCGAATTATACAACAAATTTGGGTTTTCAATGTACGGTAATTCCGGTAATTTTTCTAAAATGTTATTCCTATAGTGCTCGAGCCTAGTGTCACTAATGGGTACACATGTAATATCTTTTTTTGGCTCCATTACGATTTCAATATTGAATGTACCGATCAGACCAGAACGATCAGAAGGTAATTTGTTTATTACTGATTTATATGTAGGTGTAATGTTAGAAAAAATATTATCAATGCAAGAAGCAGACGTTGCAGTAATTCTTGTAGGCTCCAAAAAAAGATATTTAAGGTTATGACATAAAAATAAAGATTTAAATCTTGTACAAGTATTATTATCTTTTAAAAGATCAACATTAAAATCTCCACAAATTAAAAAAGTTTAGTTTTTATGTTAAGGTTTTGGTTAATGTTTACGTTCCAGTACTATTCCCGTATATAGTATCCCAGATACTATCCCGATCTTCTGCTTGTAGTATTTAATTTAGAAATCAAAATTTAATATTCCAGTAATGTTTACTATTCAAAATCATTTATTATACATAGGCCTATTTAAATATATATAAAAAATATACATATGTGGGGACATCTTCACACACGGCCATCTGATCCCAAAGTAAGCAGAGCTTGTACTATGGGTACCAAACAGCTGATATACATTACATAAATAGATAAATACATACTTATAAAGATAAACAACAACCAGACACAAGGAAAACACAAGTGCTCATCACACGAATGTTTGCCCTGGGCGGGATTCTAACCCGCGACCCCGTGCGTTGGAGGCAGATACACTACCACCTGGGCTACGGAGCCGTAAATGTGCATGTGCATTTTAGTGAAGAACAACCAAATTAAAAATATATTTTCTTATAATTATTCTCGCTAATCGATGCCACAATTTCTGTCATCAGCTGTCAGACCCAACTCTGCAAATATTTGCATGCCACATCACCTCACACTATAAAACTATAAAAAATACAGTAAACCACACATCGATTTACCCTTGCAATAACCCTGACATAGGGTTGCGTGTCCCTCGGGTCTGATGCAATTTGAAACCCATCAATAATGCCGTAATGGACAAACTTCCAGGCCTGCATTGCAATTACTATAATGTGATTACCTACTGAATCGTCTTTATGTTTATACATACAGTTCTAAAGACTACCAAATATTGCATTTTTTTTCTCAATGCTGCCATTTTTAAATATCTTGCTATTTCTTTTTCAGGAAAGTCGTGTTTAAGGACAAGGACATTATTAAAGTAACATTACATTATTTTACACATCAAACTTACAATAGGGAATATGCACAATTTTTAAATATTTCAAGTTCCAGATAAACACATGAAAATATTTTTTTCTATATCTTGCTCAGAAACAAACAATAAAAAAACAAGGTTTCAAAGTTGATGGTTAGACAGAGAGGTCCGACGTGACATGTGACGTCATATGTCACACGGGCCATACATCCGCCATAGAAAATTTTGTTTTCGTAAGAGGGACATATATTTGTATAATAATATTGTATCTAGTTTGTTTTTCGATCAATTTCGATTCTGTTTTGACTGTCAGTATTCTATTTTTGTATACTTTCAGATGAACTATGAAAAAACTATATTATTTTTATGCATATTCCCTATTGCAGCTATTTCTTGTTTCTCGTAATATTTTGTTGCTCATATTATATAATTAGAATAAATATAAAAATAGGAATTGACTGATTGACAGATCAGCGCAGAGCCGGAAAACTAATAGGTCTAAAACTTGAAAGGACAAGCGTTGTTCTTAGGACGTCACCGTCGGCAAGATTTAAAAAAAAAAAACCTTCAAAGTTGAAATTTTTATGAGAGTTTGTAATTTTAAACTAAAACTACTCGGACGAAGTCGCGGGTAGAATGCTAGTTATTACATACTATAACGGAATTCTCCATTTTACTCTACAAGTAAGGTAAGGTACCTACCGTTCGTTAAACAAACATATCCATGTATCTCAGCTAAAAACTAACACCCCTTTTCGGTCGAAGATTCAATCTCACGTGTCACTAGACGAAAAGTTGAAGTTAGTTCCCGTTCAACTTGGGTTTACCCAATCAAGAAATGCATTCCAAATATAATTTCAAATTTTGAGGACGAAGATTTGGATTGATGATTATTAAATTGGATAAGCTAAACCTTGTTCTGCGATTTGACGTTTCGAAGAAGTTTTTTGATGGAGTGGTAGGAAGGGGAAGAAATGTAATTTTGTTAACTGAAATGTTTATTTCGTAATTATTTTAGATCATCTAGAGAATGCCTGAAGTGTGCACTTGGCCTTTTGTCAGTACATCACACCACACTTCACACTAATACTGCGCGCGTTCCGAGACGCGCTGAAATCGATATAGGCCCACAACGCATACCGAGCGCGGCGCGGCGCACAGTGGGCTGAAATTCGCGTTTCATAGACATTGTAATTATTTTTTTCAAATGACGATTTTTTTGCTTGGTAACGATTGAGAATACCTATTACATGACTTATATGATGAACTTTTAGGTTTATAATCGTAAACAGCGCACTCAGAATTTATTTGGAAAAAAAATGTATGGAGCCGACATAATAAATGATGATATCTCCACTATCGCTCGATTGCGCCTAATATCCTCTTAGGTTATTAATATATGAATTATTTTGGATTTTTCGGTATACTCCATGTCAAGGTCAATCATGCGCTTTTTTTTTAAAAAAATACTTTTAAAATAATATCAATTTTTATTTATATATTAGTTAGTTTTTAACTAATATCAAGCTTAGCATGGATGTATGTACTAGACATTTACGAAAATTAATTGTGTGCAATATTAGAAAATGAAATTCACTTAAAAACTCACTAACTCGCTAATTAGCTGAAATAGTAATTATCTAAAGATCATCAAAATCCCCAGTAAAATTAAGGAAATTACTGTTTGTTAGTGACATTTTAAATATCTACTGACTTTTTGAATACTTACATCTATTAAATAATTGGGTTCTCACTAGTTAGCAATTAAGAGGGTAATTAGTAAATTAGTTATTCGGGCACATACATTAAAGTCAATCGCAATAAATAGGAGCGAACTAAAAGAAAATAATTTAGTATTCTTCAATTATTGAAAGTACAAACATCATGGCAAGCATCGTAACAAACTTGGATTTGTTCGTTATTTTAAAAAACGCTACAAAACTCAGTGACTATAATTTTTTGTTTCAAACCGTGCTATCTCGTTTAAACAACAGTGTATCTGAAGAAGATTGTGTGACTTTAAAAGAATTTTGCCGGAGATTCACTAGGGCTGCACAGAAACGATATGAATCAACACAACGGAAATTTGAGAAGTTCCGAACTGACTACGAAAGTTGGCTTGAGGCTGATGTTGATTGGCCGAGTTGCTTAAAAGAAAATATAAAGCCGATTACTCAGCATGAAGGAAGCCCTATAGAGCCACTTTCAGAGCCATCATCAAGTTCTAACGTTACTATTTTGGAGTCATCATCAAGCACTACTGGTGGTTCTCTTTTGAAGCCATCTACATCATCAATTGGAACTATGACGAAAAGTAAAATCACAAATCTTAAACCTTTTAAAGACTTGGGAACGAAACAGAAAAAGAGGCGGAGTGGAGACTTGACAGAGAAAGATTCCAGTGAGCTCGTATTTGCAACAATTTCAAAGTTGAAAGATGAAGGCCAAAATAACATTGCTTCTGTGATTGAATATATGGTGAAGCACCCAGAATCAATCGAAAAATTTCAAGATTTAATTACAAAACCAAGCAGTAAAGAAACGTTTTCACCCCAAAAAGCACTTGGTTTACTGATATCTCTGAAATTATCAAAGTGGCAATATATGACTTTGCGAGAATCAGCAATTCGAGAAGGCCTTAAGCACTTGTACCCTTCGTATTACTGTGTGCAAAAAGAGAAGAATGTGTGCTTTCCACCTGAACCAAAAAAATCAATTACGGTGACAGATTCCACAGCAAAAATTTCACTGCAAGCTTTGCTAGATCTGACAGCAAAAAGAATAATTCAATCTTTGCCAGAAAATATACAAAATAAAAAACTCAGTTTAATATCAAAATACGGTTTCGACGGAGCATCCAGCCAAAGCAGATACAAACAGAAGATAGATTCTACACAAGATGACTCTAGTATCTTCATGACTTCGTTATCACCACTGAAGATGACATGTGAAGACAATATCACAGTTTGGGAGAACCCGAAACCTTGCTCAGCAGCGTATTGTCGTCCGGTACAGTTCACCTTTGTTAAAGAATGTGAAAAAGTAGTGAAGGAAGAATATGAAAGAGTCAAAGCTGAGATATCAGCTCTCCAGCCATCTGATTGTGATAGCAATATGGTGAGTCATAAGCTAATGCTCACCATGGTTGATGCTAAAATAAAAACATACCTTTCTCCAAACGTAAGATCGAATGCAGCGTGCTACATTTGTTTGGCGAAACCTTCGGAGATGAACAACTTGGAAGAAGTTAAAAAGAAATCAACAGAAGATGACTTGATGAAGCTCGGACTTTCTTCACTACATGCCCGCATAAACATGATGGAATGTCTATTGCATATCGCTTATAAATTAGATATTAAGAAGTGGTCTGCTAGAGGGGAAAATGAGAAAGCTGCAATGGATGCAAGAAAGAAAACTATCCAAGCTAGGTTAAAAACGGAGCTCAACCTATTAATCGATGTCGTAAAACAAGGTTATGACACAACTAACGACGGCAACACAGCACGACGATTCTTTGAATTTCCCGAAAAGACTGCGGCTATCACTGGTCTAGATGAAGATTTGATCCGAAGATTTGCTGTAATTTTGCAAGCCATAACTTCAGGTGAACCCGTCAATGTTTCAAAATTTAAAGAATATGCGTTTGTAACTGCTGAGAAGTATGTTGAATTGTACAACTGGTACTACATGCCATCAACGGTGCACACGATACTGCTTCATGGAGCCGAAATTATCGCATCGAACGCAATAGTACCGATTGGGAGTTTATCTGAAGAGGCTTCAGAAGCGAGGAACAAGGACTTCAGAAGATTCAGAGAACATCACTCACGTAAGAAGAGCAGAGTGAGTTCCAATGAAGATATTTTTAATTTCCTTCTTCTTTCGTCGGATCCGCTTATTTCAGCAGTAAGACCAATGATGATGGATGCAAAGAAAAGGAAACCTTTGTTTGATGAAACATTGGATCTACTGAATCTTCAAACACCTGCATTCGAGTTTAGGGATATTTCACAAATAAACTCTGACTCTGAGTTCGACTCTGAAGATAGTGATTTAGAATAGGAAATATTTTTAATATATTGTTTATTATAATTATGTTTATTAAATTCATTGTTTTTTTAAATTTTATAATATATTTTTATTGTAATCATTCTACTACTCAATTTATTCATCATATTGTTGATTTTAATATGATGTCATTCATTTTTGTTATTATTTGTATTGCACAACTACTAAAACTTAGTTTTTAGGGTATCTAGTACTACTAACCACAAAATGTGTCTTATGATGTTTAAAACTATATTTGACCAATATTCCTAATTACAACTAATTTTAAGCCTAATAACCCAATAGATATTCGAAAAGTCAGTGGATAGTTAAATATTCATATTTTACTAATTGGGGATTTTGAGAGTCGTTAGATAATTACTTTGTCAGCTCACCATTTATACTTAGTTGTTCAATAAATTTAAGTCGTTATTTGTAAATGTTTCTATGAGGTTAAAAAAATAGAGATATTACGCCAATTTTTAATGGTTTTTAATGAAATTTACTTTCTAATATTGCACACAATTAATTTGCGTAAATGTCTATTACATATATCCATGTTAAGCTTGATATAAGTTAAAAACTAATTAATATATAAATAAAAATTGATATTATTTTTAAAGTATTTTTAAAAAAAAAAACGCATGATTGACCTTGACATGGAGTATATCGAAAAATCCAAAATAATTCATATATTAATAACCTAAGAGGATATTAGGCGCAATCGAGCGATTGTGGAGATATCATCATTTATTATGTCAATCCATACATTTTTTTTTCAAATAAATTCTGAGTGCGCTGTTTACGATTATAAACCTGAAAATTCATCATATAAGGTATGTAATAGGTATTCTCAATCGTTACCAAGAAAAAAAAGAGTCACTTGAAAAAAAAAATTCAATGTCTATGAAATGCAAATTTCAGCCCACTGTGCGGCGCGGCGAAGATACTGAGAATTCAACAATTTAAATTAAGCCCTTATCCCTATCTTAAAGCGCGTACCGAATTACTGTCAGCAGGCGAAACCTATATCTTTTGGTTTTCTGATCGCTGACGGCGCTGACAGTTTGATTCGGAACACACCCTATCAAATGTGAAAGATTTTTGGATGTTTCCGGTTTCATGCTTTAACTACTGAACGGATTTGGATGAAATTAGGAATGGATATAAATTGGAACCTGGATACACATAGAATACTTTTTAGGGAAAAAAATATTATTCCCACGGGACAATCTTGTACAACGGTAGCGTAGCCGCGGGCGGACCGCTAGTTGCTATTAATCTGATCATACGAGTAGTATGTAATGTAGCTCATAATAATATAAGCGCTGACCTTGAATTCGCCAGTATCTTAATCTTTCTCGCTTACTACACAACAACTTTGTTTGAGTGCTGAGCACTTATAAGCCGTTGCATGCATTATGGAAAAAAGTCTCTGTTATTTATATAGCGTTGTATGAATTTCCAAACGGCTGACCGCAGAATCTGTGCGGTTAGTCTGAAATTTGTCGTTAACAGTCCGCCTGCGGTTACGTACCACAAATCGTGCGCACATCTTAAACATGTTAAAATTACGATGTGCGCTGTTTTTTCATAATTCTGAAAAATAAATTAATCTTTTGCGAAATTTCTTAATAGTAAAAGTATACGTTCGATAGTCCCTATGCACAATCCTAATTAAGGAATTAATTGTTATCTATATGCTATAAGTTAGCCCACGCCGCCATTAACATTGTATAGGTAGGAAATCACTTGACACAGAATTTTGAAAAAAATATCCAACATGGTGTAAAAAAAGCATGGTGTATTAATAAAACTGTATTTAATCAAGCTACTGTACATTAATTGGTTATTGTCCTTTATCACACTAATATTATAAATGTGAAAATAATATTTGGATGTTTAGATGTTTGTTCCGCTTTCACGCTTAAAGTGTCCAACGGATTTAGCTGAAATTTGGAATGCAGATAGTTTGTAACCTAGATTAACACATAAAATACTTTTTACGGGAAAAGTCGTATTCCGGGGGGAAAAATCTTACAAAGCGCGAGCGTAGCCGCGAACAGACCGCTAGTAAATAAAAACAATAAAATGACGATCATAATAATTATGTTTACTTATCTCATTTCCAGTAGATAGTTCGTGGCATAACATCAAATATGCAAACATTTTGCTATTGAGAAGGACGTTGATTTTAATATAAAAAGCCTCTGCGCTTCTTAAACTGGGAACTGAAACTTTTCCACTTACAAAACTTAGCTTTACTTAAAATTTTCGTGGATAAATTTACTAAGTGTCGGTAATACCGAACTGCAAGCAAAGGGGTCTTGAATTTCTTAGTTCAGTAATTACTTATAGCTTGTGGTTGCTATGTCAGCGAGCAGTGAAATAAGCTTGGAGCGGAGCGTGAAGCGGATAGACCTCAAAAATGCAACATTGTCGATTGTGTCTACTCTCAGTTTTAACAGTGCACATTAAACATAATTATGTTTATGACTATTATCTAAACTCATTGAATGAATCAATCAATCAGCCTATTGCAGTCCACTGCTGGACGTAGGACGATCATCTAAGCTGACTAAATATTATTCTGTCGTACTGACTTTTTAATTTTTACCACTAAAGATAAAAAACACCTCACAAAACCAGACCCACTGGCCTCTATTCGGGAAGTCATCTTCAAATTCTAATTTTAAAATCCAGCTATCCTTTTCGTCTTCATGACCAATGAAAGAGAGGTGATGAATTCAGACGAACGAATGATATTATTTTGAATGAATGATAACCTAAAATACGGGCATAGCTGTCAGATTAAGAGATTTTTAAGTCGGTTGTTTTACGTGCTCTCTAAAATTGAGCAATCAACGCGTCTATAAGGTTCAAATTCGATATTTGCCAGCTCTAATATTAGAATGGCCATCTCCTGTCCCTTTTTAATCTTTAAAAGGTGAAAAAGACTGACGAACTTAAATTAAGGATTAGAGTGTGACTGTGTGAATCGTGACGACTGTGAGCGGTAAGCAATCTTAATCTTAAATACCTATATGCGATAGCTTTCAAAAATCTTGAAAACAAAGTTAACGTAGCATCAAAATTTTTGCTTTACATTTGTCTTTGACTTTTCCACTACTTGCTTGCTGGTCTTTACACGAATGAAGCAGCGACTATACTCTATATAATTGCTGTTTCGGTATTAACTTGCAGTTCCAAGCGTTGGTTAGCGCTTGGAACTGCAGCAACGTAATCCGAAGCAGTTAGTAGAAATACCTAATCACGAGATCGAGATCAAGAGAGCGAAAGAGAGAGATGACGTAATCGCTGCTTGGTTTCTTTGCCTTCGACGACGCGACGTTCTATATTGCTCGCCCCGCTAACTTCGTGACAGCAGCCTAAGAGTTGCTAGCTTCTTCGAGTTGGAAGCTGGAGTTGTAATGTGTGCTCGTATGAGTTTGCATACCAGTTAAGCTGGTTAAATACTTTGATGGGCCTTATTTAGGTAGGCGGAAGAGTACTTAAATGCTTATCAAGATAGTATATTATGTATTTAATCTAATAAATGAAAAAAAAATATAATTAATCGAAAAATGTTTTTTTTTAATCTTGGACAGGACTCGAACCTGCATCTCCTCGGCTATCCGGGCCAATCAACATGCGCATTTTATCAATTACGGTACCAAGCTCTGTGAAAAGTCGACGTTTGCCGAGGAAAATTATTAACATCAAGTAGGTTTAATAGGTTAACGAGTAATAGACCAACTTATAAATATTAAATGTACTTGTACGAGTATTATTAGTAAGAAATTTGATCCTTACTAATATTAAAAACGCGAAAGTTTGTAAGTATGGATGGATGTTTGTTACTCTTTCACGCAAAAACTACTAAACGAATTAAAATGAAACTTGGAATAGAGATAGTTTGTACCCTTGATTAAAACATAGGATACGTTTTATGGGAAAAAGTCTTATTCCCACGGGAAAATCTTACACAACGCGAGCGTAGCCGTGGGCGGGGTGATAGCAAAAATATATCATTGTTGCTAAGCCAAATAAATAAATAAATATCGTAGAAAATGACTGAGTCGCGAGTCCAACAAAATCAACAAAACTATTTTATTTAGAAATGTGAAAAAAATCATGGTTGTAGTGCAAATAATGAATTTAAAAGAATAATTATCAAAATCAAGTGGGCTTTACTGGTTAAATAGTCCAACTTACAAAATATTGTTGTATTAGTAAGAAATTCTTCTGAAATTCATTAATATTGAAAACATATCGTAGAAAATGACTTCTAAAGTTACCTATCTAAGTAGTATTGGGCAACTACAGCACCTTTCACTTTACGTGGCCCTTTCATTTTATGTATGTATGTAAACACTTACACACTGCGATTTGTTTTCCACAAATTAAATCTTTTACAACTTTTTCAGTACCACAACAAAACACACAGTCTTACTGACACTAATGATATTTAATTTACCATAACACTAGGCAATGGCTTGAAAATGCTTTCAATTTGGGTGATTAATTAACTACAACATCGTACACTGACCCAACAAGTTTTAATTGAGAAAGAAACAAGTGTAGAATGAAGAGTAATTTATTCAGTATGTTGGAAAAGTCGAAATTAGTTCTGTTTCTATCTACTTAGTACAGCTCTACCTATTGCTCACTAAAGGCATTTTAATCCAAAATTAGTGTTATGAATGAATGAATGAATGAATGAATGAATGTTATGGTGCGTGTAGTCTGAATTTTTCCTTTATTTTTATCCCGACCACGGCAGAAAACGAAGATTTTCGGACTGGTGATCTGTCTATTGAACATTTTTGAGCCGCCACTCTGTCACTGCTTTGGTCTACTTTTTTAACACGTTTTTATTAGCTTCACTTGTACCTATGTAAGAAAATCTTGGAATCTTAATTTCACCCACTTCCCGGTCTTCGATTAGGATGAAATTTTGCACACGCTCTGAGTTCTGATGACAATACATGACTAGCTAAGAAACGTCATTACAAATCTAATATGGCGGCCTCCCCAAGATGGCGGACTGACTGTTTGAAATCCATCCCCATGATATGGGTATCAAATGAAAGGGTTTGCTGTCAGGAAAACGAAAAAAAAAAAGTCACGTGACTTAAATCCAATATGGCGGACAGGCTATTTGAAATGCACCCCCATGATATGGGTATCAAATGAAAGGGTTTGCTGTCAGGAATACGAAAAAAATTGTCACGTGACTTAAATCCAACATGGCGGACATCCAAGATGGCGGATTGGTTTTGTAATTTTTAGTGCGTGCTAAAAGCGTGTTTTTTAGTTTTTTAAACTATTATACTTAATTATTCTAACGTCTCGTTTTAAAGTTTACGTCGAAATTAAATGATTAGTTTATTAGCTTTTGGATGTTATATCTTTTAGTTTCGTCAAGTAAATTTACTTTAAATATTAAATATACTGAGCCAAGGTTATCAATCATCCAGCAAATCATTTAAATTCAGTCGTTAGTTCAGTAAAATACAACTCTAAAACAGAATAATCCGAAATCCTTCCATTTCTGGATAATCCTCGCGAAACATCCATTTTGAACGTCAATATTTGATCTTAAACAAAGTCCTCCATCAAATTGTAATCAACTGTTCGAACAATAACTGAAAACGCTTACAATAATTAACGGCAAGCTTCAGTCAACAGTGCGATTAACAATAAGATATTAAATTGCGATCCGTCCTGCGCAAACAGAAATCAATCAACTCATCATGTTGTGGAAAGGGTGTACGGGTTCAGGGGTGACTTCTATTTTCAATCCACTGCTTGATGCAAAATGTCTGGTCATGTTATCAGGTTATTTAATGTGATTTTTTTATATTATCTCTATCATAAAGCAGACCACTTGTGAAGCTGGTAATAACTTTATCAATCATATCTGTTGAAGAAAATAAATTAGCTGCGGGATGTGAAGTTCAAATGTTGTTCATCACTGCCCCTATAACCTGCTTCTAATTATTAAATACATAACGTAATATTCAAATAATTTATAAAGCGGAAAAACGTAAATGACGATTCGACGATAATAATAAAATGCAACGCGACGTGATGAGAGAAAGGAAATGATTCTATCAGAAGAATAAAATAATTATAAGGTAGATAAATAATACGACTCATAAATAATATTTGTCACCATCCAATACATTTATTCTCGTGAAACCAAATTGAATCCCAGTAACAAAATAATTAAATTTTACTATTAGAAGTACAGAAAGAAATTCCAATTATGCAACCAATGGCGTCGAACAAAAAATCACGTGCAACTGTCGGTACGAATGACGAGGCAAGTAAGCGCTTAAGCGTTTTAAGCCAAAGGATTTCACGGCCGACAGATTTCAGCAGAGCTTGCGGACATCGCCCTATTACGTGTATTGATAACAATTGATGATACCTGAATCGCTCATGCAAATTTAAGGGTTCTTATACCTTTATTTCTTATGAATTTGACAGCTGCCAAAACTCGCCCTATATTTCTACTAGTTCTGTGAACCGAGCGAGTGGGACTTTTTATTCCCTATAGTTCTATTGATAAAAACACATTCTTCTGTTGAGCGAACTAAGGAGACTTTGTGATTCTCAATCTCAAATTTTTACTTTCACATGAGACAAAGTAAAATAAAAAAAATAAAAAAAAGTAGAATGAAAGAAAAATGGAGAATAAAAAAAAGAAAAAGAAAAGAAAAAGAAAAATTGAAAAAGTTGTATTATCTACTAGTAAAGGAAAATAAAATTGGATAGAATATAATTTATTGCACTTAAGAAAAAATACAGAACAGGAATACAAATAAGAAGAATATACAGATTGGCAGCCTTATTGTTAAAGTAGCAAATTCTTCTAGGCAACGTTGTTATAAAAGCAATAAAAGCCAGATTCTTAAGAAAATGTAACTAAGTCAGTGACTGACGATAATTTATTTATGAAGTGAATATTATCATAAATACTAGATTTAGTCCTTTAATAACTTTTGTAGTTTCTGTGTAAATTCAAATTGTAGTTGCAGTTTGGGAGGTGATACCGATGTTGGTTTAACATTCTTGGCAACTACATTACTAGGTAATTAATGTCGACCACTTTAAAATGGGTAGGTGTAATCTGCATGCTTTTCTAGTCATTGGGTAAACGCCAAGTAGGTACAACTGCAGTGCAGAGTAAGTATGAAGAGAATTCAGCCTTGACCTAGGTAGCAGTTACATGAACGCTGCTGCATTTGGGAATTTAAATATTCATTCATACAAGCGACCACGTTATGATCTTTCATCATCATCATCATCATTTCAGCCTGTTAAAGTCCACTGCTGAACATAGGCCTCTCCAATCGCACTCCAGTGCGACCGGTCCATAGCCACCTGCATCCAACGAGACCCAGCGATCCTCACCAGGTCGTCGGTCCATCTCGTAGGTGGCCGTCCCACACTGCGCTTGCCAGTACGTGGTCTCCGTTCAAGGACTTTCTTGCCCCATCGGCCAGAAGAACCAAAGAACCAAAGTTGCTGACATAGCCCGAAGGATAAGCAAGCTGAAGTGGCAATGGGCAGGCCATATTATGATCTTTATTATCATTAAATTCGCCCTTTATTTTTATACAACATTAGTGAACGCATGCATCAATTAGAAAAGTCTTTAGGTTAATAATGAAGTTAGGATGATAAAACTATTTATTTAGCCAAGTTTTTAGTTTCAAAAACTTTCAATTTCAAACTTTACAAAAAGTCATGTTGTCAGCAGAACGTTTGCGCGTTATCTGAGTGCGGCTTTACGAATAATAATAATAAGTTTATTTAGTAAAAGGGCATTCAGTTAAGTTTACAATTTAAATTTAGTGCTTAAAATAAATTAAAAAAAATTCAATCCCTGTCTCCCAAACTAAGATTAAACTTGTGTCTTGGGAGGCAGTGAGTCTGAGTCATATCCAGTAAGCAATAACTTGATTTAGTATTAAGTATAAGGTAAACATATAACATAACAACATGAACAGGTGAGAGTGTGTAGTTGTGTATAATATGTAGTGAAGATATGTGTATGAGTGAGTGTGTGTGTGTCTATATGTGTGTAAGTGTATATTTAAGAAAACGAAAGAACACCTTACCACACCTAACAGGAATGCATTCATGCGTGATCTATACTTTATCATGATATTTAGCACATCATGTCTATACTGATAGATTAGATTAGATGGCGTACATAGCAATAGCCACCACATACATATTGGATGCCTTGTCGACGCCTGCGGACACGCGGCCTGTCCGTCCGAAATTGCGAAACCGCGTGCGGTGGCCAGCGAGCGCAACGGGTGCCAATATTGCGACCAGGGAGCTAAAGATTATAAATCCTGTGTGACAGAAAGTGAACATATTTTTTTCGTAAGCCAATTTATTCAGTCACAATACAAACAAATAGTTTTAGTTCTAGTTTTGCCAATAACATGAAATGAATATCTCAAAATGCTTGTTTTGTGTCTCAATAAGTAATAATCAAGCTCTTCTCCACAGATTCCGCCACTGTGTTAGTGAACTCACCCAAAAAAATGTAATGACGGATCTAACTGATGTAATAACATCCTATGGAAATAAATAATTTTGGCTTTGACTTTGACTTCAAAAACATAAAACTTGTCGTTACGTCGCGTCTTCTTATGTCTTTTCTAGTACTTATTTATGTCAATTCTATAAATGTGTGAAAGGGAAAACGACACAGATCCGTTGTGGATTTGTCTACGTCTACAAACATGTTCGTGTCTTTAAACACTTACAAAGGGTAAGATTTGTGTGTCCTTTGTTGAGCGCTTAAGTTACTAAGAACTTGATCTTCTGTTTTGTTGCATAGCAATGTAGATATGCTATACGTATAGTATTTAGAGATAGTATTTAAGAGATTGCAATACGTAGTTCATATTGTTTTGTAAAATGAATTATTATACTGGGATCGATGCAAGAATTTGTATATACTATATACATGGAGTGCGTCAACAACAGCTCATATACGTCCCCACCGAGGGCCTCAAGGCTACTCTGACTTAGGGCTGTAACGAGGCATTCGTCCTCTTTCCTGTTTTATGACTGGCAACCTTTCTTGCTGGCAGTTTTATTTTTCATTTTAAATTCATTTTCAAATTTAGATTTCTTACGTTTCGATTTTGTCTTTTTTCTGCTAAATTGTTCACTTCATGTCCTGATATCCGATAGTAAACTTCTAAAACTTATCTACTATTTTCTACTATTTTCCATGTCAGTTATATAATATATAAATTTATAAATACCTTTTTTCTTCGGACTGTGCCCTGGATATTGCCACATATCAACCCTCTACAACACTCTTCGTGTGGTGCTCAGCAGCTTGTGGTGGCTGCTGCGACTAACTCCGGTTAATCGACTTCACACATGGCGTACTTAGTATATTTTTGTATAATTCAATATTTTATCATGTTTTATCATAATCCTTCCTGAATAAAAAATAGACGATTTGACAGCAACATTTTTAATCGAAACAAAGAACGTTCTCTTGAGCAAAACACATTTTTTCTACACGCCTCCCTAAACACCAGATCTATAGTCGTCATCACGTCAAAATACGACGATTTGAAAAGTACACCCTTCCAGATAATATTTCCGCGAAAAATACTCCCTGCTCTTAGCACCGACACCGCTGTATTTTTTCCGATTGAATGAAAAAATACTTGTGCAACGGTCGACCACCTGACAGGCGGCAACACCACCCTAGTTGGCGCCCCCTGGCTGATGGCCCGTTTATACTGTGTAACGCGAGCTAAGTGAATCAAACTGTCATTCTGGACGCATTATAAAGGAAGTACAAGGGAGAAACATGCGGATATTTTTTTATTTTATTTATTTATATATACACACATTTGACAAACGACAATAATAACCATTAAAATAAAAGTAGAGACAGGTTCAAAACTTACCTATTTCACTACATGTGTATTTATATATATATATATATATATGTGTATATATATATATATATATATATATATATATATACATTCTATATAATTAGTTTCATTCAATTAATTTATACATGTATAAATATGACACTGTATTACTTTTCACCATTGTCCAACGACTCCTTCTTTTGTAGTGTTGACGCTATAGCACAGGTTCGACCCATTTTAGCGTCAACAATAACCCATTGATGTACCCCTAGTCCTTAAGTAAACACGAGTGTCAAATACAAATTTGTAATTAGTATTTAAGGCTTCAAGTAATAAACGATTATTATTATTATTATTATTTATGGTGTTTGATAGTAGCAACCCAAATAGACTATAGTCTGTGCTAGGGTTAACTACATAAGTTAAATCGTACCTAACTTTATCGTCTTCTTGTTACTTATTTGTCTTTTACTGCGTGTAACTCATGAAACAAAATAAGAAAACAGAAAACCAAGATTTTTTTTTATGTATTTAAATCTATTAAATTTTTATATAATTGTTTATGTAATTAAATATATGAAAGACATTACTCGGGAAGTATACTATCCCAGGTAGTCGCTAGCGTATCGGCATCTAAGTACTAAAAATAGCACGACCAGGTCTTACTTAGTTGGCAGACACTGACTGCTGTGATGACCATTTTATTTTCGGCTGGTTTTTGTTAATTCACTCCCCATTAAAATCAAGAAATCGCAGAAGTGCAATTAAACCAATCCAATGATTGGACTACGACATAATAACAGGTACTGTACTAGGCCAGAACCTCCACGTATCAGAGTACATGATACTACCTCTCTTTCTATATAGCAATCTAGTTAGTTTCATGACTCTCTGGTACGAAGTACGAAACGACATTTACTTTTAATTCATCCATAAATGCACGTCGTGGCCTTTCACTGGCCTTTCTTTTTTCTGCTTTATCGTCTTATATTTAAAAAAGTAAAGTAGTCTATCTCGTATAAATCTAAAATATTGTGGCCCTCATCCTCTTTATTGCTTACGTTCACTCCTCGTCGCCTCTCGCTAAATATCATCCCTTGCAGACAAGGGGTGCACCTTGCCCCCTCTACCCTTGCAAAATCACTTCCACTCTCAGAATACACCTTACATTTTTTAATTGCGTTTCCCTACGAAATTGATAGGGGATGAAAATTTAAATCTTCGTCGATGGAACTCAAAGAACGTCTTTGAAATAGATTTATTGGAAGTAAATATTATGATGAATGCACAGCACAACTCATGTTTACTATGTTCTCATCTCAGTTGTAGTAAGTTGATTTGAATTTGTACCAATAATGTGTATTGTCTATCAAAAATAGAAGAATTGGTATCTATCGTTTCAATTTCCATTTTTTAAATGATTAAGATCCTGATCTGGTCACCTTGGTGATCAACCACCATACTATTATTCCTTTGAGACTCTTGATTATTAAGGACTGTAATAACAAACATAAATATACTTTTAAATACCTACCTACCTATAGGATTAATTTAATAACGGAGAGATCCTTGGGGTAGTTCTTTGTCCACTGTCCAGCAGTCTATTCGTTTCAAATACAATCTTAGTTTTGATATAATGACTTATACTCCTTAGCAAGATTTGTAAAGTTACATTTACATTCTCGTAAAATTCTTTACTTCTTAGTTTCTTTAAAGGTTCATTATACTTGCACAAGTTTAGTACAGTGGCGAGTTAACTTAATCCGCCAACTAAACTCGGCAAATGGGAAGTAGCTGTCAAAACATAAAGGGCTTCATAGAACAGACTTCAATTTTATAGATTACTAGCGGTCCACCCGCGGCTATGCTCGCGTTGTGTAAGATTTTCCCGTGGGAATAATACTTTTTTCCCATAAAAATAATCTTATGTGTCAATCCACTCTATTCTAAATTTCATTCAAATCAGTTGAGTACTTTAAGCGTGAAGGCGGAACAAACATCCAAACATTTCAACATCCAAACGTCTAAATTTATTTCACATTCATAATATTAGTGTGATTAGTGTACCTAATTAGATTATTATTTTTATTAGATTATTTGTTAGTTTTTTTCCTGCTTTTTAATTATTAGACTTGTGTTTTGTTCTTACTGTCTACTTAGCTGTGCAAATGGTCAAATGGTACTTACTACTTGCCGAAGTGTAAAGCCTTAACAGCGTGGTAAAAATCAATTATGTATAAAAATACATTAAAATAAAACTTTCCATTTCCTGCAATAAACTAATGTGCTGGAGTCAGACTGATGGAAGCAGCCAGGGAGGGGTCAGGCGGCTGCATCCGTCTTGCGGGGAGACACTTCATCAATCACTGGCCACCACTACTCTCCGAGTAACCAGCTCCGAGGTACTTCCCAGTTCAACACTGAAGAAAAGGAAGACTTAAAAAAAAAGTTTTCTTTTTAAAATGCTGCTACAGTTTCTGAATCACATGCAAAAATATTCTGAGCTAAAATAGAGCCATGTTTATACTCTCATCTATATTTAAGTTACTATGATCTACTCTTTGTGTTATAAAATTATAAAAAGAAGACTGACAGATCAACGCAGAGCGATAACTATGGTGTCACATGGGATAATAGGTTGGTGTTATGACGTAGAAAAGCACTACGAATGGAATTTTTAAAATTGCTTTCCTAAGAAGAGAAAAGGGGATTAAATGAGAGTGAAAAAACAAAAAAAATACGCGGACAAAGTTGCGGGTGGAAGGGTAGTTTAGTTTATGTTCAGTTTTTTCATACATCGTTTAAAAACACTTTAAAGTTACCTAATTAGAAATGCATATCTACCAACAATTTCAGTATAATTCGCAATTACAAGAATAAATTCCTTTTAAACTTTTTACGTCATTATCAACTTACTTAGTCCAGTATCAGTCTTACCTCGAGAGGGACGCTTCGTTAGATGATCCTCTGAGTAAAATCCTTCAAAATTTTGAATCAAATTTAATCGTGTTACCATTACTCCCGACCTGAGTTATCAACCTTTGACCAACGACACGGATTGCAACATTTATATCTGACGATAAAATTTTAACTTGATCAAAAGCAACATCTATCTGAAGTTGTAGAGGTTACAAGATTCACAAATTGTATGATGATTACGTGCTTCAGAAAGCACGCCGTGGGTATCGGCAGTTATCTATGGAAATAGAGCAGATATCAGTACTGTAACATCAGACCGCGATGGTCCGCGTACTGGCCATGTAATTTGTTGCTGGCTGCATGATTTGTTTTAATTTGAATTTGTTCCTTTTTCAAATATTGGAAAAAGAGCAAATAAATTTCATACGGTCGCTACCGGGTATTTTGACAGTCTTTAACGAAGAGCCGTAGTGTGTGGCCAGTTTTCATTGTAACAAACTATCGGTCCGCCCGCGACTACACTCGCGTTGTGTAATGTTTTCCCGTGGGAGTAAGACTTTTTCCGTAAAAAGCATCCTTTCTGTTAATCCAGGGTACAAACTATCTCTATTTAGAATTTCATCTCATCCATACATACAAACTTTCGCGTTTATAATATGTATTAGTAAGGATAGTATCGTTATCTTATAAAAAGCTATAAAGCGTTTGGTCCTAGTTATATGTAAAAGGACGTCATCCTCTGGTTTCGTGAATTTATATTTTATAACAGCCCATGTTGCGTTGGAATCTATAATTATACTCGTAGTACACTGACTGTGAGTATGTTCGTCGATGGTAAAAGAGACTGTGTGTGTGTGTATGTTTTTCTTATCTACAAAAAAGCATCGTATGAAAGATAACACTCACCGTTCACATCACGTCATGTTGTCATAATCATCACCACCACCTTGCAGAGCACCAGTGTGAATATTTTGATTTATATCTAAAAAATAACAGCCTTTATTTGCTCATAATATAGATGTAAGCCGTGTTGTGACAGCAGAGTAGAATACATTTGTCACCAACCCCTACTTTTCCCGTGGGTGTCGTAAGAGGCGACTTAGGGACTACACATTGAACAGGGAACGGGCGGCAGCGCTCTCTGATACAGTAACCTTTTAATCTGCGAACTCCAACCCGCCTGCCAAGCGTGGAGATTATGGCAAAACCCTCCATTTAATTAGGCTCTTAGATAAATGAAAGGCTCGCGTGGCGCTCGAATTTGGCGTACCCGAGCTCCAAGTTGACATTGTTTGTCGTATTTCCTCCGATCTTGCATCCTTCCAAATTGTCATTGTCATTGTTGAGTTGCCGCATTCACGGAGCTGTTGTTATTAGATAGCGCGGTCATAGTCCAGCAGTGGACTGTAACGGGCCGTTGATGATGATAGATGTTAAATTATAAAGTAGCGCCAGCTCATTTGATATATTGTAATAATCGTGTCGTAATCGTGTCTTATGTAAACCAACATCGTTCAGTGTTTCCGAGAGTAATTTAAAATGCATAAATCTGCTTGGCTCAGTCGGCACGCTAACAGGATTCCCCCGGGTTTTAACTTCCCGTTTTATGAATAGGTAATCTCTTGCTGGCTATGAGATGCTTACATCGATAGTTCGAACGTGGAAGAGAGATGTTTTTTGTCGACTAACGACATATTTTGGCTGGCGATGATGATGACTTGCTTTTAATAAGACTTGATTGTAGTTGAACAACAGTCACTTGAATAACGTCGCAATATATAAAAAAACTGGTAATTCAATAAAAATGTAACTGAGTTTTTTAAAAGAGTATTTTTAAAACCATCTATAAATCAATATAACTATAAACAAAATAATATACAATAAAATACATTCGGACGGGTTAGCAAAATACCGCAAAACCTCTAGGGTCAGCCCATGAAATTAAACAAAAAACGGGTGTTATTTTTACTACATTTTGTAATCTGTCTTTACTCAAATCTTTTGTTGACTCCTCTTACACTGCAAAAGATGGGAGAAACATCAATAAAATTTAAAAAATGTAGGATATCCAGTTGATTTTACATTCAGTGTAACACTAGTCTTGGTTTGAATGAGACCGAACAAGATTTACTTACAAATTGTCTAAATGTTCCCGTCGATTAGACTCTCAAATGATTATTTTAGATTCAAATATAGGATTTATTAAAACATAATTTAAAACTAAATACATACTTAAACGTCCATGTTGCACCCACCGCACTAACTGTTGGAAACTCTACTCTCGAAGTTGTTGACGAATATATATACCTGGGACGGGCAGTCCGATTAGGTAAGTCCAATTTTGAGAGAGAGGTCAGTAGACGGATCCAACTAGGTTGGGCAGCGTCCGGTAAATTACACAACGTTTTCTCGTCCAAAATCTCTGAATGCCTGAAGACTAAAGTGTACAACCAGTGTGTGTTACCAGTGATGACTTACGGCTCTGAGACGTGGTGCTTCACAAAAGGACTTTTTCAGAGGCTCTAGAGAGGGCTATGCTTGGTATTTCTCTACTAGATCGAGTCAGAAATGAGAGATTCGTAGAAGAACCAAAGTTGCTGACATAGCTCGTAGGATAAGCAAGCTGAAGTGGCAATGGGCAGGCCACATAGCGCGAAGATCGGATGGCCGATGGGGCAAGAAAGTCCTTGAATGGAGACCATGTACTGGCAAGCGCAGTGTGGGACGGCCATAGATAGACCGACGACCTGGTGAGGATCGCTGCGGTCGCGCTGGAATGCGATTGGAGAGGCCTATGTTCAGCAGTGGACTTTAACAGGCTGAAATGATGATGATGATGATGACATATTATTTGTATCTTTACAAATTTTAGACGAAAGAAATGCAGTTTTTATCCAAACGAGTCATTTAGTTTTAATACCTAACATAGAATTAAGGTTAGGTTAAGGTAGGTTTTCGCGGTTGTTAATTCACAGTTTTGCCGTGATCATGCCTATTGAAACATAATCGAAATATTGGTGAGCTCATTAAGCTTATTCTGAACCAAAATCGTGGTGATAAACCGTTTAACATTGTGTGTTTAACCTTATCCAAACTTTAAAAAGACACTAAAACCTAAGAAAAAAAGCTTAAAAAACAAATATTATTCTTTAGACGATGTAAAAGCCTCCGGAGATTTGAGAATGTTTGATATGCATGTATGCAACAATCTGTCAACGCAACGTAAAATGCACCGTTTTATTTACACAAAACAAATTGAAAAATTCTAAAAAGGATAGGCAGTGCTCCACCCCCATTCGTCACGCCGCGCTGCCGTGTCAACAGTCGTGTGAAAATGCCCCTATTTTACATTTAATTGCATTTCTTTGTCAATCTCCCTGTTAATCTCGATGCACCCCCTGACTCACTGTCCAAATAAAGAAGATCCACTGGTATCATCAAAATCAGTTTATTTCTTAAACTTCAAACGATTTTAGTCTTTTGATTTCAGAGTTTACTATGCGACTGTTTTTTACATGTCATGCTCTAATTCTAATTTTAAAATCCAGTTATCCTTTTCGTTTTTATGACCAATGAAAGAGAGGTGATGAACGAATGATATTAATTTGAACGAATGATAACTTAAAATAAGGGCATAGCTGTCAGTTTAAGAGATTCACAAGTAGCAAGTTTTAAGTGCTCTTTAAAATTGTGCAATCGACACGGCCATAGGTTCAAATTCGATGTTTGACAGTTCTAATATTCACTGTCGCTTTTCAATCTTTAAGGCGACGAAGGTACTTCTCCCTTATTTGTATGGTTAGTTTCTATGAACCCTACCACACCTCCACGAACAAGAAATGATTGATAGTTTGAATAACAATAGGGTAGTCGCTTAAGTCAAACAAGACTCAGTAATAGAGCGCATAATATCCTCAACTAAAATAAAAAAACACAAAATTTTATCTGTATCTTATAATTTTCGACTTCTTATCTTCACCTAGTATAGGTATGTAGTACCGACCAAAAACTGCACGTTGTCATTTTAATGATCAAGATTTTGTTTATACAATGTTCTCATGTGCTGACAAAAATGAACGTAACAAAAAAAAAATCATCATCATCATCAAAAGCTCATATGCGTCCCCACCCTGAATTAGTGCGATTAGGCCTTAGTCAACCACGCTGACCCAGTGCGGATTGGTAGACTTCACACACAACTTTTGAATTTCTTCGCAGGAGTGTGTCATCACGATGGTTTCCTTCATTTCGTAAGAGCGTTGTCGAAAATTCGAAAACTCATTGGTATATACGTAGTGGGGATCGAACCCGTGTCTTCCGGACGGGAGACAGCGGTCCGAACCACTAGACCACCGACGCTCTTAAAGCCATATTATTAAAAAAAAAAACTTAAATATAATAAATAATTACTATCCAAATTGACGCAGTCGTTCGGAAGTTATGTGCGTACATACATTTCGGTGATTCATTTTTGTTAATATAGTAGAAGATGAACAAGATAAAAAGTAAGATCGTTGTAACGAGGCATTCGTCCTCTTTCCTGTTTTATGACTGGCAACCTTTCTTGCTTGCAGTTTTTCTTTCATTTTAAATTTATTTTCAAATTTAGATTTCTTACGTTTCGATTTTGTCTTTTTTCTGCTAAATTTCTCACTTCATGTCCTGATCTCTGACTGTAAACTTGTTCATGTTTCTACTTCTCCAGTTTTATAAAATATATTATATAAATACCTACCTTTACTTTGGACTGAACCCTGATTTTGCCACGTTTTAAATCCTGTACAACATCTTTCGTGTGGTGCTCAGCGGCTCCGTGGCGGCTGCTGGGTCACATAGTTAACAAAAGTTACCTATATAATAACACCACGTTGTACCGTTGAGCGTCTAGTTATTTTAATCCTGGAAGGCCCCGTCAAGGGCATCCCTCTCCCACGCGCTTCTCGCCATGGCAACTAATTAATTCTAGGGGTATGAGCCTTCCGCTCCCCCAAAAGCAAGGCTGAAAAAACCGGTATTTTTTTAACCTGGTGAATTTCGGTTTCAAACCAGATCCCAGGTGAATCACTCGTAAAACGAAACCGACTTACGAGCGATATCGCTTCTGGGATAAACCTGGTTAATCCTAAGCAGCGCGTGACAAGTAAAGCGCGATGCTCTATGTCTTTCTTTCTTGTGTATAAATTGTGAATAAATGCAGCGAAACCAGATCGAGGACCAAAGAGTGAAGCGAATCAGTCTGATATTTGAGCAGGAGTCAAAATGAAAATGCTCTATGATCAGAACCGAAAAAAATTCCGCTTCTTGCGCGAATTGTAATGAAAAAACTCTTCTTAAAATGTATGGACATGCGCGCAAACTGGTTTGAAAATTCAACTAGGTATTTAAGCCTTGCCCAAAAGTCCGGTTACTCTTGATACGTCGATTTTGCGACACAAGCACTAGGTCCATTAAAAAAACACACTGTTCATTTACACTGGTCGAGGCGTAGATTTGTTTGCTATCTGAAGAAGGTGTGTTCTGGGTGCTCCGATCAATATTTGCGGACGCACTCAACTTGATCGTGTGTACGTATTTTTAAGTAAATTACATTCTACATTCAGTCCCAAAATCGTTTGATTTTCTACTTCAAATATCAAGAGCTTGATTCGACGTGATTGAGAAAATAAATATTCACTTTTTAAGGTTTAATTTAAAATTTTAAGTGTTATTCTTGTTTTGTTTTATTTATGACAAATCAAAAGCTTGTAGTAATCCATAAAAATAATAATTTTAAAATAACTAGACATTATGCAATGAGTATGTAAGAGGAGGGATCAAAAAGTAGTGAAAACGACATACTCCTTGGTAAGAAAAAAATAATACTGGCAGGCATAGCTCAGATACCTATTTGTAATATTAACAAAGAAAAAAATCTTCGATTCTCTTTTGTTTTTTTATGAATGTAGTCATTTGTTTGCTTCGTGTCGGAACGTGTTCTCGAAAATAGAGAAAAACGAAGTGCGTGCCGTTATTAAATACCTCTGTTTAAAAAAGTTAATGACTCAAGAGATTAATTGCGATTTGGAGGCAACATTAGGAGAGTCTGCTCCGCCGTATTCTACTGTCGCAAGGTGGGCTTCTCAATTTCGAGTAGGGAGAACGAGCACGGAAGACGAACATCGTTGCGGCCGTCCATCGACGTCAGTCACCGAAGAAAATGTTGCGAAAGTCGAGAAAATTGTATTCAGCGATCGAAGAGTTACCATCCGATACTTAATTCAAGAAACGGGCATTTCATATGGAAGTATTCAATCCATATTGAAACAATCTTTGAATATGAGAAAAGTTTCCGCAAGATGGGTGCCGAGAATGTTAACCGACAGTCAGAAACAAAATCGACTTGACATTTCGAAGATATTGTTGGACAAGTTTCAAGAAGATTCTGAAAACTTTTTGTCTCGTTTCGTAACAATGGACGAAACATGGGTCCATCATTTTGATCCTGAGACAAAACAGCAATCTTCGCAATGGAAACGGCCATCATCACCGATCCCGAAGAAGTTTCGTGCCGTGGCATCGGCTGGCAAGGTTATGGCCTCAATATTTTGGGACTTTTGTTGATTGATTACCTGGAGCGTGGAACCACTATTATAGGCCAATATTATGCAGCTTTAATTCCCAAGTTGAGGAATGCCATCAAAGAGAAAAGAAGAGGGAAACTTCGAAGGGGCGTGCTGTTTCATCACGACAACGCACCCGCGCACAGGTCGGCAGTTGCGATGGCTGCCATTCAGCAAGCTGACTTCGAATTGGTTGACCACCCCCCTTATTCACCAGATCTGGCGCCTAGCGATTTTTATCTGTTACTTAAGTTGTCTCTGTTACTTACTGAATACTTAAGGGGAAACAGGTACGAAGACGATAACGAGGTGATGGATGCCGTGGAGAGCTTTTTGCAGGACCAAGACAAAACTTTTTTTTTTAAAGGGATTGAAGCCTTTGAAAAGCGCTGGACTCGGTGTGTAGAGAGACTCGGAGACTATGTAGAAAAATAAATTATTAAGTTATCAATAGTCATTATATTCTATTTCATTCTCACTACTTTTTGATCCCTCCTCGTACTTACCTACGTGGACATAATAATTTAATCACAAATAACGATGTCTTGTAATTATCATTGTCATGTAATGACTGGGCTCTTCAGGATAAAAGACAAGAAAATAGAGTTTACTCCATTTCCACAATACACAGTTTTTACAATATAAGCTAATTCTACACCAAAGTTCGTTACTCTATACAAGACCTAAATGAGGCCAATGATGAGGCAGGAGCTCTGGCCAATTTTTTGGTTGGACTGGTTTAACCCCCATCGTGCCGTCAAGCCGTGTGGTGACGGCAGAGTAGAATACATTTGTCACCAACTCCTACTCTTCCCGTGGGTGTCGTAAGAGGTGACTTAGGGACTACACATTGAACAGAGAACGGGCAGCAGTTGATGATTGATGAACCCCCATCGACACGAAAAGAAAGAAGAACACCAAAGTCGTAACAAAAAGTTACATGCTACCGTTTTCCAAAACCAATATTATGAGTAAGTGGTAGTCTCTAATGAGTTTAATCCCGAAATTATTTAATGAATCCCCAAAGGGCATGTTAACTTCGTGTATCTAATCAAATTATCCAGCCATAATTAGTGTGGGTACGGATGGTAGCAATCAACATCAACAGCTCATATACGTCCCCACCGAGGGGCTCGAGCCTATCCTGAATTAGGGCGATTAAGCCGTAGTCGACTACGCTGGCCCAGGGCGGGTTGGTCTACTGCACACACAACCTTTGAATTTCTTCGCAGAAGTGTGCAGGTTTCGTCACGATGTTTTCCTTCACCGTAAGAGCGTTGAATAAACGTACATATGAATTCGAAATTCGAAAACACATTGGTACGTGGTGGGGAACGAACCTGCGTCTCCCGGACGGGAGGCAGCTGGCCCTAGCCACTAGACCACCGATGGTAGCAATGATGCGTAGTAATTGCCTACGGCTACGAGCGCTCGTAGCTCTTTCGTAGCCGTTTTTATCGCATTACTGTTCAGCCGCTACAACTGTTCATGAGTTAGTTTTACATGTAATGTTTTAATTTATACTATTTCTAAAACAATATAAATTTTAATAAATCTTTGTGTATTAAAAATATTCTCAATAGTAGAAATAAAGTTTTATTTTATACTAGCAGGATTATACCGTTCTTTCAGCTCTTAAACTAATAAAAAATCGAGAAATGCTTAGAAAAAATAAATAGGAACCTTGAAATTTTAAAAACACATTACCACCTGTCTGTGAACTCCTTGTTATTTTATCTACCGATATAAAATACTTTTTTTTGTTCCATTTTAATATTGAAAACAGTTTGGAGACTATTTAAATTTTTTGATTGTTATGTAACTGTTCCTTTTATAATCCCCTTATTCAAAAATAGAACAAAAGTTTTTCCATCCACCCTATTATAGCTTACTCCATTGTAAAGGTTGCAAGCACTGCATCAGTGATGCGTGACGTCATCACTTTATCTGCACCGGCCAGGCTTACAAGCACCCTCAGGTTCAAATATTGAAGTTATCCGTGTGTAGTTAAAAAAGGGGTAAATGTGTACGTAATATAATTTAATTTCGGATCTCCCTTGTTGTAGCTGACCACGCAGTTTCTCTGGAAAGGGATAAATCAACGATTTGAAGAAGTTTTGTTTTAGGTACGGTGTTTTTGTCGAATGAATTACATTTTAAGACGAAAATACGACATTGGATTAAATTTCAAGTAATTTTATAGGCAATT
The DNA here is from genome assembly GCA_951230895.1 of Carpatolechia fugitivella. NCBI lineage: Eukaryota > Metazoa > Arthropoda > Insecta > Lepidoptera > Gelechiidae > Carpatolechia > Carpatolechia fugitivella. Next base: position 5,325,588 of record OX579646.1, read on the forward strand.
AATGTTGTCTATTTTCCCTTTTACAAATATTTCATGTAATAGAGTAAAAAAAACTAGAACTAAATGACGCCACTGAGTCATAAATCAAACAAACTCTCGACCAATCGCCAAGATTCACAGATTGAGATTCTTGATCTTTACTCCATAGATTCCGCCATTGTATTACTTAAATCACAAAAAATAAAAGAAAATACTATTTTAAGATATGTAACAAAAAAATATTATCTTTTCATTTTCACTAGACCACGGTAAATTTTCTACTTCTGAATTAACATGGTAAACCAGTTACCTACTACGCAACGTAAATACCCGTAAAGTGGGCTTACTTAACATCATTTTCCTTTGACTCGAGTCCATCCATGTTTAACATGAATACTTGATGGTGAAAATGAGCCAAGAATACTTATGTAAGAAACTGAAAAGGTAATTTGATAAATTGTTGACTTCGTTCGACAAAGAAATTACTACGAGTTAATGAAACTTTAATTTGTTAGAACAGTTTTTAAAATTAGGTCAAGCAATAGTTAAACAGGTAAGTAATTGAAGAAAATTATTATCAAATCATTAGTTCCCAAGCAATGTATATATTTAATGTGAAATATCTCATTAGTCTTTATTTAGATCACCCAACATAGTGTTCAGCCAGCAGTGTAGGTATCTGTGTTCACTATGATAAAGATATGCACATAATTCTATTACTACAGAACAGACTAAACCAAAAAAACAAAACACAAGTGGCACCAGTTGATTTTTTCAGACTTTTGTGTCAGCCTGTAGATTTCAAGCTATCATGCCATCACGTAAAACTCAATTTTATTATTTCTCTTGAAAAAATACTTAAATATGAGAAAGCCCAAACAACTAAGGGAAACCCCAACCCAACATGACGTCAATAAACACGTAACCCACACACTATTAATGTTCAATGGCGGCTAACTGTCAATCGTATAGTAATGAAAAGCCGAAATATTGATCAGCACGCATCGGGGTCGATGACCGATGATTGCCTTCGTTGAAACGTGACGAATTTTCCAAAATTATTGTTATACTAATACTTCCTATATCGGTCTTATATAGTTTGTAAAGTAGTGGTGGAATGGTGTGACAATTATTATAAATGCTATCAAGTTAAAAGTGGGTCGGGTGCCTTAAATTAATGCAACAAGTGTTTATTTCTATCACCCTAATTTAAGGTTGGCTCAAGCATCGTGGTAGGGAAATGTGGATACCAAATAAAATTACCTTATTTTCAAGCTAATCGAATTTAGAGTTCATGTTTGAAGAGACTTTGGTGACATTTTTTGCTGAAATCAAAATAAGTCTTGTGTGTTATTTCTTATACAAATAGGTATTATTTTTATGGCATAAATGTACTCATTTTTATTTTACGGCATTTGTAGACTCTATCAACCGTATGCGTATATTAGCAAGGATATAAATATTTAACCAACCACGTTCAGTGTTCCTTTTAAAAGGTATAACTCACCCACTCAAATGTATGCTAAAGGAGAAATATGTGAAGGATTTAGAAATACAATTTTCTACACATTGAACTTCGGGGTAGCGATCAAAAGGCTTTTATATATTTTTATACCTTCTACGGATGTTATTCGACAGCGGAGGTAAACAGGGTCTTAAAGTAATAAAAATGTGATTCTTAAATAAAAACAAATTTTCTTATTTTTAGTTGCAAGATGACCACTACTTAATCTTTGGTGATCGTCGGTATTTAAAAATTCATAAAACATTAACAATAATAATAGAACATAAACTGATTTTGATAAAATAAAATAACATAAAATAATCTCAATTCAATTACTTAATTAAAACTGTTTAATCAAAAGTCCCACCCAGTGTCTGAGGATGGGACGGTCCACCTTGTCAGCAATGACCATCAGGACACTGTTGGAGCTGGCCCGCGCACAATTGATTATGTGTAATTAATATCCCGTCTACTTTATATTCCTAAAACTCACATACCTAATAATAGAATCTTCAATTTTGTATGTTTTCTGTGGGCAATCCAAATAAAAAATAGTACAATTTTTCTTAACTGATCTAATTATGTATAAGAAATACAGCAGATGCGAACTGTAATACAAAATCTATGCTGAAAATTAACCTAGAGTGTACAACATTACTGATTTAGTATTATTTCAAAGAAGAAGCATCGCAATACGAGTAATAATGAACGTTATAGTAGTTGAAAGTTATTAAAACAGGAAGCAAGGTGTTTTCAACATCATTCGCACCATAAACGTATCTTTTTTTCATCCAAAAGATTTTTGTATTCGTACTAAAATTGACTACACTTATATCATATCTTATAACAAAAGACACTATATTTTATACTGGGAATTCAGTTTGACAGCGACATTTCGAACGAAATAAAATTGATTTTGCGGAACTGAGTTGTGACAAAGACAGTGGCTTTCCGGCTCGTACAGTGAAATAGCTCCTTTAGAATTTATGATTTTTATATTGCTTGAGCAGAAGGCAACTCTAGTTTCACTAGTATTTTGTGAATATTCGTATTTTTTATATCGAAATCAAATAATAATAATCACTTCACATCAAGAGTAACAGAAGAAGAAAGTTTGAAGTTTGTATAATGTCTATAATGAGAAAAAGTCATATAATTATAAATAAGTTTTGTACGTTATTTGGGTTTTTAGTACTTACGCTAACACCGGGGTTTATGAGGTCGGTTGTCGACCTTGCCTAATTGGTTACTACCAATTAGGCTACGGAGCCGTCGTATAAAATGCTTCATAGGCAGGCATACTCGTCTATCTATGAAGCACAGAGTTGCGAGTTCGAATCCCGCCCAGGGCAAACATTCGTGTGAGGAGCCCTTGTTTGCCTTGTGTTTGGATGTTGATTATCCATATGTTTTTATCCAATAAACCTTTGGGTATCTTGGGGTCGTTTGAGATGCTATTTAATTCCAGTTTTCTCCTCACACGCCAAATTGACATACAAATGTACAATTACTGAATACAGACCAAGCAAATGTACAGCTAGCAAATACAGATCTACCACGTTAGCCACTACACTAGGAAGCAAACGTGATGCTATCCAGTATGAAGCGGTTTGTCAGCAAATTTTAGTGTCAACATTGCACGCTTAATTGGGAAGGTACATCCATTCTTATAACTATGGCAAAGGCGTAAGAGGAAATACCACAAAATTCTGACTGAGAAAATGAGAATTGAAAATATTTTGATTAAATATGATATAATAATTGCCTTAAGTTGTTTATATTCGTCGGACGGAATTTTTAGTTCGTTCAACTGAAAACTTTTTATCTAGAGTTTTTTTTAAAACCTCGGAAAAATGTCTTGAAAACAATAGTTAGCTTATCTAGTCAAGTTGTATAAAAATCTTTTGAAAAGTTTTTGAAGAACCGTTGTCTAGTCTCATCAACAAGTATAGGATGTAAGTTATGATGTACCTAAGCAATATGCATGAATATTTGTGTATCCTTATTTAATATACGCAATACTGCCTTTGCGTTACAATGTCCGTAGGTAGACTTGGCCACTAAATGCCATCAAACTTTCTCAATATCCTGCAGAATGTGATAGTGTGGTCAGTGTCGGACATTGTCGTCGTCATACATTGTCGTCGTCCAGACTTAGTAGAAACTACTTAACGTGTAGACATTCTACAGATTTTGGAGATGCTGTAGCAACAATGAACAAAGGGTCGCCGAGCAAAATAATAACGTAAGTCTTGATTGCTTCTTACCGTTGCTTTGATATTACTCGTATTTTGCTATTTTTCATTATCTTTACATAAATTCTACAATCCAATTGTTTTTACTTGTTGTTTACTTGTTTTTACCTAAAATTTATCGTGATTTAACAGTTTTCAAATGTGTAAATATCGCGCTATTTCAAAATTTTATTTATTGCAATCTACATTTTAATAACACACATGTTTATCGGGTTATTAATATTTTTGAACGAAACGCACAAACCTTATAGTGTTTACTGGCTATTGTGCTTGATAATTGATAATATTCTGATAAAGTGAAGTGTTATCATAACATAGGCGAAGGGTAGGAATGCTACTTTTTAAATCTAGTTAAAAAGAGATATTGTTATTTGATCGTCTCTTGTTAATTAAACCATTCCCCAATGCAGTAGTGTTTAGCAAATGTTTTGTTATACATTGCCAACGCAACGTTTACTATGCCAAAAGGCCAATACGTTGCATACGAGTATACTTTAGTGATAAATTGGCTGATGAATTAAGCCATTATTTTAATTTTTTATTGCTTCTGTTATATTAATTTAATTTTTCACTCAATAGAACTGTATTTCGTAGTTGCTTTTTTAATTATTCAATATAATATTTAAAACTACATTTATAACCAGTTTTAAAATGTACATTTAACCACTGAAGCTTTCATCACTTTTGAAGGATAAGAACGTAATTTTTAGTTCATTAATCTTATTAACGGAAATTGTATTTTTTTCATGTAGTAGCTTTGTTTTATGATTTTACAAAATTGGTAACTTAATGCTAATTACTGCAGGGTGTAATCTTCCACTTTCTTGTGTCATACTCTTCTTCCTATTAAAACTGGCTCAACAGCTCGAATACGTCCCCACTGAGGAGCTCGAGCCTACCCTGAATTAGGGCGATCAGGCCTTAGTCGAACACACTGGCCCAGTGCGGGTTGGTCGACTTCACACACAACTTTTTGATTTTTTTCTCAGAAGTGTGCAGATTTCCTCGTGATGTTTTCCTTCACCGTAAGAGAATCGAATAAATGTAAGATACGAATTCGAAATTCGAAAACAAATTGGTACGAGGAGGGGATCGAACCCGTGTCTCCCGATCGGAAGACAGCGGCTCTAGCCACTACACCATCAACGCTCTCAAGAGGGAGATCGTGGGAAACTTTAAATTATTCAATGTGTTAACTAAATAAATAACGATAAGCCTCTTAGCCCATGAAATGACACTGATCAACTTTTCAAAATTCTCTTTCTTAAGAATTTTAAACAGTTCTTCGACAAAATTTTACTATTTAACAAGGTATTTTTATAACAATCTCAATTCCAATGACCTATTTACACTTTGAAAATAAATAAACAGGTCCCTATTTAAGTTATTCAGGTACCTATGCCATGTAAACGATCTTTTCAGCCCGGGTATACTGGTGAAACAGAATACTAAATAAGGCTTCTGATCAAGGATAAAGCTCTATCTAGACTAGTTTCCTATTTCTGAATAAGGAAGCAGGTAAAGTTACCTGCTTTCTAAACTAGTGGCTCTGTGAGCTGTAGACCTCGCGAGTGTTTTTTTTTACATTTACAACTCTCATAACTCAATCATTTTTTTTTAATTTACAATAATTGATTCGACAAAAAAATCTAAGCATATATCTATCGAACCTGTTCACAAAATTTCACGAGAATCGGTTGAGAAACGTGATCTGTAGATGAAAAAAAAACAGACAGATAGACAGATGGACATACAAAAGCAATTTTTGTCAAGCTGAAACGGAGGCGCTTCGCGCTCGCTCGTTCATTTGTTTACTGTGAACGTAGCACGGTTATTTCAAAACTAAAGAAAGTTTTTTTTTAGAGAGTGAATTATTTGACATTATGATTTTTCTTCTCTGCATGCAGTTATCACAAAAAGCTTCTTCGAATAAAATTTACCTAGTGTTGCCATTTTATCACGACGTTTTTATTTAGAAACTTCTTGACGTAAGCCGTAGTCGTGGTACCTTAACCAACTTATAACATTGTTAGGTGCGGGGAAGAGCGGTAAATCAATCATGTCGTTCCAGTTAGATCAATTGTTTTGTAATCGACTACCAGCCTCACTCGCTAGGTGCTGCGGGCATACAGCTCTCAACACCATCTACATACTAACAAAACAAACATCAACAAACTCATTAAACTATTTCAAACGTGTAAAAATTGCGAGATTAAATTATACTTTTTCTGCAAGAAGAGTTATAATATTATAATTATTTATATTATATTCGTAGGTTAGGTAATCAAAACCAGTTAGCCACCTCATTAAGAACTTCCTCTGTTTAAACACGTATCACCATAAATTCTGCTGCTAACATTGTGAAAATATTCAATATATTCATAAAATTCAATTTACACTGAAGTTGGTTCATATTAACGCGAACTTCCCAACTCCAGGTGACGGTATTCCCATAATACTACACCACGCGGCAGTGTTGCCAGATCTAACAATATAACCACTTTGGTAAATTTTTCTATTATAATATGTAGGATGGATAACAAATTGTTGAACGAGGATGAGTGAAAGGGATAGCAAGTATGAGGATTTGTCAGTTATGAAGAGAACGTCAGACGTGAAAGACGAAGAAAGAGAAGCCGACTTTAAAATGTGTGAAATAGGGAAAGTATTTTGAAAGAAAACTAAAACCGTACAGGTGTTTTTCTACAAGCCCCGTCCCAACAGTTTTGGGGGCCTGTCGGAAAAAAAATCTACAAGATTATCTCCCCCTAACACAACTAGACAAAATAATGTTAAATAATAAGGAAATAGTTAAAACGGGTTATGAAATTTTACTAACTTAACTAAACAAAAACTAGATACGAGTAGATATTGGATACCTAAATAAATATTGGAGAAAAAGTTTATTGATGTATCTTGAATCAATTTACATTTCATTTTTTATCGTTATAGTTTTTCAACTCGACTATGTTAGGTGTGGTATTTTTCAGAAATTTATCTGGTCACACTTTTAGTGGAAGGCCCTGAAACCTAATGGTGGCAGTAATTTTATGATAATGGAGGTGATATTTTTTGTTAGAACTATTTAAAAGACATATAATTATCACAGTCTTAATGAGGCAGTTAGCATCTCCACCCTAAGTATTCGTTTAATAATAAATTAGATAGAAACTGAAAATACCAAACTAAAGTACTTACCAAAGTTTTTAAACATACTTGTATCGCGAGTCTTCACTAACTTATTTGTTTATCCGTGATGTTTTTTATGGTGGTGTTTGTTTTTCGTGTTTGTGTTTGTTTTTTTATCTCCATTTCATATTTGAATAACGTGTTTTTAATTTTGTTCAACCAAATAAATATAAGACACGTTAATTTTACATTTAAACATTAAACATTTAACTTTTAAAAATAAATAAACAATATGTCAAAGTCGAATTTGACATTACGCTTACGTGAATTTCGCTCTGGAGCATGGGCGCCGTTAGCGGAAGATGGCGGCGGTCATGACGCAATCCGTGACGTCACAATGGCTGCCGTAATCCCAATGACAGTGATTCGGTACGCGGTTTTGGGTACTCAAAGTGCTGTCAGCGCAAATCGGAACGCGGCCTATGTCTGCCCTTGGGCAAGAAACTAACTTCATACCAAACATCAAAGTCGGTTCAATAGCTAGCCGGAAAAGCATTACAGACGGAAGGACATACAGACAACTTTCGCAAATACTAGTAAGCAATTAAGGTTGGTTATTTTTACACCGTGAAATTTAATTGTTTAACTTTCGTGACAGTCCATTAAAAATTGCATCCCCCATAATAAATCGATCAGCTGGCCGCGCGGTTTGGCACGAATGAGCGAATTTTTTATCGTTTCACAGCCCATGTTCCTTGAGGAAATTTGTTCAATTTAATGGTCTGAATACGAAAACGAACAGTTTTAACGAAAATCAACCGATTTTTCACTGTGTATACCAATTTATTACCAACTAGCTTTTCGCCCGCGGTAAATTAGTTTTCCCGTGGGAATGAAGAGTTTTACCGCGGTAAAAAGTAACCTATGTCCTATTCCAGAACCTAACCTATATGTGTGCCAAGTTTCATCCTGATCACTCCAGTGGTTCAAGCGTGATTCGGCAACAAACATCCAAACTTTCGCATTTATAATATTAGTAGGATATACCGCATCTGCGCATCATTCAGCCTGCAGGCATAACATCCAGTGGACGAGTTTGCTGTGCGCTATTTAACAAAGTTAGTTACTCCTCGTCTGGGTAGTTGACGTGACTTATTATGCACTATCTTTATCAGCTAATTCGAGCTTTTACTAGCAACTATTATATTTTCTTCTGTGCTTTTACGTTCGACTCTCATAAGGAGGTTTTGGGTTTGAATCCCGATGGAGACACTGTCAAACAAAAATATGTTTGTGAGTCTATTCAGGAAGATGTCGTTACACACACACCATGCTAGCCCAGTACGAACTAGTCTACCTACTTAAAATACAAAATTAATGACAGGATTCGAACGGCAAGCTCTCTGAAGGCGACGACCCAATAGCCGTTACATTACCAACGATTAGACATTCTATACAAGAGTTAATAATATTGTGACCTAAAATTTGATATAAATTAACTAATTATTTAAATCTATTATTTATATAATACTATATTTGGTTCTTCTTCTTCTAGTGGCACTCATTACTGGAGGTCTGCCGTCAGCCTCTTGAATTGTTCGTTGTCCCTTGCTAACCGGAACAGCTCTTCGACCTGGTAATCCCGGTCCACTCACGTATGTTTCGCAGCCAAGATTTCTTCCGTCTTCCTACACGTCCTTTCCCTTCTATTTTGCCCAGTTGAAGAAGTTGATATCTATCGTGCCTTATGATGTGTCCCAGGTAATCAACTTTCCTTTTATTTGGTATAATATATTTGGTTGGTGATGGAAAATTGTTAGCTTAATACTCGTACCATTACTTTCAAACCTTAAATTTACCTAACGTCGAAAAATATTTGAAACATTTTATCAAGAAGATAATATGTCGTAGGTTGTACAAACATTTCCTGTTTATTCCCGTTCCTATATCGAATATCGAAAAGGAAATAAATCCAACAAGAAAAATATTTGTAAATTTTAAATTTTCCAACGACACGGAGCACACGACAATTTCTTGCTCGAAAGATCTAGTTTGCCGCAAAAAATATTCGATTTCACTTAGCGATACTGTCCAACATCCTTAGATCTACGAGTAGAAACTTGTGTCTGTTAAAGAGGGGTCTAGCCAAAATGGTCGTAGATCATCCGAAGAGATTTTTCTTGTGAAAACATGAAGATGAAACTTGGCCCGCTCTCGTTGTTTCGTTTTTGTTCGGCCTAAAGAGAATTGCGGAGACAGCAGCGACGCGACGCGAGGATGTTTCAAGATATAACACGTCGTAGTTTTGCTCCTTGATAGATGCGATTTCGCGTGATGAGTACAATTGACGTCTGATTTGATGAACGATATTTCGTTGAGATAGTAATAAGGTTTTTGGTTTTGTTTTTTAGTTTATATTTTTTTGTGAGTTACGCTGACAGTGCTGTTTTTGAGATAAACACTATTTATGTTTTTTCACGATGGTTTAAAACGATCAGCTTGGTAAATAAAGGTCGTTACTATGAATGTTTACATAATTTAAATGTAAACCATTTACATTACTTTTTCAATTACCTCTAAAAAAATCAATTTAAGGTCATAAGGTCAAGAATGTCATATAAACATAACGTCTTTAACCAATACATTGTATAGATGCCGATGACATTGCCGTTATCCGAAAAGGCAGTGGATACAAAAAGGGTAAACCGACACATATAAAATGCTAGTTTACGTGCCATTTGGACCTTTTGGGATCAAGTAGCAGCTAAACCAATGCGAACGCACCGTGACCTGACTTTTGATATTAGTGGAAAAGTCTTATAGATCAAGGTGTTGTTTTCCTTTACACATAAGTACAATATTCATCAATAATTATATTTATAACTAAATTTAAAAAATTATTAATTAAGTTTGAAAGTTTAAAATTTTCACGCAGTCGGGTTTTTTGATTTTTTAATAAATTTTTTACACCATGTATTTTGTACAGCATAATAAAAATAAATGTCTCTATTTATGGCCAAAAACATACGTGAAATCACGGTCTAAGGCCTTAATCCCCTAATAAAATGTCTATACCATTTCAATCAATCAATCAGCCTATTGCAGTCCACTGCTGGATGTAGGCCTCCCCAAAGGCACGCCAAAGCGCATGATCACCCGCTTTCCTTATCCAGCCACCACCAGCGACCTTCCTCAGGTCATCAGTCCACCTGGAAGGCAGGGGGGCGTCCCACACTACGCATCCCGAGACGCGGTCTCCATTCGAGAACCCGTCTGCTCCAACGCTCATCGTTTCTGCGACAGACGTGGCCAGCCCACTGCTATACTATTTACTGGTATATAAAATTTCTAAAGATAGTTCTTATTCTTTGGTAGAAGTCTAGAAATAGTATGTACACAGTATAGTTACGATACACAGTAGTTTTATTGAACCAATAATATATGTAGGTATTAAACCTGATAAATTACCTTTTTTAAACTACGAGAAAATTGGCATTATTTTGAAAAATTTCACACAAAATAAACAATAAAATTTCAAAATATGTTATAAATGTCAATTATATGTGAAGAATTCAAATATATTAGTAATTTAAAACGGAATGTCAGACCAGATTTTCTACGAAGCTTATCATGCTTATCGACGTTTGAGCTACTTAAATACAAAAATGTTTATGGACAGAGAATTATAGAATATATACTCCCCTATACACTGAATAATATACCTATATGCATCATTGAGAAATTATATACATGTAAGAATACTAAGCATTGTAACACTATACTGAAAAAATATATTTTAGAGAATAAGTTAGTCCAACAGATATTATAATATATATATATAAATGAAAGTATACACAGCAGCACATCAACCTTAACATGTTAACCTGAGAGCGCTCTTATGCAGAACGATTTGGGAGCGATGTGCATTGATGTGCTGTTGACTGTACCTAATTATTTATGTAAAACGCGCACTGCGTGCGACTAACGCCCATCCCCCTACAGATAAACGCGGAAGGGATTAGAGTAGGTTAAGGATAGACATAAGCTATTATGTTATTAATAATGGACAATAAATAAAAAATAAAAAAATGTAAAAAAATGCCTATTACATAAACATTTACAGCAAAACAACACTCTTCACAGCGTTTTCCTAAAACTCTAAACGGATTTAACCTCTAAAAAATTTAATATCCAATGTTTTATTTATACTAAAACCTCTTACAGCCCCACGGATTTTCTAGAGTGGTTCACACCCCGAAGCGATCAAAATCAGCAGTCGTTCAAGAGCTCTCGAGAGCTGCTGCTACAACCCCAGGATTCGGTAAGGAGTTTACTAAATTTTTTGTGCAGTTTTATTAGGACATTTAACGTGAATTTTACTTACAGATCATTGGAGTATTGGATATTTATTTATAAACATTAGTAGTTTATTTGATTCAATATAATGCTGTGCTAAAAACTTATTTTTGTTTATTACAAAAATGTAGACGTAAGCGCGGATTTAACGCTTTACACGAAGTACGTATGAAGCTTGTATAATATTCTTTGATGATGGTGATGAATGACCATTAATAACACACATATTTACCGGGTTATACACAACCGCGCAAAACCTGAAAGTATTATTAAATTACCATTTTACTTTTAAATTTTCACTAAAGAACATAATACAATGTTCAATGTTCAATGAGGAGAAATTAATACCCTAGCTACATACAACTAAATGGCGACACAGAAACGTCATTAATGCGCCTGTTCCAGCTTCTCTTCTTGTCAATGGAAAATTATTGCTTAAGCTTTACTTAAAAAATACTCAACAAAAACATACCATAACTATAACCAATAACACATAAATTTTCTACATTACAACATAACCTCCGGTTTACGATTGCGAGTGGTTACTAAATTGATAGTTAACGACCTGGTTAATGGATGGTAAAAATATTACGTTAACGTCAGCACGTTGTTTATGTGTTGTAGTGGTTAAGAAACAAACAATACTTCCTTATGCTGAATTAAACATAAAAATAACCATAAAACAACTTTTAATTTACTAGGTTGCAACTTTCATCATCATTAAGGGTTGTAGACACATCCTGTCGTACATGTTTTTAAGATTAAATTAAAATTAGAGCGTCGTCGGTTGTATAGTGGCCAGGACTGCCACTACGACGACTGGACCAATTTGTTTTTGAATTTCAAATTCATATAATGTACGTTTATTCGACGCTCTTACGGTGAAGGAAAACATTGTCATGAAACGTGCACGCTCCTGCGAAGAAATTCAAAGGTTGTGTGTGAAGTGGACCAACTCGCAATGGGCCAGCGTGGTCGACTAAGGCCTAATCGCCCTAATTCTGGTTAGGCTCGAGCCCTCGGTGGGGACGTTAATGAGCAGTTGGTGATGATATAAATCTTGTGTACATAAGGTAAGAGGTCAAAAAGCCATCAAATAATATTATTACATTATTAACATTTTAGCTTTTTTTTTCTAAACGATTTTCTCCAAAGAACGTGGGATTATTAATTTAATATTTGTTTCGGACTAACACAAGCAAGTTGTCCCGGAAACTCAAGTTATTTGTGTTCCCGGACCCAATAATGTTTTTAGTGTATCCATCCAACTATAATTTATAGAGTGCCCGGTCGTAGATCATTTTGGGAGATATAAATTAGGAGAGTTATGATAACTTGCTAGTTATATCATATAAATGGATTAACTTACAGTTTTCAACAGTTTTTCTTTTTTCGTCGTGTGTTTGTAATTTAATGAATTAATATATTTTATTGCGCACTAAGAAACAAAAACATTTGTTAATCAATTAAAGTTTGCGTGAAATAAACATAAGCTTGATATTAATAAATTAGCTAGATTTTTTACATTTCCGTCAAAAATATTTATTGGTAGAGAAAATATTTAACTTATTCTTCGTTTGTGATAATTGAGTAATTACACTTCTAAAATATTAGAAAATAAAAAATATTAAAAAAATATTTAAAAAAATAAAATATTGTAGAAGTTATGATAAAATGAATATCGTACGGTCAAGTAGTTTTAAAGATTCACTCCAAATGTTTGGATTCTGAAATAATTGGCTTATAAATAGCATATAACGAATATAATTCTGAAATAATTGGCTTATAAATAGCTTGTAGCATCCTACATGACTAGACAACAGACAGACCACTTAAACGAAATCACTTTTACATACAATATGAAAACATAGCGTTTTTGAATTTTACTTGAATTGCTTACTTGTGTAGTACAGTATTGTATAATAATTGATTTTTCGATAAGTAGTAAGTGGCCTCAATTCGGGATGTCATGCTCTAATCCTTAATTTAAGTTAGTCTGTCCTTTTTACCTTTTAAAGATTGAAAAGGGACAGGAGATGGCCATCCTTATATTAGAGCTGTCAAACATCGAATTTGAACATTATGGCCGCGTCGATTGCACAATTTTAGAGAACATGCGACTTAAAAATCGCTTAAACTGACAGCTATGCCCTTATTTTAGTTCATTATCATTCGTTCAAATGAATATCATTCGTTCATCACCTCTCTTTCATTGGTCATAAAAACGAAAAGGATAGCTGGATTTTAAAATTAGAATTAGAGCATGACATCCCAAATCGAGGCCAATGTTAAGCAACCGAAAACTACTCACCTAGGGAGAGACAAAAATTTATCTTCCCAAATTGTGCTTCCAAACTCTTACCATTTCTAGCTAGTCAAGTAGCATTTTTGTCGTTTTTCGACCGTATATAAAAGTTTATAAAACATTTACAAAAGCGTTATCGAAGGCGCTTAATATAACGCATTTTGTACCTCGCAACAAATACGTATTCAAACCAACTTGCTTCAATTTCAGTGAACGAATTCGCAGCTTCCCTTCTGTGCTCAAGCGCATAGGTAATTGCTCACTCAGATGCTGTGCAGGTGCTAACTGTAAAACAAGTTTAATTGCTATCAACAAAGTGTCGCAGCGTGGCGTTGCTGGCTGTTAAAACTTGCGAAATTAGAGAAAAAAGGAATGTTGTTATGGGAATTTAAACGTTATTACCTCAGAGGAAGAAGGTCATTATAGAGGCGACGCGCTTCAGAATTTTTTGGTTATTACAATGTAGGTATTTGTAACAATACAATACAATACAAATATACTTTATTGACACCAAAAACATAAAACATACAGAACAAGATAATTGAAACAATAAAGATCAACAGGTGACCTTATTGCTAGGGTAGCAATCTCTTCCAGGCAACCTTAGGATGCAGGCAAACAATATTTAAAAGTTAAAGCGCAGCGGGTTGGTGGCTAAAAATATAAGATACTAAATACAAATAATAAGTTACTTAGCACTACATAAAATACTTAGATCATCATTACATAGACTAGAATATAATAAAAATACTAATATATATCATACCTACTATAATAGGAGGAAACAGATGACAGTATTATGGAGTAGACTTTAGGAAAAACACTTTGACTCTCGCTTTGAAAGATTCTGGCGTAGGAGCGCGTCTTATAGACTCGGGAAGATTGTTCCATAGGCGGACAGCTTGGAGAGTAAAGGATTTTGAATAAAAATCGGTGAAATGAGAGGGGATATTCAGATCAGTATTATTAACATTATAATTAAAGTTATAATAACAGCAGTAAGAAACAAAAGAGACCACTTGATAAAAAGTTCAGATATTCAAACACAAAAGAAAACATGTTCAGAAAAAACGTGCAATTTATGTATAGGAATCAAAGTAATGCTAAACAAGTTTTATTGATATTAATCAAAAAAATTAAATCGTATATTATTTTCGGTGTTGATAATATTATAAAATGTTCTACATTTAAAAAGTCACAAAGTTAATACATTAACAATTATTTAACCTAAAACCAGCTTGTATTCTAATATTCTTTTATAAAATAACGTTTACAAACGAATAATAATTTAAAAGCTTTGTCTATAGGCTGTTATTTTTAACAAAACGCCTGTCGTCGGTTGGAATAAAAAAACAGCACACACGCTGCACGTTTGAACTGAACGTTTCGTGCGACAAATGAATGCGCCTTTTTTTAAAGGTCGAATAGTTTCAGTAAAAGTTAGAAGCTTATGTCTAAACAGATAATAACGCCTACGAGAAAAGGATCATAGACAAAAACAAAACCGTTGATCTTCGGTCCCTTTTCAATTAAAAATTATAGAAATTGACAGGACTAATTTTAGTTTAGTTTAGTTGCGCGTATGCCGAATCGACACCATTATCACACTTCATACTAATATTATAAATGTGAAAATATATTTGGATGTTTGTTCCGTTTTTACGCCTTAACTACTGCACGGATTTGGATGAAATTTGGAATGGAAATATTTTGTTCTCTGGATTAACACATAGGATACTTTTTACGGGAAAAGTCTTATTCCCCCGGGAAAATCTTACATTACGCGAGCGTAGCCGCGGGCGGATAGTTAGTTTTTTGTATTATATTCTTTATTCCACACTTAGAATTACATAATAATCTTAAAATTAGTTACATTACATACCTAATAAAACACCTAATAAAATAATATCGTGAGAGATGAGATAAGAAATGCTCTTTTAATTTAAGTTTGAAATAGAAGGGATGAACAGTTCTGGATTGCTGTATGGCAGCTTGTTCCAAAGTTGTTCGGCATGTACTGAAAAGGAGTTGAAAAAAAAATTGGTGTGGCTCTAGGACACACCAGCATCCTAGTGTTGCAGAAACGTCTAGGGCTAATTGTCTCCGTATGGGCTAGGGTCAGGAGGTAAAAATTCGAATCGAGATTTGAGATAGTGATGTTTAATAGAAGAGACAGGATGTGCACATCACGACGAAAACGAATAGGGAGCCAATTAAGCTGAGCGAGAAATACAGAAACATGATTTAATTTACAATATTCGTAATATTTTGCTTATCTTAAACTATTTAACTATTTATCTTGATATTAGGCTTGATCAAGGAACTCAGCAGCACTAAAATCGGCTGTTTCATTGGTGGAGAATGTTTAAACAATATAAGTTACGCTGATGATATGGTGCTGCTGAGTCCCTCGGTCAATGCACTGCGTAAACTTTTAGTAAAATATAATGTCAAGAAAACGGAACTTATGCTATTCAAGAGTGGTAATTATCCTGATCAGCTTCCATGCATTTCCTTGTGTGGCGCGCCCTTAAACTTCGTAGCGAAATTTAAATATCTCGGTCACATTCTAAATGAAACCTTGAACGATCATGACGACCTTGAACGGCAAAGAAGAAGTTTTTGAAGAGTAATATGCTGGCGAGACGCTTCTCGGGAAGCTCTGATCAGGATAACTCTTTTTAAGTCTTACTGCCAGTCGCTGTACACGGCTGGGCTCTGGTATAGGTATAATAAGCATAATTATAATAACATACGAGTACAGTATAACGACGCGTTTCGAGCAATGTTAGGGCTCCCGTGGCGGTGTAATGCACCAGTCGTGTTTAGTGACACTAAAGTGGAAAGTTTCTGTGAATTAATGTTTTAAATTAAAGTATTTTTTCATAGGAGGCTTCAACAATGTAATAACTCAATTATTTCAGCTGTCTTTAGAACACTTTTTATCTATGATGTGAATTTCAATATGTTGCAAACATGAAAATATCGGTGCTACCCATCGAAAAATTATTTACATTATTTTATTTTTCACTTTTAAATCTAAAATTTTACAATTGTTTAATATAAATTTAGTCGTATAATGACAATGAAATTATTAATTATTAATTTTGTAACTAGTATTAAGTGTAATTAATTATGGGACCCTCAGTGCCTGAAATAAATGGTTTATTTATTTATTATTTATCTAATACCCCTAGCGTGTCATTTCAAGAAACTCCTTTAAAAAAACGCATTTCTAAAACGACAAATAACGGCTTATTTAATCGTTGGATCTCTATTAGATCATTATTTTACAGATTCTGTCCACATCTCGCTATACTTATAATCGTTTAAATTCTTTAACCACAACACAAATCCCAGACGGTTTAAGTATTATATGCGAGCTGAAGGAAATAATCGTTAGCAGCAAATACGCGTAACTCCGCAGACTGGAAGCGGCATGCAAATAATGAAAGTTCGTCACCGCATGTCCCACGGTCCCCGCCAGTGTAAAGGGGAAGACCTAATTAAGTTCGCAATCTTCTATTACTAGAGGCTCTGTGTACTGTAGACCCCACGGGTTTTTTTTGTAATGGCTGAAATATTATTTTATTTTACGTTTTCAAACCTATATCACCGCCATTTTGTAAATTTTCGAATAACTCACAAAAAAAACATTAAAATAATAGAACCTGCTCACAAAAAATCACGAGGGCTCATCCCTTCAATGGGAATACGTACTGAGCTATATATTGCACTCATCTTATAAAGTCCTTCTATGGTTTGAATTTCAGCTAGACGAAAACTTTCTAGAGATGACCCTTAAAACTCGTACGTCATGTTTCAGCAATAGACTGGCTAATTTAACTTGGCGACAGGAGGTTTTACTTTGTCAGCAATGTTGTCTCACCGTTTGCAAAAGCTGATTCGGTCCTAACACAACAAACGCGCCGGCTTTTGTCCCGTTCTGTGTCACATCACGCCGACCAATCACATAAAGGCGAAGATAAAATAAAATAAAATAAAGATCTTATTGAATACAATTATGTTTTAAGATTTTCGTAGTTGTTCACTACACTAAAATTGTCACAATTTACGAGTTTGTTACCGAAGTTATATTTAATACTAGCGGTTCGCCCGCGTTATGTAAGAATATAATCCCGTGGGAATAAGACTTTTTCCCGTAAAAGGTATCCTATGTGTTAATCCAGGGTACAAACTATCTCTATTCCAAATTCCATCCAAATCCGTTGAGTACTTTAAGCGTGAAAGCGGAACAAACATCCAAACATATTTTCACATTTATAATATTAGTGTGATGCCTACTACTCCTACCAAAAATATTGAAGTTTTGCTCAGTAGTAAAGATGGCCACGTCTGTCGTAGAACTGATGAGCGTTGGAGCAGACGGGTTCTCGAATGGAGACCACGTCTCGGGAAACTTAATGTGGGACGCCCCCCTGCCAGGTGGACTGATGACCTAAGGAAGGTCGCTGGTGGAGGCTGGATGAGAAAAGCAGGTGATCGTTCACTTTGGCGTGCCCTAGGGGAGGCCTACGTCCAGCACTAGGCTGATTGATTGATTGAAAGGTGAAATTATTTGTCATGCCTTAGCAGTTTTAATCATCTTAACTATAAACAATTGCTCGAATACGTTTCAACAGGTTACAGAAAGGTAAAAAAATATACAAGGGCAACGAACATTTTAAATTACAGCAATGCAACTTCGTAATTCAACTTTATAAATAATAAAAACGCTACAACTATGAAGACATTAATTTGCCTAGCTACATCACTGTTTGTATGTACGTGTAAGTATGTTTTAATAAATTATTTTTAATAAAAAAGAAAACAAACGTAATCCTGTAAGTAAGTACATTGTTTCATGTTAAATTTATAGGTTTCGGGTTTGAATATAGTGATAATAGTGAAAAAGAATTAATCAAAGATAGCTATCAAGATGACAAGAGCCATTACGAAGAATCGAAAATTGAAAGTCAAGAATTTGATAAAAACATTGGTAGTGATTCAAACTACGGTGAATATAACAGACCAAATAAAGGACGCATCAAAATTGTATATGTAAAAAGAAATATACTAAAATATTACTTGGAAAAACTTACAAATTTTAGAGCCAGAAACTATTTGAAGGATAAGTCTACAAGTACGTCATCTTCATATGAAGTTATGTCGTCTTCAGCAGAAATTCCATCGCTAGGACGTAGTGGTCCTACCACAAACGGAGTTTGGCATACCAAAAACATTTGGGTGACTAAGCCTGGCAACAAGGGACAATCTTGGTCTAGACCTTCAAGACAACCTACGCCATCAAATGGTTGGCAAACTAAAAACATTTGGGCAACTAAGAATGATAACGAGTGGAACAGTCCTTCAAAACACTCTACGCCCTCAAACGGTTGGCAAACTAAAAACATTTGGGGAAATTGGCCTGGTAACAAGTGGTCCAGATCTTCAAAATACACAACGCCCTCAAACGGTTGGCAAACTAAAAACATTTGGGGAAATTGGCCTGGTAACAAGTGGTCCAGATCTTCAAAATACTCAACGCCCTCAAACGGTTGGCAAACTAAAAATGTCTGGGTATCCAGGCCCAAGAACGTGTGGATCAGACCTTCAAAACACCCAACGCCTTCAAACGGGTGGCAAACTAAAAACATTTGGGAAACTAGAAGAACTAGCTCTTCAGACTCAGGTATTTGGCACACAAAAAATATTTGGGCATACAGTAATGGGAATACCTGGACCAATGATAGATGGGGACTTTGGGCCTGGAGTGAAAGTACGCCACCAAAAAAAGTAGGCGATGCCCGACCAATTTCATTCTAATAAAAAATAAATAATGTAGCATTTTATACCCATATTATTTTCACAAAGTCAAATTAAAGTTGGATTCATTTACAAAATTTATTTCCATAATACATCAGATAGGTATTTAATAGAATAGTGGGTGTCAAATCTGCAAAATTTAATTAATTATGAGCTCACCCGTACCTATTCAAAAACGTAATATAAGAATTTATTTATAAACTGTGCACGATGAATAAGATATTATCAAATAAGTTTCATTCCTTTATTATCTTGTTTAAAATAACTCTATTATGATTTATTTATAGTACTGCAAATTAAAGCTATTGTTAATCACGCATGACGAGTTTAAATTGGAGGAATCCCAGACAAGTAGTGAAAACAATGTGGGTTAAAAATGATTTTTTTTAAGTCTGGTAAATTGATGGACTTAGCTGAAAAATTAAATTTTACACATGGCTCTCATAATGTGACTCACAACGGTATTTCGTTAAAGCCTGACTTAGCAGAAAGACTTAAATTGCTGAATTAATACATTTTGTTAAGAAGAAGACGCCACCGTTGCCGGTGCAACAAAGCAAAATGAAAACACGATTTTTCATTTTCTTCCATAGATAATGAAGATGCAACATCATCTGATACATCTTCAAGTGAATCCGGACAGCAAAGACGCACCACAAATAGGGGTTGGCGCCACCACAACACTTCAAATCCCAATCATGGAATAATATGGACCTGGTTCACAGCTGATAAGACCACGGATAAATGGGGACTCTGGGCATGGGGAAATGGCTTGGAACCCTCAAATAAAACTGGTGGCGCCCAACCGAAAAAAACTGTATAAATGTTTATTCTACGAATTTATGACGAATGTCTACAACCCATAAATAATAAATAATATACTATACTTTTTCTTTTATTTTGTTGACAGTGTAATCAAACATCCTTTTTGGTACTTGGTGTGGTGTCAAGCTCTTCAAATGGTTATGAATTTCAAATGATATTTAGATTGTTTCCTGTCGGAATAAGATTTATCCTTGCTGTAAAAATTCAGTGTTTTCTGTTCCATATTATTATCAATCACCTCTATTTATAATAATGCATACATTTTTCTCAACCCATTACTGTGTTACTGCGAAGAAAGGGAACAAACTCACTTACGTATTTTTATTATTAGTTTGATAGTTCGTTATCGTTTTATGTCAAAAACATTTTATTTTTTAATAAATATATTTATAACCACTTTTTCAGTTATAAATATAGTTTTATCTGAAAAGTATTAAATCAAATATATATACATATTTTTAGTATTTAAATATATAATTAGAGCGTCAATTAAAGAGCGTCGGTATTGTAAAGAATAAAAATATGTGAAATTGACCTATCCGCACTGTTCAACTCGTGTTCGTGTTCGTGCGTGTCTGTGTGTGTGTGTGTGTGTGTGTTGTGCGTGGTTGCCGTTATTCAGGGTAGACTCGAGCTTCTAGAATACATAAGGGCCGGTAACATACTTTATTAACTTGTACTTAGTAAGTATGAAAATAGAAACACTACTAAAAATGTATTATCATGAACAGCTCATAAACGTCCCCACCGAGGGGCTTAAACCTACCCTGAATTAGGGCGATTAGTCTTAGACCACGCTGGCCCAGTGCGGGTTGGTCGACTTCACACAATATAACCTTTGAATTTCTTCGCAGGAGTGTGCCGGTTTCGTCACGATGTTTTCCTTCACCGTATGGGCGTTTGCGCCCTCATCCGTATCCGATTCTTATCCGGTCCGTTTTTGATCCTTAAAAACAACGGACGGTAAATTCACGTCTAGCGTTTGCGCACTCATCCGTATCTGATCCGGTTTTCATTCGTATTTGAGACGATATTGCATGATATTGTCGTAGTGATGTGCCGAGTCGAGCTGACTGACGGTGCTGATCTCGACCATATTGCTATAGAAGCAAGAAGCGTTCAAGGTACGTACGCTTGCGCACTACACGATTTTTTTACGGATGAAGAGTGAGGTACGGGGAGGGGAAAGCTCGCGCTGCTAGTGATGTGCCAAATTGACTATTTTTTGATAAACAAGTATTTTGGTACTCGTTACAAAAATAATCGAATGCACACTCGAGACAAGAGACTCCAGGATTCTATTTACGTGAAACGAACTATACGAGTAACGTGAGCGACTTTATTGCGGGATCTACAATACATAAGTAGATATAATTTAAAAAAAATCAACCAAGTATTCGAATTCTATAAGTACCCGAAATCTATACTCGAGTACAGTCAACTGCTCATCAGTCAGTGGTAAAGTCTTAACACTTTGACCTTGGCACATCACTAGCAGCGCGAGCTTTCCCCTCCCCGTACCTCACTCTTCATCCGATCACATGGATCAAACACGAACCGGATACGTACCCAGCGTAAGCGTCCATACAATTACTATGACGGCCAAACCGGATCAGAAACGGATAAGAATCGAATAAGAACCGGATACGTGTAGTGCGCAAACGCCCTAAGAGCGACGAATAAACGTACATATGAATTCGAAATTCGAAAACCCATGTCGCGTTTCCCGGACAGGGAGGCAGCGGCCCTAGCCACTAGATCACCGACGCTCTAAATGAATGCATTTTTTGTTTATTTACAGCTAATAGCGTTATCGGAAGTATTATCAGGGAGGACTACGAAAGTGATCAAAATGTAATGAGCAAGTTTGTAGACAAAAGTGAAAGACAAGATTACAATATATACGGCTACGACAACTTTAAATCTGCACGCAGAGGTGATCCTAACCCTGGCATTGCTGTAAAATTCAAACTGAAATTACAGAGTTCTGAAACCAAAGCAAAACTAAGACGCCAAAAGTGTGAGCATGGAATATGCATACCCCGTTCCACATATTCCTCTTCATCTTCATCATCATCTTCAAAAGAAGACCATCGCCCACGTACAACTCGCCGTCGGACACGCACACATCGTAAACGCACCACACCTGTGGATTGGAAGATTAAAATTTGGCCATCCAATTATCCAGGTTGGGTGGATAAGAATATATGGCCCTATCAGTCCCCAGTTCCTACTCCTGATAAATGGGGAAATATACACTGGAGTTCTCCATATAGTTATGGAATGCCATACCCCACAATCAAAATTGAGATTGGCGATGCCAGACCAACAGACTCAGAAACAGTCACAAAGGGCTTATTTAAATAAAAATGTTTTGAAAAAAAAAAGCAATAAAATGCAATTCTATATGAACTCATCATCCTGATATGTGGGTTGTAAGGTCAATTACCGAAATTGTCGTCATTTCAATTTAAATAAATAACAATCCCATCTTAACCATTTTTTATTACCTCTTTTCTAAGAAACCTTACGTTGAAACCTTAACCTTACACGCAACGTGTTATTTAAATTATGCCAAACCTTTCGCTAGCCCAGTCCATGAAACTTACATGAAACTGAACAACTTATAAAAAAATAATACGGAATTTCATTTAATCTGATCTTGGATGAATCTGATCAACAGATTAAATAATAAATAATTAAATATGTGGGGACATCTTCACACACGGCCATCTGATCCCAAACTAAGCAAAGTTTGTACTATGGGTACCAGACGGCTGATAAACATTACATAAATAGATAAATACATACGTATATAGATAAACAACAACCAGACACAAGGCAAACACAAGTGCATCACACGAATGTTTGCCCTGGACGGGATTCGAACCCGCGACCCTGTCAATTGTCATATCGGGCTGGTTTCCGCAACTCGACGTCTAATGCGCCTATTTTGCATGCGGTGTCATTCGAGCCAACCCAACTCTTCCAGGAAACCCAGTAGGCCCTTTACATTACCGGTTATCCCTGAAAGGTCCCTCGCTTGACCGAGGTATTTAGCCCTGTAGTCCGCCACTCCCGTGCACTCCATGAGGACGTGAGCAGCCGTTTCTTCTGCCTCCAAGCAGGCTCTGCAAAGGCGGCTGTCAGTAACACCTAGGACATATAGATGTTTGTTAAAAGAACCATGACCAGTTAATGCTGCAGTCACCAAACGCAAGCGTCGTTTACTTAGCCGAATCAGGGTCTTAGCGAGCCTGGCACTAGGGGTTGGCAAGGCCAGCTTCGCCTGTCTACACTCTTCATGGTTCGTCCAAAGAATGGCATGTTCGTTCCTAAGTAATGTTCTGAACTTAACTGATTCTCTAAGTAATGTACGTACCATCCTGAAGGGAAGAGGGATGATGGGCTTGGGTCCATATGCTGTTAAGCTAGAACCTCTACGAGCCAACTCATCCGCTGCATCGTTACCTCTAGACCCGCTTTGTCCTTTTATCCATTGAAGGGTTACGCGGTTGTGTTGACATACCTCCATTAGTCGTTTGTGACACTCGTAGATTAGTCCCGAGTTGATGGTGTTGCTTTTTAGGGCTTGTAAGAAGGCCATACTGTCTGAGAGGATTCGAATGGAGGAGAATGCTATAGCATTAGCGGCCGTGATGATGCCCATACATTCAGCCTGAAAAACTGTATTATGGGCACCCAGTGGAAGGGCTAGCTTGATGTTTAGGTCCTCCGAGAAGGTTCCTGAACCTGTGCCTGCCTCAGTTTTGGATCCATCGGTGAAGATTCTGAGCTCTTTAATGTCAAGCTCTTCAACCCGATGGTCCTCGTGTAATTGTATTTTGTATTTCTTATCGAAAACAAATTGTTTTGGAATCCTGTCACTGCAAGCCATTGAGATGGGGAAATTTTTGTAAACTTCCCCTAGGATGGCGGCGTTCGGGGTCCTGGTGGTTCTCCATAGTCCTAGGGTGTTAACTGTTAAGTCTTACTGCTGATGAGGCAGCCTCCTGCTGTATGTACAGCTGGAGTGGCGGAAGACATAACATGGCCTCCATTGCTGCCGTTGACGTTGTCCTCATACAACCTGTGATCGCCATGCAGACCAATCTTTGGAAGCTATGGAGTTTGCTTACCATTGTGGTTAGTTTGGTCCTGGTCCACCACACCACAGGTCCATAACAGACGAGAGGGCGGATTACCGTCACGTACAGCCAAAGAATGATGTTAGGAGAAAGTCCCCACTTTTTCCCCTCCATTTTTCGACACTGCCAGAAAGCAATACTCGCCTTCTTTAGTTTGTTGTCAATGTGGCTACTCCAGTTGAGCTTGCTATCCAGGATGATGCCCAGGTACTTCACCTCTGTTGCCAGCTGGAGTTCCGTTCCATGTATTATCATGAACAGCTCATAAACGTCCCTAAAGAGGGGCTTGAGCCTACCCTGAATTAGAGCGATCAGTCTTAGACCACGCTGGCCCAGTGCGGGTTGGTCGACTTCACACATAACCTTTGAATTTCTTCGCAGGAGTGTGCCGGTTTCGTCACGATGTTTTCCTTCACCGTAAGAGCAACGAATAAACGTACATATATATGAATTCGAAATTCGAAAACACAATGTCGCGTTTCCCGGACGGGAGGCAGCAGCTCTAGCCACTAGATCACCGACGCTCTAAATTAATGCATTTTTTGTTTATTTACAGCTAATAGCGTTATCGGAAGCATTATCAGGGAGGACTACGAAAGTGATCAAAATGTAATGAGCAAGTTTGTAGACAAAAGTGAAAGACAAGATTACATGTACGGCTACGACAACGTCAAATCTGCACGCAGAGGTGATCCTAACCCTGGCATTGCTGTAAAATTCAAACTGAAATTACAGAGTTCTGAAACCAAAGCAAAATTAAGACGCCATAGGTGTAAGCATGGAACATGCAAACCCCATTCTACGTCTTCCTCTTCATCTTTATCATTATCATCATCATCATCATCTTCAAAAGAATACCATCGCCCACGTACAACTCACCGTCGGAGACGCACACATCGTAAACGCACCACACCTGTGGATTGGAAGATTAAAATTTGGCCATCAAATTATCCAGGTTGGGTGGATAAGAATATATGGCCCTATCATTCCCCAGTTCCTACTCCTGATAAATGGGGAAATATACACTGGAGTTCTCCATATAGTTATGGAATGCCATACCCCGCAATTAAAATTGAGATTGGCGATGCCAGACCAACAGACTCAGAAACAGTCACAGAGGGCTTAGTTAAATAAAAATGTTTTAAAAAAGGAGCAATAAAATGCAATTCAATATTAACTCATCATCTTGTTATGTGGGTTGTAAGGTTAATTACCGAAATTGTCGTCATTTCAATTTAAATAAATAACAATCCCATCATGACCATTTTTATTACCTTTTTTCTAAGAAACCTTACTTTGAAAACCTTAACACGCAACGTGTTATTTAAATTATGCCAAACCTTTCGCTAGCCCAGTCCATGAAACTGAACAACTTATCCACAAAAAATGAAAACATACGGAATTTCATTCAATCTGATTTTGGACGAATCTGATCAACAGATTAAATAATAAATAAATAAATATTTGGGGTCATCTTCACACACGGCTATCTGATCCCAAACTTGTACTATGGCTATGGGTACCAGACGGCTGATATACATTACATAAATAGATAATTACATACTTATATAGATAAACAACAACCAGACACGAGGCAAACACAAGTGCATCACACGAATGTTTGCCCTGGACGGGATTCGAACCTGCGACCCTGTGCGTCGGAGGCAGATACACTACCACCTGGGCTACGGAGCCGTCATTATTCGACGATTAAGTCATTATTGTGTGAAAGTCAAATGTTTATCAACTAATTTCTAATTGTGAACTTGTCTGAAACACACAAATATATCATTGTGTTTAAATTATTGAGACATTTTGACATCAGGATTTAATAAATTTAGAGCTGCAAGATATAGAAAATTATTATAATAAATTTAGAAGCCACTGGATGCGGGAAGAGAGTCCAGTAGTGAACGTCTTTCGGGAGAAAGACAATGGGAGAAATTCATATAATAGGATGTAATATAACTTTGTTTTTTTTTATAACTCAATAATATGCACTTGGCAGGGTTTTTAACTCATTTCGCTATTCCTCGTCACGGCTTACCAACTTTAATTATTTTTACATCAAACTGACCTAAAAAAACGTTACGCTATCGTATCCAAAGAATATTTAATTAAAAGTGTTGAAACTATAAAAACATACAAGTTATGTTCACTATAGCAATTTTAAGTTATTAAAAAGTATAATTTTTTTACTGACAAACCCACCTTTATTTATACTTATTTCATATTTCACATCGTTTTGAGAATATAATTATTATGTTTACTCATTTACTAATTTTACTAATAGTATGTAAGTGATAAGTAATTAAAAATAACTATTATTTTTATCTCGTTTAAAAATTGTGCTTCAGTACAATAAAATATTTCAAATTTCGATTTCTAGCTTATGGTGTCAATGGACGAAGCATTAGCGGCATAAGTTATAGCAGCCAGAGTGACACGAGCAAGTCTGACGAATCTGTGATAAAAGGAAATGAAATACATGAAGTAGAATATCTTTCTTATAGTGATACAAGAGAAAAAGAAGAAATTGTGAATAAACTTAAATACGTTGACGCTCCAACATCTTCATCATCTCAGTCAGACAAATCATCATCATCATCAAGAGAGGTTCGTCTAACAAAACCCAACGGGGTAGAGTATGACAGCTACTATTTATGGGGCAAGGGATCTCACAAGGCTGCTCCTGGTAGACCCTGGCGTCCCACTTATAATAGAAGACCTGGGAACCATAGACACATTTATAATAGGCAGCCCTCGACCTGGCGCCCCCTTGCTTATTACACCCGACGTTGGAACCAGAAACCCATTAATAATGGGGGCAAACTCCGTTCTTATAACGAGAAGCTTTTGACTTGGAATCCCCCCCCTCCTGGGCACCAACCCGAGCCCAACGTTCACATTCAGGGCTGGACTCGGTTTCCCACCAGTAGTTCCGAGACCTACCAAATACAAAATTCTTCAGTTTATAAACATCAAGCCTCGACCTTGACTTCCCCCATGAGTAACGGCTGGACCCAGAATGATATCTATGATGATAATTTTATACCTCGGATTCCCATTCACTTGACCTGGAGTCCTCCTCCTAAATGGTCAGACAAGGACTTTACAAATCAAGATGTAAATTATAACTGATTTCAGTATCCTATTGATACTGATTACTGGCCTATCTATGGTACTGGCATAGTAGAAACTGGCTGATTTAAAACTCAGAGAAAGACATTTTTTTTGTCTGAAAATTTGATCAGTTCCATAAACTGGACACTCTTAAAAAATACTTATGGAATTAAAAATTATACTGTGTGCTACCAATAACACAGATCTAATATAATCGAAATAATTCTTTTCTCGTTGTTTTATTTTCTACAATAATATTCGATAGGTACATAAGCATAGCTTGATCTGATAATGAATATCGTGGATGGAAAAACTATGAAGTGTGAAAACGTGTGTGTGTGTGTGTGTGTAGGGTGTGTGTGCGTGTTTGCTGTGTGTGTATGAGCATAAAATTCAAATCACAGGGAATTATAAATACATTATATTTAGGTTTTCCTAGCCAAATGATAAAACGTTTCGTCTTTCCCATTTGTCATACATAGCTACAGACTTTACTTGGAGTGTTTAAAAAGGATAAAATAGGATGCCACGTTTACCCATATTTTGTGAATCGTTAATAGATTTAAGTTATGTAGAATGGTATGAAAATAGGTAAAAAAATCTGAAGATCAGAATAAATTGAATAGAATATTTAGTTAATATATAGTGAAGCTTTAACTATTTCGATAAATGTATGAGTAAATGATCTTTTATTTTCCAAGACAATCCTTCTTTGATGTCATCCATGATAAATAAATTAACATAAATACATAAACACTTTTACTTTTACTTCTTTTTCACATGTGCCGTAAATGGAATAAAATTTACGCGTACTTATTAGCCTTTATCGTGTGGCTTGTAAGGTCAACAACCGACTTCACAAACCCTGGAGTCAGTATTGTAGAGCCGCCAATTGCCACTGATATGGTTGATGTAACGACTACATAGTAGCCGGGACCAACAGCTTAACGTGCCTTCCAAAGCACAGAATTTTTTTTGAACTGCAATATCCTAAACAAACTGGGGAAAGTCTGACCAAGAGATTTTACTTGACAGTGGATTCAATGAACGTCTACTTGTTGAATACTACACTTAGTACCATTAAGACGCTGAGCTAATCTCAGTTACCTTTTTAGTTGCTAATCTTAAATAACAAGTAAGCAATTTTAATTGAAAATAAGTCAAGTTACCATCAATTTAATTGCTTAGAAAATGTGTCATTACATTACTACAGCACTAGCTTAGTCTGAATTGACAAGAAATTAAATAAAAAGTGTTCGTAAACTATCACGGTTTTGGTCGAGTTTTTAATAGATGTTGCAATTCTTCGTCACGTTCTAGCAACTTTAATTATTTTTTATCGAATAGTGTATCGAAATGTTCGAACAGAATCATGCTCACATCGTATCGCTTACTAGTATTCACTCGCTCGCGTGTCAAGTCGCGTTGCGTCGCGTAAGCCTCTCAATCTTTTGTCTCGCTCATTTCCTATGACATTTAGTGTAATTTTGCATTCGTGTAGATCATTAATTTTCAAAATCCGAATGCAATTGGGTATTGAACGTTTTGCCGGCAGTAAATAATGCGCAAAGAGAGTTATCTGTTAGTGCTACTTTGCATGAGACACGGCGTGTTATGACGCTCTACAAAAACGAATACCTAATTTATATTTTTTTCGGCCGGGAACTGTATCTAAACTATTTGATTTTAATAGGAGATCGGACTACTTTTTTTATTTTATAAATCCAAACTTCTTAGTTTCTGTTATCGAACACTAAAAGAACTTTTGCTCTATCTTTAAAATTGACCGAGTTATAAATGTTTGAAATTCAAGACCACTTGTGACGTCATTTGTTAGTAACGCCAGATAATCTCCATATAAAAAATCGTTTTTTAAAGAGACAGACAGACATATTGAAACATTAAAAAATCACTGTAAATTCGTTTTTCAACCGATTCTGTTTTTTGCTTCGCGAATCGTCTGCTACTAATCTATATTTTAAAAATAATTTATAAAATATGGTAATTTTAGGAACAGTCCGATCCCCTATTACTTGGGATATAAACTAATGTATACCGCTTTTATTTCCGTTTCGTAAAAATATATAATTTGTTAGTCAAAATAATAATAACATATTTTTGATATTTCAAAATAATATAGAACACTTATAGGCGTAAAAGATTAAAATGAATATGAGTAAAACTACATTGTTTATAATTGAATTCGTATTTTCATTCGTCAGAAAGGAATACTTCATTATGGAGATACTTATTCATCTTATCATATCACTAATAGTAAGTAAGTGTACTATTTAATTAACATCTCATAATGATCTTCTTCTTCTTCTTGAATGAATGAATGAATGAAATATACTTTATTGCACACAAACACAAACAGACAACAATATGAAAGTAGAATTCTGTACAATTGGCGGCCTTATTACTAGATCATAAGAGAGACAATCACATATTATTATAAAGATCTGTGCACTTATTCCAAGCGGATACTTAAACTTACTAGCAATAGACATACATACACCATAAACACATAAAATACAATAACATATTATAAATATACCCATATTATTAATTACATAAATAATTTACACATATAAATACAAAAACCACACCAATACCACCATACCAATACAATTACACTTTTTGTTGAATCAATGGTTGGTGCTAACAGGATGGATATCCATGGAAATTGTTTCTTTTTATATTTACAGCTTATATATAGAGTCAACGCCAGTAGTATAAGCAGCAATAGCGATATCAACGATAATGGCATGAGCAAATCGGAGTCTCAGGAGTCTGTGATAGACGAAAAGGAAATACAACAATTGGAAAATCTTTTTGATAGTGATGCAGTTGAAAAAGAAAAAACTGCAGAGAACAACGGACCTGCTCGCTCTGGAATAAGTTTTAATTTCAAACTAGGTGTAAATGCCAAAAATAAGCTAAAATACACCGCCATGCCAACATTGTCTTCAAAAGAGATTCTTCTAACAAAACCAGACGTTATATATAAAACCACATGGAGCTCGTATACTAAAAACATTTGGGATTACTACATGTTTGGTAAGGGATCCCACAAGGCGGCTGCTGGTAAAGAAATACCATGGCATCAACGTCCCACTGGTAGTGAAAGACCCTGGAATCAGCGTCCTACTGGCAATGGAAGGCCCTGGTCGCAACCCTCAACCCAGCTTTCTATCGATTATGAGAGTTCCTGGACGCAACGCCCCCCCATTGATGTGCATCACTTGACCTGGAGTTCCCCTGGTAATCAACCTGGCCGACCCTGGACTCAACAACCCACTATTCATGATTACGGGGCCCAGCGTCCTATTAATACTGGCAGATTAGTAACCACAATATATTATAGATATGAATAACACAGAATCAGTCATAAAAAATATTCTTCACATTTATTTTTTTATTTTATAAAACACTGATAAGCACCTCAGCCAATACCATATCAATTTTATGCTTCAGATTAATCAGAAATTTATTACGGCGGACGTAAACCGTTGAACATACCTATTTGCATCATAAAACAAGAGAAAAAAACTAAAAAAAAAAAAAAATTTATTTATTAACAATAGGAAGACCAACAGATAAAGTTACCGTAATAGTAAATACAGTAATACCAAAAAGCCATTTATAGGTCTCCACGTGTACTTAGCTGTAGTATTATATTAATTTGTTAGAATTTCACCAATTAAAAAAAAATACTCAATTGGTCCAAAAACTTTACAATATGTTTACGTTTTATTTTATAGTCAGAATTACATAAACTGATACATGTGCAGATCAAGAGTGAGCTTGCCTATTCCACACATCACCTCTGTCAAGAACGACTAGTCCATTAATGAGATTATTCCACAATTTCCCTGCTTTCCCCTCGCGTTTGAGAAATTTAAGAGGATATGTCATGTTGGGCGTCCGTCCGACTACAGGAATTACGCCCACCCTCGTTACCCAACCCTGCAAGTGACAACGATCCTGAGGGATGCTCGCTAGAAAAATGTTTTGCACCCCTACACGTCCAAAAAACCTAAATGGTAAGGGTAAGACGGCTGACCGAGCGCCTGGACAACTTTGCAAAAAAATCTTCATATGAGAAATGGTGAAGTAAGTGGGGAAAAAACGTTTTTTTTTTTATGAATGAGAAAGGTTTTCGTATAAAATAAATTTAAAGGGCATCACACATGGCAGCTATAATATATATTATAGCACGAAGCAGCCAGCTCTCTCGTCACCATTCACTTTCACGCAAAGCGGGGGTCAAACAAAATGGCGAATCAATCAGTGACCGGCCATTCTGCTTGACCCCCGCTTTGCACACAAAGTGAATGGTGATGAGAGAGCTGACTGCCTCGTGCTATAATATATATTATAGCTCCGTCTATGACGGGCTTAAGAGTAGAGAGAGAAAGTTGTATAAAAGTAAATGGTCGTCTTTACAGGCCCACGAAATAAAAGCGGAAAAAATCAAATTTCTCAAGAATCAACTCTGCTCAGTTGCGTTTACTACTCGGTCTTGGTTTAAGTCATAAAAGATATGTTGTTATTCAGATACATAAGGACCATCTTGTAATTTCACTGGTTAAATCAACAGCCCGTTACAGTCCACTGCTGGACTATGAGCCTCCTCCACTTAAGTGGAAGGTTTTGCCATAATCTCCACGCTTGGCAGGCGGGTTGGAGATCGCAGATTAAAAGGTTACTGTATCAGAGAGCGCTGCTGCCCGCTCCCTGTTCAATGTGTAGTCCCTAAGTCGCCTCTTACGACACCCACGGGAAGAGTAGGGGTTGGTGACAAATGTAGCCATCAAAAACATAACTTGTAAAAAAACCAAGTCTCGCACGCAACTTAGTCTACCGTAAAAAGTTGTGAGATCCATGTAATACCAAGTCGGTTAATTTATTCAGTCCCTACTTAAGAGTCCTTCTGTCTTAAGTTATTACGTAATTAGCTCACCTAACAACATCTTATAGTGACCAGATCAATATTAAAAATCTCTTATGTTTTAAATAAATACATAGATTGACCTGTATTACCCCAAAAAAATAATATTTCATGATAAAAATTATATTTAAAACACTTTTTAAGTTTTAAGAAAATATTTTTAATCTGGCGTAAAAACACAAGAAAGTGTCATGGCGTCGTGAATGACGTCACATAGTGGCAAACGATTGTGTTCACTTGTGCTGTTGTATGAAAAAGTTAACCAAGCGTCAAAACAACAATGGCGGCATACCACTATGTGACCTAATACGTTCTGATTGACGTTCACAGCGGAGGGGCCAGGGGGGGGTTTTTTATTTGATTTTAATTTGTAAAAATAACAATAATCATTAATTTTTATGTGGAATTATTTCGGTTTTCCCTGTTTAAATATTACAATTTACGTCTAGAAACATTCATCCATTGATTTCATTGTTAGTTGACACAAGCCTATTCTTTTCTTTCAAATAGTCGTTCACGGCATGAGATATGTCATAATATGAATGTCCCTATCTTTTTTAACGTAACGTATTCGAAGATGTGTGCTAGAGTTAAAAGACAAACCCCGTCTCCCGCTTCCACTTACCCTCCCTCCCCTCTGAGCGGCCACATAGGTTTCGACACAAAATAGGCATGATTACTACTCGGGGCGCGTAAAGTTTTTTCTTTCTTCATGCCGTAGTATGTTTATGACTTGAAGCTAAACTCTCAACGGCCCTTTTCCCGGATCAACCGCGAACCGGCCGTAACTCGATCATATTGTAACGTGATTACCGCTCCGTACTCCAGCTTTTATCTGTAATGGGCTCTTATATTGTGTACTACACCCAAGCAGTTGATAGAATATTACAAATATTATATTGCACTTTAAAATTGTATGTATTTCGGAACGCAACTATTTTCGGATGAATCCTAATAAATTAGAATAATAGTAAAAATTAATAATGTAATTAATTATTACCACTTGTTTTCAAACCTAACTGGCAAGTGCACGCCCGCTTTGATAGAAATAAGGATATAGTCCGCTTAAAAAAAAACTGTTATATCAGTTGAGAAAAAAATTACATAATATTCTCTTTTCTTTCCAAATTCGTTTTCAGTTTTATTTTTACCCAGTTAAACAATTCTCATTCCCTTCCCATTTAATTTATAATCTCCTGTCTGAGAGATAAATGTTAAATCGGTTGTAAAACTAACACCCCCGTTCGGAATATAAACAGCATCCAACGCTGCAACTCAAACTAAAAACCGTTATTTGTAAGATGGCGGAAGTCGAAACCGGAAGCTGCTGCGAGGCTGCAGAGGAGCGATATTCAGCACTTCCGGTCCAGCGAGTAGACGGGAAATGAATAGTCCATCTATTGGGAGGTACACGTATATTTGAACAGAATGTTGAATTTTGTAGGAAAACTTGCTTTAAAAATTTTACTTTCGGTATTTCAAGTTATAAAATAGTTTTGTTATTTAAACACATGTTATTTAGTTATATAATCAGGAGATGGGCATCGAATAGTACACTGGTACGGAAGGTAGATAAAAAATAGAGAAAAAAAACATCCTTATTCAATGAGATTATTGTACCTATATTGTTTTTTTTTTCTGACATGGACCTAATGCTTGTTTCGCAAAATCGACGTAGTTATCAAGCGTAACCGGACTTTTGGAGGAGCGGAAGGCTCTTACCCCTAGAATTAATAGCAACAGCCTAAGACCTATATTGTTCAGGCTCGCTTCGAGGCGACGCGCTTCCGAATTTTTTGCCTTTATTACTTTATAGAAGCCTATCTATTTGTACAAAGGATAATTTTGATATGCATTTTTATAAGAAAAAAAACAAGAATAATCTCCTCGACATATTACAATATTCACTAATATATTAACGAGGTATTTAACACGGTAGAACCGATGGAAGCTCTCCTTCAAAAAGTATTCTCGAATGTCAAACATTAGCAGCGCGTATAAATATATTAAAAGCAGATTACGAGACCCTGCTATCTCACTAAATTTAACTTCCAAGAAATTCTACTTTAAAATCCTCTTTCGAATAAAAATTGTCAACGGCACGTTGTCAAGTGAAGGTGTTAGGTAAATAGAATATCATTTTCAAAGGCACCTGGATATTGGACTGGACGTCTTCTACAATAGAGCAACGTGACATCCGTCCAATCTGGTTGTGATATCAGTGACACGAATATTTCTAGTTTCAGGAAGAATATTATATAATATAGAAGAGACAGAATGTAACTTGTTTATTTGCATTTCGTATTGCAAGTTTGGAGTCAATAAAGAAAAAAAAAGTTTATGAGAAAATACGATGTGGCCCCTGTGTGACGCAAAAGAACTTGAGTCTGTTGAAATTAAAAATTTATTGTTCCCTGCTGAGACTTTCTGGAAACTTCTTCCATACACCACAAATAAGAGTAGAAATATACTTACGTCGACAAGCATTTTACAGCTTGTAGCGAATAGCAAGGACCATTTCTACGCCTGTTCGAGATGCACTTGACCGGCTTTTTTCCAAATGCACCGCTCCACTGCACAGTTCTATTGGAAGGACTGACTTCTATCCTCAAAAAGATCTTTACAATACATAAAAATAAAATAAAAAAATCTAATCAAATCAGAACCACAAAAATCAAAATCAAATCTTTATTAAAATTGACAAACGGGCCTGTTGGCGAGCGTGTTGGCTTTGGCCCCAAGGCACGCCTTCCAAAGCCGGGACAGATTTGTCCCGAGATGACGGTACGTCAAACATAATAATAATAAATCCTTTATTTGCCTGAACAAAGCATTTCAATCATAAACACGATACGTAAATCATATTTCAATAATAGGTATACCTAAGGGGTAAATTAACTAAGATCTCTCGTGGAGAGGTCAACAATATAATCGCTTACTAACAAGTGTGGACCCTCGTCAATAGAGTCTGGTTCCGACAGTTCGCAAGGAGTTTGAAAATCGGTTTGTGTATTGACTAGAGAGCAAGTTAACGTCAAAATATTATAATGTAAACAGTGATTTTGTTTACTATTGAAGAGAATTAATTATTATTAAAATATTATGATCTGCCTACAACCAAAATAATAGCTAGATGCCAGTAGGCAGGTTCCTCTTTCATAAATATTCTTGTTTAATTTCGGTAAATGGTATAATTTAATGATCAACGGTTATAACCTACATCCGCCGTGTGGTGACGGCAGAGTAGAATATATTAGTCGCCAACCCCTACTCTTCCCGTGGGTGTCATAAGAGGCGACTTAGGGACTACACATTTAACAGGGAACGGGCTGCAGCGCTCTCTGATACAGTAACCTTTTAATCTGCGATCTCCAACCCACCTGCCAAGCGTGGAGATTATGACAAAACTCTCCACTTAAGTGGAGGAGACTCATAGTCCAGCAGTGGACTGTGACGTGCCGTTGATTTGTATAACCTATATGTTTATACTAGCTCTTTTATACGTCCCGAGTTTAAGCTCTAATAAAATTTTAACAAACAATTTTGGAAAAAAAATGCACATTATTTATTCGCATTTTTCTTTCTCTCAAAAAGATTATAAAATAACAAAACACGCAGCATGAGAATACAAAACGTTTATAAGTATTCATTAACATTGTAAGGCGCTAATCAAAACTTACAATGCCATTTTCTCAAAATCTCGAAATAACCAATATCGAATTTGCAACGCGTAAACAGCAGCCTAAATAAACAGATACCAGAAAACCGTCAAAGCAACCTCACAAACTGTTTACTATAGATAATCTCACGAACAATACGATATATTCCTGCAATCCTGAGCCCTTTATAGGGAGAAAAGAAAGGGAGAATGTATCCGAATACGCGGAATATCCCGAATTCTTGAATGTAAGCAATGGCGGTGTCGAATACAGGCCACAGTAACGCTTCCCGTCATTCAATATCCACTGATATCTCATTTTGCCGCGCGAATTGAGCTGAACAGAATGGATAGCGATTCTTAGACCCAAAGGTTTGGTGCAAGTCATAGAGATGTTTGTGTTGATTTGTAGTGTCAGAGTTTCAATAATTTGTAAAAAATCTTTTAACTGCAATGTGTAGACAAAGCAACTAGTTTCTTTTTCAAAAGGATAAGGAAGCAGAGGAAGGCCCTTGTACAGCCAACCACACATTTCTTCATGTCTATATTAATCAAACTAAATAAGATAGATAGATAGATAAATCGTATATTTGTAAATGCAATACACAGTTTTTGCAGCATGCTAAAAACATTAAATATAACATAAGACTTAAGCGAGTGTACATCCACAAAACGGCACTAACTCAGCATGTTGCAGTGACACGGTTAGCACAGTGCCACTGCGCTGTTCTTCTGTTAGCGCCGCGTATAAGAATATGACCATCATAATAAAAACTCATTTCATGCATGCTTGCTTACTGACTGGTCTTTCTTCAGAACGTCCTTAATTTAGTCGAAAAGTCCTACAAAATACTAAAAAAGCTACAAAGAACCGAAAATATTGTTTGCTAGTCGATCTTGTGGTCTTACTTTTTAATTTTGTAAACTTATAACAAGTTGAGGTCATCGTTGACATCCAGAAGGCACCTGAAGAAGAAGATACTTATTAATAAACACCATGTTAGTTGTAAAATTAACATCATCAAATTATTCTCATCATCTCGGCTACTTCCACTATTGGATAAAGATCTTCCCCCAAGGATCTCCACAACGATCAGTCGTGGCTTTCCGCGACCTTCAACAGATCTACAATCCACCTTGTGCTGGCCTGCACACACTGCTTATTCTCAGATTAATCATATTCCTATTGTAGATAAAAGTTAATATTTCTCAAGACTTGCACCATACTTTTTTGATCCCGCCAGAGGCTTGGCCTCACAGCAGTGAACATTGAATTTTGTGTCGCGGCACATTTTTGTGAAAATATCACTTCGACGGCCGCGAGTAAAGCACGGATTATACTGCGCCACCCAAACACAATGCTAATCAGACCTTCAAAGGAAAATTGAGAAAAGCTTGGGTTTGTGACCCTTGTGCGGTTTTCAAGGTTCGGGGTGTTACGAGATACGAGAATTCATAGGAATTTGTACTTTCAGTATTTGGCTGACAAAAGCTTCTTTTTAGTTGTACATTTTTTAGAGCATGAAAAGCGGTATATCAAACACAGGTTTAGAAAAAAAAACAAAATCCCTACAGTCCCAGCTTAAAATATCAATTAAATGCAACAATAGAAGTATATTTGAATCTGAGTAAAACAAAGCTCTCAAATACCGGCTCACACCCCTTCCAATGGGAACAAAAATTCAAAGGCTGGTTCTACACTGTCACCTCCAATCCAGTTTCAATTAACGCGTTCAGAGGAGCGTTAACACGAACGGCGGTAAGGGCGTATTCTGTATACCAGTGAAATGGTAATTTACACTAGATGACAACTTAAATAGGTGCCTGCTTGATTACTGTCTTATAAGCGTTATAAAACACCTTTATGACAGAACCCGTTGGTAGCTCAATCATTTTGACATCAGGGTTTGTGAGCTATCTTATTACATGACATGATGATGATTTCACAAGATTTTTTTAACGCTGTGGTACGGAACTTAATTTTTTATGTTGTAATCAGCTCATAATTTTTATTTATACAGAGCGCCATTTTCTTTATAATCATTAAAATAATGTAGTCTAGTAATTTCTAGTTATTATATTAAAAGTTTATCATAAAGAGTTTGTTAACTTTACCTACTTACTTGTAACGATGTTTAAACTATAATAATAGTTTTCTTTGATTATACTAATTTAACTTTAAGTTTAATAAGTTTAAATTACGGGCAATGCAAGTCCCGTTTTTTTTTACAAATGTAACCTGTCTTCAAAATCATTGTACACGTAAGGCTACGTAAAATCAAAGGCTACACTGTCGCTTCAAATTCAGTTTCAATTAACGTGTCCAGAAAACCGTGAACACGCGCCGGCGCCGCCCTTCGCACCGTA
Organism: Carpatolechia fugitivella; assembly: GCA_951230895.1. Classification (NCBI taxonomy): domain Eukaryota; kingdom Metazoa; phylum Arthropoda; class Insecta; order Lepidoptera; family Gelechiidae; genus Carpatolechia; species Carpatolechia fugitivella. The sequence continues at coordinate 5,364,017 of OX579646.1, forward strand.
TGGTGTAAAGGTGAAGTCATGTGATGGGCAAAGGGAAATAATTTGGGTTCTAGACGAATATACTTAAGAATATAAAGTATATTGTTTGCACACAAGTAATGAACAGAAAACACTGTGAACAATAAATTGTGTACAGACGGGTGGTATTATTGCTAAGGTAGCAATTTCTTCCAAGCAACCTTAGGGTGTGTAAGAAACCACAACGAATGCTGCGGGATAGTTCAATATTATTAGTTTATGAAACTATTGCATAATGAGGGGTATTAAAAAACGAGTGTGTGTTTAAATAGTTCCACACGAATGTTTTAATACCTAGTTATGTGCAGTTTCATACACTACTTTATCTACTCTCATACATTGGTGTTGAACCTCAAAGTTAAAAGAGTAACAGATTTTTTGCTTTTCCATTCCATAAGATCTACATAGCATTTATCATATAATTTTCTCGACTTTGCTGGTAAAAGATTATGTGTCATTTCCGTCGCCGCATTTAAGATATCGGGCGGAGTCAAATTCTCTTCACAATCACTGCTATCGGTCGGATGTTTACGCAAAAATAACAATATTTCCACCAAATTCAGTACAAGAAAACATACCAAACCAGCATATCACTACTTCACGGGGCGTTCTAGACAACTTTTTGCCAAAAGGACTAGTTTCTAGGCCAAACTGTATCATAATGACAAAAAAAGTTATTTTATAACATCGTGTTCATAGAAAGAACTGTGTTATAATATGATTCTATTTTTAAATTTCGGTATTGTGTTTATAAAGTGTGTCAATATAAAAGTGTTTTGGATTTTGTAATTCGAATTTTACGATATGAGAGTAGATAAAATAATTTATGATACAAAAAATATGGCGACAAGTTGTGTATTTTTGTGCTATTTATTTTATATTACAGTAAATATCGTTTATCAGTGCTTACATGAGTTATAAGGATAGAAATGCGTAATACTAGCTGTCTTTATAGCACCATTAAAAAGTTTACATACCTTTCATAAAACTATTACCGCTCTTAATATTTTATAATCAGTTGTATACTATTACAAGCATTCATCTGCGTAGAGCTGGCCTTCTTCTCTTTCATCGCTACACTCATTACACAACCACTCTTCACATATACAACACACACACACACACACATACACTTATGTACTTAGTGTCTTAATTACCATTATTACTACATAATATCTCTAAAATTTTTGTATCTTTTGTCTGAGAGGTGGAGACCAGGAGCTCCATAGCACGGGGTCTACCTAGTTTGGACTCCTGACTCCCACTACAAATAATGTAACTATTGCTTTTAGTATTACCATAAGTTTCTTTTTTTGTATTAGAGAGTAAAATAAATAAATTTATTATATATATTAACTATAGACTAGCAAACTGGAATGGATTGGGCATCAATATCAATGGCGAATATCTCAGTCACCTCCGCTTTGCCGACGACATGGTGATAATGGCTGAATCGTTGCAGGATCTGCAAAAAATGCTGCACAGTCTTAACGCTGCCTCATTGTCAGTCGGTCTCCGGATGAACTTGGACAAGACTAAGGTCATGTTCAACGAACTAATCATTCCGGAACCGATCTCGATCAATGGCGAAATGCTTGAAGTTGTCCAAGAATATGTCTACCTCGGGCAGACATTGCAGTTGGGTAGAGACAACTTCGAGCGTGAAATCGCAAGAAGAGTACAGTTGGGCTGGGCAGCATTTGGGAAACTGCGTCATATCTTCTCGTCGCCACTACCGCAATGCCTGAAGAGCAGAGTGTATAATCAGTGTGTCCTACCCGTGTTGACTTACAGAGCCGAGACGTGGAACATGACGGTGAAGCTGGCCCATCGGCTACAGGTCACTCAGCGAGCCATGGAAAGATCTATGCTTGGTATTTCGCTACGGGATAAAATCCAAAATGAAATCATCCGGCAGAGGACCAAGATAGTTGATATCGTCCAGAAGTGTAACAAGCTGAAGTGGCAATGGGCTGGTCACGTCTGTCGCAGAACCGACGACCGTTGGAGCAGACGGGTTCTCGAATGGAGACCACGTCTCGGGAAACGTAGTGTGGGACGCCCCCTTCCAGGTGGACTGATGACCTGAGGAAGGTCACTGGTTGTGGCTGGATGAGGAAAACGGGTGATCGTGCGCTTTGGCGTGTCCTTGGGGAGGCCTACGTCCAGCAGTGGACTGCAATAGGCTGATTGATTGATTGATTGAGACTAGCAAATGAACAAGTAAGTATACAACGTATTGTACAACTGGTACATTTTTAAACTCTCTTTACTTTAATTTATTTTAACACAATTCCTTGTGTAAATAGCTAAAACTGTTTATTTTAGGATAATAGTAAAATACAAAGAGTCCTTTGTACACTCAGCCTAATAATTAGGGCCGCCCCGCGTTATTCAAATATCTCTCAGACGCGAAGGATGCTAATTACTGGCCTAGAGTGTCTGCTCTGCAGGTAGTCTATTCAACGGCGAAACAAATACTCATCTACAAAAGAAATCCTTACTAGTCAGAAAAAAAACATTTGCAACTGGTTACAAAAGGAAGTAAACCTCCTCAATCACAGCTGGTTATGAAACAGTTTTGACGACAGCTAAGGGGAAATGTATTATTACTACTTGTATTATTTTCTGTGAAACATTGATTTTTTTAAAGGTTGTAGTACTACAATGCCTACAATACCTACTTAGGTAGAAAGTCCTATCTAAGGCGGTTGGCTAGCTGCAGTAGTTTTAGTTGCAGTAAGCTGCAGTTTGAAGGCTATTTGGTGATTTTATTCCTATCCTATTTAGCCTAGACTGTCCCACTGCTACTACTGCCTATATAGCGGCAAAGGCCTCCCTCTTCTTCTTCCATCCTTCCCTATCCTGGACTTCCTCATCCCAACTCCTTGAAAAAGAGTCAAGATCATCCCGCCATCTCCTACGAAGCCGTCCACGTAACCGCCTATCTCTTTGTGGGCTTCAGATGGTCTTTTGTTTTGCCCATAGGTTTAGTGGCGTGGCATGCGGCAGACGTGTCCAGCCCTTTTAATTTTTTATTAGATTTTAATATTTTGGTATTGGTAAAAACTACCCTTACTGTCTAAAATCAAGTAGTTAAGTGAAATGAGTATGTGTTAATATTATTATAAGAGAATCTTTCACTCTTCCATACGTCCTGGGCTGCTCGCCGTAATATTCGCCTCCGAAAGCGTAAAGATAGTCTCTCCATTATCGTTGGATGGCCATGGTGTCCTTTTCCGTCAAGAGCCCTTAAAAAAGCAAACCAATGGTGGATTTTCCGACAGCTCGTTCAAAAATAAAATAATAGTTTTAATAAAATTAATACGATAGATGGCGCCAGGTGTAATTAGTGGATTCTTTTTCTTTAATCCTTTTATGGCCCTGGGAGACTCGCCGGATTTACCCGTATCCACGAAGTGGCAACGCCATCTATCGAAGTTTTATGAACTATTTTTTTTTTATTGGCTGTCAGAAAATCCCCAATTTGTTGTTCAATAAAATTTCAATTGGCTGGTGTCTGTACATAGAAGATATTATTTAATAAAAAAAAACATACGAGGGAAGAAGCCAAAACAATTATTTTTGAAGTTTTCGTCTGTCTGTCTGTCTATATTTTTGTTCGCACACCATGCAAAAACTACTAAATTAAATTGAATGCGGTTTTCACTGTTGTATTGCTGGAAGTCTAATTTGAAAACTGCTTTTGTTTTATCTTAATACGCCACCTAAAAGCGGAGATATTATATGATCACGCATGCGAAATTGCAAGCAGAGCACTAGTAAAAAATAACTTAGGTAATTCGCCGTGTACTAGAGTACAAGCCGAGGTGTCTCAACGACCATCAGTCTAAGTTACCAGGTCATAGATCTTGTCACGGGTTACGACTCAACATAGTTGCCTACTAGATGGACTTGCAAAAGTTTTTCCTTGTATCCACCATTAACTTTACTGACACGATAAATCTTTAAGACAACACGCTTTTCTTTTTTTGTTCTGAGGTCAAATAATATATCATCCGGTATAAGTACACCTTTTTACTTTCACACAACAAAGTTATTTTCGGTTTTAGGGATCCGTGGGTGGAAGCGTTTTTTTTATTTTTTATTTTATTTTATTTTATTCGGGACATGAAACAGTAGTACATTATATATTACTATAAAGTATTATTACATAACAAGGAAGATTATACTACCTACTACAATATCCACAGCTTATTAAAATAATTACTGGAAGCCGCACGATGTGGTGACAAAAAGTTTACGCAATATAGACCGTGAAATTTACATCGTTTTGTTCCCGCCGTGTAGTGATAGTACCCGTCAAACTGAACAACTTTTCACGAAAAAAAAAATTCCTGCGACAAAAAAATTGTTGGCCTCCATACAAAGTGAGACTCCCGACCGACCCATTTTGTATGGAGAGACCAAAAATTTTTTTGTCAGAGGAATTATTTTTTTCGTGAAAAGTTGTTCAGTTTGACGGGTACTATCACTACACGGCGGGAACAAAACGATGTAAATTTCACGGTGTATATACTCGTAGATCTCGGACGCACTAGTTGACTTACTCAGTGTAATAATAACACTTCTTTTAAATTTATGGTAAAATAAATACAATATAATAGCTATCCAAACACTAATAGAAATAAATAGTACAAAATGCTAAACTAGAATCAAACGCAATAGTCGTAGTCGTAATTGTAGCATAAATTTCGTCTTTTCCGTCATGTCTAGCCAAACAGCGTGGTAACTCTTCTCTACTTATCAGATACCTACCACCACTCATAGTTCCTTTAGTACTAATTATTATCTGACACAAAGGTAAGTAAAGTAAGTAAAACACAAAACAAACAAACAATAGTAACCAAGGTGACACAAACATAGCAATGTAGACCTATAATTCAAATTAGGCGCCACAAGCAGAGAATCGTAATTGACTTCCAATATAGCACCTTGGGACTATCGGTACATAGGTCAGTAAATAGGATTATCATTACAAAGCCTAATTTACATTCTAACAATACAAATGTCGCAATACAACGTTTCTCATAATTAAAATGTCCAACTGTAAAATGACAGTACCAGACGAAGTTAGCATTAAGTTTGTGCGGAACCCACATTCAATTAAGTGAGGTATGCACGCGCTAACTACTCCGTAGATTTCACGTTGGTAATGTCCTAACATTTAGAGCTGTTTTGAGTGAAGTATTTCAGAGATTCATTCATTTCTTGACTGTACAAAGCGATGGAGATATGGAACGATAATTTGATGGCGCTTCTTAGTTGATAGCACGCCGCCTGCCTACGAATCAAAGAGTCGCGGGTTCAAATCCCGCCTAGAGCGTTCGTGTGATGAGCATTTGTGTTTACTTTGTTGCTGGATATTGTCTTTAAATATATGTATTATGTCAATACCATTGATACAGGCTCTTCCTAGTTTGGGATCAGATTGCCGTGTTAAAGATTTCCACACATATTCAAAAATATATATATGGAAGTCTATCTATCTATCGGCCTTTCATTTCAATATTTGGCACATAGAAGCCATTTACCATTAAGTATTATTCATCATCAATAGCTCATATACGTCCCCACCGAGGGGCTCGAGCCTACCCTGAATTAGGGCGATAAGACCACAGTCGACCACGCTGGCAAAGTGCATGTTTTCTCACGATGTTTTCCTTCACCATAAGAGCGTCAAATAAACTTACATATTTTAATAGTACATTGTTATATGAGGGTTGAAAGTAACTTATTTAGCGCTGAGACGGGGTTTGGGGCCTGAGCATAGTGAGGGCCCTAATAGTTCGAGGCACCAAATAAGTCTTTAACCAGAGGTAAACACTGTGCTTTTCATTACGAATACAAGGAAAGTAAGAATAAAAACACGAATTAGCTAAAGAAAAAATGAGTGACTTCCATATCTGAATCAGATGAACTCATTGTAAACAAACCCCTACAACTCGAGAAACAAATGATAATCGGATTGTTGCTTTCCCGCCAATTTTTTATTTTTTGCTGTTGCTGTGCCGGCCAGCTTTTTGAGCCATTATTTTTAATTTCCATCATTGAAAAATGTTACATATTTTGCCCATTTCTATTTATTTTAAGGAAATAGTTGAAAGTTAATTATCATAAAGTCATTTTAAAATATATATATTCTTTAATCAATACTTAACTTTATGTTATTTCAATTTAACATTGCGCTGTAATTGAGTGGCTGTATAGAAAGATGGATCATAGTTCAATAGAAATGTGAAATAAGAACCAGTTTTTTTTTTATAATTTGCCAGAATGAATGAAAATGAATGAATGAATGACAGCTGTCAGTTGAAAGTGATTCTCCCTCCGGGCTGAAAAGTATTACTTTCAATCCGCTCCTCAGGCAACTTCCGAACTACTTTCAGGGTATGAGTAATGAAAACTATTATTACCTTTTACTGCAGAAAAAAGAAGCGCAGGTATAACTGCGGGTGGAGGGGTATAATTCTCAGTAAATGTAGAGGTATTCAAATGATAAAACATAAAAAAAATATCAAAATTGAGCCGCTTGACAGCAACCAACCAACCAAAAGATTAAAAAAAAACATAACTCGATAACCCTTTGAAAGCTGATAGTCTAGTATATACACGGGAAGTTGGAACTGAACGAAACTCTATAATTGGTTTAGCCCCTCGAAAACGAAAGTAATATTATTATGAACGAGCTTTTAGCTAGCGACCCACCGTAATTTCATTATAACTGGAAAACAGACGGGATCCGCTTGGAAAAGCTTTTTGGAATATTTTAATGCAAAGTTAAGAGTTGTGACTGTTGAAGGCGAAGGGTTATAAAGTAAGCGTCCTTATTGTAATACTTGTGCTGCAATTTTTGGTGTTAAGGACTTGGTACCTGACTTAAACTTGTAACGAAGCATTCGTCCTCTTTCCTGTTTTATGACTGGCAACCTTTCTTGCTGGCAGTTTTATCTTTCATTTTAAATTCATTTTCAAATTTATATTTCTTACGTTTCGATTTTGCCTTTTTTCTGCCAAATTCTTCACTTCATGTTCTAATCTCCAACATAGTAAGCATGTCAATGTTACTATTTTCCAGTTATATAATACATTCCTATTCTTCGGACTGAACCCTGTTTTTTTTGCCACACCTTATATTATTAACCCCTACAAAATTCTTCGTGGCGGCTGCTGGGCCACAAACTCAAGTTACTCTCTGTACAAACAGCGGTACATTCAAGGACGTTAAAACGTCCTTGGGTACATTATGCCCGATCTATTGGTTCATCCAACTTGTCAAGTTAATATTTCACGTGTCTTAGAAGAACATAAAACAAAGACTTTTGAGTTATTGTAGAGTTTACTAACTAATTTATTTTTAAGAACAACAAGATGTACAATAATGTACATTATTTAATTTTCTCCAACACGCTCTGTAATGTGATCATTACTGCCAAAAAACAATACGCGAAGTGACTCATTTTTGGACGAAACATTGCCCCATACAAATCAGCGGCCAGAAATGTGCCCTCAAACGGCCTAGGCCGGCAAAGTAACTTTCGTCTAGAAATTTCAATGTTTTCGAGTCTTTTTACAGCATACTCTTATGTTCTAAATTCAAATTTTATATGAATCGTACATGAATCGTAGTGATTGGAGCTGGCTGTATGCTCTGTATGACACTGGCACAGAACAAAAAAAAGAAAAGCACGTAATATGGCGGTTTGTAATTTTCATCTCTTAATTTTATCGTACTATCTTGTTACTTATTTTTCATGATGGAGTTAACTTATCATTGAATTAGGGAAATATTACTACAATGAATGGTTTATGTAGTCGAAGTAGAGGTTAAAGTGATAAAGGTTAGAACTTATAAGTTTAGTACGATACGAGTAGTCATCCAAATCCAAGGTTCGTTAATTTTGTCATTATTTTATAATTTCCTCGCATATTTCAAAGAAAAGCACTATACAGGCCTCGGCCGCAATAACTCTTGCTGGACTCGTACACAATAAACGTGCCCTCGTCCAACAATAACTAATTTTGCGGCCGTGGCAGTAATGTACTATATTTATTTATTTATTTATTCAAATAGTACAACCACATCTTAAACATTACGACTATGCCTGACTAGGAATACATTCTTATGTTATTACGGCTGAAGGTTTAAGACAATTAAGGTACATAGCTTTTTCCAAAAATTAACAGTAGACATTAAATTATTACATTAAACCAATATGGCAGGGCTGCTTCACATACAAAAATAGTTTTTGGGTAGCTTAGTTTAGTGTTTTCACAACACAAGAGAAAATTAAAAAGAGATTTAACAGAAGCATCACAATTTAACTTTATTTTGGCATTTGTCCAAATAGAGATAAGCCACAAAAACGGATAAAATTGGTTTTGGTCATAAATTGCCGTTTATCAGCATTGATATGTGTAATGTGACAATACTACAGTAATAAAGTATACAATCTGATATATTTATGAGCCTGCGGTCTTTAATGGGATTATTTTATATAAAATCAATAAAAGTAGAATAGCTATCTAATTAAACTCACACCTTTATTTTTTAGGCCAATTTAGCGAAAAGGTGGACACGGAAAACATGAAAAGTGTCTAGGGATTAAATTTATTTCTTCACAATAAGTAAAAAGTGTCAGTGATCGGTTTCAATTTATTTTCTACTTTCTTCAAATTCTGAAACTATAAATACTGTTTTATTTAGGTACAAATGGCTTATTTTTGTGAAAAAAAAAAATAAGTTAACCCCCAGACACCTTTGATGAGTGTAGTACTTTTAAGCTAATGCAAGATTTTTTACCCTTCTGGAAAATTATGCAGTTTATGCATATACGCCTTTTAAACTATTTATCGATATAGAAGTAAATAGGTACCTACCTATTTACTTCTATATCCAAATGCGTTTAAAATGTGTTTATAAAGGTACTTCCATAATATAAATTAATATATAATACTACTTTCTCGCACTTGGCCAGCGTTAGACTAAAGCCTGGTACATCAGGGTAGGCTCAAACCCCACGGTGAGGACGTAATAAGATGACAAAAATACATCTAACTGAACTAATATGTTATGCCATGATGTGAAATGTGGTAAACCGTAGCGCGTAGCCCCGGGCGTATTTCAATGTTGATAAGTGGGTCACCTCTTGGCCTTTCAAATTAATTATTTTTAAAAATGCTCCGCTGCCAGTTACCGATGCTTACTTTCGCCACAAGTCTCCAAGTTTCCGTGGTGTAGCGGTTATCACATCTGCCTAACACGCAGAAGGCCCCCGGTTCGATCCCGGGCGGAAACATTTCTTTTGCATAGTGAAGTCTTTCTTTCTGCAATATTTTAAGCTGTGCAGAATTTTGGTTCTCTTATGACTTGCGACTAAGTAAATAAGAAGACCCAAATATTAAAAAAATGCCACACTACACTAGAAATGTGATTAAAGTGACCACAAAAGTATGAAATCAAATTGTTACGTGAAAGTTGATAAAAAACAACATTGAAAAAGGCTGTAAAACATGAGGTTGAGATCGTGCACTTTTAGGGTTCCGTAGTCAAAAAAGAACCCTTATAGTTTCGCCATGTCCTGTCTGTCTGTCCGTCCGCGGCTTAGCTCAGAGATTCTTAGTAGCTAGTAGAAGGCTGATATTTGGCATGGATTAATCATGCCGACAAAGCTGAAGAATAAAATCTCTAGAACATTATTTTTTAAAGTACTTCGTTGTATTTGGAAATGTGAAAAAAGTCACTGTAGTAGTGTATGATGAATTTAAAAAGAAAGTTATCAACAGGCTCTACCTACAGGTTATCGAATAATAGACCGATTTGTAAAATGTACTTGTACAAGTAGTGATTCGGTACATATCATAGAAAATATTTTGATGAATGTTAACTGTACGAGGGGTCTAAACAGGTAGCTAAGTAGTATTGGATTAACTACGGAACCCTACACTTTACGTGGCCCGACACGTGCAGTTTAGTGTGAGAATGTGTAACTGAAAAACATTCAGCCTGGGAGGTCTATATTTTCTGTACGGTATTCCTAGCATACCCACCTAGCCTAAAACGATACATACAAGGACGTGGAGATAGTAACCAATTATTCTGAAAATAGTCAGTTTTCTTTTTACTTAGGATATTACATTTCACAGTGCTGCGCTGTAGTCAATGATCTTAGGATTAGGATCCTATGTGTTATATAAACTGCCCTCCCAAGTGAACAAAAAAGGCGAAACATAATTTTATTTCTATAGTATTACTAAAATTTTAACAATTGAACACAAGTATTACGAGTAGGTATCAAACAGATAACATAATACAGTTCATCACTTTGAAGCACGGAGTTACTACATATCACGACCAAGAACGATATTTACATGCATGGTAAACAAGTTTCCGTGGTGTAGCGGTTATCACATCTGCCTAACACGCAGAAGGCCCCCGGTTCGATCCCGGGCGGAAACATTTCTTTTGCAAAAATGTAAGGACTTTAATTTGTTGTAATAGTATATGACGAAATCGTTTCATTTTTAAAATCTGATTTTATTGGTAGGTACTTTTTTTATAAGTCTATTTTGTGTCCCACTGCTGGGCAAAGGCCTCCTCTCTGTAAGGTCAGGCATCACGATCGCGAGCTAATATGGACCAGTCTTTAGCGCAAGCGTATTAATTTTGTGGCTAATTTCACCCAACTTTTAGAGTGCATGCACATGGGTTTGGACTTCTGCGCCTCTGACAATGACTATGTCTATGCACCGTCAAGATGGGCAGGATGCACATGTCGACGTGCTTGCTTGCTTGAGAGACATTGGAAGGTTGCCCTTCATTAGCTCCTTCCCGGGCCAGTAGCTTTTCCAGGAGTTGGATACGTGAGTAGCGGCGTTAGGGTAGGGCGCGGTTGGGAGGCCAGGGCGCCGGATAAAAAGGGGCGCCGCCCGCCGCCGCCGCCGCAGGTAGGGTAGAATGGAACGCAGTGTTCAATCCGTTCGATTGGAACACTGCATGCAGTTAGTTTTACCGGGAATCCCCGACTATAGAGAAACACAATTATCTATCTCTTTTTAACATTTTATTTAAAAAGAGTTGGCGTTATTTTTGACGAAGCGGTACACACTCAGCTTTTTTTCGTATGGAATTGAATTGCAGTTAGGGGGCGCTGTAGAAATCTCGCCCAGGACGCTGGTAGTGCTAAAACCGGCACTTACGTCTTTCGACCTCTTCGTCCTGCCTGCTTTCGAAGGATGCTACGGATATCATCCTTCGATTAGTCGTCGACATAATGTATTGCCGGCCCATCCACCCTATCCTCTGTTTCGTGTTATTGGACATAATCTGAGTCTTTGTCCTTGTAAGTTCAACCTCAAGGCTTTACCAAGCGAAGGTTGGTTAGGCGTTTGTCACAGACTGGTCTATCTTTGGACGACCAGGAAGATTAAATTTTCTTAAATATTTCCTCTAAGATGGAAGTGAAGAGCATTGGTGACAGAGGGTCTCCTTGTTTAACTCACGGTTTATTTTAAACGATTGACCAGAACACTGCAACTTTAAAAAAAAACTGTTTTCTTTTAGGATTCAAAAGCTTTTTGGTATTTGCTTTTTTTTCTTTTTTTTTCATAATTGTATCAAAGTAAAGGAAAGGGATGGAAGACGGGTGAATTCTATTCTATTTAGCTGTTCTTGGCTGCTTTCAATTACGATTATTATGGAACAATGAATACTACAGCAGATAAAGATGCACAGTTTTTATGACGCATAAATAAAAACAGCGTATTTTAAACACCTGATATCAAGTTTCCGTGGTGTAGCGGTTATCACATCTGCCTAACACGCAGAAGGCCCCCGGTTCGATCCCGGGCGGAAACATTTCTTTTGCAAATGAAGGAATTGCTCAAAGATAGATAGATCATATCATTAAAGACCTCTATAAACTAAAAAAATATAGAAACTCTCTTTTTATTTCAGTCGCAAGTTTCCTGAACCAAAAATCTTAATGATATATTTTTATTTAAATATACCTTCGACGTCGAGGTCTATCCTCGTAGACGTCGTTGGCGGGACGACTTGGACGCTTACCATATTAGTGTGACAATAACTTGTGATCGGGATGCCTGGCGTAATAGAGAGGAGGCTAAGGCCCAGCAGTGGGATACAATATAGGCTTAATAATAAAGATAACGTTGCTCAGAGGAGTAAGACAGTCATCTCTCCGAAACTGTTCTCCAACGCACTGGAGAATGTCTTGAAAATCCTAGACTGGAACAGATTGGGCATCAACATTAATGGAAAATATCTCAGTCACCCGCTTTGCCGACGACGTAGTGATAATGGCTGAATTGTTGGTTGAATTGTTTGTTGCAGGATCTGCAAAAAATGCTGCACAGTCTTAACGCTGCCTCATCGTCAGTCGGTCTCCGGGCGAACTTGGACAAGACTAAGGTCATGTTCAACAAACTAATCATTCCGGAACCGATCTCAATCAATGGCAAAGTGCTTGAAGTTGTCCAAGAATATGTCTACCTCGGGCAGACATTGCAGTTGGGTAGAGACAACTTCGAGCGTGAAATCGCAAGAAGAGTACAGTTGGGCTGGGCAGCATTTGGGAATGAATCATCCGGCAGAGGACCAAGGTGGTTGATATCGTCCAGAAATGTAGCAAACTAAAGTGGCAGTGGGCTGGCCACGTCTGTCGCAGAACCGATGAGCGTTGGAGCAGACGGGTTCTCGAATGGAGATCGTGTCTCGGGAAACGTAGTGTGGGACGCCCCCCTGCCAGTTGGACTGATGACCTGAGGAAAGTTGCTGGTGGTGGCTGGATGAGGAAAGCGGGTGATCGTGCGCATCGGCGTGCCCTTGGGAAGGCCTACGTCCAGCAGTGGACTGCAATAGGTTGATTGATTGATTGAATAACGAAAAGACCTTTAGAAGGTGAGCAGGGCTTAGGGTAGCATTCAAACCACAGGCTGAAAACATACTAAGCCCACATGAATGTTTGAAAATTTAACAACAATATCACACTAGTAAAACCTAATATGAAATGTGGTTCGTCAGACAACAAAAACTTGGGAATAGAAACATTTGGGATGACGTAGTCCACGTGTGGTGACGGCAGAGTAGAATACATTTGTCACCAACCCTTACTCTTCCCGTGGGTGTCGTAAGAGGCGACTTAGGGACTACACATTGAACAGGGAACGGGCAGCAGCGCTCTTTGATACAGTTACCTTTTAATTTAATCTGCGATATCCAACCCGCCTGCCAAGCGTGGAGATTATGGCAAAACCCTCCACTTAAGTGGAGGAGTCTCATAGTCCAGCAGTGGACTGTAACGGGCCGTTGATTTGATTTGATTTGAAAACCTAATAAACCCTATCTCCTACCGGCTACCTGTATTTTATTCAATGTGTTGCCGTGTTGGACGTTGGTACTAATTTATCGATTTAGGCATAGCTTTTGAGCCTCCCTCACTTCGTAGGGCGTCAAGTAGGCTCGTAATTGCATTAAAACCGTCTGCATTTATGGTACGATACGCTACCAATACCATTCAATGTGTATGCTTAAATAAATATGATGATGACCCTGTGTTCTCCTTTAATAAATAACTTTTAAAACTCATGTCAGAATATTTGACTCGCATGCACTGCTCGAAGGTATAGATATAAAATTTAACAGCGAATATATTGTCTGAGAAATTCATCAGAGTCATACCACCTAACAAAACCTAGCATTTCATATACCTACATATTAACATTAAAAATAAATTATGCACATTTTGTCCCTAAATAAGTATAAAATTCAGTATCAAACGGTATGATATGAATCAATATAAACACGTATGTATCAAGTTATCTGTGTAAATAATAATTTTCTAAAGTGTTAAAATGATTTGTTATTTGTATCAATTTCTCATAAACTTGGGCTAAATTAAATCTCAGTTCAATACAGCTATTCATTCGAATAAAGAACTTGTGTATCGGAAAAATATTCTTATTCGTTATTTATACCAAATTACTCGCGAAATCCATCTAAAAGCATTATTTACAAGGCAGATATTCGCCATCCAAAGTTAAATGTACCGTCAAAAATAAACAAGGACTGTCGGTACTTCCGTTTGCAAAGGCCGGTCCCTTCCGGTTCGCTAGATTTTCCATATTGTGCGCTCTACGTTCTAATTTCAAAATTTGTTTGTTTTCTCGCCTGATTGACTTGCGTTCTGCTGCAGATGTTTATTTTGTCCGAGTTTCTGGTTGTTTTTGTCTGAAGGATTGTGGGTAGGATAATCGAAATTAGGGGTGAGATAAGTAGGTATTGTTTGTTTGTTAAAGTGTTCAGTGCAGTTAATTACATTCTGTCTGAAGATCTGGTCTAGATCTAAAAGATTTTGAAGTACAATCTTTTTTAAGCGTGACTTTTTCCTCTATGAAGATCTAAAAGTGTTTTAGGAAAACATAGTACATATCTAGGAAAAAATCGTCTTTTTTAAACACGAAAATTACCTTCGATTATTCAACATCGTATTTTTAGGTAGGTTTAACTCACGATGACCGATTATGGTGGCTATTTACTACTTCAGAATAATATACCGGTTATTTTCAAAACTTACAATAGGAACATATGGTGATGGTGAGTTAAGGAGAAATCTTCATATTGTCTTCTAGATTTTTCCACAGCATTGTCTTAAAATATTTTATGCTTCTATTAACATCTTAAATTATAATACTGATACTGTTGACATGTAAATTTCTAGATTGTTGTACAATACCGTAACAGAATTTCTTAGACACGTCAATGTTTCCATTCAAACACAAAGGTTGTTTTTATTATCAAAATAATTTTGCGTAAAATTATTTTATGAATAAAGCTAGATGGGGTCACAGCTCTGAGATACCTATAACCGAAAAACTTAAAATATATTTTAAATACTTTTGCGCTCTCCGAATTATATCCTTGCGTTCCGAAACGCGCTGAAATCAATTAAAGCACACTTAATCGCGTTCCGAATTACTGTCAGCTGTCAAAACTCATACGTTTTTTTTGCTTTTCTGATCGCTGACAGCGCTGAAAGTCTGAATCGGAATAAAGGGTATATTTAAAGCGAAGTTGCATCAATACTTATCGTTATCTCCTCTATTTTTACCTCTGAACTCTCATAAAGGAATTGCCAAAAATCTTTAAAAAATTACGTCTTATTTATGAAAAACAAGAGGTACATAAAGCGTTGAATAAAAATAATTTAAATTTCAATACAAATATACGAAATCTAGAAGCACAATCGAGAAATGTCGATTTTGATGACAATGTATGTCGTCCGATACTTATGATGTCTATCCTAGTCGCATTAGACGCGACATACAGAACTCTACCACAGTACCTCACCTAAATGTATGTCTATTCTTCTATGTCCACTATGAAACACTGGCCCCGATTCACACTGTCACGCTCTAATCCTTAATTTAAGTTAGTCCATCCTTTTTACCTTTTAAAAATTGAAAAGGGACAGGAGATGGCCATTCTAATATTAGAGCTGTCAAACATCGAATTTAAACCTTATGGCCGTGTCGATTGTACAATTTTAGAGAGTACTTAAAACATGCGACTTAAAAATCTCTTAAACTGACAGCTATGCCCTTATTTTAGATTAACATTCGTTCATTCATCACCTCTCTTTCATTGGTCATAAAAACGAAAAGGATAGCTGGATTTTAAAATTAGAATTAAAGCATGACATCCCGTATCGAGGCCACAGTTGACCCACTGACCCGGCCAGTTAGGCAAGTTGAGCCGCTATGACCTATGACAGATGTTTTCACGGCGCAAATTGCTACAGCTCACGCGAATCTCACATAAATTTTGACGTTTGTGCCATGCAGGCGACTAGGGACGGAAGGGGGTTAGTGATTACATCTTAATACTAGTATCAATCTAAAAGTAAAACCTAAGCTAATAATAAACTAGTCGAGTTGTTTGAATAAACTATATTCCGTCAGGAAGACGCGGGTTCGATCCCCGCCATATCATCAGTACACGTGTTTTCGAATTCATGCGTACGTGGGGACGTATATGAGCTGTTGTTATTGATGATGATGATAAACCTTGAAAACATCGAAGGAAAACATCGTAATGTAACCTGCATACTCCTGCGAAGAAATTCAAAGGTTGTGCGTGAAGTCGATCAACCCGCACTGGGCTAGCGTGGGCGACTAAGGCCTGATCGTCCTTATTTAGGGTAAGCTCGAGCCTCTCGATGAGGACCTATATGAGCTGTTGATGATGAAGTCGAGTTGGCACCAAGTATGAATCTTATAATTACCCTGAACACCAGACACATAACAGACGGCTGTTATCTGAAGATCAAAAGTACAAATCTTTCCCAACTCCGGCTAAAGGGTAGGTAGCTGTTGTTGCTGATGAAGATGATGATGATGATGAAGATATGAACTGTGTTACTATCTATCACAACCTTTTTTCAAACATGTCCTTTTGTGACGTCACTCGAAGGCAGTGAAAAGGGTGACGGATGACCTTGCGTGTCAAAAGAAATTTAGGCGAGCTTAAACAGCTTAATTAAAAGGGTTAGGTCGGTTCTTGTATAAATTAATACTGTATATTATATAGTACCTAACACGTTATCCTTCCTTCATTTTACTAACATAAATGCAAAATAACAAGGGTATCACACCAATGTAACAAAAGAACTTTAGATAATTCTAAAATCAAAATAAAATAAATAGTCGTAACCTGTATGTGAATACAGACCGATAAAGTCTGTATTTACAACATTATTACAATTTTATAATAACACATCGACCCGAAGTGTTGTAGAAAATACGTATACCAATTTTCCAAATTAAATTAATTTGAGTAGGTTATTAAAGTTTGTCTCAAAGTGTGTTTCCAATATTATTTTGTTAAAAGAAATTTATTTATTAAAACAAAAATAGAACAAATTGTTTTCTTGTCTTCCGATACCTAAGTTGTCTAGCACCATTCACAATGTTTCCCCAACAGAAACGAGGATTTTTTAATAAAATCAATGTGTGTGGCACTACTATAACTGTTGGTGCGATCGCGTGGACTGAAACATAGGATAAGTGCCGCACAGGACTATTGCTGGGATTGGGCCGTCCGGTTGAGGGTCGTCGAAAAGAAACACCAGTATTCTGTGCAGGATCGCTTCCTCGGTCCGCTGTACCACACTACACCGTTGAGGTACTATTTGCACTGCCGCTGCTACCGTTCCTCTTTCTGTTTTCCTCTTGAGGCTTCCGAACTGTTTACTGTACTGTGAACCACTGCTTAAAACACACTGTCGGTGCAGCGGGCAGTGCTCCGTATTTATACTCCTACCCGTTAGGGTAAGGGGAGGTGAAGGCGGAGTGAGCGGGGCGAGGGACCGATGTTTGTTTATTAAACAATAGTTGTTTACAACAAATGACAATGGGTTGTTTACCTATTATTTTCTAGAATTTTCTAGCTAACTATGACGAACGTAAACAACATCGAATAACGTAAACAACATAAAAAACATCGGCTCTATACTATTCTTTACCCGACTAGATTAAGCGAAAAGGTGGGTAAAGTTCGAGAATATAAAACTGTAAGCTATTAAATATCTATAACTACTTAGGACACTAAAGTTCTTCCCTATAAACCTATAAAATACTATTCTAGCAAGAAAAACTAATCTGTTATACAACAGTGCCCTACTATCTACTTACTATAACTTAGCCTACGAGTTTAAATCAATAAACTTAATCTACAAAATCTATAAGGCTAAGTCTTATGCTAGCAGTTAATTAGAGGCCGTCCCGTACATTCTCCCGCCGTGCGTCGTCCGTCGCCTCGGTCGACGCATCCTTGTTCCGTGGAAGGGACGCCTCTTATGTTGATTGTAGCACGACGAGCTTCTTGGTCGGTCTGCGTAGAATGCCTCCTTTGGTCTTCACGTCTGCTGTTCTGACGATCCCATCTGTGCCAGGGTAGGTTGCGACGATCAGTCCGCGTGGCCATGTATTACGCGGCAGAGTGTTGTCGGCGATTAGGACGACGTCTCCGATGCGAAGTGCTGGTCCCTTGCTTCGAGGCTCCCGCCGGTTTTGAAGTTCGGGAAGGTATTCACGAATCCACCGGGACCAGAAGATGTCAGCGAGACGTTGAGATGCTCTCCAGTGTGTTCGTCCTATCAGGTCAGAGTCGTCGAACGTCCCTGGTGTTACTACTCGAGCAGATCCGCCCAGCAGGAAGTGATTCGGTGTTATTGCCTCTGGATCGTTTGGGTCTGTCGATACGTGGGTGAGTGGTCGACTGTTGACTGTATATTCGACTTCAGCGAGTAGTGTGTTGAGGACCTCTTCTGTCGGGTTTGTTTCTTTCAAAGCGACGTAGAGTGCATTCTTGACGCTCCGTACTAGGCGTTCCCAGGCCCCGCCCATAAATGGTGCTGCAGGGGGTATAAAACGCCAGCTGATCTTCTTGTTCGTCGCCTCTTGTTCTGTTGCTTGATCGATTGCTCGGCGTAGTTCCTTGTCCGCGCCTTGTAGATTTGTTCCGTTGTCGGACCATATCTCTGTTGGGCAGCCGCGGCGCGCTATCATTCGACGAAGCGCCATGATGGCTGAATCTGTTGTGAGTGAGGCGGCGATTTCCAAGTGGACGGCTCGCGTGGTCAGGCAAGTGAATAGTGCGACGTATCTTTTCTGTTTACTCCGGCCCACAGTGACTGTGAGAGGACCGAAGTAGTCCAACCCAGTATAGGTGAAGGGGCGCTGATGGTGTGCTAGGCGCGCCAGCGGATGGTTCCCTGTCGATGGTTGAGGCGGAGCTGTCTTCCTCAGTCGACATGGCAGGCATCTGTGGATCACCATGCGTGCTGTTGGCCGCAGTCGAAGTATCCAATAATGCTGGCGGCATTCGTTGATTGTCGTCTCGACATTGGCGTGGTGCAGCTGCCTATGTGTGAAGTCGATGTAAAGCTTTGCCGTCGTATGGTTTCCGTCGATAATCGCTGGGGTCTTCACCTCTTCCTGGATGCCAGTTGTCGCGGCGATACGGGAGACGATCTTGATGACGCCGTCGACCAATTGAACTGCAAGTGGGCGTAGGCGGCTGTTCGTCGCGATATCACATCCTTGCTGTAGCGCTGCTATCTCTTCTGGGAACGAATCTCGCTGACTCGCTCGCTATGATGAGCAGCTTCTCTGCCTTGACCATGAGCCCGGCTTCTATTATTCTGTAGCTGCGATCAGCTTCTGTTGGCTTCATGGTCACCTGCGGCTTCGGCTTGCCTGTTTGTTTTCGTCCCCAGGCTGGATCAGCTTCTCTATTCTTTTTCGTGCGCTTGTAGTTTATTCTTTCTTTTTTCGGACGACAGAGTGCTATGAATTGAAGCACGCGCGCTGTGGCTCGAAGTAAGCGTTCCCACTTCGAAAATCGGTTGCTATCGGGGATCGCGTCTGTAAGTTTCGATGTTGCCTGCTGTCGAACGTAGTTAGTCCTCTCTTCCCCAGTTTTCTCCTCGGACTTTTTCTGTTTGTCTTCAGGCCATGTTGTCGGATCTTCGAGTAAGAAGGGTGGTCCCCGGAACCATCTGTGCTGTGCGTCGAAGTCGCCCGGTACGTTGCGGGTGGCGTCGTCAGCGACGTTGAGCTTGGTAGGTACCCAACGCCACTAGCTGAGCTTGCTGTTTTCTTCTATGGCTGCAATGCGGTGGGCGACGTAGGGCTTGTATGAGCGCGCGCCTGTCTTCAACCATGTGAGTACTGTTCGGCTGTCTGTCCAGTACGTGACGGAGTCGGGTTTGCGATCGTGTTCGTCGATGACTGTCGCGGCCATGCGACTTCCCATAACGGCGGCTTGTAGCTCGAGACGTGGTATCGAGGTCACTTTGAGTGGTGCGACCTTTGACTTTCCCATGACCAGGGAAGTGATGACGTGGCCGTCCGGTGCGGTGTGCGGCGGCGAAGGCGGCCTCGCTGGCGTCGACGAACACGTGTAGTTGTAGATCCGATGCGTCGCTGTAGTGTGGGTGGCAGCGCGGCATAGTGATGCCGGCTAGCTTCTGTAGGTACCCCGTCCATTCTGTCCACTGTGCTGCGAGGTCGTCGTCGATGCGTTGGTCCCAGTCGGTTCCCCTTCGCCACACTTCCTGTAGCAATTGCTTCGCTCGTGATATGACCGGTGATGCGAAGCCCAGTGGGTCGAAGAGGGACATGACGATTTTCAGTGCTTCTCGCTTGGTGGGGCGCGTGTTCTGTAAGATGTCTTGCGGTAGGCGGGCGAGGTCGAGATTGAAGGCGAGCTCGTCTGTGTGTGGCTTCCATACGAGCCCGAGCACGCGTTCCGTCGTAGTCCCGCCGTCCAAGGTGACCGGTTGAGACGCTGTAGTCGTCTCGGCGAGGGCGGCGACAATCTCTGCCGAGTTCGATTTCCATTGTCGTAGCTCGTAGTGTGCTTCGCTGTGTATGTCGCGCACCCGGCTTGCTGTAGCTATTGCTTCGTTGACTGTCGTGAAGCTCTGTAGGTAGTCGTCGACATAATGATTTCTTATCACGGCGTTGTAGACGTCTGGCTCCTTTTCTTTATAGCGCTCCGCGTTGACGTTCTTGACGTAGATCGCCGTAGCCGGTGATGACGTAGCGCCGAAGATAAGCGACGTCATTCTGTATTCGCGGGGAGGGGTGTCCCCCCGCTCTCCTCCTCTCCATAGGTAGCGCAGCGCATCTCGATCTTCTTTTCTTATTTTGACTTGCATAAACATCTCTCTGATGTCGGCGGAGACGGCGTAGCAGTGCTGGCGTAGTCGCATCAATACGCCGGGCAGCGACTGCAGAAGATCGGGACCGGTAAGGAGATAGTCGTTGAGCGACACCCCTTTCGTCTTCGCTGCTGCGTCGTGGACCACGCGAACCTTGCCGGGCTTCATAGGGTTCAGGACGGCAAAGTGTGGTAGATACCATGTCCTTTTTTCGGTGCAGTCGGCGGGTGCTGGCTCGGCATATCCCTTTTGTATGAGCGCTTCCATCTGTTCTTCGTATTTTTTCTTGAGGAGAGGGTCCTTGTCTATCTTTTTTTCTGTAGTTTGAAGTCTCTTCAACGCGTTGTCGTAGTTGTTGGGCATCGGTGCATCATCGGTGCGCCAGAGGAGGGACGTTTCATAGCGGCCGTCTTCGCGTCGTACTGTGCGCTCTGCTAATATGTTGAGCGCACGTTGTTCCGGATCGCTGTGTGGTCTTTTCGGTGTTATGGCGATTGACTCGATGGCGAAGTATTGGCGGAGCTGTTCATCCATGTTCTCTTCCTGGGTGACGATGTGGTTCACGTAGTGTACGCGCTTTCCGAGCGTGCGTGTATGTGCCCCGTGTAGTACCCAGCCGAGGGGGGTGAGGGACGCGACGGGTTGGTGCCGCTCTCCCCGCTTCGTCTCTGTAGCCAACAGCAACTCCCAATTATCTTGACCGATGAGAATCTTCGGAACGGCGTCGTGAATCAAGCGCGCGCTAATGCCCGCCAGATGCGGGCAGTTGATGACGTCACTCCTTTCGACTCGCTGTGGTGAGAGACGCAGGCTGTTGATGGTTCGCGCTTGAATGCTGACTTTGCTCGATGTCCCCTGTACTGTGATCTTCACGCGTTGAGACTTAGCTTCGCCCATTTTGTTCGATAGGGCTTCGATGTGTAGTGGGTCGATCGGCCCCTTTGCGCCGATCTTTCTAGCGATGGCGGCGTCGATGAGCGTGACTGTAGACCCGTCGTCGAGTAGGGCGTAAGTACTGTAGTCGCCCCGCGGTCCGGTGACGGTGACTGGAAGAATCTTCAAGAAGCTGTGCGTCTTCTCTGTTGTCCTGGCGGTGCTCACGACTTCTGTTTCGTTTTCGCCTTTCTTGACGAAGTGTAGCAGCGGGTGATGCGTGCGGTCGCAATCGTCGACTTTGCATCGCAGTGGCTTGCAACTGTGCTTCCGCGTCCTATATTTGAGGCATCTGAAGCATAGCCCTTTGTCCTTGGCTATGTCCCATCGTTCATCGACCCCTGCGTCGATGTATTGCGGACACTTCGTCGCTGCAGTGTGTCCGGGCTTCTGGCATACCGGGCACAGCTTTTCTGTTGCTGTAACTGTAGCTGTGGGCTCCACTGTGGCGGCGTACGTCTTCTGTGGTGGCCGCCGTGGGAGTGTGCTGTGGGTTGCCACGCGTTGAGTGGGCGCGGCCATTGTAGGTTGCTCGGGTTGAGCGTACGGGGCGCAGCGTTGGGCTTCGCGTTCCAAGAAGCGAGACAACTTCAATAGCTCGGCGTCGTCGTCCTCTGGCTGGAAGGCGGCGAAGTCCTACCATCTGTAACGCAGCACCGGTGTAAATTTTTCTATGGTGAGCTTCGTAATCTCCGGGTTGTACAAGTAGTGTTGCTTCTTCAATGCGCGGAGGGTGGCCACGATGTTGTTCACCTTTGTGGCGAACATGCAGACATCTCTGGCGGAGTCGGTGAGTCGCGGTAGGGCTCGCAGACGATCGAGTTCGGCCTGTGCGATGGCGTCGGGGCGGCCGAAGCGGGACTGTAGTGTCTTCATGACGTCATGCGGGTCCGCGTTGTACATAAGCAGGTTTTCGACCGCTTCCCTTGCTGTTCCCTTGAGGCTCTTGCGTAGGCGGGCGAGATTCTCGACGTCGTTGTAAGAGGGCGCTGTTGCAGTGTAGGCTGCGTTGAATGATAGCCACTCTTGATGTGACCCGCTGTAGCTCGGTAACTCGAAGAAGTTACGTGACGTCGGACGTGTTGATTGCGCAGCGAGTGTGATGGCTTGCGCGAGCTCGGAGATGTCGAGGCTCTGCTGTTTGACTGTCATTTCCCGCGCTCCCGCCGGTACACAGACAGGGGGGGAACACTCCCCGCACTCCGGTTTTGCTGCTGCGGGGGCGCCGGGGGGGTGTGGCATCTTCCGTGTTTCTGCCTTCTCGTTTTGAGGCAGAGGTGGCAGCTCTTTCTGCGATAGGGCTGTAAGTTGATGCTGTAGACTCTGGTCGACCCAATCGGCGACGCGGCGTTGTGACTCGTTACCGCCGTTGTCTTCCTGTATGTCCTCCTCTTCCTCAGAGCTCTCTGCTTCAATGCGGGCGATGCGGGCGAGTTCATATTCTATCTTCAGGCGGAGGAGTTCTTCTTTTCGTATTGCTAGCTCCCGTGCTCGCATTGATCTTGCTTTCGTCGATGTTGATGCTCGGGATGCTGCAGCGTGGCGCGCGGGGAGGTGCGCCTGAACGGCGGCGGCGGAGGGGCGGTCGGAGTGTGCGGCAGTTACACCCCGACCGTCTTCTGTCGGGTAGGGCTCTTTCATTGTGGCCCCGTCTGTGTTGCTGGCTCGCTGGACAGCTTCTGTGGTGCCCTGGTTGCCCAGTAACGTCGGGCAGAGGGGCGTCTGTTTCATGATTCCGCTTGCAGTGGAGTGGTGGGGGGCGACCTTAATGGGTGCGTCCTTGACGGATGGCTCGGACGTTGACGTAGTCTGTTCCGCGTGTGCGTCGGTGTCTTCGATGCTGTTGCCTCCTAATGTTGCGATTTCACCGGTGTGACGGTGATCGGTGTGGCTGCCTTTTCCGCTTCTGGTGACGACCATTCTTCTGTATTGACCGCAATCCGGCTCGAAGGACCAAAATGTGTGGCACTACTATAACTGTTGGTGCGATCGCGTGGACTGAAACATAGGATAAGTGCCGCACAGGACTATTGCTGGGATTGGGCCGTCCGGTTGAGGGTCGTCGAAAAGAAACACCAGTATTCTGTGCAGGATCGCTTCCTCGGTCCGCTGTACCACACTACACCGTTGAGGTACTATTTGCACTGCCGCTGCTACCGTTCCTCTTTCTGTTTTCCTCTTGAGGCTTCCGAACTGTTTACTGTACTGTGAACCACTGCTTAAAACACACTGTCGGTGCAGCGGGCAGTGCTCCGTATTTATACTCCTACCCGTTAGGGTAAGGGGAGGTGAAGGCGGAGTGAGCGGGGCGAGGGACCGATGTTTGTTTATTAAACAATAGTTGTTTACAACAAATGACAATGGGTTGTTTACCTATTATTTTCTAGAATTTTCTAGCTAACTATGACGAACGTAAACAACATCGAATAACGTAAACAACATAAAAAACATCGGCTCTATACTATTCTTTACCCGACTAGATTAAGCGAAAAGGTGGGTAAAGTTCGAGAATATAAAACTGTAAGCTATTAAATATCTATAACTACTTAGGACACTAAAGTTCTTCCCTATAAACCTATAAAATACTATTCTAGCAAGAAAAACTAATCTGTTATACAACAGTGCCCTACTATCTACTTACTATAACTTAGCCTACGAGTTTAAATCAATAAACTTAATCTACAAAATCTATAAGGCTAAGTCTTATGCTAGCAGTTAATTAGAGGCCGTCCCGTACACAATGTATTGTCCCTTATCGATGCGTACATGCGAGGGGTGAGCGCAACACGATTGCAACGCACCAATACTTACTATCGGACGGTATTTTGATTTTTTCTACTCAACTTGGTGTAGGGGAAACGATAAGAATTTACGTACGTACCTACATGGTGCGAGTCATGGGAAATTAGTTTTTTTTAGTTTACTAGACTTACTCAAGATGTTGTCTTTCTTTGGCACACTATTGTAACTTGAGCAAAAATAGAAAGAGTAAAACATTTTACACGAATCTTTATTATTTAAGCTCGTCTACTTAGATGTCATTTTACCTACCTAGTGTTTCACAATATTTTAGCTTCACCATTATCTTCGGAAGCTAAGATGGTGTACCTTTTCATTTTAGATAGCATTAAGAAATAGTAATTATTTTTCTTGTATTTACTTGTATAAGATTAAGATAAGATAAAGCTGACACGGTCACTTTAGGTGATTAAAAGTCCCTAATAAACTACAGAATAAAAAATATAAAAAAGTTTATACATCTAATACTTTAATTTACTTATTAAGCTCCATGTATAGATAATTATAGAGACCTTTGTGGGAAGCTTTTGACTAACAGTTACCTCCCTTGACTGAAATGACGATGATGATTATAAAGCTTCTTAGCAAAAAAGCTTTCAAACGTGTTTCGCGTGCTTTATTATTGACCAGACCATTAGTCTTTTAGATAATTTAGACATAATAATAGTATAAATTTATTTCTCCCAAAGCTTAAAATAATTAACATAGCATTGTAAATTTATTGAAGTTAGCTTAAGTGGGAGACTGGTGTCCAAGCTAGGTTAAAAAAACCTGTATTAAGGATCACCAGGCCACCAGGTTTATTACATGAATAAAACAAAAAAAAACAATTTACTTAAATATTTAGCTGTAACTACGTTAAGTTAAGCAAGGTAAGTAATCAAATAATGAGATGAGGAAAATAGGAAGAATCAAAAAGTGTCTGTGGGTGCGTGCTAGTGTATGTGGATGCTTGTGAGTTTATCAGTGTGTGTGTGTGTGTGTGTTGGGGTGCGTGTTTGTGTATGTGTGAGTGGGTGGTTTGTGAGTATTTGTATGTATGGACGAGAGCATGAAAGGGACTGTTGAATGATATGACATACAGAGACAACTTAATCACTTTTTTAACACTTTATTTACGAGTATAATAAAATATGTGAATCGTTTTAAAATGTGAACCAGTTTGTTCATATTTAAAAATAGAATCGCACCATTTTATAACTTACACCCTCTCCTATGCCTATGTGTAGATTTTCATAGCCGAAGGGTAAAAGAATTTTTGTGTCCCATTCGACATCCAATAAATACCTTGTTAGCTATCGGCCCTTCACGAAGAATACAATTTGTTTCGGGTACATTTCAAATTGGTCTTTATTCAGGGTATTGCATTCATTGAAGTGGAAGGCTAAGTTACCTTCACAAGAGATGGAAAACTCGGATATACAGCCGAATATTGTAAATAAGGTAATAGGGCTTACTTTTTGTATAGGTACAGTGAAAAGCACATCAAGTTATACCCCGGCGTATCTTGCGCGTTGGTAATGGTGTCTAGTTTGCAATAAAAATGTATAACTTGATGAGCTGTCTACTGTACAGTGTACATTCCGCATCATGACCAATGCAAACTCTACCAAAATCTATAAAACATTCACCGTTTTCTTAAGACCTGAATCAAGAAGACCATTTCGATGTAATAGCTACACAAACACAATTTAAAAAAATATTATTTGATGTTCATTGCATTTATTGAGGTCCGGTTTTTCAATGTCAGGTTAATTAGCTACAAAATGAAAATCATAATGAAATGATGATGATGTTGATGATGTGAGGTTTGTACTTGTAAAATTGGAGCTCCGTATCAGTATGATCTTTACTAAATTGTCTTCGAAATCATAAGTTCTACAGGGGGCCGTATCACGAAGCTACAAGTTACAAATTACAAGTACAATTTGATGTACATTGCGTACACAATGAGGTAAAATGATAAGGGCTTCCAGTTTTGGCGAATTGGCTACGCAATTAATATCGAATTGTAACTTGTTACTAGTAAATTGTTGCTTCGTGAAACGGGGCCTAGATCGTTACATGTTTCTCTGTGTTGCTCTATTCCTGAAACCAAGCCTTTCAACATTGCAAGCAGTACTATTTGATTATTTGTATTAGGTAAGTAGGCATGTAAAATTTTTCGTGATATTAGATTGCACTAACAAAATCGACAACAATTTGTAATAACCCCAAAACAGCACAAAAAGCCAACACAGCTGCCAAACAGGGTCACACTAGGCCACTCCGTAAATTCAACAAGGTCGAACGTGTACCACGCCTTGATGCATGACCCGATACATCGTGGCACGTGATTTGTGTGTGAATACACCCTTACGGCAAAGAGTATGTATGCATTTTATAGAATGGTAAGTGTAATAAATTGTGATTTTACTGCTACCTAAAGTGCAGAATTCTGTGCAAGTACCTATATAAGCAGTAGAATAACACTAGGTTGGTACTGTACTGGCCATGCTTACTCGTACTGTGATGAATTTCCCTGGCATTCTAAAACTACAATCTCTATTTTATAGGTAGTTCCTTGACAAACGTCATTTCATTTAATATATTTTTTGAAAGGGTTATGTGTGATTTTCACCAATAATCTACTATATAAAACTGAATGTTTGTTCTTCAATAACTAGAGAACGGCTGCACCAATTTCGATGGGGCTTGTACCAATCGATATAAGAGATTACTATCCAGGTTAAAGGCTACTATATTAAATTAATAAATGTTGTGAAATAAAGAAAAAATAATATTTCATTTAAAATATTTTTTGCGAGTAGTTTGACCTTTACACTATGTTTACACTAAAAAGTATGGTGATTGTCATAATATAATGTTTCAGTCCCGGGCGTAGCCGGTTAGAAAAGCTAGTAAGTACATACTATAATGGGCTCGCGTGATCGACTAGGTCTAATCACCGTGTAATCACTGGGAACAAGGTGGCCGTAAGTCCTACGGTGGTGACATGATTTTCAGCTGGTAACGAACGATTCTGGGTATTAAATTTCATTTTTCTGTAAACGGCACGTCTCGTCTGCTTTTTAATCTTTGACTGATATTCTATCTAAAGGGTATTCTCGTGGCAACAAAACGTCGTAAAATAATACGATTCTATATTTCACCTTTGTTAACGCGAGTCTTGCAAGAAATTGATTCTGACATTCTCCCTCAGGATAACCGTAGCAATACTTCCTTTACCTACAAAATAAGATACCTATAGAAACCGATTTATAGTTAATAATGGCCTCGATTCGGGATGTCATGCTCTAATTCTAATTTTAAAATCCAGCTATCCTTTTCGTTTTTATGACCAATGAAGAGGTGATGAACGAATGATATTAATTTGAACGAATGATAACTTAAAATAAGGGCATAGCTGTCAGTTTTAAGAGATTTTTAAGTCGCATGTTTTAAGTGCTCTCTAAAATTGTGCAATCGACACGGCCATAAAGTTCAAATTCGATGTTTGACAGCTCTAATATTAGGATGGCCACCTACTACTTACTTACTTACTTTTCTTACAATCTCATCAGCTAGCCGGCTCAATTTTTACGAAAAGTTTTATTTATGCAATCTAGGAAAAATTCCAGAACATAAGTTGTAGCAGTTTCATGGGGGGTTTTGCGTTATTTCACACACGTTGTATTAGGTATAAAGACGCCAGTATTATAGTAGGTGCTCTGTGGTATAAAGACTATAAGGTGGTCGCTGGAGGTGATCACACCTGTCAGGAGAATAGAAAACTACATAATTGTACACTTAGTTGAATCCAAATATAAACTGAATAAATAAATTGGTTATCACAATGAAATACGCCCAAATTCATAACTCCCTCTATGTGATTAAAAAGTAAATTATTATAAGTAAAAAATGTAGATATTACCCATGTATTTCGTGGTATATACTTCTTTACCCAAAAATGCGTCTTATCGGGAAAATAAAATTATAATCAAATAAAAAAAAGTTTTCGAAATACGCCATCTATTTTTACTTTGTACGTACTTTTAAAATAAGCGACATCTAGAGATGTTTTATCAAACTACTTCATTGGCTGCTTTCCGAACGAAAACGTCAGTTAGCAGTGTGGTAGGTCTACATAAAATTTTTGAACTAAAAAGGGATACCATCGTTTCAATTTATCTCCCTAATAATATGATAAATAATATTTTCAAAATCATTCTTGTGAATGAAAACAGGAAGCACCATGAAATTATTTTTTCGTTAGTAGATCATGCACTAGATTTTGTTGTTTTATATTGTATTTTTAAAAATCGTTCTTGTGAATAAAAACAGGAAGCTCGATGAAATTAATTCGTTACTATGTATTTTAAATCTAAAAGGTTTTTTTATTTGTTTGGAGCGCTTTTCTTATTGAATATTATTTTAGTAGAAAACTACATGAGTTTATTATTGTACCGAGTACACTGCTTAGTTGATTCTATAACAGTGAAGCAAAAAATAAATAAACAGAAGACATAAATTGGTTTAAGTAATATCTCACTGACAATAATAAAATACAAGAGCATTTAGTAGGCAAGCAACGATGTGCCTCAGGCTACCTATGAAACACTTGGGGGCAAGCGCTCAGTTACTCTGCACAACTGGGTTGGGTTATTGTTTATTTTCCTATTTTTTTAAGATACCTACTCATTACGGGCAAACGACGCTACCAGGGCCCCGTTTCATGAAGCTACAAGTAACAAGTTACAGTTTAACAATTACAAGCTGAGAAATCTCACAACTTACAATTATTAGTGTTTCACAAACCTGTACAAAAATCATAACAATAGTAAATTATCTATGAATGCATCTTACAAGGAAAATTATATCGATTTAACAAGTGTGGCCCACATCCTTAATTCACTCAGGCTGCGTTCCGAGACGCGCTGAAATCGATTAAAGTACCCGTAATCGCGTTCCGAATCATTGTCAGCCATACATTATTTTGCTTTTCTGATCGCTGACAGCGCTGAAAGTCAGATTTAGAATGCGCCCTCAATCATTCACCCTTTTTAAATTAAATGAATGAAAACTAAATTTGGTGTTCGTTTATTTCTTATGGATCAGAAAGAACTCAAAATGATATTTTTTAGAGAAATTCTCAAAAGGAAAGGTGTCCTTTTTGGGTACTTTTCTCCATGCATATTATGTCAGATACAGTGTGATATAATTGTGCTCCGGACCCAAGCCAGTTCAGAGCTACGCACAACTGCATTTTCACATCTAGTCCTTCAAAACCTCTATTTGTTGGATTGGACTAACATGGCTCCAGCATTCTGATCAATTCCCCCATCTTCTCAGGTTTCATCTGAAATCTTTCGTTGAACAAATAAATTATTGTAGTCATACTATTGTATTTAATTAAGCTACTGTACAATTTGTTTATTGTCCTTAATAAATAAAATAATCATCGTCTGAGTTTGACGATGACGAGTCCCACTCCAGCTGCGGGAATTCTGTTGCAGCATTGACATAATTTAATTTAGAATGTATGTTCTACCTTACTTTATTTTTTATTTAAAAAATCTGATGAAATACGAATGTTTTTATCACTTATTAATTGTTGTTACAACTCTACCTAACTAAAAAGTTAGGTAGACTTGTAGCAAAATTGACAGTTGCAAATAACAAAGTTACAACTTTACTCGAGAAACACTTGTTCGATTTAGCGAATTTTGAACAATAAAAAAAATAAATGTCTATGATTTGTAAATTTTGTACTTGTTGTTTATAAAGTATCAATTGTAAAAAATAAACTTTGTGAAACACTTGTAGCGAATAATTTTGCCACTTAAGGTCAATGTTGCCATTTATTTCTATAAGAATTGTAACTTGTAGCTTTGTGAAACGAGGCCCAGGGAAGATTTCTAAATTCTTTCCTCTGCAACCCCAACCCGTACATTTTGAAAAGGGGTGAAATTTGAGGCATATAAATTTATGATTATTATGTCATACCTTAGTTTATAGTACCCAGAGATCCCGAGGTTAAACTTGACAAAACGAGCAAACTTCCCGAAAACAAAGGAAGTTTCTAAAACTTGGTAACACATGTATGACGTTATCTGCGTCAAGGTATCGATCGCGTCTCATAAAAATAATACAAACACTTGTCGATTCATATCGTAATCTCGGTTCAAACAACGCGACAGTTACATTTAATATCGGGAAAATTAATTTTTACGCCAACTTTAACTCAAAATATTCGTATAAAGTGCTGAAAATTGCCGATAAATTGTTCCGAACTTCGGGTCAGAAAATAAGTGCTGCAAGTTTTCCTCTGCTAATTTTCTTTGGAACCAATATGATTAAATTGATTTTTACGATTTTCGTGACTCTCTCAACAACTGGGCACGCATACGAAGTCGATACCTATGATTTTTTAATGCCAGACGTTTATCCCTACAAGGTGAGTGTTTAATCTTAATTTTTCCTCCTAGTAATTTGTTAAAAACATTTTTAGGAGAGTGTTTATCTTTATTTTTCCTCCAAGTAATTTTGCTAAAAACATTTTTTTTAATGTAAAAAATTGCTACATGCTATACTTACTTGATATAATGTTTTAAAAGCAATCACTGGCTGGCTGTGATTATAAATATTATATTGTGACATCAAACCTGTTCTACTTGTACTAGGGAATTCCCAGTATCAGTACTTATCGTCTCAAGGAAAATACACTAAAAATGTTAGATTTCTGTTTTGTTTGTACTTTACTCACCTAAGTATATTTTTTTTTTTCTGCCAAACATCCTCTAAATAATAATAAAGATGGTCTTATAAAATTTTATTTTGAGTAGGCAATTGTTGTATTTTATTATGATATTGTTGGGATTTCTTATTGTGGTGAAAGGATTAGCCAGTGAGCGTGAGAACTCTCTGACTGCCCAGGGTGCGCCGGACGTACGGATTTTTCTGTACTCCACTTGGGGAAGCTCCTTTCATGCACCCCTTTCTTTCTGAGAGTCTACCCGCTGGACATAGATTACCATAGCCGATCTGGAAGTCTTTAAATCAACTTCGGACTCAGGTCAGCCGGAGCAAGGAAAATATGTTCAGGTGGGGATTCTCGGAAAACCCAAACATAGACTGTGTGCTTGGAGCGGTGCAGTCCATGACTCATTTAGTGTCCTATCCTGCCTGCCCTGTCACCTGTTCGCAACAGGATTTAATGGACGCCATAGTGCAGTCAAAGTGTCAAAGTTCTGGGCTAGAAAAGTTTAATTTGTCATTGACACGCAAAGAAGAAGATGACATTGTTAATGTATGTGTAGTAGATTAAGGCCTGAATGCAAACAAATAGCTTTTATTGCCGTGATCTTAAGTATAAATAAACTGCTGTAGAATTGTATTTAATTATAATTTCATATAACATTTATTTTATTTATTATATTACATTTCTAACGATTCTGTCTCCTAGCAAAAGACTTTGTAGATTTTTTGATTTATTTAAGAGTTCTCCACACTTTCTTCATATACACTAACATTGTCACAATTTACGG
This sequence comes from Carpatolechia fugitivella, assembly GCA_951230895.1. Classification (NCBI taxonomy): domain Eukaryota; kingdom Metazoa; phylum Arthropoda; class Insecta; order Lepidoptera; family Gelechiidae; genus Carpatolechia; species Carpatolechia fugitivella. The sequence goes on from OX579646.1 coordinate 5,396,058, forward strand.
AGAGGGTTCTTTTTTTTCTTCAGATATATTTTATTGGCATCCTCAATGTTGATGTGAGATTTAAAGAACTTCATGATTGACCCAATCTTTTAGATAATCTGTTCGATTATTTATTATGAGGTAATAATAAGTTATCCACCTATTTAATATTCTTTCATGTTTCCTAAGGGCAGAATATTAGTATTCATACATTAAAAAAAAACTGGCAAATCCATTTGTTGGCAATAACATTTTTGTTGCGCAACCATTATCCGTCCATGTTGTGGTATAAAACATTAGTTGAATTTGTATCTGACTTGTACCTACTTTTTAGTCTTGTACACAGTAAGAATAGTGCACCTATAGGAAACTGGTAGAACTTTCTAGTATACGAAAGGTAATGTCTCATTCATACTTAAGTTGTTAGCAAACATGTTTTTCTCCTCTTTTTCTTAATTTGTTTTGCTTTCACATATGTACTTAATTGAAATATTATATTATCATTACCTATATATTGTGTCTGGAAGTTGATTTATAATTAAATGGAAGTGTTTATTGTTTGGGATTTTTTTCCCATTGCAATCTCCTATTTTTTTTTCATCTAACAAATAAACATCCATAATTTTAAATGTTAGTGAGATACATTATTTACTTTTTTATGGAAATGTAAAAATCTTTTTTGTTTATTGGGTCGTAATTAGGTACCAGGTATTTATTAACATAGGGTTCTTCATTTTTTTTAACTGTCTAGCTGCAGTTATTTAACTGTGCTTTATATACACCTCTCAGAAATGAAAATGTAGATAAATCTCTGTAAATCCGTAAATAAGTTATAGCTAGTGAAATCCCAATACTGTCTACTCCATTTCGGTCTGATGTCACTTTTAATTAGCACATTTTGTATTCTGCGTAGGAGTTGTCCGTGTGGGTGTTTATCATTCACTTCAATGGATATTTGATTCACTATCAGCTAACAACTATTGACAAGTATTGATTATTGCAGGATGAACTCTACTTGTGCACACCAATCAGGATTTCGCCGGAGACCAATTATTATATAGGTAAGTTTGTAGATAATAAATAGTACATGTTTTTTGTTCATGTTGGAAACCTATGGAGGAGGCCTTTGTTCACCAGTAAACGTATTCCGGCTGAGATGATGATGATGGTGATGATGATGATGATAATACGTTTTTTGTAAATTCTCGTATCTTTAAAAATATTTCAAATTGTTTTATCATAAGCATAACTAAATTTTTATCTTGAAATGCTATTTCATTAAACTATACTCACCGGCACATCTAACCGCCCACCCTTGTATTTCGGGTTAATTTTAAATTACGCTGATTGTTAGACATAACAATTGATTTATTGGTAATTTTACGACAAATTAAACACACTTAAATAAACGTTAAATTAACTACTTTTTAACTAACATCAGCTGTAAACTAATAGAATTATAAAGAATCACGAGTATTCCCTGAAATGAAGGGTGCCCACCACGAAACAAGGGTGGTTATTTGTGCCGGTGAGTATATGTTTTAATGGATTAATGTATAACTAAATAAAAACTGCAACACTTGAGTGGTCCTTCCCGCGCTAGGTCGTTACTCTTGAACCTTTCGTCTCAGTACTAAGAGCAATTTTCTTCGCCCACCCACTGCTACTCTAGTAAGGTAGCGTGGGCAGACCTCCCACAAGGCAGACAGACGATCTGGGGGCCATTTCACGAAGCTACAAGTTACAAATTACAAGTACAATTCGACGTACATTGCGTAGACGATTAGATAAAACGATAAGGGCTTACATTTTAGACGAATTGGCTACGCAATGTATATCAAATTGTAACTCGTTACTAGTAACTTGTTGCTTCGTGAAACGGGGCCCTGGTGAAAATCGCGGGAAAACGGAAAACAAAACAAAAAAAAACGCAAAAACGGATTATTGTAGATATTTTAGGGAAGGCTTTTGTCCAGTTGTACGATGATTGGTTCTTTTCTTATCTAATATCGTTAAGAATAATTTTACGCTATGATTTAACATAGGAGCGAGTTAAGTAGATTCGTTGAGGGCTACTAATGCTAATACATAGCTTGGAATTATATTCCTCGTCAACTTCCTACTTTAAATGACAAAGACGTTTGTTATTTGTTGTCTCAAATCATTAACATCTCTAATGTTAAAGATACTTATACCTATAGTAATTAGTATGGAATATTAATACTTGTAGAAAAGGTATCGTTATTTAGCATATTTTCATTCATTCATTCTTAACAATTTAAGCCTAATTATAAAATTAATATCCCATTATATAATTTTAAACTTTCGCGGTCATTATCATAACATTTATATGAAACATTTATATGAAACAATATCCCATTAGTTTTGAGTGTATTGATAGCGAATTAAAAAAATTACTGTTTGCAGTGGGGTTCCAACCAAATGCGACGATGCACACCGCCCACCACATGCTTCTCTATGGCTGTACGGAACCAGGAACGAATGAATTAGTTTGGTAAGAGGGAATAACGACCAATGAATGAAACGATGAATACCTGATTGAATTTTCAAACCAGTTTGCGCGCATGTCCATACATTTTAAAAAGAGCTTTTTCATTACAATTCGGCTCGCAAGAAGCGGTTTTTTTTTCGGTTCTGATCATAGTTTTGACTCCTGCTCAATTATCAGACTGATTTGCTTCACTCTTTGGTCCTCGATCTGGTTTCGCTGCATTTATTCACAACTAGCTTTCCGCCCGCGGTTTCACCCGCGTTAAATGAGATTTCCCGTGGGAATTAAGTGGTAAAAAGTAGCCTATGTCCTATTCCAGGGCCTAACCTAAATGTGTGCCACGTTTCATCCCGATCCGTCCAGTGGTTCAAGCGTGATTTGGCAACAAACATCCAAACATCCAAACTTTCGCATTTATAATATTAGTAGGATTTATGCACAAGAAAGAGCATCGCGCTTTACTCGCCACGCGCTGCTTGGGATTAACCAGGTTTATCCCAGAAGCGATATCGCTCGTAAGTCGGTTTCGCTTTACGAGTGATTCGCCTGGGATCTGGTTTGAAACCGAAATTCACCAGGTTAAAAAAATGCCGGTTTCCAGCCTTCATAACGACTACTTCTGCAGATAATAGGAGAGCTTGACAGTTCTTCCGAAGCACGGTAAATTTTTCTGTAAGGACAATCAGGCCTTTCAGCCTGCAATGTCCAAAGTGGGGACAGTAGGGATTTGAACCCAGAACGTTTGACCGGGTTGAGATTAACCTAATATCACAGAGGCTGTTAAACTCGACAATTTTTACGGTTGTATAACGTGGTAGGTTAGGTATCATCAATCAAATCCCAACCCGCCAGCCAAGCGTGGAGATTATGGCAAAACCCTCCACTTAAGTGGAGTAGGCTCATAGTCCAGCAGTGGAATGAAACGGGCCGTTGATGATGTGAATAGTAAAGTAGCTACATTACTTACCTAACCAGATTTCAATTCTATTCATTGGCAATTAGGTCTGAATGATGTTTATAAATACTGGTACGAGTAATTTCAAGTGTAATGCACGTGTTAAGTTATATAAATCTACTGAACTGGTAGTTTTGGATGATTGGTTAGTAAGGTATGTAGACAACGAAATATTTTTAAACTATTTTTATTAACTTTCGCCGTTACTTTGAACTAAAAGAAAAAAAAACAAGTTTCATAGAAAATTACTCCTGTTTCCGCGCTAAAAATATAATAAAAAAATGAGAAATTTAAAAAGTATCACAGATTGTAATCAACAATGTTGCTGTGTTAAAGTTCTACCAGTATTTTTTTAAGCAATATAATTATTATGTCTTCATTCCCAATTGTTTATGCCAACGTAATTAACACTTGTGTGTGCACCAGACACATAGCATTTCCGATTTTTGTAGTTCTTATAGTTAATTAAATTTTTGTCTACTCTTGTATCGAAGAACTTGTAATGCTAGTTGCTGCAATATATTATCATTATTTAATTACTTTTAAGCGTTTTGGAAATTGCGGTGTATTAAGTAATAATACAATACAAATATTCTTTATTGACACCATTCACTATAACACAACACACTTACATTGTGTTGGAACTACTGAATCGATTTTTATAAAATTTTGTACAAAGATAACAAGGAATCTAAACATGGGTTTAGGCTACTTTTATCTTAGGAAAATGTTTTATTCCCACGGTAACACCTCACCGCGCAGTAAGATTACTAAAACAGCACCATCTGTCGCCATCGCTTGGAACGATGTGTTTTCTCCTTCCGCGTTCATAGATGGCACTTTGTTTTCAAAAATAAATCAACGGCCCGTTACAGTCCACTGCTGGACAAATACAAATACAAGTACAAAAAACTTTATTGATCCCATAATTTCTTATAAACAAGTCATCGCAGATTAAAAGGTTACTGCATCAGAGAGCGCTGCTACCCGTTCCCTGTTCAATGTGTAGTCCCTAAGTCGCCTCTTACGACACCCACAGGAAGAGCAGGGGTTGGTGACAAATGTATTCTACTCTGCCGTCACCACACGGCCACTTAGTCTTAGATACAGGAGATATTTAGATTTAGAAATGTTTTAGATACAGCTAGTTTTTTAATCAATCGTTCCTTTCTCTCTATCAGATAGTGTACGCCTGGGCGCGGGACGCACCGAGCCTTCATCTGCCCAAGGACGTTGGCTTTCTCATCGGCAAGGACTCTCCTATCAAGTACTTGGTGCTCCAAGTGCACTATATGAGCAGATTCCCGAGTAAGTTTTACATTTACGTATTATGAAAAATATAACAAAAAAAAAAACATGCTCATTATTTAATAACTGTTTAGATAAGTTAATTAAAAAAACATTGAATTTGACCGACTAAATAAATAAGATTTTTTTACAGTACCTATATTAGTTATGATTTTTGTTATAAATACTTAATAGAAATTATCTAATTCTTCTTTAAATTTATTTTATTTATTTTATTTTATTCGGAATAACAACAGCATATTCTATAACAAAGATAGGTAATATATACAAATAAGTTACAACGTAGCCAATATCAGGTATTCGCAGATAAAAATAAAAGTAACTTATTCAATAAGTCTTTAGTACTGCTTACTTGTAGGCTGATTTATAATACGACCAACAAAGTCTAGTTGGCAGAGCATCAGCATTCTGTATAAAGGTTTAGGGCAACATTCAGAGACGAAAACTAAGCAAAATTGTTCTTAGAAATATCAAATGGCGTACTTAAATTGTTCTTAGCCGAGGCCAAGTCGCCGAAGTCGGTGATTTAAAGGAAAACTTAGATTTACAAATGTCATTTTATTTTAAATGTTAATGTCGGCAACATTAATTAAAATACTATTGTTTAGTCTCTGATATTTGTGGTCTCTTCCGTCCGTGCTGTTTATGTAATGTGTCCTTCGAGCCGGATCATATTGTGAACTTAATCCTTCAATAGCTAGTGAGAGTGGTAGCAAGTAAGGTGGTAGCAGACGAAACTCCAGCTTAACTTTCACTATTTTATACAACCAAAACGTGTGACAAAAAACACCATAAAAAATAATATCTTTCATCAAAGGCAGACACGCTCAAAAATTTGATCATTACTGCCAAAAAACAGTACGCGAAGTGACTTATTTTTGGACGAAACATTGCCCCATACAAAACAGCGGCCAGAAATGTGCCCTCAAACGGCCTAGGCCGGCAAAGTAACTTTCGTCTAGAAATTTCAATGTTTTTGAGTCTTTTTACAGCATACTCTTATGTTCTAAATTCAAATTTTATATGAATCGTGCACGAATCGTAGTGATTGGAGTTGGCTGTATGCTCTGTATGACACTGGCACAGAACAAAAAAAGAAAAGTGCGCAATATGGCGGTTTGTAACTTTCATCTCTTAATTTTATCGTACTATTTTGTTACTTATTTTTCTTAATTGAATAAGGGAAATATTACAACAATGAATGGTTCAAGTAGTCGAAGTAGAGGTTAAAGTGATAAAGGTTAGAACTTATAAGTTTGGAACGATACAAGTAGACATCCAAATCCAAGGTAATTTTTTTAGCACTTTATAATTTCCTCACGTATTTCAGAGAAAAGCACTATACAGGCCTCGGCCGCAATAATTCTTGCTGGACTCGTACACAATAAAAGTCCTCACCTGCGGCTCAGACTTTAAACGTGTCCTCGTCCAACAATAACTAATTTTGCGGCCGCGGCAGTAATGTACTATTAATATATGTTGCCAACAGTAATCAATCTGTAGGAGCTATATGGCTCAGTTCGATATTTTTTCGAGCATGCTTCTAGCTAAGATTCAACTAAGCTCTGTCTCTGAATGTCACTGTCGCCCAGTGTTGATTTTGCCGTCCGACGACGACGTTTGGCTAGTTTGACAAGCTTAGAATCTGGTCTTTAGCAAGCAACTATACTATTTCCAACTAGTTTCCAACCGTTTATTTAACTTTTGACAGGTCGATTTAGTGATGTCCTAGTGCGTTACTTTCGATTTTATATAACAATCGATTTGCTTTATGAAGAAATTGTAATCGATTTAACATATGGTTATTAAATTTTTGCTTAACATTTGTATTATTTAATAAACATAGCACTCCTTAGTGCTAAGTGTAGTGTGTATTTGTAATTTCAGAACATCAATCTTAAGGTATATATAAATTAAAAGACAATATAATCACTTTATAGAGAGTGAAGCGAGATGTCCGACCTCTGCTAAAAAAACGCGTCGCTTCACTATTGTAAAAAACATTATTTTGTTTACGGTTACCTGCCAATAATTATGGAACTTAATAGACGTGCTTATGTCAAAAGTAAAATAAATGGTTGGAAAGACTATAATCGTTTAGTTCCCAACACTCAGAGGAACAAAAGACGATCAATTCAATTCAATCTTTTATTTATGGCGTTTCACTTGTAGTATTTCGCCAGTATCAAGTGGTTTTGCTAAGTAAGTAGCATGAGATACACAGACAGCCCTAATCCTAAGACTAGGGTGCTGTGTACGGTGAAAGACTCCAGTAATATGATAGCAGTATTACTGAAGCCATTCATAAGCCAGAAATTCGATTTGACGCGATGTTGAACTCTTAAAAATACAAACTAAACCTGAGATGAAATGTAATATTGTAGTAGGTATTTGTTGCTGTTAGTTCACATTTTACGAACAGCGCCGTTTCACGAAGCTACAAGTTACAAATAACAAGTACAATTCGACGTACATTGCGTAGACGATTAGATAAAATGATAACGGCTTACAGTTTAGGCGAATGGGCTACGCAATGTAGATCAAATTGTAACTTGTTGCTTCGTGAAACGGGCCCCTGGTTCACTTATGTGAGGACTATTTGACAAGCGTGAAATGGAATCAACTTTGATTTGATATGGTTTGGCAAACAAAATAACCTATAAGAATCAATTCTACGCGAAATTACGTGCCCTGTAAGACTTATATTCACACGTTTGTTAAATTTAAAATGACTCGTGTAAAAAACGCATTCTACATTTTTATTTGTTCTTCATCGGGAAAGTCGACAACCGACCTCACAAACCTTAGTGTTAGTGTTATAGAGCCGCCAAAGGCCACTGACATGGCTCGTGTAACGACTAGATAGTAGTTGGGACCAACGGCTTAACGTGCCAATCATATTTCTTTTCGGACAATCAAGTGATCCAGCCAGCAAAGTCCTAACCAAACTGGAGAAAGTTTTACAAAGAGATTTTTGCTTTACGGTGTCCCCAAGATCGAACCCGGTACCTCGAGCGGCGAAATCTAGACATTTTTATTTTCTGTTTGGTTATCATTATTGTTATCTCCTCTGTCTCTTACTTTAGTCACCCAGAATAATTTACCCTGAAGCTGAGACTACTTTATCATTCGTCGTCACAATTAATTCATAAAAAATCCTACGAACTTTGTTATAATCAATATACCTACTCTGCTCAATACTCCAGCATTAGGAGATATTTTCCCTCCAATTTAAAAAAAAATAAACAAATCCAAATGAAGGAAATATAAAACCGAAACAAGCACGAAATACGCTTTATTGGCAAAGATTTATGACCTTTACAGATTTCATAAAACTTTTCTCCGATAAAACTATGAAACAGTTTATGAATGTTTTCAAGTTTTCTTTGTGACTGTTTGTAAATACCAGGCCATTATTGCTAAACATTGTGTGAGTCGGTTTGTCGGCTTGTAAGTCTGTTTTTATTTTGTTATTTAATATCAACAATTGTGTTTGTAATTAAATTCCGATAGCGTGCGTAAAACCGCGTTTAGACATGTCTAAACGCGGTTAGAGTTAGAGTTAAGTTCGATGTACATTGCGGTGTTTTTGGTAGCACATGGAACGGTACTGCAACAGCAAAGAAAATACTCGTAGTTTTTTTCGTCGTGTTGGTCGACAACGGACACGTAGTTAACATTCGATTAGATTATACTAATAGAATAAACCAGCGCCATTTATTTAACTTTATGGAGAAAAGCCCTTTCCATGGTTAGAAGAGTAATATGGCGGACACACTACCGTGTGTCTAGATTCAATTGGATGAGGAGGGGGTTACCGTTGAAAAGGATAATTTTACACCATATAGAAAAAACAAAAGCGTCGGCGCATTGATATTTAAATCAAGAAACACAATCGAATTATTAAATAAAAATATGTACACGTGCTATGATTAGCTTTGCTATTTATATTGAGTCATAGAAATGTATTTTTTTTCATATTTCACGATTCTTTCACAGTTGTAACAGAAGACTCTTATGTTCTTTACAGAGGGTAAAACTGACAACTCGGGCGTTTTCCTCAAGTACACTAAGACGCCGTAAGTAATGCTTTTGTCTCGAATTAATTAAATTATTAGTTTAATTTACAAAGCAACCCAAAAATTGTACATATACGATAAAAGTATATGAGTTTATTCCTTGCGATTTGCTTATTTTACGTAGGCGTGTTAACTAAACAAGAAAGAGTGGTTGTTAGCTAATGAAACAGAATTTTATTCAATAAAGCCACAAAAAAAAAATGAATTTTCAAATAAATTTAATTGGTCAACTGATCAGTCAGTACGAAAAGTCCAAACCTATTTTTGTGTTAGTTTTGCCCGAACACGGGGAAACGACTATATGTTAAAAAATAATTATGTTCTATTGGTTGTTTCGCCCGAATGTGATAGGCATTTGTTTTTGCCTTTCATCTAGAGCAAAATTTAGTCAGTTCCACAGACTGAGTGATTAACCAAGAGGAATTTGATGTGTTCAGGTAGAAACTAACTTATCCAGAAAGGCCCCGTCAGGGTCATTATTCTCCGAGTCGTTTTTCTTCCTGGCAATATACGGGTCGAGGTCCGTGCCCGTCCGAGGGCGCCCCTTGGCATGCTGTCATAAATTTTCAGGGCGGAGCCTTCCGCTCCCCCGCAAGTCCACCGCGGTGGTGGTAGAAATAGCGATTAGGCGAAAAAAAAGGATTTTGATGTCATCAATTTTATTTTAATACGATTTAGTATTCCATGGAATCTTCATATATTTCCAGGATGCGTCGCCAAGCTGGCGTGTTTTTGCTCGGTACCGGTGGAGTGATAGCCAAGAAGAGCGTGGTCCACATGGAAACTGCCTGCAGCATCAACGAGGACAAAGTCGTCCATCCCTTCGCTTTCCGCACTCATACGCATGCTTTAGGTAAGCATTGAGTATTTGACTGTTCCTTAATCCTTACTAATGTTATAAACGCGAAAGTTTGTAAGTATGAATGTATGTATGTATGGATGGATGTTTGTTATTCTTTTACGCAAAAACTTAACTGAACGGATTGGGATGAAATTTGGAATATACTCGTAGATAATTTGTACCCTGGATTAACACAGGATACTTTTTACAGGAAAAAGTTTTATTCCCACATGAAAAGAACACAACGAGGGCGTAGCCGTTAGTTTACCATATGACTGCCTAAAAAAAGGAATGTAATGTGTTTAGGGTTCATGTATATACATATATATAATATATATATGTATGTATGTATGTGAGTTTCTTTGTTCCACTATAACTTCTAAATGCCTGAACAGATGTATGGGGTATCGTTTGAAGTTATAATTCACAATATTTTCTGTTCGATAGCAGAAACTAACAAAACAAGGACTGATATGACCTATTGTAGCGCCGTTTATAAATGAACCAATTCTCTGAATCACAAATTATAGTTGTTGCCAGCTTAATACGTCCCCACCGGAGGGCTCAAACCTACCCTTAATAAGTTCAATCAGGTAGTTGACACTGCTGCAGTGTATAGGTTACCTAAACACGAATATGATTGTATGTCACTCTCCGGCCCATAATTTTCCCCAAAAAAACAGGAATCCAATGCTCCGCTGCTGCGTCAAACGAAATTCGAATACTACGATTCTCAATGTCATTGAATATTACGAGATTTCATGGCAAAATTACAATAATCACCATGTAATCAACCACAGTTGCCTAGTGTTTTCATCTGTACGAGTATAATATTGTGATACATTCACTCGTTCCACTGCTGTTGACTAGCTTATTGTCTACTTATTGTTATCTTCAACTTACCGTTTTCTATTGTATTTTACTCACGATGTTTAAGATATTTCTTATTGTTTAGTATATTATTATAATAGTTCAACGCATACCTTAACCAGGGTCGTTTTTCATTTATAATGGTTATAGGATTTCATCTTTAATAGTAAGTACATTCCGATACAAGGATCGTATATGGCAAATTACAAACGAGGTGACTTTTGTAAGCTCGAGCCGTAGGCGAGGGTTTATAATGTCATGAGTTTTTTATAAAACCTAAGATCCGTGTGTTGTACGACGTTTTTCAATACACTACTTGTGAGAAAACAGGTAACGCAACATGAAAAACAATGCAAATTCTACAAAATTAACGCCAATCTCATACTAAAAATTGGTTTCTTTTAAAGCATAATTATTGAGAAAAGGCCCTCGAGAACATTCAGCCTCTACTACATTCGATTATCATTAATCGATTTTTCGTTAAAATCGAAATAATATTTTATTATTAAAATGATACTGGCTGATAATATTTTTCGTACATAATTTGTTGTTTTCGTTGTAAGAATCGATTCAATTAATTTTTTGATATTTGAATGTTCCTGGCTGGAAATATTTAGTTAGAACTTGTAGAAATAAAAAAAAATTGTAATGAAAATCACACTTTTTCGGTAAATCGCATTACCGTACAGTTTACTGCCGTCGTAAGTTCAATTTTCAAGCAAGATGTATTGAAATAATTATTTATATGCGAATGTACTCTGTTTCACTGTCTGTTGGCTTTCACGGTTAAATTACTGAACCAATTTTTATGTCATTTGGTATAAATATAGTTTGGTACCCACAGACGTACGTACATAGGCTACGGTAGCCACCGGCGGACAGCTGGTAGGTCTGTTAGAGATACGGATCCGTTGTGAGCGCCGGCGATGTAGTGGCTAAGGCCGCTGTCTTCCGTCCGAGAGACGCGGGTTCGATCCCTACCACGCACCAATGTGTTTTCGAACTTCGAATTCATATGAACGTTTATTCGACGCTCTCTTACGGTAATAAAAGCCAACATCGCAAGGAAACAAAGGTGCGAAAAACTTCAAAGTTGGCGTGTGAAGTCGACCAACCCGCGCTGGACCAGCGTGGTCGATTAAGGCCTGATCGCTTCAATCCAGGGCTCGAGCCCTTCGGTGGGGAATATGAGCTGTTGATGATGAACCTCGTTTACTTCCCTATCCAGGTACAGTAGTGAGCGGGTACGTCGTACGCAATCGCCCGAACGGTGAGGAGTGGCAACTTATCGGCAGGAAGAACCCTCAACTGCCGCAGATGTTCTACCCAGTGGAAAACAAATCTACCTTCGGCATGACCGATATCTTAGCTGCCAGGTGCACCATGAACAACACTAACGGATATCCTGTCAAAATTGGGTAAAATTCCGTTATTATAAAAAAAACTTAAAATGAGTTCAGGTATCAGAAACGGGGGTTCCGGGTTCGATTCCCGGTGGGGACACACTGTCAAGCAAAAATCTGAGACTTTCCTCAGTTTGGTTAGGACATTGCGGCTGAATCACCTGATTGTCCGAAAAGAAAGATGATTCCGTGCTTCGGAAGGCACTTTAAGCCGATTAACCGAAACGATTTTAAAGTTTTATATTGCTAGCTGGAATTAAAATCAAAATGCTATCCATTATTATTTATGTTTCTCACCGTTTAAACCTTCCCTGAACTTCCACAAATATTTTAAGAACAAATTTAGCCAAATCGGTCCAGCCATTCTCGAGTTAGCGAAACAAACGAACAGCAATTAATTTTTGTACATATAGATTTATTTTTTTGGTTCTTCGAACGAACGTACACTTTTTAGTGAACGTGCCAATTTAGAAAATCATCAAGTGATATTTGTAATCGAAAAATTTATAATTATAATGGGGCTGATTCTCGTTCATAAGGTTCAAATTCGATGATCAGCTCGACAGCTCTGATATTGGGATGCCCACCTAATTTCCCTTTGTAATCTTTAAATGGCGACAAGAATGAACAAACTTACATTAAGGGGCTACCTGACGGCGCACTAGCGCCACTTCGAAAAAAAATCATAACTCCGAAAAAACTAAGTATATTAAAAAAGAGGACGATCATTTTAAACTTTTAGTATTTTTAGAAATACTGAATTTTACAAAATCTTATACGGTGTAGTAAGAGATAGCGAAAGTGCTAAAAACGGCCGTTATTAGCACTTTCGCTATATGTTACTACAATTAACAATAGATAACTGAATTTATCAATTCTAAAAATACAACAAGACTAATGAAACAATTTGATCGTTCATATTTTTGATATTTTGTGTTTTCACTAAGTTATGATTTTTTATCCAAGTGGCGCTAGTGTTCACGTAGGGTACCCCCTTAAGATTAGAGCGTGACATTGATAATTAGCCCCAATGACTTTGGCTTTAGATCCTAATACTCTCTCTTATAACTCAGTAAATGAGTACAAAAATATTATTTAAAAAAATGATTTTTTTATTTTTAATCATCTGACGTATGATACGTTTCTGTTATTATTTTTTAATTATTTTACTTTTTTATACTTTTTGCGAATTTTTTATAGTTGTAAGAAATTTAAAAAGTAATTTAATTGGCAAATATAGTTAATAAATGAAAGTAAACTAAACTAAACTAATAAGTACAAATTTCAGGGCAACCAACAAACACGAAATGTGCAACTTCTACCTCATGTATTGGGTAGAAAGGGACACGCCGTTGCAACAGAAGTATTGCTTCTCCGCTGGCCCTCCTTACTACTACTGGAAGAACGCCCCCGAGGGCTTCAGCCGCGTGCCCGAGCTGGACGCCAGCGCGTGCGACGGACTCTGCAACCAAACCAACATCTAATATTTCACGCGAATTGGGTACTTCGCTCTCTGCCTTTTCTTTCCGGCTATTGCTAGGTGTTTTTGTTTCTGGTGGTAATGATAGTTAGAATGTCAATTTTTTGTGGTTATGATATTTTTATTTATTATCTCAGTTTATATTAGATTGCTTTGCGCTCTAATCTAGTCGGTGATGGTAAATAATGATTAATAATGTCAATGCATTGACATCGATGATTTTCAATATATTTTGTTAAATACTTAATACGACACATTTCTTTTCCCGTTTGTGATATAATAACAAACAAACAAATTAATTTCAAAAATAAACTTACGCTGTCAAATTAATTATGGCGAACCTTTCAATTGTCTTCATTGCACAGAGTTTTCTTTGACATTTTACTTGTTTCTGTAGGCTGTAAAGAATTAAGAAAATTGACGAATGAACGAATGATTTCTGAAATAATCGGCGCAATGTTACCATACAGCGCCGTAACTTAAAAACCAAATGTTACCGTGTCGGGAAGTGCCCCACTTTAGTCGCAGCGACCGAAACAAAGTCGTAGCAAAATGTTACTGGTGGCGACTTTACGATTAGTGTAACAGCTACCAAAAATGCTATCTGGGTGGCGTAAAGGAAATAACGCATTTCTTTTTTCATTAGCTTATTCTATAGTATTTTTTACGCTATATATCTAATATTCTAATTAACATTTAAATACGTCAACTATTTACAAAGATATTGAAAATTTTTAAAATGGCACGGTTTTCCAATTTTTGTTACAACTGCTCGATCATTTGAAATTGTTAAAAATACGGTGTCAACATCAACATCAACGGCCCGTTACAGTCCACTGCTGGACCTCCTCCTTATGAGCCTCCTCCACTTAAGTGGAGGGGTTTGCCATAATCTCCACGCTTGGCAGGCGGGTTGGAGATGGCATTGAACAGGGAACGGGCAGCAGCGCTCTCTGATACAGTAAAATACGGTGTAGCTAAAGAAAATGAAAATCGTGTATTGTGTTCTTATTGGTATAATGAAATTGTTTAGAAATGTTTACCCCGTCAACAAATATGAGCTTGATCATATAAAATTGATATTTTATGAACTATAAAAAGAATGAGCGAGTACCCAATTATTCTATGATATTGACAAGATTTACCTATAAAAATCTACAATATGTGTGAGTATTACTCGAATTTAAGTGGACATACGATCTTTAGTCAAAATCATGTTCCTGTTACGAGATCTGACTTTAAAAATGTACATTCCATAATTTCTTAACATTCCTTATAAATTGAGATATAGGTAAAGCATAATTTATTTTGTAAAGCGCCCACTACACTCTCGTCCGAAGTTCTTCGACGAAGTGTCAAATTGGTGTCAAAGTGAAGCCCGAAACGAAGCGAAGTTGCACGAAGTGCCTCTCTATACTCTCGTCCTCGGCCTACTTCGATCAACTTCGCGAGTAGTGTAGTGGACGCTTAAGATATTTAACTGTGATTCTGTCTACACATTTACAAATCAGTCAAGTGATTGTTAGATGATATAAGACCATTGGTTATAAGGTTGATGACGACTATTTTCTTAGATATTAGGCTGCACCAACGGCCGGACTTTTCGATGCACGGAATCTTACTTTTCCGTTAATCAGGTAATCCAGGCGCCCTTACCAGGATTCGAACCCAAAGTCTACTGGTAAGTAAATCTATGAGGATGATATAAGTTCATTGGTGTAGACAGCATAGATTACCATTTTAGTTAGAAAATAAATTTATTTATTTTGTTCTGATGTTATTGAAATATTATTTCAATTTGGTTATGTCATTTACGACATCTGTTCAACATTTCTATATTCATCCCTATCAAACGCATCTTTTAAAAAATCAGTGGCAGCTATTTTCTTTGTGAACATTCTAAGTGTGTCTTTAAATACCCGCAGTATTTTATTGTAAAATATTATTATATTAGGTAAATAAGTAATTTTTTCTGTAATGCTGTCTTTTTTTATCTAAAATTTTATTATTAAATATATTAAAATTCAACATAACTGGTATAAATTAGACAATTTATCGAAAACATTTATTTTGTAAGACATCCGAACGTCTGAGAAGAGATTCACAGATCATTATGTCGAGTTGACCAACCTGTGCTAGGCTCGAGACGTAAATGAGCTTATAACGATAGCGATTAAGTATTGCCCAAGTACTAGCTATATCCAACTTAATTATTATAGAAAGTAGGTCTTGCATACCTTGATAAAAGCACTAAAAAACTCTGCTTATGTTGGTACTTTAGTTAAATGTAATCTTATTCTATTATTTTTGGAGTTACAAAAAAAATATTCATTTAATTTATTTTTGTTTCTATCAATTCATAGTTATAAATAGGTTGGAAAAAAAGATCTGACGAATATCAATTTTATATTATATTTATAACTATAAAAATGACATTTTATTTTTCTATGAAAAAAATATCTTTTTGAATCAAACATATTATGTAAGTATAATTAAATGTGTATCTGTTGTAAATAAAGATTTGTTATTGTATTTTCGAGGTGTTATTGTAATGTTTTGGAAATAGTATTTTTACAGCGGGGCGCAAATTCCAAGCCAATTTCTTCAATCGAAAGGAAATACTACCAAAGTATACGGTACTCTGCGAATATAGATTATAGTTAATGGCTTGACAGCTGACTTATATTTCACTAAACGGTCTGAAATTATTTATATTTCAAGACAATTGTCACATTCTATCAAAACATTACAACAACATCATATTTGATACCTACCTCTACATTATAAATGACCTGGCCTGAAAATATGGACACCGATTTCATGTAACTGTAAATAAGGTATATACTTAAATGTAGTCTAAGTTAGCTTTGTTCAGATTTGGTTCTAAAATTATTATTTTTCTGAGGATCGAGAGACGATCATTTAAGATTGTCAATGATTTGTCTACAATACTTGATTGTCTCAGATGCCTTTGTTTTTTTCCGTCCTAATTTTATCATAGACATAGTTTTGTTTAATAGAAATTAAATATGAGTAGCAAATGCCATGCGCATAGTATTATATTTTGTTATTGTTAGGTACTACGTTTTCTCAAAAGTAGGTTTATGCCAGATTTTTCAATAACTTATCTTTTTTAAGGAATAACATAAAACTACTTCAGAGTGTCAGTTTTATGGTGTTTATATGTTATAGCCAAAACCTGTGTGGCGTTTTTTCAATTCAAACAAGTTGACTTAATGAAGAAATCAACTTGTCCTTTTGAGGAATCTTTACGAGCATTTTCATCGTAATTATCCACTGTAAAAGTAATTTATCTCGGACCAGTACTTAGCCATTGGTATGTTATCTTTATCTATTTATTCTAAATGGCTTTCCTTTATCTTAATAACAGTCTGATACCACTGCACCGATACCACCGCTACTATTTTTCTGGGCGAACTCGTTCCATCATCGACCGCATCTCGTCCCTCGCGGACCTGATTGTGGTCAAGAGTAAGCCCAATCAACTAATACAAAAAAAAAACATATGATTTCTTTTCCATTGTGATACCGTGTATTTTTTTAGTTTTCACGGTTTAAATAGTATTTTTGTGGGGAAGGCTCTGGCGTGTTAAAGTTATTTCATTATTTCATGTTTTATTAATTAGTCTGTTAAAAGTATCAAAAATAATATTGGGCAGGATCGGACCAAAATAGAAAACACTTTTAAGTTTTTGGGGTTCGTGGTAATAACCCGGTAGACATGTGTGTTATTAGAATATAAAATAATTATTATATCCGTGGTATTAGACTAAAACACCTCATCGTTGTCACCGATGTTCTTTTACTGACCTTTTTTTTATTTAGAATTTATTTTTTAAGATAATACTTATTTATAATATATCTACCATACAAAAGAACATCATTAGCACAAAATTATTTAAAAAATATAAATATAATAAAATTAATATTAAATTATTTCTGGAAGGTGAAAAGATCTTCCAATCCAAGGACTATCTCTTTCCCAGTTTTTTTTTTTTCTATTTTTTTTTCCCCTTTTTTTGTTTTTTTTTTTCAGTGTGATTTCAGTCTTAGCTAACAATTTTAAATGACCATAGTTGCTGTTATTTTCTTATTGTTAAAGAAGCTTTCTTATACTATTATTGTCAATCGCCACTGAGTAGCATTTGGGAATAAACTTGCAACTTTAGTCCTTGTTGTCATTGGAATGAGAACGGTATTTATTTTACTGTACAGTCGAACATACGTTAAGTGCCAGGTTGGCCTTTGGAGTGCTTTAATTCGGTATTTTACTTTAGGTAAAAAAAACTTAATGTGTCTTTTTATTAAAGAAACAATTCCTTCAATCTCTAAGCAAATAAACTCAATAAAATTACAACTGTAATAACATAAAAGTAACAACTGTTATGTTATAGCTAAATCTCATTTTTGGATAAAAAGACACATCAAGATTTACCTTTAGTTAAAATAGTACTTACCTATACCTAAACATTTACTATAGTGAGAGTTATTCGTATTGCAAGTGTTATACTTATGCGGCCGACTTTTCAAATTTTCGTTTTGAAATCTACAAAAAAGACTATTTTCTACATTCCTATCCTTATTTATACATGTGTCAAACACATATAAAGCAACTTTATAGATTACAATTTTATTACTTAAAACTTAAAAGTGAATATAAGATATGTATCGTTTGTGTTTATTTAGAATAACTTAAGGATTTTAGGAATGTTTTCTATATTATTGTAAAGAAAACATCTTATTTGTATTACGTTCCCAAAGTTATTTTATTAGATTTTTGTTAAATTTATACAGGGTGTCCAAAAAGGGTGTTGGCAGTTTATACCCAAAAATTATATATGAAAAATATATCGTTTCATAAATTTATTACTATTTGCAAAAAGTACATACAATGGAAAGTTTACGACAAAAAAATTATGTTGTCCAAATGACGTCCATTACGTCTTAGTCTTAACCATTTTCTAATGATATTCGCACTGGCAAATAAAGAAATGTCCCGTACATTGAACTGCGCTCGATTTAAGCGGCGAGCTGTTTTTATCGAATTTAGTTTTGCTAATAAGCTCTTACACAAAATACGCGCTGAGCTCCGGTATATGAATCCATTTCAACTAAATTTCCAATAAATTCCACGTATGATATTATATTTGTTTTTGCTATCTACCCTCATTAAGACGATTTATTGATATTTAAAAGTGCAAATACCCTTTTTGGACTCCCGGTATATTGGTTGCTCTAGGCCTAAATGTTGAATTTAAAGAAATTTGAAGGTATTTAGTATTATCTGTAAAAAATATACAAAATAAAATTTCCCTGAAATCCTTTCTGAAAGATATAGATAGATGTCTATGAATAACATTTTACTGTATAGTATCTATATAAACCATATCGATGTGTGCTAAAAGCGTGCAAAAAACCATACAAATATAATATTTCTTTCGCTTGTAACTGTGACAAATTGTGGAACTAATTTTTAAATTCGTATTTATAATTCATATTTTTTTTAGCAGTGCAGAAGTAAATCTCCAACCGCGCCTTATTGTTTTTTTTTATTATTTTAATAAGAATTGTTGCAATTTGTCGCATTTGCAAGTAGCATGAAAACCAAATTATAAGAAAATGTATTGTCACTATAGACGGGCTCTTGATAGAATGTGGAAAAATGAAATAAAAATATTCCTTATATTTTAAATTGGGTTTTCTTTCGAGAATATTTGTTTTTTCGGATTCGAGACCTTTAGGTTTTTTTATTTATTTAATTTCCAATACAAACATAATACATGAGTTATAAAATTAACCTAGCCTACCGCAATCCCTGACGGGATTATTTAGTTGACTGTATTAAAAATAAGTAAATAATTTTACACTATGTAGGAAATAGACCGTCCTTTACAAACTTTAGTATTAGTTGTTTATTACTAATACTACTACAAAACAATAGGGTATTTGACTGCTCCTAAATTTAGTCAACAGACGATTCGCGAAGAAGAAAACAGAATCGGTTAAAAAACGAATTTACAGTGATTTTTTAAAGTTTCAATGTCTGTCTCTTTCAAAAATGATTTTTTGTATGGAGATTATAATATGGTGTTACTAGCAAGTGACGTCACGTAAGTGCTTCTCTGTCTAATCTTGAATTTAAACCTTTATAACTCGGTCAATTATAAAGATAGAGCAAAAATTATTTTAGTGTTCGATAGCAGAAACTAACAAGTTTGGATTTATAAAATAAAAAAAGTAGTCAAGTACCACGGTGTAAAGTCATGACTAGACTTGATAATAAATAGCAAAACCATCGCCATTCGTCGTAATGAAAATTGCTGATTTAGCTAACCAATCAATTACTCCGTTAAAAATTCGCGTTAGTTAAACCCGGATAGCCTACTTTGTTGGTTCAAATCTTCGAAACTCTTATTTTTCCGCACAAATTGACTTGTTTTATGCACTCGTGTGTAAACAATATTTTATTTAAAATATAAAAGTATAAAAGATACGAGTCCTGTAGAGTTTCTTCTGGCCGTTCTTCTCCACAGAAGGCGTACACTTGTAATGAACGGGCTATCATGCTTTGACGTCGAAAAATGATTTTGTTAAATCTTACTTCGAATAAAGACACTTTTTTATTTTTTTATCTTTTTTAAGCAAAAATCGCATACTATCGCTATTCTTCTGTTTGTGTTCTGTTAGTGATGTTGGTTTTATTGTTTGTTAATTTTTACTTTGCGTTAATTAGTGTTAATTCAGCTGGTCTTATACCTACTTTACCCTTCCTGTCCGCGTCTGACTGTATTTCTAAGTAAAGCCCTATTATGGGTTAAACATTAAAATAGTTTTGTTTAAAAAAAAAGCAACATTTTATCGAGTGCACACTGAGTGCCACACACGTATTCCAAACACAGGGGGTTTACACAGCGGGAGAGAAAACGTGTTCACCTCCCCAATGATTCAGGACCGGGTCGCACTTGTTTCGCAACCCTCGACTTACGGACGTCACGCTTTATTGACGAAGTCAAAGAAAATATTTTTTAATTTGATTTAACAAACCTTGGAACTACTAGTATGTATAACTAATGACTGTAAGACTGTTTGCTTTAATGGTATAGTTCTATTCTATAATAGTTCTTATTCAACTGCATTATTGTGACGGTTGTGATATTACCATGAAACGAAAAATAGACTGAATGCATCTGTCAATATCGCCAATAGTACCTATAGTACTTATCTGTACACCAGCAGGGTCAGCATAACGACCCTAGACAAATTAAACCGCGCGACATAAAACGTAACTGCCAATAATAACGCAGTTCTTTTCTACGTGCGACAAAAAGCTTGGATGCTTTGGCGGTCACTTTGTATGTCGCGCGGGTTTATTTTATCTACGGTGGTTATGCTGACCCTGGCTGCATGTATGTCGCGCGCGAACTACATATATCTACCTACATTTTTGTTAAGTCCCTTACTTCTGTCATTCACGTATAATATCTTTATTTCGCAGACAAAGATAATTTCACATTCGGATGTTTTACGCTCGTTATCACTTTGTCATGTATTTTTTTTTTGCTGATAATGATTATTCATCATCATCAACAGCTCATATACGTCCCCACCGAGGGGCTCGAGCCTACCCTGCAGGCGATCAGGCCTTAGACGACCACGTAGGCCCAGTGCGACCAAAGTGGAAAAATGATTCGTGATAATTAAATTACTTCATTTATTAAACTCATTCATTAATTCATAATTAGTCTTTCGTTCTAAAGTCAAAATAGCCACCCGAAACTTTGCAAATACCTTCCACCTACCGCTCTATCCTGCCACCTGCACATGAGGTTCTATTCATAGATCCACGTGTAGAAAATCTACCTATCCTATCTATTAATAACTTGATTACCTTTAGAAACCAGCTTTATTCACTAGCTTTAGGTAAAGTTATCTATAGTAAGTATTATAGCTAAGAGAAGTAATTAAATTGTTTGAGAATCGAGACACGCCTCTGAAAGCCTATAAATATCAATGTACTTACTTATATTGCTTATGTTATGACGTACTTATAATAGGTACTGTTAGCTTAATGACGTACTTAGCGGGACGTGTTTGATAACTTTTGTGCGACTATTTTAAAACTTTACACAGTATTATTATGACACGTACCTTATATCCTGAAAGGTTTACGTAAAACGTTCGTCGTGTCGTGATTATTCAATATTCAGTAAAATTTGACTTAAGACTAATTTACCCTTCGCTCTATTTACGGCTTCGCTCGCGTTGTGAAAGATTTTCCCGTACCTATGTGTTAATCCAGGTTACAAATTATCTCCATACCAAAATCCGTTGAGTAGGTACTTTAAGCGTGAAGGCGGAACAAACATCTAAACATCCAAACCAGAAGGCCATAGCGTTATTGTGTCCTCCATAGCACCATAGCACCATGCTGAGCTGGGACCTCTTTGCTTGCCAAATCGCAACCAATTTAACTTGACTTTTGTTTTCTTAAGGGACTCTTTAATATTGTAAGCAAATAAATGTTTTTTCTTTCGT
Organism: Carpatolechia fugitivella; assembly: GCA_951230895.1. Classification (NCBI taxonomy): domain Eukaryota; kingdom Metazoa; phylum Arthropoda; class Insecta; order Lepidoptera; family Gelechiidae; genus Carpatolechia; species Carpatolechia fugitivella. The sequence goes on from OX579646.1 coordinate 5,418,041, forward strand.
TCTTTTCAAATATATTTTCACATTTATAATATTAAGTGTGATGTGAGTGATTAGTGTGATTTTTCGGAAAACCATCAGTAGTCGAAACTTTAGACAAGTAATACTTACTCGTAAATTTCACAAAACCCAGTTGAGTATAAAATAAAACACAAAATAGAATCTCGGTCTGTTGTGATAGTAAGGTACTTATTGGGCCGGGAAAGTGGGACTGTGCTACGCCGCGCCACACAAAGTCCCGCTTTCCCGGCCCCGGACTGCGCCACCGCTTCCGCTCTGTGTGTGAGGCTTAAAATATGTCGATATCACTGTCACTGTCTCCCAAGATAAAAGTTAAATCCTAGTTTGGGAGTCAGAGCTCGCTTTAGTTCATTGTTGTCAAAACGATAAAATTGTACAATTCTTTGTTAAAAAATTTGGAAAAAAAATATCGGCGAGTTTAGTTGATAAATTAAGTTAACTTGGCTTTGCGTTTGAGTAGAGCTCAGCGTGTTCATGTAACTAGTTGATCAAAGCCAATGGCCTAAATTCGGGAGGTCATATTCTAATTCTAATTTTAAAACCCAGCCATCCTTTTCGTTTTTATGACCAATGAAAGAGAGGTGATGAATTCAGACGAATGAATAATATTAATTTGAACGAATGATAACCTAAAATAAGGACATAGCTGTCAGGGATTTTCAAGTCGCATGTTTTAAGTGCTCTCTAGAATTATGCAATCGACACGGCCATAAGGTTCAAATTCGATGTTTGACAGCTCTAATATTAGGATGGCCATCTCCTGTAATTTTTCAATCTTTAAAACGTGAAAAGGACGGACGAACTTAAATTAAGGATTAGTACGTGATAGTAAGAATTAGCCTCAATGTATGAGTTTTTCCCGACCAAGACAGGCTATTGCACTTAGGTGCAGTTTTTTCTTGTCCACGGCCAATGCTCCTTCGTCACTTCCACTTAGGTCGATCCTCGGCCTTTCTGGTTCAGAAAAGTCAGCTTTACCTACCCCTTTAGAACGTTCAAGTGCTATGCCGTCATTTTCAACTAGCCAAAATTCTATGAGAAATATATATTTGATTCACCTTTTATTGATTTGTGTTGCAAATAGCCCGACATTCCTATAATAAACAACATGTATCATGACTTCCTTAAAATATACTGGTTATTCAAGTTTCTTGGTCTTCCCTCACGTGTCGACCATTGCGTCCGACCACGTGTGTGACCACGCCCTTACATCTTATAAGCTGATCCAATTAGGATGTGGTTGTCTAACCCTACTTGTAGTAAAACTAGTAACTCTAACAAATGAGGTTAAACACGACTCATAACACTGGCGTAAACGTCGTTATGCACTAAGGTTACGTGTTGGTAAAAATAGATTGTGATGTAGTTTTGTTAGGTTAGTTAAGCGCTTTCTTAGGTAACGTTCTTATAAATTATTTCCGCGTGTGGTTCAGACTCTGAACATTACTTTTCTCGTAAGGGAATAAAACTGTAATTACACCTCTCTAGATCTGGTGACTAAATTGAATTACATTGCTGTATATGGGTCACACTTGGGACTGTGAATTTGAACTGCAATAGCATATGAACAGTAGTTACCATCCAATATTTAAGAAAGACGCCGTGTGGTGACGGCAGAGTAGACACATACATATATTTGTCACCTACACTCTTCCCGTGGGTGTCGTAAGAGGCGACTTAGGGACTACACATTGAACAGGGAACGGGCAGCCTCTGATACAGTAACCTTTTAATCTGCGATCTCCAACCCGGCTGCCAAGCGTGGAGATTATGGCAAAACCCTCCACTTAAGTGGAGGAGGCTCATAGTCCAGCAGTGGACTGTAACGGGCCGTTGATGTTGATTTAAGAAAGTGTTATCGATGCTGAATTTTAGTAGGGATTTTTGCTTAAAATAAATTGAGAGTTTGTGCTGCTGGACGTAACAAGAGTGTTAAATGTTCTTTAACAGGTGCCTTTCGGAGTTTCTAGACTACGAGTAATCTTACTCGTAATCTTATTCGTAACCTTACTCGTAGCTTCTAAATGTGACATTATTACACACGAGTATAAAGCAACGAAAGAATTATTACTTCCTTAGTAGTAACGCAGTTTTACTTGGCCTTGACCAACAATGAAGTCAATAGGCTTCGTTATTTATAAATCGTATTAAGAATGTAAACAACATTGTTGACAAAGATTGTCAGGTGACTAAATTTAGCTTTTCGTAGAAAATGTCTACGGGTCATTGCTACGACGTGCTACGAAATAAGTTTTGAGGTTCGTCTAATATTTATTGTTCATAAAAGTTTTGACAAAAACACTGCTCAAGTAAAATCTTCTAGATTTAGGTCCCAAAGTTGGATATCCTCATACTTAGTAATGTGAGTTGGATTGGATATTACATCGAGAGCTTAAACTATTTGTGTCCTACTTAAAATCCAATACAATTTGTAAAATATTTGATATTTGATAATGCAAATTTTTATACAGGTTGTAAGTGACAGGTCCTGAATAAATACAGTAAACGTCATAGCTTTAACCATATTCCACGGGAATAACTTTCCGTTTTATTTATTCAACATCAACATCAATGGCCCGTTACAGTCCACTGCTGGACTATGAGCCTTTGCCATAATCTCCATGCTTGGCAGGCAGGTTGGAGATCGCAGATTAAAAGGTTACTGTATCAGAAAGCGCTGCTGCCCGTTCCCTGTTCAATGTGTAGTCCCTAAGTCGCCTCTTACGACACCCACGGGAAGAGTAGGGGTTGGTGACAAATGTTCTTTGCCGTCACCACACGGCGTTTTATTTATTAGTTCATCGTAATAATTAGATTTTTATACACAGCACTACTTTCTTATTCATCCGCAATCTGATCTGGCTGATTTATCTAATTAACTAATAGCTAACTTAAAAATGCTCTCATTCACGTGAATCATTTATTATTCACTTGCGGAAAACAACGTGATCAAAGTGAACAATCTAACTAAAACATCAACTCAACTTCTCACGTAACGAAAAATGTGCCGATATAAAAATAACTGCTGATTTAGAAATCACGTAGGCGTAAACCTAAAAATAACTCCGCCCGTAAAGATAAAAAAAAGAAACAATCATTTAAATTAGTAGATTGTAGGTCGAATGTAAAAACGTCAAATATTTATTTATTATTACTTATTAGGTACTTACTTGAACAGTTGAACATCTAATTACTATATTGAAAACGTTTTAAATCCTTAAAGAAAACACTCAATAATTAAAAAGTAATAATAGGTTTTATTTATTGAAATGCTCTTCTATGCAAAATTTCTCGTAGAGCCTCTACGCTTTTGCTACGGTGGTGCTACGGTGTAGTAGGCATTCCTAAATAGTAACCAGAATTCAATGCGTACCTAAAGTGACACCAAAATTAAGTGATTACGAGGCGGTCATACAAAATTTCTTCAAGTAATATACCTATAGTTTCATATTCTGAGAGTGAGGTATTTCACTAATTATATTGACCCGATAATTTCTTAAAAAAATATTATTATGAAAGCAAAGATTAGTTTGTTTTTGTCATGAGAAATACAAATTGAGATTAAATCAAAAATAACAAACAATATTATGTATCCGGAAAAACAAAAAATAACAAACATCTATAACCAAATATACTTTTATTGCTTTTCAAAATATTCCCCGTGATCGATGCATTTTTTCATACGTTGAAACCAACTTTCGTAGCGTTTTTTCCATTCTGTATCGGGTGTCTCCAAAACGTGCATTTTGAAAGCATCAACGGCTTCTTCCCGGGTCGAAAATCGGTGTCCACGTAATTTGTTCTTCACGCTTGGGAATAATTATTTATTCGTTGGGTGCCAAGTCGGGGCTGTACGGCGGATGACCCGTCAATTCGATCATTTGACTATTTAAATACTCCGTTGTTGCGGCCGAGGTGTGACAGCTGGCGTTATCGTGGTGAAGGATTATTCTTCGTTGTCGATTGTTCTTGCGTATTTCTCCAAAGACTTCTGGCAAGCAAATGGTGGTGTACCATTCAGAATTAACCGTTTTACGATTCTATAGTGGTACTGTAGCCACATGTCCACTAATACCAAAAAGACAGGCAACCATTTGCTTCAAAGTGCTTTTTGCACGAACAACTTTAGTTGGGTTTGGCTCATTTTGGAACACCCAAACCGTTCACTGCTGTTTAGTTTCGGAATCATACGCATATATCCAAGATTCGTCTCCTGTGTAGATATTATGAACAGCTTTTGATGCACCACATTTGTATTTTTCTATAATTTTTTGCACCAAACAACACGAGCCTGTTTTTGTTCAATTGTTAAGTTGTGCGGGATCCAACGAGAACAAATTTTTTTTACAGCCAAATGTTCGTGTAATATTTTATAAATATTCGTCATACTAATGCCCAGAAATGCCTCTATCTCACGATATGTAACATGACGGTCTTGCATTATTAGTTCGCGCACAGCATCAATATTTTGTGGTACAACAGCCGATTTAGGGCGACCTTCTTTAAAATCGTCCGCAAGCATACGACGACCACGATTAAACTCACTGAACCAGTGATACACAGTGGTTTTCGATGGGGCTTCCTCCCCAAAAGTCGACAAAAGTTGATCCATGCACTGTTTTTGAGTTAATCCACGCCGAAAGTCATAATAAATCATAGCACGAAAATTTTCACGAGTCAAATCCATGGTGATGATAGACAATGAATTTTAAAAATGGCGCCACAATGTAAAAACAATTGAAACAAACTTTATTTTACAGCCAAAGAGTTCTATTTTTAAATGTTATAATTTCTTTTTAAATATTGTTTATGTAAGTGGCCAGTTCCGGATACATAAATAGCAGCCCTTGTAAGGCCATTTAATGGCTCAAGCAGTCAAGTATACCAAATAAAACAAACGCCGACCAAGTGTGAGTACGTACCACCGTACAGGTTTAGCAAAATATGACGGAAACATCACTGTCCGTCCATATTATTAATTTTTTAATTTTTACTTTATTTTATATTTATTATTTTGTAGAAATACACACTGTGAAAATTCCAACTGTCTACCTATTACGGTTAATAAGATACAGCCTGCTTTCAGACCTGCATGGACGGACAAACGGACTACGCACATTAGAGGTTTAGTAATAGTACGTAAGTACTACCTATAATATATAATTCATTATCACACTAATATTATAAATGTGAAAATATATTTGGATGTTTAGACGTTTGGATGTTTATTCCGCTTTCACGCCCTAACTACTGAACGGAATTGAATAAAATTTGCAATGGAGATAGTTTATACCCTGGATTAACACATCACGGGAAAAAGTCTTATTCCCACAGGAAAGTCTTACATAACGCGAGTGCAGTCGCGGGCGAAGCTAGTGTGATAATAAAACGAAAACGAACGAAAGAACGACGAATAAATTACAATGTGATGGAAAGACTATTTCAACATTTTGATGACGTAGTAACCAACAGGGGAAAATAAATACTTACCAAAGAGTCCTTCCTATAAATAAAAAATCTTACGCAGCCCCAAGGGCTAAAATTAAACAAACAGCAGTTGCAGAAACGTCGGTAAGTTTGTGTTTGCGGGTCTTCAAGTCAACGTACTTTGTTCGAAAATTGCTTCGAAGTTTCATTGTTTTAGAAAAAAGTTTTACTTCTTTTTAATTTGCTGGAAAGGCACAGTCATTCTGTCACAGTTTATTTGTACTACGCCCACGGTTCATGTAACCATCGTTCGTTGGACTATTCTTGGTTACTGAAACCTTTCAACATTTTTCTTAAATTATAAATACTCAAAGATAATTTTAGATTGGTGCAAATGAGAGAATAGGATATACGTCATACATGCTATGTGTGACGTCATCAGCCACCTTGATTTAAATCACCTTTTTTATCTACGCCATAAATATATTATACTAGAAAATGACTCATGAAATTGACAGGCTTTTGGAAATGTGTACTATGTGCGTGAAGCAATTAGTTTATTTAACATAACCTGTTTTTGCAAAGCAACATTACGCTGAAGTCTGTAATGGCAAACGCTGAACTACAGGCGTCAGAGTCTTCCCATACTATGTCTAAATCTAAACAGTTAAGTATATCATCTACAATAACTTGAAAATACTGTTCTACGTTTAAACTAGGTGTACCACATGGACCAGCAACATCGGAATATATTGAAACACTTATGTGTGACGATCTTGGTCTAGGACACGAGATAAAAGGTTTTCGTGTTAACTTACCTTGCATGCATGGGTTGCATACTTTTTGACTTACCGGTAGATTAATCATTGAAAGACTTCTTTGATTAAGATGGCCCATACGCCTGTGCCATAAGTCATCTTGCACGTTTGCCGCATTACAAGTATTTACTGAAATTATACATATCCATTTATATTATTACTAGCTTTCCGCCCGCGGTGTCACCCGCATTAAATGAGTTTTCCCGTGGGAATTAAATGTTTTACCCTGGTTTAAGTAGCTTATGTCCTATTCCAGGACCTAAGCTATATGCGTGCCAAGTTTCATCCCGATCCGTCCAGTGGTTCAAGCGTGATTCGGCAACAAATATCTAAACCGCATTCATAATATTACTAGCGGTCCGCCCGCGGCTACGCTCGCGTTGTGTAAAGTCAAAGTCAAAGTCAAAAAATATTTATTTCCATAAGATGTTATTACATCACTCAGATCCGTCATTACATTTTTTTGGGTGAGTTGCATGAGCATTTCGTTCGAGTCTACCGTAGAAGGTGGCGCCATCGTTGTGAGCAAATTCGCTTAGATTATATACGGTCTAGATTGATAGTGACGGCGTAGAAACGTCGAAAAAAATATCGCCCAACTGTTGGACGATAAGTCGTTTCCCGCCTCTCAGTGTCATTTGTGACATCACGGGATACTTTAGGTGATAAATTCTTGTGAACTTTTGTGGTCGAAAACGCCGTGTTGCATTATAAAATTGTGCAGAAATTATAAAGGATAATAAAAAATTACCTACACAATCCCGTTTCATGCGTTATTAACCCAGAACCTAATAATATTTATTAAAAATAATTTTGAATTTTATGTAAGGTCGACCAATAAATTGGTTTATCACCCTAAGGTTGAATGTCAGTTGCAAATTATAGAACAACAAAGATTATTTTCGTTTGCAGAAAGATCTGTCAGATACCGAGTATAAACCTTATTGAAATTTTCGATAACTAGGAAATTGAATGAAAAATGATAAACCACTTTCTTGGTCGACCTTACAATAAATACGACTAAATTTTGGCGTTTTTCTTGGTGTTGCCACTTTTCCATTAAAAAATTCCACAGTTAGCGCGAATTTAAGTAATAGTTGACGCGGAGTGTTTATCAGTTTTTTATTTAATCCTAACAATATTTTATTATTAACTGGACTATAGGCACTATCAATCTCTCATATCGATTTGAAAGCAAGCGGCTCAGCTACTAAAAAATCAAAAAGTCGGTCATTATTTACAATTCTAAATAATGGTTTCGTCTTTGTAAACTACCTACAGGGACCACCAGATATAGCAGTCGGTCAACGATAATTACCAAATAATATCAAGCCGTTGATCGTCCGTCCTTAAAGCCCCGTTATATTAGTATGGAATATGTAGGTACTTACTTAAAATAAATATGCTCACTTGACTAATCATATAAGTGCACTTGAACTCAAAATATAAACAGTACTACTATATTTTTTACTTTTATGAACAAATAGATTAACATAACAGTTTTACCCGAATTATTGGGAAGTGTGTCAATAGTTGATATCCCTAATAATCCCTATGTAGCTAGATAAACAAATGACGGTTGCTGTCATTCATGTAAAAGTTGGTCTGTTTTTATTGAAGGGATATTAAGGCGACACTCCCTCTAGACAGTTAGTATCTTAGCCTATCCCTTTCTCCAAATTCCGTTTTCCCTAGTACACGAAATCGCGTTCCGTTTCCTCGTTTTGTATGTGGCAATGTGCAAATAGCATTATGACGAAACAATAAAAAAACATCCAAATATATTTTCACATTACATTGTGATCTTAGATTATATACGGTCTAGATTAATAGTGACGGCGTAGAAAAGTCGAAAAAAATAAAATATGATAAATTCTTGTGAACTTTTGTGATTGAAAACGCCGTGTTGCATTATAAAATTGTGCAGAAATTATAAAGGATAATAAAAAATGACCTACACAATCTCGTTTCATGCGTTATTAACCCAGAACCTAATGATATTTGTTGTAATAATAATACATGTTTTAGTATTTTATCAAATTCCCTATTTTGAGGGGGAAAGTAGGGTTAAATGTTTCTATGGAAAGTCCAGTTCTAAAGTTAGAAAATTGAAAATTTGGATGTAAGCTAAGTAGTAAATGATTTGACACGTCTTTTAGGATTTTTTCGAAATCCCTATTTGAAAAGGGAAGTAGGGATTAAATTTTGTATGGAATGTCAGCCATTTTTAAAGTTAGGAACTTAAAAAAATATATAATAAGACTGAATTATTCGGTTCGAGTTCCAAAATGTTTTTGAAATCCCGACTTACTGGGTCCCTCTCCTTAAAGAAGGTATTTAAAAAAATTATAAAAAACGAGCCTCCTCCATTTTGAAGTTGGTTAAAAATGTGTTAAAGTATGAATTAATCTACCCGTGCGAAGCCGGGGCGGGCCGCTAGTAATATTATATATTATAATATATACTCGTAGCAGGATAGAATATAGTTATTAGGGATTTCTGACGCGCGTCGCCTCGCTCGTCTTTTATTCCTCTGAATGTTATAAAAATTATGACAGGGTATTTTCTCAATCTGTAGTTTTGCAATATGGGCAAAAGTGCTCGTTTTTTCATCGCCATTAACTTTCCCATTTATAAAAGTACTAGCTTTTCTACCCGGCTACGCCCTATGACAATCACCATACTTTTTAATGTAAAGGTCAAACTACTCGCAAAAAAAAATTTAAGAGAAATATTCTTTTTTTTTCTTTCACAACCTATAACCTGGTCAGTAATTTCTTCTATCGATTGGTCCAAACCCCATCGACATCGGTGCAGCCGTTCTCTAGTTATAAAAGGACAAACATTCTGTTTTATATAGGTAGTAGATCCGGATAGTTCTCATACAAATTCCTTTGACGTCACTCCTCGACACGAGGTCGCAGGAAGGAAGTACGCCCGGCGGTGTAATGAGGATGTCGATTTGTGATCTGGGAACATCTAGGCCGCCCGATTTAATTATTGCTGTAGTAACTGGGGTTGGAAAGTTATGTAATAAAACCAATAAATTTTCAGTACAACTTGATAAAAAATTCCCTTTAGTAGCAGTAGTTCGGTTGTTAGTCCGGTATCAACCGAACTATTGCTACCCAAAATTACCCTAGTTCGGTCAACCGGACTAACAACCGAACTACTGCTACTAAAGGAAAAACTCTACTTTCGATGACAGTAAACTGTTTACAACAGTAGTTCATTTTTAGTGGATTTTTATTACAATTTGTGCTTGAAGTGCCATTTAAAACATAAGTTCGAATTCATTTTTTTCTTATTCTTAAGTATTTCTAAAGTTTGCGCATATGAAATTGCTATGAAGCAGTAAGGCCGCCTAACTTTAAACTTCTTCTTACTTTTTTTTTTATGTATCTTTCATATGTGATTGTTTTATATGAGTAGTTAGTTAGTTAGTTGGTGGGCTCCCGTTTCCGCAATTAGACTCTGAATTGGTCCGTTTTACGTTCGGTTTTGGCTGGTTACTCCAACCTGCCGATGGTGAATAGGTGTTTATTGAGAGGTATGTGACCTGTTGAACTGCCTACAACTATTCGGAGGTTTTATATGAGTAATTCACTATATGAAAATTTATAAGTATAATACAGGAAATTAAAATTGCGTATAATTAAGGTTCCTTTTTTAAAAGATTTACATGGACACGACACCTAAGTATCTTATATCTTGTAAGATACCTTTCTTTTGTCATTTCATTATAATTTGTGTGTTTTCTAACAGGTGTATTGAAAAACTTCGGCCATACCCATTTTATTTGCCTTCACCTGTCATTATCTCTGTTTTAACAACCTTACGATCCTTGTATCGTAATATACTATTACACAATCAATATTTGAAAAAAAGAAAACTTGTACGTGATTTGGGTTTTTGAACTTTGGGATCCCGTATCGCACTTACAATACAAATATTTTACACCAAAGATAGAAGCACGGAATTTTAAATAGGTGTATGTATTTTAACAAAAGAACAGAAAATAAAAATGTTAGAATATTTTGCTTTTGGGTAAATTTTTCAGGTTTCATTCAAGTGAAAGTATTTTGACTTTCCCTGTGAAACAGACAGTGTCCGTTATGAGTATTCAAATCAACGTTTCATCACAATGCTTTAAATTTCTAGTTTGTAGAATTTAAATGAATCCTAAATTAGGCTAGACCAAATTAAATATAGGGTCTTAAAATTCTATCAAATTTCTAAAAACCATTTGGACGGATTTTTATTTTACCATTTCCATTCACTATACTTACCTACAATCAATGGAAAATCCCGGATTCACTTCATTAGATGGCGGAAACGTGTGTATCTCAGTCGAAACAATGTCTTCCATTCTAATTACTAAGTTAATAAAAGTCTTACCTGAAAAAAAAACAAAGACAAGCTGACAATGTTAAGCTCGGTTTCTACCGGTACCGACACTCGTCTCCCGATCAGCTGTGAGGTCAAGGTTGGCTGGGTCAATGCTGAGCCAGCGGGATTTCAGGGGGGTGAGGGTAGAAGGGTGGAACACCCCTGAAACTCCCTGCGTGGGCGTCGCCATGGAAACCAACCCACGCCGCCTACGCGCCCTCAGGTACTCAATCAATTACGTACGTACCGGTGCGAAACACTCTTCTTTGAGCGCAATCAAGTGTATGGAAATTGTTGGTTAGTATGATGCTGGTTTAACCAGCCATCTGTTTATTAATTTTAACTTGCACGTTATGTAAGATTTTTCCGTGAGAATAAGATTTTATCCCGTAAAAAGCATCCTATGTGTTAATCCAAGGTACAAACTATCTCCGTTCCAAATTTCATCTAAATCCGTTCCGTTAAGGCGTGAAAGCGGAACAAACATCTAAACATCCAAATATATTTTCACGTTTATAATATTATTGTGGTTTTTCCTATACGACTGAGTAAAAACGCAAGCGATAGTCCTAATAGATTGGTGAGTTTTACGGGCTTGATATTAATTTCGGCAGAAATGGTTTATCTTAGGTTTTGGTTTATAAAAAGTTGATATTCACGTTTACAATTTTTTTTGCTAATGATTTATTTTAAACAGGGATGTTCTAGGAAATGTGTCGTGTACCTACTGCTTGGTAGAATTTTTACTGCAAATATAACGTGTTAGCGAAATAACACAAAACATCTCGGGTGGTAGTAGGTCAGCCCATGAAACTGAACAACTTTTGAGAAATTTTGCTAACACGTTGTATAAAGCAAATATTCCAGCTAGTTTCCTATCGGAACTTTTTAAGGCGTCTGTCTCATCTTGACATTTCTTGTCATTTTCATCTTTGTTTATATTTTTGAACGCTTTACACTCTGTATTGAACTAAACTGATCTATCTTAAATTATAATGTAAAAACTACGTAACATTAACCCACTAAAGTAACCAGACATGAGTCAAGGAATAAAATAAAGAAACCGCATCCGCATGTTACACCATGGACGACGACGACGACGACCGAGAATTATGTACAAAACGGAAATGCAAGCCAGAAAAAAACCCTTGCGGTATTTGCTTGAGATCTTGCAAACCAAAGAATGCTATGCAATGCTCTGGAGCATGCCGTGGTTGGATACATTTTAAATGTGCAAACTTAACCAAAGGAAAGATCCTAGATATAAAAGATGGGACCGTAGAGATAACCTGCCCCTGTCCAGATTGCAAAAGCATATTGCCAAAGGAAATCGTAACAGACTGTGATACTGTGTTCACTTGTAATAATGTCAAATGTCCGGCCAACAATCCACCGTCATGTGATGCTGAAAATTGCCAAGCCAACGTTTTATACCGTCGGAAGCCTCATCGCTGTCCTCCATCTGGAACCCTGCGCAAATGTGAAGATGGAGTTTGCCGCGTATTCAGTAGACCGTCTAAGGATATTACTTACAACTACGATGAACACTGTGATCGCAAATGCACTTATAAGCAATCAAAGAAAAGTTGCTATTCACCACAGTCGCAATCTAAAACGTCTTTAAACAGATTGACCCCTGATCACTACAGCTGTGCGGTATCTCCGGCGTCTCCTTGTTGCGAAATGGATGCCGTGCCCGATCTCGCGGAACGCTACTGTAAGTCAACAACCGCGAGCGATCGAAGATCAGAATACCAGTTTTTAAAAAAGTGCAGACATCAACCCAAAGACCAAGATTATCACGAGCGCTGCGAAGATGAAAGGGAATGCAAACCGGAAAAATACCGTGCTATAAAAAGACGGAAGCAGGAAAGAAGTTGTTGCGTAACTCCTCCGGAAGAAGAAGATGATGATTACTGTCAGGAAGAAGAATATAGTATGGCTGACGAAATGATGGACATGTGTAAGACAGTTGTTGATTTGGAACGTAGAATTGAATGCATGTTAGGTAAATTAATGCGTGTCCAGCAACCAAATAGCCGAAATACACGATGGCAGGTGAACATTGCAACAGTAAGCCGAGGCACTGGCGGCCTGCCGGATTTGAATAAACAAAATACACTCTTACAGATACGTGAAAAAGACAAACGTGAATTAAGTTACTATCTAAGGGAAATGTACAAACCATTGTATAAAAAACTTTTAATAATAGCTTCGGTAATGATGGCGAAGGTGCAAACTCGTAAGGAATGATGACAATTAGCATAAATTAAATCTTATTTCCATAATCCAAGCAAATTACCTGTGCAAGATTTTATCATACTCCCATGTAGCATATTTTTCAACAAGCAAGCAAACTTAATTGTACTTCATGAATAATTTCTGTGCCAGTTATTTAGATTATCTTGATCAGTGAAGTAGAACCAGATAAGAATAATTAATAAACAAATCATGAACTTCCTATTTCATTAAATGTACACTTTTATATTGAGTTCAAAACTTTTACAATTTGACTTTCCGTAGAAGGTATTTTAATTTTTTGTGAATCATCTGAATGGACTTTTTGCTAAGTGAACCGAAAGCGAAGTGGTGACTACTTCGCTATCGGTCCACTTAGCAAAAAGTGAAGTAAAGAAGTAGTTAAAATGAGAAATGGGTTGCTTGATAAATAGACTTCTGGCGCCTGAGGGTTGTCTATAAGGTTGTTCTACATGATTATGAATAGGTGATCGGAATGTTCCTCAATTTACCATATCTTATGAATTATTTTTAAAACATAGATTAGTAGCAGACGATTCGCGAAGAAAACCGAATCGGTTGTAAAACGAATTTACAGTGACTTTTTAAAGTTTCAATATGTCTGTCTCTTTTGTATGGAGATTATATGGCGTTACTAACAAATGACGTCACAAGTGGGTATGTGCCTCTCTGTCTAATCTTGAATTTCAAACCTAATAACTCGGTCAATTTTAAAGATAGAGCAAAAATTATTTTAGTGTTCGATAGCAGAAACTAAGAAGTTTGGATTTATAAAATAATAAGTAGTCCGATCCCCTATTGCATTATAGCTTGGGCCTTCAGTGACACCAATATTATACATCTGGATGCCAAATTAAAGTATCGATATGATAGATAAAGACTAGCCGTCCGGCGATCTAATCAGAAAGGCCGAGGATCGATATATCAATGAGAGTTGTAAAGTCGTGATATGAGGTTGATCAAATTCTGGGAACAGGGTTATTGAACCGCCAATGAAATCTTGACATAAATGACATACATTACTACTCTTTCCGTAGTACAAGAGCTGTGACCGAACACCGAACAGAGTGAAAAGAATGTACTAAGAAAAACCAAATTAACATTGGAATACTCGTAGATGCAAAAGGAGGATAGGATTATGATGAAAATAAAACATTTTACATTTTTCTTGTGTACACAAGCAAAATATTATGCCATAAACAGGGTGTTCTCATGCTCTGAACAGCTACGCAATGACCCGTACGGCATCCACACAGGGCTGTGACTCGGTTCAACTCACTCTAACGCTTGGGAAGAAACACTCTACATAATATTCTGTTTATATGAGCTATTTATATACGGTCAGCACGCCTGTGGGTATTTTTAATCTTTAAGTATTGTAATACTAAATTCAACACTATAATGTCTAGTCATTATATCATATATTATAATTTGTGGGACAATAGGCCTTTGTTTTGACATCGACAAAATTTTCGCTTTTTGTAAATGTTTTTCACAGGTTACCCACAATCAGTATTATTATTTGCTCATTGTCAGGCCGTGAAAGTTTAAAATAATGTATAGTTTGTATGATTGTACACAGAAAATAATGTTTAATACATAATATAATTGTTTGGGGTTCTTCCTAATAACAGAGTAAGTTTTAACCCTGAGCATATTGGATTTAACAAAAGTAAAATCATGGTGTGTGGTGTATTTTTGTATCAAAGAAAGTAATAAAAAACGTAATATTTGAAACGGGAATCGAATCTACGTCTTCGGCATAGACTAAGATTTTTTTTTTAGCTGCGCAAGTCTTCGGCCCTTACACAGCCAACAAAAAAACAATTCCTTATACTCAATAAAAAAAAAATAAAGAGTTCCAACGCAGGGAGTAGAAACTTTTCAGATTATACGAGTACTTATCACTTTTTAGAACAAACAAATATGGCGATAGTCGTGTAAAATATATTTCACCGGAACTTTATTCCGTTTCTTCTCAAGGTCGACCAATTATATTTATTCGTCAAGTAAACCATTTAAAGAGAACTAAATTATTCAGGGACATGTCCGAAGCGGTCGTTTATAAGTTAAATATTTCACTAGGCTCTCGTTATCTGACTTCAGAGTTTCGTGGACTGAAAGAACTATTATTAAATTGAATTCATTTAGCAGCGGATAATTAAAATTGGACAGTGTAGTACATTAACTATCTAGCAATTAATACTTTTAAAATATTCCGATAATTTGAGAAAATCCTCGTTTTAATTCGGTGAAAAAAACCCCTTAGGCCACGTGGTCCGACCGTAGCTATTCTACAGCGGTTCTCCTAATACAATTTTCCCGCGAAAAAAGTATCCTAAATTTTGTATTTGGAACAGATCTAAGACTGTCTACACCATTTATTTTTGGATCGGTAATGAACATCCGCTAGGTACAGACATACTTCTCTGGATTATTGATAAAAAATTCGTCGGACACTTGGTTCAGATCTTTTTAAAATAAAAAAGTAAATACTCCTACTCACCAGTAAATACCTATATACCTACTCTTTCAAATGTGTGTATAGTTACAGAGCCTGTAAGCCTAAATACTTGAAATAGGAAAATGACCATGGCTATCGACAGACGGTAAGTAGGTTCGTCAATGGAAACTTGTATAAACTATAACTTTTAAAATGCTTTCAAATACCGAAGGAGGTCACTGGGTGCGCCTGGTCTAAAAGCGCTTCAAACATTAAACGCATTTCATAGTTAAAGATAACAGTTCAATACATCCGCGCCCTAAAGGTACTCGTACTTACCGATAAGTTGAGAGATCAGGTGCGCAGACGCCGACCACTCTGAAGCTTTGGTAGGACGATACTCGAAGAGAGTAGTTGTTTTGAGCACTTCATCAGACCATATTCGTAAATAAAATATTGTTAAACAAAATTGTGATTGTCTTCAAATAAACTAACAATATATTTAAAACATACAACACAAGCGCAATGTTTGAAATGTTCAATTAACTCAGCTAATACTAGCAGCTGGGCCTGTCGTAGCAACGTAGCAGGTTCTACGATCGTAGCAAGTAGCTACAAGACCTTTGATTGACTGTGGGGTAGAGACGTTCAAGGACGCATAAATAATGGAATTAATTTAAATTACATGAATTAAGACGGTAAATAATTTCTCAAATTCAAAAAATATTGAATGCTTGAATGAACAATTATGGTTAACTTATTATTTTGGCTATGCAAGGTTGCGCTGTTTGACGAAACGTTGTGTATAATATTTTTTTGTGGTTATTTTATTGTTCATTACAAAAGGTATGGTCTAAACCATTAGCTCTGAACATTCTTTTTCAGGTCGATTGTGGATACACACAAATATAATACGATACAATTATCATCAACAGCTCATATACGTCCCAATAAAACATAATAATTATTTTAATACTTATTTAACATTAACCTATAAATAGGCATACAATAAAAAAATAATTCGAAAGTGATAGTATCAACCACTTTTGATTTTTAAACAAATTGATGTGCAGTTAATCTTGTTGGAAGTATCAGTTTGAAACTATTAGATTACCACCCACGTGACATTGTACTGAAGTAACACACCAAGTCCGAAACAGTCGGTATCAATTTCAAACGTTAATGAAGCTTTGGCTTCTGCTCTTAATGAATACAAGTGTCTACTTTTGATCGTAATAAGACTAAGTGGGTTCAAGTTCGGCGCAGTAGTGGGTAAAATCAAACACGTTTTTTCTTGGACGGTAGATTGCGTGTCTGCTAAGTTATAGACTACGGGCGACATTTCAGAGACGAAAACTAATGGTCCTAGAAATGTAGGAACTGTGGCGATTTTTGTATTCAGAAACAGATGAATGAATGAATGAATACTTTACAGATATTTGTAAGATTGTTCTTAGCTGAGTTCAAGTCGTGGTCGAGATTTCGCCGCTCATTACGGAGGCTCTGGGTTCGATTCCGGTGGGGACACTGTCAAGCAAAAATCTCTTTGTGAGACTTTCCCCAGTTTGATTAGGACTTTGCAGGCTGAATCACCTGATAGTCCGAAAAGAAAGATGATTTCGTGCTTCAAAAGGCACGTTAAACCGTTGGTCCCGGCTATTATCTAGTCGTTACAACTTACACGAGCCATGTCAGTAGCCTTTGGCGGCTCTACTTATACAACACTGACACTAGGGTTTGTGAGGTCGTTTGTCGACCTTACAACCCACACGATGAAGAAGAAGTCTACCAACCCGCACTGGGCCAACGTGGTCGACTAAGGCCTGATCGCCCTAATTCAGTAGGCTCGAGCCTCTCGGTGGGGACGTATATGAGCTGTTGATGTGAAAGAGAAAGATTCTGGAGAATTTAAGGACAGTAGTCATCAACTCGTGCAACCTGTTTTAGAGTAATTCAAGGCAAAAAATATAATTAGCCTATAATGTCCCACTGTTGGGCGAAGCGAAGGCAAATAATAAAATAAATGAAAAAGTTTGACTGCATAATTATTTTATAAATCGTCAAAATTTGTGACATAAACTAATAACATTATACTCGTAAGCTAACAAAAAATATATCAATACGATCAAAGTCAAACTTTGATCATTATTATTTTCTATTGTTAAGTTCTCACTTTTATTAAAATAAAACTCATTTATATATAAGTTACTATTAAAGTCAAAGTCAAAGTCAAAATAATTTATTTCCATAGGATGTTATTACATCACTTAGATCCGTCATTACATTTTTTTGGGTGAGTTCACTAACACAATGGCGAAATATTGTTGATATAATTCAGTGACGCGGAATTTTTTGGACGCCTAATAAAAGCTTTTTAATTTCTATTAATTAACTATCGGATTGGTTGCCCATTACGGAGGTTCCGGGCTCGATTCCCGGTGGGGACAATCTCTTTGTGAGACTTTCCCCAGTTTGGTTAGGACATTGCAGGCTGAATCACCTGATTGTCTGAAAAGAAAGATAATTCTGTGCTTCGGAAGGCACGTTAAGCTGTTGGTCCCGGCTACTATCTAGTCGTTACACGAGCCAAGTCAGTGGCCTTTGGCGGCTCTATAACACTGACACCAGGGTTTGTGAGGTCGGTTGTTGACCTTACAGCCCACGCGATGATGATGATCGGATTAGTGCGTTTCAGAAGATAAGTTATGCTGAAAGTTTCATCTAATAACAAAATACATACAACAATTTAAATCTATTGAAACAAATTGCAGACCTTTTTTGAAATTACAGCAAACATGTGGATATTTCCTTGTCAATTTAATATGAAAATTATGTAGCATTATACGATTAAACTCCTTTGAACTCTGTCTTGGAGCTACATGTATGGCGGCCTTATAATTTAATCATACTAGGGATGGGTGAAATATCCATAAGGATATCAAAACTATCGGTATAAATAAAAAAAGTATTTATTTAAAATCGATTAGAATCATATTAAAGTTTAAAATATGTTTTCCGCAATAATGTTCTGAAACATTTTTCTGCAATTGTTTATTTGAGCTCCGTGAACGCTAAAAAATAAAAAATAGAATTCAATATTTTGTTGTTAAATACAGCCAGGATTAAAGATGCATTTCTAATTCTACATGATATTTTTTATTTTCTAAAGTTACTTGAACATTTAAATTTCTGAAACACTTGAAATAAATTGCGCCAGTGTTTCTGGAATCGTATAACCTTGTTGTATTCAAGGCAAGAAAGAACAGGCGTCTTTTGGGTAAGCATATTCCGTCGCATAAGTAAGTATGGTCGTCACTTTCCATCAGGTGACACTGAAGTCGTACGTGCGTGAACTCACGTGTCATAATAAAAAAAACTACTGGCTATTGGTGAAAATAAAAAAAATATTTCCTTCTCGATATACGAGGACATAAGTTCATTGTCGATAGAATGATAAATATATCGTTAGTCTTTTTAATAATAATATTTTAGCCCATCCTTAAATCATACACTAACTTCTAAGGACATATGTCTGCCTAACTAAGGTGTATTAAAGGGTAATACCTTCGAGTTATGAATTCCTTACATTTTATGAGTTGGTCGATCAGAATTATGGTATTTGATCGATCTTTGTATTGTTGGAAGTATTTTCCACATACCTTGCATTAAGGTTTTATACAGGTAAACCCACTCAAAAAAAGAATTTAACTATAAGATTATTTTCATTTCATTAGTTTCAATCAATCAGCCTATTGCATTCCACTGATGGACGTAGGCCTCCCCACGGGCACACCAAAGCGCACAATCACCCGCTTTCCTCAACTAATTTCTTTAATTAGTTTACAACAGTTTTTTTATCATTTTTATGTTGCGTTTTTATTGTTATGTTTTAAATAAGAATCCAACTTAACAGACTACTCTAAACTGAGATATAATCACGGGATATAACAGCGGTTGAAGTAGGTTCCGGGTTCGAATGACAGTATGAAAAAAAAACTTAATGAGGATTTTTCCCAAGTTTGGTAAGGACAATGTAGACTGAATCACTTGATCGACAAAATGCCTCACTACAACATAATGCCCTTCAGGTAAGATAAAAGATAAAGTTAAAAATGTCTTTATTCGAAGTAAGATTTAACAAAAACATTTTTCGACGTAAAAACCGCACCCGCCGCCGGCAGGTACGCGGAAATAATCGTACGATTAATTCAGTAAAACCCGGCAGGGGTCATTCTTCTCCGACGCGTTTTTCGCCCTGGCAACGTTCTGGGCCGCGGTCCGGGTCCGTCTCAGGGTGCCCCCAGATACGTTGTCATCCTTACTATCCTTACTAATATTATAACAGTCATTCTTCAAATTTGTGTTCTTCGTCTAATTTTCGTGGGATTTTTATAGTTTACGTTTTTAACATCAATTTAAATAAATATCAAGAAAGTAACGTAACAATGTATTATTGAAGTAATTGTCATTAATTTTCGCTTAACAGTTTATGAGATATTTAAATAAGTACATTTAAAAATCCACACGAATATTAGACCGGCTTAGAAATAAAATAAAATCAAGGTAATGAATCGTATCATATGATTATGTATTAAAAAAAATTACAACTAACTTCGTCACTCATAATTGTTATTAATAATTATGAGTGACGGAGTTAGTTACTTCTTGTAATATTTTTTGGAAAAATCTTTATATAGGATATTTTTCCTAAACAAAACACTATGATTACTAATTTTCGTGTCCTAAAACACACTAAAATTAGTACACGAAAATTAGAAAAACAATGTTGTATGTAAATAAAATTATGTGGTCGTATTTGGCGAATTAATAAAAATATTACAATGATAACTCTAAACTAATAGTAAAAAAAAAATCAAGAGTCTGTGATCAGAAGTTAGGCTATAATTTGTTCACATGTAAATTAGAAGTATTAATAACAAAACACACGGTAATTAGGTACTTACGTTCGTCGCCATCAAGTTTACACACCTAGACACTCGCGAATCACTCGGTTGCCGAGACACTACTGACGCTTGAACGATCATGTACCACTAACAATTTGTTAGAGATGTGACGTGAAGTATTTGTTCATACACGATAATTAGAACTGATATCCGGACAAACTGTTATCTTGCGATCATTCTTAATAAATCGCATTAAATTCTCTCGTTTTATATTAACTGTGTGCTGATTTAACTTATTTTAATAATACATTAGTCTGGTGAGTTAAACTTGGAAAGCTTAAAAGTTATGAAAGTTTTAGTAACTGTTATTACGTTCCGGACAGAACACGAAAATTAGAGAACTGTTTCAAAAATTTTTTGAGTTAGTATTTATTAAGCAATTCATTCAAAATTACGAAAACATCTAGTATACTATGTACATTTTTATTAAAAAAATATTCAACTTCCTAACTTTACAGTAATAAATACCTGGGCTGATTGATAACTGGCCGAAACGACGAACTTAAAATAATAATGCGCAAAAAAAAAATATTACATTATATTTTGGCATCTTTTTGAAAATAGAACGCCAAATTTGAATTTAATCGAACTGGTGGAATTTGTTTGATAGGACGTAGAACTTTCTCTGTCGTAAATTTTCTTAACAATGGAAAGAAACGAAATTCGTGCGGTGATAAAGTTTTACGTTTTAAAACAGAAAACAGCAACCCAGATTAAAACCAAGCTATACAGTGTTTTAGGTAATTCTGCTCCTGCATTGAGTACAATTCACACCTGGGTAACTGATTTTAAACGTGGAAGACAGAGCTGCGAAGACGCCCACAGGTATGGCCGTCCAAATGAAGTCACGAATCCGGACATGATCAAAAAAATTCACAAAATTGTATTGAATGATCGGCGCTTGAAGTTGCGAGAGATAGCAGAGATGGTGAGCATTTCATCTGAACGCGTTTTTAATATTTTGCACCAACATTTGGGAATGAAAAAGCTTTGCGCGCGATGGGTGCCGCGTTTGCTCACTGTTGACCAAAAGCAACGTCGAGTGGACGATTCATCGGAGTGTTTGGCGCTGTTTAACCGAGATCCTAACGAGTTTTCGCGGCGTTATGTAACAGTCGATGAAACCTGGATACATCATTATACTCCCGAGACAAAAGAACAATCTAAGCAGTGGACTGAGAGCGGAAGACCTGCGCCGAAGAAAGCAAAAACGGTTTTGTCTGCCGGCAAAGTGATGGCGACTGTTTTTTGGGATGCTCGAGGGATTATTTTAGTGGATTATCTGCAAAAAGGAAAAACAATAAATGGAGAGTACTACGCAAGCTTGCTGCAAAAATTAAGTGAAGAAATCCAGAAAAAACAACCACATTTGGCCAAGAAAAAAGTTTTGTTCCACTATGACAACGCACCTGCACACACGTCAATGGTTGCAGTCGCCAAACTCCATGAATTGCGGTTCGAATTGCTACCGCATCCACCCTATTCCCCGGATCTGGCCCCGTGTGACTTCCACTTATTCCCAAACCTGAAGAAATGGTTAGGTGGCCAGAGATTTTCATCAAATGAAGAAGTCATTGTTGCCGTGGACGAGTATTTTGAGGGGTTGGAGAAAACATTTTATCAAACTGGTGTAACGGCATTGGAGAAGCGCTGGACTAAATGCATCGAGGTAGAAGGAAACTACGTTGAGAAATAAATTTATTTTAAATAGATTTTTAAAGTTTTTCTTTGTCGTTTCGGAAATTTATCAATCAGCCCGTATACGTCGGACATAGAAAAAAACCTCTATAAAGAATGACCGATAAATGCGAAAGTAACTCTGTCTGTAACGCTTTCACGCCTAAACCAATGAACTGATTTTGATGAAATTTTGTAAACAGATAGACTAGAACTTGGGAAAGGATATAGCCTACCTTTTGTTGCGATAAAAAGGCTTGGAGGGGTTAAAATAGGGGATGAAAGTTTATATAGAAGTTTATCATTATCGAGAATGATACCATGAAACTTTGTATTGTTTAGATGTTTGGTTGGATGTTTGGATGTATGGATGTTTAGATATTTAGATGTATGGATGTTTAGATGTCTGGATGTATGGATGTTTAGATATTTAGATGTATGGATGTTTAGATGTCTGGATGTTTGGATGTTTGGATGTACAGATGTTTAAATGTTAAGATGTTTAGATGTTTGAATGTATGGATGTAATGGATGTTTAGATGTTTGAATGTATATGGATGTATGGATGTTAGGATGTTTGTATGTTTAGATGTTTGGATGTATAGATGTATGGACATATGGATGTTAGGATATTTGAATGTATGGATGTTTGGATGTTTTGGTGTTTGGATGTTTAGGTGTTAAGATGTTTTGATGTTTGGAGATGTTTGGATGGATGTTTGGATGTAAAGATGTTTGAATGTATAGATGTTAGGATGTTTGGATGTATGGATGTATAGATGTTAGGATGTTTGAATGTATGGATGTATGGATGTTTACATGTTTAGATGTTTGGATGTTTAGCTGTTTAGATGTTTGTTCCGCCTTCATGCTTAAAGTACTTAACGGATTTGGATGAATTTTAGAATGGTGATAGTTTGTAACCTGGACACAAACGATACTTTTTACGGGAATATTTTCTTATCCCACGGAATAATCTTACATAACGCGGGCGTAGCCACGGGCGAGCCGCTAGTAAATAAATAAATATCGGGGAATATTATGATCCCAAACTAAACACAGCTTATAAGTGCTTAATAAGTATGAATTTAGTAATTTATTTTTTTATTCAAGATTTTTCTATAAGCAAATAAGTCTGGGTGTTTGTGTGTGTATGTATGATTATTATGTATCTATAGTATCTTAACATAGGAAATCTTATTAGATCACTAAAAGTGTAGGACGCTGCATTTATTGACCGAGCGAGCGAAGCGAGCGAAGCGTCTCTGTTTCAGCTTGGCCAAATTTGCTTTCGTATGTCCATCTCTTTGTTTGTTTGTTTCACTCTACAGGTCGCGTTTATCAACCGATTTTCGTGAAATTTTGTGAGCAGGTTTCATATATTAATCGATTTTTTTTGTCGAGTCAAGTTTTGGAAGTTTTTAAAAATGACGGAGTTATGGGGGTTGCCAGCTTACAAGGTCTATCGCTGAGGCTGTTATCCTCTACAGGTCACATTTCTTAACCAATAAAATAAAACCAATAAAATACATCCAAACATCTAAACATCTTAACATCTAAACAACTAAACATCCATACATCTGAACATCTAAACATCTTAACATTCAAACATCTATGCAACAAACACCTTAACATCCAAACACCTAAACATCCAAACATCCAAACATCTAAACATCCTAACATCCATACATCCGTACATCTATACATCCGTACATCTATACATTCATACATTTATACATCCATACATCTAAACATCCAAACATCCAAACATCTATACATCCATACATCCATATGCATCCAAATATCTAAACATCCATACATCCAAACATCTAAACATCCAAACATCCAAACATCTAAACATCTTAACATCTAAACATTCAAACATCTAAACATCCTAACATCTTAACATCTAAACATCCAAAAATCCAGACTTCTAAACATCTAAACAATAAAAAGTTTCATGGTGTCGTCCTCTATAATGACGAACTTCTATACAAACTTTCATTCCCTATTTCAACCCCTCCAAGCCTTTTTATCGCGACAAAAGGTAGCCTATGTCCTTTCCCAAGCTCTAGACTATCCTGTTAAACTTTGCTAATTCTGTAAACTTTTAGTAAAATATTTAATTTATTTAAATGGAATTCTAATGCTTACTAAATTTAAAAGGCGCAAATAGCCACAATATGCTGGATTCAGAGCGAGAGAGGCAATTTTCCGGGCTATGGTCGATCAACAAGTGGCTCCCAGGGGGTGAGGAGGATGACAAGATGGGTAGGGTAGGGGGTGCATCTCCTACTCCCTGTTGCTAGGCAACCGACGACGGGAATTCTAAGAAACTTGTCTGTTTGTTGTGTTGCGGTGAACTGAATAGGAAAATGCGGGGGTTCATTGAAAATAAAATACTACGAATTCTAAGTAAATTCTAATTCTAGGTTTTTTATTGTCATTTCTCGGTATTTATTAGGATTTTTTTTATTGAATTGTAAACACTCTACAAAAAATCAGATTAATATTAATTGTAAAATAGCGTATTTAAATAAAAATTATCAAATTATTGCCTATAAGTAAATTAAAAGACAACATGTTATTTGACTATCCAATGTTATATCCACAAGTAATATAACCAACTCTTTTATCTCTCTTTCAACAAAAACAGTAGAAAATTTTCTTACATTAACCCCGTTGTAAACCCACGCCACCTATGGGTTTGGAAAGACCTATATTGGAAAGGTATACAGAAGTTTACACGCCTTTATTCTTTGTAGACAAAAACTAGATAATGCACTTTAAAAGGACGTAAAGTTGAAAGTTGAATAATATTAAGAAATGTATTTACAGTAGGTACACAATAACATACATTATACAGAAGTTACAGAAGAAAGAAAGTGAAGTGACAAACTGAAAATAGAAAAATAAAAAGTAATTTTAACAAAAAATAGAAACCTCCTTCAAATTACCTTATACGGTTATCTTCACTAAAAAGTAACAAATAAAATAACATTTCTGATGGAACAATCGCCAATAGAAGTACTTCATTTTGGGGTGGGTCTTTACCTATGAAATTGCCGTTCTGCCGTACTGGCCGTATTTCAAGTCTAATTTTCTTTTCGCTAAGAATTCTTGAAAATAAACTATGTTTTCATATTGTATGTAAAAGCGATTTCGTTTAAGTGGTCTGTCTGTTGTCTAGTCATGTAGGACGCTATAAGCTATTTATAATCCAATTATTTTAGAATTATATTCGTTATATGCTATTATTATTATTACTTATTATTGCTATTAATTATTTATATTATTACGTTTCAGAATTTCAACATTTGAAGTGAATCTTTAAAACTACTTGACCGTACGATATTCATTATTTAAACTTCTACAATATTTTCTCTACCAATAAATACTGTTAACAGAAATGTAAAAAATCTAGCTAATTTATGGAAGAACCTACCTATCTAGTATACCTACCTATATAGTACATTACGATATAAGTGTGTTAGGTTGGTTATAATTTACGAGGCGGAATTTCCGCCCGAGCCGAGTGTGTATAACCAATATAGGCACGTATATCGTTCGACGTTTTTCAACACACTTGCGAGGAAACAGAATAAAAAATAATGAAAAAAATACTTACAAAGAAAAGATTTGAGAAAAATAGTGCGCGGATAATTTTTTGCCGTAGCTGCGTGAGAGTGAAAATGTTGGCTAAGACGCTAAAGCCACATACACATAAAGTTTTTAAAATACCAAATAAACAGATTTTTTTAATTAAATAACACAAATACAACTACTTCTGTACAATAAATCGTATATAAATAAATAATACAAATCATTGTTAATTTGTAGACAAAACTAAATAATGTTATGAAAATAAACGTTTATTTATTATATTTTAAGTCATAGAGTTTATTTATTAAAACATATTAACGTACTGTTTCTACTCGTATGATAAACCTTTGCTGATTAAAAAATAGCAAACCGTGAGTTATATTCTATAACTCCGATAGCCCGAGTTACATCTTGCTTGGGGGGGCTTGGCTGTATAATGACATATGATATATGATAATATGACATATGATAAAATCGAATGACAGCAAGTGCTTTAAAATTGAGTTGCAAGATTCCACCCGAACATACTATGTATTTATCTGACGATCAAAACTTAGTCTTGATTAATATTTTTTAAATAAATTATTACTATGTAAAAGTTTTTTTTTATTTGAAATAATAATCATATCATTTTATTTTGGGACTAACCTTTGGCTCATGAAAAGTGCGCATTTTGCAAAGTGCACATTTTGTGAAGTGCACATTTTGCGAAGTGCACATTATGAGAAGTGCCCCCTGTGAGAAGTGCACCAACTGCGAAATGCACATTTTGCGTCGAGTGCTCAATTTGCGAAGTGCACATTCTGCGTCAAACCCATCGCTTGAATAAGTACTTGGGCTTTTGTGATTGTATGACACCGATTAATAGAATCGCAAGGTACAATTTCTTGTAAAGTGAAGAAAGTTAGATTAATTTCTACTAGAGATTTTTTTTTTATATCGTACCTACTTAACTTACTGAGTTCCGTATCAGTCACAATCTTATTGCAAAACCTTTTATATTAAGAACAAGTAAAACATATTTGACTTTTCTTACATATTCTAAAAAACTAGTATAGTTTGTGTCCTATCTTCTAATACACAGTGGTACTTAAAGCTTTCCCCAGACCAATTTCTAAAACAAGTTTTGTCTTTTAATGATTTTCACCGAAATCTATACAGCCATTTTTTTACTGGTTTTATTGCTAATTGTAAGTTTGTAAGTAACAGGAAACAAAGAAAACTAAAGACGGCAAAAAGTAAAGCAAATTCATATAGTTGTATCGATTTCACAAGGGCTTTACAGCACCTACTTGTTACTCCATTAGCAATGCGACATGGCCTTTGATTACCCTTAGTCAGTTGCAATATAACGAGTTATTTTTAAAACAACTGACAACGATTGATAACTTTGGAAAATACTTAACGAGTTTAAGAAATTGAAAATTTTTAGAGTCGTTTGTATGGAAGTCCTTTGTGCATTGTTCTATGTTAAAGGTTGTGACTGTAAGTATTTTACTTTAATGTTGTTTATTATTAACACATTGAGTGCCAATACGAAATATTTCGTAGGTAGTAATTTATGCTAGGGGCCAACTAGGAAATTTTTCGTAGGAGTTTCATAGCGTCTACATAGTAATTGGTTTAATCTGGCACCCTGATTCGGACAATTTTATGTTTGTTGGGCTCTCTAACAAAAGAAGTCTTAAAAAAGTAACTTTATTATTAAATTTATAAGTCGTCTAAACGCCACATTTTCAAAAGCAATATTTTTGCAAAAGTACCGTCAGTTTGGTTATGAAAATTAGACCCAAAAAATCAATAACTTCAAAAAAAATGAACAGAAAATATATTTATTTCGTCACGGAATATCTCGTATGTTGGTCTCTCCTCAAAACACCTTATCACTAGGTGCCAACTACGTAATATTTCGTTGAAGGTAGTTTGTATGGTGGCAATCAACTTTGGTCAGACCATAACCTTTGGCACTCAATGTGTTTTATCTTTGTGTGACATACGATCAAAATTGGTGGTTTGGTTACAAGAAGGCACAAAAGATTTCAAGAAATCAACTTATAGGTCTTGGAGCTACGTTTTAGCTGTTATATCAATGTCATCAAGTCATCACGTATAGATCACGTAGCTGATGATTCAGCGGTTTGGATCTCGACACGAAAGTTCTGGGTTCCAGATCCGGTGGGCACATCATTGTGGCCAAATATAGATCACTTTAAACCAAATTGTCGGAAAAGTAAGATGATTCTGTGCTTCGGAAGGCACGGCCGTTGATCCTGACTGACTGTTATACGAAAAATTGTCGTTTCGTTACATGAACCATGTCAGAGGCCTTTAGCGACTCTGAAACCAGACACCAGGTTTGTTAGGTTAGTCGTCTTACAACCTACTAACACAATAACAGGAAAAAATGATTCAGTGGAAGATAATTTACTGACTATAAGGCAGCTTTATTTTTACTTGTTTTAAACTAGCGGTCCGCCCGCGGCTACGCTTGCGCTATGTAAGATTTTCCCGTGGGAATAAAACTTTTCCCGGTAAAAAGTATCCTATGTGTTAAACTAGGTTACAAACTATTTTCATTCCAAATTTCGTCCAAATCCGTCCAGTAGTTTAGGCGTGACAGCAGAACAAAAATCTAAACATCCCAACATCTCAAAATTTAAATATATTTTCACATTTAAGTATAATATTTATTAGTGTGATTACTTCAACAAGTAACAAGTTACGGTTTTACAGCATTATTCAAGTGCATTTTTAACAAGGAAAATGAAAGTTTTATCCTGCTGGGCAAGTTGAGCGTCCGTCGATCAATTGCGGAAAAACATACTACAA
Organism: Carpatolechia fugitivella; assembly: GCA_951230895.1. Classification (NCBI taxonomy): domain Eukaryota; kingdom Metazoa; phylum Arthropoda; class Insecta; order Lepidoptera; family Gelechiidae; genus Carpatolechia; species Carpatolechia fugitivella. Next base: position 5,446,468 of record OX579646.1, read on the forward strand.
CAACATGAGGCAAATGCGCTCAACTCACATATTTGATGACGTCATTACGTCTATCCGTGGGCGGGAAAGTCCTCGCTCGCCATTGGCTGGCGCCGGCTATAACGCCGTATATGGCATGCGTTCGCGCATATCAAGTTACAGAGACCATACAACGCGATACTGAATTGAGCTCTGTTGCAAAGAGATAGACAATTTCAATTCATTGAATGGAATAGTACTTTGTATCACAGTCTTTTCCTGATGTATTTAACCATGATACTATAATTTAAGTGATTGAGGAAATACAATACTATTTATTATTTTAAGAGATTTCTGAATTTGGCTGAAAAACAGTTTTATAAAAGCTGACTCGGTTAGTCACATACAAATCAATGACTGCACCATATTCAAATATTTCATAATTATAAATTCAGAGTTTTTTCGGCTAAGCGGAAAAACGTTCGACTAACACTACGGAGGTACCGGGTTTGAATCCCAGTGAGACTATCCTTAGTTTGGTCAGAACATTGAGACTGAATCACACCTGAACGGCCGAAAAGAAAGATGATTTCGTGCTTCGAAAGACTACGTTGAGCCGCTGCTGGTTTCGGTAACTATCCACGGGAAATTAAATGCGTCTGTAACTGACACCAGAAGTTTTTGAGGTTGGTCGTCGACTTTACAACGCACCCACACGATAAGAAAAAAACATTATCATTGTCATAAATTCATGAAAATACGTAAGTTGCTGAACAATGATCTTTTTCAAAGATCTCTACAAAGACCGGTCCTGTGCTGCCCGCATATCCATGGTTCGTGCATGAACTGATGCGACCACTATGGTCGCGAATGAATTCAGATCGCACGCGGACATTGCTTAGTTCTCGAGCTTTGGCGTGCGCGTAAACTAGCTCACCCTTTACTATTTCCTGCGGAGAACAGTCATCAAGTTAGACACTTTGAACCGTTCGTGGGTTTAAGGAGATGCCGATGTATAACTTGATCTGTTCCCCTTTGTACCCGCGAGCAAATGTAAACAGTGAAACTAATCAGGACACAGCCACAGCGGAAGTGACGGCGATTATTAGCGGTTTACGTCAGTTTACGCCAAACTGCGTATACGCCGCTTACGGTGTCTGGTTTGATGGTTTGGGATGGACTGAACGGCCTTTAAATTTTTTTGAGTTTGAAAGAAGAAAAAATAATAGGAACTATTTCTAGAAAATTTGATGTTAAAAACAGACATGGGTTTGATTGTCAACCTTTGTCGTTTTGCAGGATTTATTTGAGAAGAAATCACTAATTCACTTTATTCTTACATAATAAAGCTGTTGGTTGAGCCTACTCTGAATAACGGTGACAACGCTGGCCCAGTGCGGGCTGGTTGACTTCACACACAATTGCTGTGAGTAAATCTGCATACACCACCTGCAAAGAAATCCAAAGTTTTTTAACAGATTCCCCACTAAACGATTTCCTACACCGTAAGAGTGTAAACGTAAGTACAATCGAGAAAAACTCATTGGTACGTGTGGTGGAGTACAAACTACCGCCTTCTGGATGGAAGCTTAAGTTACGGTCCTACCTATTACACCACCACCGTCGATAAAATAAATAGCAAAATATCCGTCCCTTCTGTGATCGAAAAAAATATCTAAATCAAAAATATCTAAGCCACGGGCTAGTCTAATCTTCAAACGTCTGAACATACCTATTACACCTATACTATTTTATACTGATACACCATTTAAATGAACATCTTAAATATTTCTACAATGAAGAGGACGAGAGCCAAGTCAGTGTACGGCACTCTGAGAAAAAACAAATGCACCGCGGCTGCCGCGTAAACAAACACGCGCGCGCGCACGTCTGCTGAGTAGATGAATGTAGACTAGACAAAAAGTACAATCGTTATACTCTTTAAAATAATAACAACATTTTTTTCCGTCACAAGTGATGGAATAGCTATGGCTAAAAAAGCTAAAAAAACTTATTCAAAGCAAAAATCGGCAAAAAACTTCGGAAAAGGTTTATAAAAGTGTACATCTGGAGAATAGCATTGTACGCAAGTGAGACGTGGACAGTGAACCAGAGGGACAAGGAAAGATTGAAAGCATTTGAAATGTGGTGCTTTTTTTGGAGAGGAATTAGTTGGATCGAGAGAAAGACAAGTGAAGAGGTTCTGGAGATTGTGGAAGAGAAGAGGAATCTGATAAAGACCTTAGAAAACAGAAGAGGGAAGATGATAGGACACTTGATAAGACACGACAACTTTTTGAGAAACATAATGGAAGGGAAGAATGAAGGGAAAAGAGGAAGAGGAAGACCAAGAAGAAGTTATTTCGAACAAATCAAGGAAAAAGTGAATGTCGTGTCTTATCAAGATGTTAAATCATGTGCGGAAAATAGAGAAAAGTGGCAATTACTCTACCGATAAGAGCATAGCTCTTAAATTTGAGAGAGAGAGTGGTGGAATCCTTGGCTACCCAGCTGCGCCTTCATTCAACTTTTACTGGATCGTCAGTCTACTCGTGAGATATGAGGGAACTTCTCACGTGTGGCCGCCACTATCAACTTCTTTATTCTCAGTTCTGAAACATATTTTTTAACGCCGTCATTACTACCTAAGTTAATTTTTTTTTTTTTTTAATTTTTTTTTTTTTTTTTATTCTCTGTATTATAGTATAAGAATAGTATACCTTAATGATTATTTGTTTTTAACATTAATTTTTTATACCCACCTCAAACAGTAGTCACTTTTGAGACACCAGTAACATACAAATACATAAATAATAATAATAATAATAATTAGCCATTTATTCCTAAGATCAATTAAGATACATAAAAAAGTAAGAAAATATACACAATTAACATTTGATTCCATTAAGTAAAAATTCCATTAAATACATTTTAAAATAATAATAATTATAATTCATTTACATTTCATTTTTTAATCTTAGGTACCCATTTTCGGGTAAAGGCCTCCTCCATCAATTTCCACTGTCCTTAATCTGAAGCGAGCCTCGTCCAGGTAGTGCCCGCCGTCTCTACAATGTCGTCGCGCCAGTGTCGTGGTGGTCTGCCGCGCGGTCTGGTTTGGTCGCGAGGGTACCAGTGCAGGAGTCGTTGGCTCCAGCGTCTATCCTCATTTCGTGCCACGTGACCCGCCCATATCCATTACAAATACATAGAAAACTAAATAACACATTTCAGACAAGGTTATTCGGGTCTACGCCACTAACATTTTTGAGATTGACATTTTCTACGATAAAGAACTTATACTCATGCCTAATATCAAGTCTGCACTGAATGTTCATTGTAGAAACGTGAGCCAAACGCCTGTGGAGGGCGGGCGGCGCGGCGGGGGACGCGCCCCGTATATGGCGTGCGTTGGCGCAGCTCCGGTACTGTCGCGAACACAAGTTCTTAAATTTAAAATATTTTATGTTGACTTGTATGGTGTGAACGATATAACGGATACCTACCGGCATTTCCACTCACCACAATTTGATCGCTCAGAGATAGCATGCATTTTCTAAGACACTTAAAATGTATTGTTACTGCTTTCATTAAAGTAAAAAACAGTTGACTAGCAATACCAAAGGGAATGAATGAATGAATTAACCCAATGCATTCATTCATTCCCACAACGTGGTCTTCAAACACAAAATTTAGCTTGTTTTTGGGCAAAATTTACTCATCCAAATTTTAATAAAGTCAGATGTTTTCAGGATAAATAGTGACAAGCTCTTTTATTTATTTATTTATTTATTTTATACATACGCACACAACCGTACAAAAAAAAAGTAACCCATATCTCTAGTCTAACACGAATGTAAGTAATATCGAGTTTTATCTACCTCTTTTATTGTCCTAGCTGTCATTGCTAAAATAATGTAGCGGAGTATAACCACAGCTCATTGTTCTAATTAAATAATTTTTAAATGTAGGTACTTCTCTACCTGCCTGTCCGACAGGGCGCCAGCAGATGTCGTCGTTTGCATTGCATGAAGCCAACTACGATTCCAACTCACTTTCTGCGCCATTAAATTGATAAAGTCTTTCAAATCCTTCTTCTTTTTCCGCCTGTCTTTATCCCAGTTTGTCTCATGTCTGGCCTTGTATTCTGCCATTTGTATTTTGGACCCAATATCTTCTGACGACCAAGTGTTCAGGGCTCTTAAATTTTTCAAACTGTTTACATTTATAATACTTTTCTCCGCATCAGTCCTGTGGGGCGCCGCCGGCTGTTGTCGGGTGCGCACGCGTCGCCGTCGTCGTCGCCCCGCCCCCCCTGTGACGTCTTACAGTCTTCACACTTGGTCTCGCCAGCTGAAATGAAAATCATCGCTAATGAAAAGCAACCTGTTTGGTTTCCGGCAGTGTTTACGGAAAATTCTAATTAAGTTTCTATATATTTGCAGTTATACTTAAGGTAAATTAATATATATACAGCATGAAATTTACATCGTTTTGTTCCCGCCGTGTAGTGATAGTACCCGTCAAACTGAATAACTTTTCACGAAAAAAAAAATTCCTGTGACAAAAAAATTTTTGGTCTCTCCATACAAAATGGGTCGGTCGGGAGTCTCACTTTGTATCGAGAGGCCAAAAATTTTTTTGTCGCAGGATTTTTTTTTTTTGTGAAAAGTTGTTCAGTTTGACGGGTACTATCACTAAACGGCGGGAACAAAACGATGTAAATTTCACGGTGTATAGGTAGGTATAACAATAATGGTTAGAGTAATAATGAGTCATGTGTTTTTGTATTGGAAATGTGCCATAAATGGGATAGGTACATCACTGGTTAAGTATCTAGATAGTTCTAGAACTTGTTAATTTATTGTTTCATTATGAACGAAGAGCTGATTATATCAATAAATGTAATTCACCAAGAATGACATTGTACGTTATGCGATAGATATAATTTATTGTTCATATTTGTGACTTCTGGGATTAAATTTTTGCATTTGGACGAAATTACGTTTAAGCAATTATTCATCTTTATTCTCTTTGTAGTTCCTCTCATTTTAAAAAACCTGCGTCGTGTCTAGCATAATAATTACGACGTACGTATACAAATTGTTCTTAATCTCCTCCTTAAATAAACCTACAAGGAGTATTCTCTTGCTGATTAGTAAACAACTTGGACGAATTAACCAGTAAACAACCAGTATAATAACGTGTCTATCTATATCTCTTCAGCAGTATAATCCTATTTGACGTAAACAAAATATTTATCCCTGTTATCTTCGAAACTATTCAGCTGTTTACTTGTAAAAATATTATTTTGACCAGAGATCCTTACTAATATTATTAACGCAAATGTATGGATGTGTGGATGTATTGATGGATGTTTGTTACTCTTTCACGCAAAAGCTACTGAACGGATTGGGATGAAATTTGAAAAAGTCTTATTCCCACGGGAAAACCTTACACAACGCGAGCGTAGCCGCGGGCGGAGCGTTAGTATAAAATATATTGAGCCGTCCGCTCCTCGCAAGTCCGTAAACATAATAATAAATAATTCGTTTATAACAGGCGACTTTTACAAATTAATAACTTAAATGTTAATCATAATCATATTAGAATTGCAATGTATAATAAAAAAATAAAAATACAGAAAACACATGGTTCGTCAATTTTGCGATACATGCAATTAGATCAATCTAAAAAAGCCTACTCATCTCTGAAAATCAAAAGTAGAGGCGCAAATCGCACAATTATTAAATATTAGGTACTCTAATGTGGTAGAGGTCGGATCTCCGCGTTTACATCCGCCTGAAAGAATAGTTAATACCGGCCAGGCCTTTCCTCGGCCTTTCCTTGCCTCTGCCTATCACCATTTCACAAACCCACCAAGGAATTCTGGTCACTTTTTCTCCCGTAAAAAGAACCTTATAAGAATTCCTCGTCAAGTTTGATAAGCAAGTAGCCAGTAGGAAGACGTGTCAGTATATAGGTCGCGCCACTGGCAGGGGGCCAACGTTAGTCACCGCGCGTGTGGCCAATGGGCGTCGCTAAAGGTTACGGCTGAAATGCGTGCCTTCGACTCGGACACGTTACGGCACAGTTTTTGCATCTAGGAAGCGTCTACATGTTAGTTATTGGACTAGTTTGTGTGATCAAATTGGAGATGGAATATCTTGCAAGGATGCTAGTATCTAAGCTAAATACTAACTCATTCCGCTATTTTCATTTGTTTTACAACAAAAGTAAAAAACAAGTAGAAAATAAAACAGCTGCAGCTTTCTTGGTAGTTTCGATTTCTAATCTTTTATTTTCTTGTAGTTAGGTTAGGATATACAATATAATATTATATTATATATCCGTCGTTTGCTTTGCCCAGGACACTTGCTTAGCCCATTGCTGAAAATGTGTCCAACGTAGAAAAATATAAACATAAAATGAACTATATTGTAAACCTGTCACATAAGATCTTTTAGTCAGACTTAATATTCATGCCGATCATACACACTGGGTGTTAATTCTGAGAAATCTGCAAATTACGGTCATTTATTTTTTTCGGTGTGTGACTAATATATTGTTTCTTCTTAGGCGATCATAAAAGTATTGGCAGTAAATTTTTCAGAATATTGACCAGTTTTACTGACATGTACAACAAAATGATTTGATTACATAACTCACACACAATACACTAGCACCACACGCAGGAGCTGAATTAGGTCAATACACCGCGCCGCCGCCGCCCCCGGTCACGTCTGCGGTCTGTCCGTCAAGATAACTGCTTTCACTAAATAATTAGCTAGAATAAGTAAATATTTTAGCAGCGTGTTGGGTTTACTAACATGTGCGTTTTTATTGAAATGTGTTAGGTATGTGTGCTGTGCATACCTATACATACGTCTTAGCCTCATTGGCTATTGCTGGCCGTAAATACTTTTAGAATCTTTGGGTTTATTTGAATTTGGAAGAAGAAAATATTGCTTGATCGACAAGAGCTTATTCTATGATTGTCTGCCCTTTTGTAAAAACTGTTCTCGTGATAAAAAATAAATAGAATCCCTTGCATCTAATTTCTTTGTTTAATTATACCGCCTCCACCCTCATAACAAAATGTTACTAATTGACTGATGCTGAGCTTCTCAGATGCTTAGAGCTCCAACTCCGATTAGATCGACGATCAAGATAGTTTTTTGTCCTTTTTGTAACCATTCATATTCTTTGTTCTATAATTTAAAATAGCCAGTTATGTAAAATATTCCTATTTCTTGTCTGACAGAATTTACATCAAAAATCATATTAAGATCTGAATTTATATTAATTTCCTTTCAACTCACTTGTCATTACGACTCTCTCGACAAACTTGTAGGATGACAACGTTTTCATGAAAAATATCCTAAGGTATTTTTTTGCTGGTGCTACGTGCGGCGTGCCATAGTATTTTGGGCAGTTGCAAAATTAACACTGTTGATTTTAGGATACCTAACTAGAGTCCAGTTATGGCTCATTTTTAAAACCTAGCATATATTTTTAGCCTATTTACTACTAGCAATTTGCCTGCAGAGATAAAGTTTCTTCCCTCTCGGTTTAAAGTAGCTTAATTAATAATAATAATAATAATGGATATAGGTTGTTGTATTATTTTGCACCTTTTTCTGCAATCCCGATGTTAGAACTCATTAGTGCACATTCAGTCTTCAACCTATATCTGTGGCCACAACAAAATATAAACACCCACACTGCTAGCGTTTGGCAAAGGAAACATAAATATTGTGCCGACCAGTCATAGGTGTGTCAGATTAATGTCGCTTATGTCAGTATTTACCATGTGGAAACTCTAGATTGAATCATCGCTGACCATCTTGCTTTAAAATTTCTGAAAAGCGTGACAAAAGTACGATTTTGAAGCATGCAACAGTAGCAGCACGATGTCGCATGTCGACGCAAGTCATACATTTTCGGTAGAGAAGTGTCGATGCTGTATGTCAAAATGTATAGAATATGTCACCGGAGTACGCGGCACCGCCGGGGGCGTTTCCACCCTCACGTGGTTGAATTTCCCGTAGTCCGCACTAAACGTATTGCGTCGTCTTTTTTGGTGCGCACAGCACGAAAGTGGAATGTTCTTCCGGCGGCGTCTGTGTTTCCGGAGTCTTATAGAATGCCTATTCACTCTTGCCTTGAATATACCAAGAGACTCCGGAAATACATGGGTGTGCGTGTATAGTCTTCGACCTCGTCATCACTTTCCATCAGGTGAGACTGTGGTCAAACGCGAACCCATTTTACATTTAAAAAAAATGTATAGAATATGTCTACGTCTCGTGTTGCTGTATGTCTCGGAATCATGCTTTTATCCACCATGCATGGACACTTTACTTGTGTTGGTGATATGGCTTCTACTTAAACTTTGAATTGTTCTGCTTTGGAACAATGATATAGCATTAAAAACCAGCAAAGATATTATGTCAAACGATTTTTTAAATTGTATTCAAATTAAATTTTATGATAAGGGAATTAATAATAATCAATCATTTGCAGAAGATCTATTCACACATCATATCAAAGTTCGTAGTTTCATCACCTAGACTTTTGCGATAATGCGGTTTCATGAAGTATCGGTTCTATGGTAATGACCAGCTCATAGCCTATATTCAGCTTGCCAATTCGTTGAGCTATGCGGTAATTATGGTTCTCTGTCGAATCACTTCGTTCCGGATTCAAACCTCAGAGATCTTTATTAATCATAAAATCAGTAGCAGTAAATTATTGATGTCTTAATTGTTTATCTGTACAGTTGGACGATGCGCAAGATTCACTTGGCGAGCAGATCGACGCGAGGTCGATGTCTTGTACCATAGACATTCCAATGAAACACTGCGTGTGTAGTTTTGTTTCAATATCTCAATTTATCAGTAGCTCTGCAATAGTGATCTTTTAGATCCCTAACTTCCCACATTACTACAGATCGCAATGCCTTATTTACTTAAGCTGGCTTCTGCAAAAAATACCTCTTTGTTGACTGGCCTTCTTCCATCGTCTTCTACCATTTTATAAGGTAGGGATGTTTCATCATCTTAACCATTCACTCTAATTTTGTTTTTGTAGCCACTAATCAAATCATTGACATATCAAACGAAAGATTGGTCAAAACATCAAAGTGTCTAAAATGAACTACCCTAGTGAAAGAAATTCTGTATATCTGGACTAGACCTGCCAGAGTATTTTATTGGTTATTACTTCTTGGAGACATAACCGCTTGACCCTCAGAGGAATAAAAGACGATCGCATAGCGCGAGGCGACGCGCGTCTGATATCTTTGGCTTGACCGTATTGAATGGAATTTGACATCCATATGCGTGTATGCATAATGCACGTACATAAAGCTTCTTTAGCACGAAATTGCTATTTCCATGAATAGAGAACTAATAGGAAACGTCCAAAAACCGTACGAAATCAAGTACTACACTAACTATAATATGTATCCTTCTGTATACAGTTCGTCTGTGACCGAAGCTCAGAGATGACTTTTCCCTCGTCTTGTTCCATCTGGCACTTGGCCAACTTTCCAGTACTTAGCCACGGGACTAATGATACTGGCTCTTCGAAAACACGCTCAATACAAGTCATTTGTCATAGTTTCTGTATTGCATTGCAGGTTAGAAGTCCGTATTGTAATGAAGATGCCAATGCAAGAAAAAAAGTATTTTGTTTATTCGAAGTCTGCGAAAAGTCAGAGAAAAAATCTAAGAAAAGTAACTTCTTTCTTACCCTACCTTATTTTAAGATTAATTTTTTTTTATCAAACCAAGATTATATTATACAAAAAACTTATTTTTGTTCACTTAATAAAAAGCACTATTTTAAAAACAATATGCAATTCTTATAATCATATCATATAGGATGTTCTACCGACCTCACAAACCCAGGTGTAAATTTTATTGACCCATAAAACAACTCCGTAACCAACGGAATCAACGGTTAAAAAACGTGCCTTCCAAACCACGGAATCATCATAATAAAAAAAACTGAAATTGTACGATCGTCAACGGCCCGTTACAGTCCACTGCTGGACTATGAGCCTCCTCCACTTAAGTGGATGGTTTTGCCATAATCTCCACGCTTGGCAGGCGGGTTGGTGATCGCAGATTAAAAAGGTTACTGTATCAGAGAGCGCTGCTGCCCATTCCCTGTTCAATGTGTAGTCCCTAAGTCGCCTCTTACGACACCCACGGGTAGAGTAGGGGTTGGTGACAAATATATTCTACTCTGCCGTCACTACACGGCGAAATTGTACGATGCCTTTAAACAATTTTGGTTTTCTGCTTGCTTTTTAATTTGATGTTATTTATTATAGCACGCTACGAGAGTTATCGATAGATACCACCTGCGTTGTCCTATATAGCATCAATTAAAAAAAAATACTTGCTAGGTAGTCAACTTCTGAATAGATTCTTATTTTCTACTAATAATAGATTTTTTCATTCTTCTTTTTTATGTCAAAGAATATTTTTTTACTGTGTTCTTCCGGCCCTTCCCTACTAGCTACGACATATTCAACCTGATACTGGAAAACCGCTGTTCTCAAGTGTCTGGCAAGGAGCCAATAGCAACAGGCGTTAGTTGTACCACGAACACGATAGTACGTAGAAAAATGTTTATCGAGGTGGCTTGTGCACAGACTTGAAACACCAAAGTAGATATGGCATGTGAAATACAAAAGTGTGGTAAAGGATGGAGCATCTGAAAGTGTAGCGGCTAGGGTTATATTATGCGTGGCGGCTTTATGTTTGTAAGACAGCGGTTCATACCCCAGTAGGAAACGGAGATAGCGTGATCTAAGAGTAGGCCCCTCGGTGGGGACGTATAAGAGCTAAAGATAGAAGAGACGGAGTAAATATTTATCTAAAGTTAGTCGTAACGAATGGTCTCTAGTCTACCACCTTTGATATCCTCACTACACATTGGTTTAAGGGTCCTTGATTTTCTAGTATTAAATCTGTACAATACTTTAGCACAGAAAAGCGATAATATTTAAGTAGAACTGATATTTTAGAAGATTCATCTTATGACTTCTGCTATCTCTTTTTTTGCGTGGTGTGAAATATATTAGTGTCACTTCGTAGCTCAAAATGTAGAAGAGCAGATAATTCCTAATGAGAAGCTTTATAACCGCACCTAACGTTTTAGTAAGTATTACCAATTTATTAAGGTGGAATATCATTCTTAGTAAGTTAGAATTTTAGAAATCCTTCATTTTATATATTCGTAGAATACTCCAGCATGTTTTCTGTACTACTCTGTAATTTTTTGTATAGTATTTGTTTTCGGAAATCATGTCTTAGTTGCAGCAACAGTTGCAGTTGGGAGGTTATGGTGACAGCTAGGTAGTAGAATTTAATATTTTAGTAAGCTTGAGAAATAATAAGTTAAGATTGTTGGATTCAATCAAAGAAGCAATTACGGAGTTATGAAAGTTACCGATTTGATTTGTTACTCTTGCCTTTTAACTTTAATTGAAATTATGATAATTTGGAGCTCGTTCTTAATATTTAGTGAAATATTTGAACTTATTAATTTTTTTTTTAATTGGTACTTAGCAAATACGAAAAATCCAATCTAGCGAATACACTATGAGGTTGAGTTTTTTTCTAGACCTATTAATTTCTGTAGGATGGTACCTATTTTTGATGAAATACGTGCTATTATCGCAAGCAAGATTTATGTCTTGAAACACGTTGTACAGAGCACAAAACTTTTCAGCATCGGAATGTATTGTTCAATCAATACAGCAATATGAAACCCCAACGGTTGACCGCTGCGCGTGAGTCTGACGCATATCAAAGATGCGCGACGGCCGCCATTTTTTTTCCATTGCTCTCGAGTTGGCAAAGAGCCAAAGACGCCGCTTGGCATGCAGCCAAGGTAGCAAATCACCCCCTCTAGTGGTTAGGACGGCGCGGGCGAGAAATCGTTTTGAATCGATAGACGGCGCAACGAAAAATGCGTTGAAGAATAAGAAGAACCTAGAATAGTATTTAGTTTTTTTTATTCCAGAAAGTAACAATAAAACGCTTTGAATATGACTTAAAAAATAATGGTTCCGGAAGTTAAAGACTTATTTAATAAAAACATCTATTATACAACAATAAACTTGTTTAAGGTCTTTAATATTTTGAAAATATCTTACGTGTGTGTTATTTATCTCTACCAATTTGTTTGAACGATAGTCAGTAAAGATTTTACTGTTATTTGATAGCCGGTAATCAGTTATCTATGCACTCAGCACTCAGGCTACTTGTATTCAAGTGGCACTGAATGTTTTCTTTAGCAGGCATGGGCGATGGGCAGGATCTACATGGCTACTCGCTTTCATCTGTATGTTGTGTGGTCTTCTTAGCGGGATTTCAAATATTCTTAATTCGATTTCATTTCCTTGTGTTAGTTTTAACAATAACGAGTTTTTATTAACAAGTACTAATGAATTATAGTAGATGTGTGAAAAAGTAATGGGTGTTAAGCTGTTTTCATACAAAAAATTGTCTCCTTGGTGTGTTATGCAGCTTCTTAATATACAATTGCATTCTCATATTATGTTCCGATCGAAAACTCTCTCTCTCTTGAGAAAGTCCTTTAATTTTTATTCGACACACAAGCTATGTCAGTGCACTGCTGTTTATTAGGACGCAGGTTTTTGGTAACCCAGTTCCATTAGCTATTAGATGAATGGAACTTGATGAGACTGTATTTAAAGAATTCCGGTGTAAATCCGTAGTTACAAGCTTTTTCAGTCTATAAATAAAATTTCCACACTCACAAAAATTAATGACGTACTTTTACAATTACATACATTTTGTTAACAAATCATAAGCGTAGGTTTATTCTACAAAGAATATATGAGAAAATTTGTGTTGAGTAGGCAGACATAAATCCTCTTGTCTTCACTAACGATACATTCAGCCCATGAACTGGAATATTTTTTACTGGAATTTCTTTCCGAAAAATGTTTTACTGGTAATTTTTTTTCGGTTTTACTATATAATTTCAACACAAATTACATATTTAAGACAGGTCTCCATAAACTGGATACACTGCAATAAGTAAATCATGCTGAGGCAATCAACACAAGAAAAAAGTTAGTATAGAAATTGAGTTTCCATTATTCACGCAAGTCACTAAAAAAATTAAATCCTTCATCATAAGAAATAAGATCATTCCTTGTATTTTCTTTAATTAATCTTAAGTTAGTCTAGCCGCAATATAAATAATTGACCTTTCTTTCTCCGTCGTCTTTCCAATGGATAATAAATGTTCGTTTTTTTTTAAGTTAGTTTAAGGCGTTTAATCTCATCCTTATGGAAAGTGACGTCGCATGAAGGAAAATATCGTGAGGAAACTTGCACACTCGTGCGAAGAAATATAACGGTTGTGTATGAGCTGTTTAAGAGTTAACTACGAGTACAACAGTTAAGTCACTACTTATTTATTTTGGTTTTTCACGCAAAGTATACTTAGCTAGGCGGCGGACATATAATTTCCTGATTTCCCACCATATAAATACGCGGTTTACGCCAATTTTGCGCATTTGCAGCAAAGCACACGTGCGCCGGAGTAAGCTGAGATCCTTTGGCAGCTGCTGCAGAGTCTGGTGACGTGCGTGTGAGTCATGGCGCGAAAGTTTAATTGCTAATGGCTTGTAGACTGCTGTTGTTTTGAGTATTTTTTAGAGTTCTGTAGACAGAAACTGTTGGCAAATGTGATTGGTCGAAAAATTGGTTTCCTTTTTTGAAGTGTTCTATTTTGTCACTTTCAATAAAGTTGCGATGTCGTTTGCTATAGAAATGGTAGAAAATCATCAGCTATTTTTGTGACGTCATCGAAAAATCGTTAATAAGCTAATAGTTTCCATGAATTTAGCTCCCTATTTGTTTGTTCGCTTGTGAAACCCTTTACGAAAATTGCTTTCTAATAGGTACAGATAAAGTAAATAAACCATCTAAAAGGGTTTACATCTAAAGAGCGGATTTGGACAAGATCCGGCTTTTAAATAGGGTCTCTCTTAAAATAGCATCCTTCCTTTTACTGAAAAGAAATATATATAGGTATATTTTTTATGCTTATTTAAAAAAATGCTTATTTTACACGGTGAAAGTTTTTTTTTACAATCTGTATGCATATCATAGAAAAAGGATTAACTGACCTACCGCCAAAATAACTAAGTCTAGAAACAACATAAAGAACAGTAGGTTGGGATATCGTCGGCAAGCACTATAAAGAGTTTTGGTGAAGGAGGTAAGTTTTTATACAACTCCATTGTTTTACATGAAGACCACGTGGACGATGTCACGGGTGGAGTGCTAGTTTTAAAATGAATTCACCCTATCAAACAAAGCATCCTATGAATTTCTGAGAAAACGCATTTACAACAAACGCATATTTGTTAAAATTTACTGAGTTTCAGTAATGTTTGAGCTTTCCAAACTATATTAGGGGATTCAAAAAAATAAAAGGGGTGTGCTATGGCACGTTGCCATATTATGACTTCCATGCAGTAGTGAAATTTTCAGAAGTATCTTGCTAAAACGAAATCAAATTGGAATGTTATTTTTTTTAACATACTGAAGCTTACAAAATCTGAGAATAGTAGCTTAATTTATAGACCAAGAAACGTTACTGAAAAATGTGAAGTATCGCCATATTATATTATTATTACTTGTGTTTGCCTTGTGTCTGGTTGTTTTTTATCTATATAAGTATGTATTTATCTATTTATGTAATGTATATCAGCTGTCTGGTACCCATAGTACAAACTCTGCTTAGTTTGGGATCAGATGACCGTGTGTGAAGATGTCCCCACATATTTATTTATTTATTATTTCTTTACAGTTGTCGATTTTACTCAACCCACACGACGAAGAAGAAGAAGTAGAACACTCGTCTATGGTTTTACCTGAAAAACAAAAACCATAAACATTGATAACTGTAATTTCTCAACGCTGAAAGTTGTTTTCCATGCAACTTGTCCAATACAAGAATCATAACCATTAAAAGCTAAGCAAATGTTTTTTTTTACCATAAACTTGAGAGGGCAGCTGCGAGGAGGGAGGGACAGCAGCAGCTGCGCCCGCGCACGCTCGTAAATAAGATTAGCTCGCATGCGACAACTCCCTAATGGCTACCTTGTGAGATGGAGGGATTATTAACTAAGAGTACGAGATGGAAAGTGAATTATAGGATTGGAGATAGTATAGTACGATGCAATTCAGTCTACCGCACTGAAAAAAGTTTATTTTTCGAGCTGCGCTGCAACAGGAGGATTCGGATTTGAATGGTAACAGTATAGTGCAGTAAAATTTTCCTAATCAGTAACATACATACATACATAAAGTCACGCCTTTTTCCCGGAGGGGTAGGCAGAGACCACTTCCTTCCACTTGCTACGATCCAGACATACTTCTTTCGCTTCATTCACATTCATCAACCTCTTCATGCACGCTCGTCGGTTTAGGGTACTCCTGACCTGGCCTTTTTTAAGTACATCCCCGATCTGGTCGTGAAACGTACGCCTTGGCCTTCCCCTTCCAACATCTCCATTCATCAGTAACATTAAACTTAGTAAAAACAAAATTGTGCATGATAGTCTTTTAAATGAAAATTCTTTGTAAAGTGACTGGAAAAATATATTGTTTTCGCACAATAAACGAAGAATAAGGGTTTTTTAGCTGTGACTGTTTAAAAATAAGATGTCTTGGAAACATATACTTGATTGATCTCAAGTCAAAGGTGAACATTGAGAATATCTGTTTATTGTTTGATTGTTTCAGCTTCTAGTGCTTTAATGGTTGTAACTTGTAATAATAGCTAAAACGAGCTGTATTTCGTAATAAACTACAAGATAAAATTTTACATTGTTAAAAAATATGGCACGTTGTATTTTATTATTGAACGATACGTGATTTTTTTCCGTTTTAAATAAAATTATGGCATGTTGCGTAATAGGGTGTGTACCGTCGTGTGGTGACGGCAGAATAGAATACATTTGTCACCAATCCCTACTCTTCCCGTGGGTGTCGTAAGAGGCGACTTAGGGACTACACATTGAACAGGGAACGGGCAGCAGCGCTCTCTGATACAGTAACCTTCTGCAATCTCCACCCGCCTGCCAAGCGTGGAAATTATGGCAAAACCCTCCACTTAAGTGAGGAGGCTCATAGTCCAGCAGTGGACTGTAACGGGCCGTTGATGTTGATTGATGGCGTAATAGGGTTTAGGTAGATTAAAAAAAAACAGTACTTAAGACCCTAGATAAGTAGACTATGGGGAATACAAAGTTGTTAGGAACTTTCCTGATCGATCGCCATTTATGGCGATGATGTCTGAAACACGTGCGGTGCTCCCTCCATGTTGTAGGAAAGTAGAAAGGTAGAAACCTACTATACATACTCTTTTACCGACAGTGCACAAACAAAAAAGTGGGTAATTGATTGTTTAAATTAAAAATATTTTTGTTTAATATTCGAAATCAAACAAACATACCTCTTTATACACGTATGATGTTATACCTATATATATACCTACGATGTTACATAGAAGATTTAATTTTTGTGAGTGTTTAATACGAACTAAACTGCACTGGACCAGCAGCGTCACGACAAAAAGACTAGCCGCTGAAATATATTGGAGACCTGATGAGGATAATAATTAAATTACGTTACTAAAAATAAATTTATATTTAAGTATATTTAGCAGACTAAAACTGCATCAAACCAAAACATAGAGAAAAAGAGGGTAGGACATAAAATTGTTCTTCTAGCAGAACTAAAGTATATCCATTAATTCTAGTAGACCAACTGGAGCTCACGAACAATAACCAGTAAGAATGTTGGAAATCTCCAGAGCAGAGCGGTGCGTGCTCGAAGCTCGACGGGAGGCGGGCTAAATATAGAGCGCCGCGTGCGCAGTGTGCGTGAGCTCTAGCGCAGCCATGCGCGCCTGGTACTTTCGGGAGCACTGAACTTGATGCTGCTGAAGCATCGACTGAAAACTTTGATTTACCTGAGCCTGAATGAAATATATTTAAGGTTAATAAAAAACATTGGCCCTCAGATTACCATTTCAGGATGAAAAGCTCTTTAAAAGGTAGAACAGAGACAGATTAAAGATGAGTTTTGCATTTTTCTGTTTTTAAACTAACACTCTCCTTGGAGCTTTTGTCTAGCAGAGGATGTCTTTCGTTTGAGATGATTATGAAGATCAAGCTTTTTTTGTTATCTTAGAATATTGCTTACTTTTTATCATCTGTAATTCAAAGTAAAATTGCGTACTTTAGAATTACCTTTTCGCTGAAACACAATATTTTTCTGCCTGTGATAGTTGAAGTAAATTTTCCAAGACCTCAAGATCTATATTTGTATTGCTGATTAGTTTTTCTTTTATTAGGTTTTCTTCTTCGAAGCTCTTTTATTCAGGAGTGTAGTTATTTTGAACTTATTGCTTCTGGTAATATTAATTCTGAGAAGAAGAAATATTGAATACTAAGAATCTGATGAATCAACTTTATCACATTCATAAACAAACGTAAAAAGGGAGCCAAGTTTGGTGCAAAACACGCGAATTTTATCAACTTAAATAATAAATATAATATGAGATTTTTAAATAAAATTAACAAATGTATACCATTCTTTTGTTCTGATCATAAAATATTTTTTGCCTGATTTTTGAAATTTAGTTTAACAAAATTAAACTTACTTAGCTCATGAAATTTAAATACACATAATAGGTATTTTGTATATCTATATAAGAAAATAACAAATTCGGGTTTGTTAGACCACTTATAACTCGAGAACGGCTGGACCGATTTTTGGTTTTTGGTTTGCTGTACATATTTGTCGCAGAATAACGATTAAAAACATTAAATTGACAAAAAATTAAATAAAAGAAAAATCATTTTCCCCATACAAAATGTTCATTGGTTTCGTAACTGTCAAACGTTACCATAATGTAAATAAAAGGTTTGAATAAATAGATGAAAAACAACTATATGCCATATGGTGTAGGGTAGCTGTAGGGTAGGTGTAGGGTAGGTGTAAGATAGGTGTAGGGTAGATGTAGGGTAGTTGTAAGGTAAGTGTAGGGTAGGTATAGGTGTAGGGTAGGGAAGAGGTGAAAATGGCAGGACAACGTCTACCGGGTCAGCTAGTACCTATATAAACGCCAGTAAACTCTCTTAGGAACTTGGCTCGACACACTGTCTGTGTATATAGGTAGACCCTGGACGCAATTCTTTTGCACATGTTCCTTAGCTAACATGTGCCGTCTCGGTAACTCGGTAAAAGCCCCAAATACAGAGAAGAGAAATAAAGGGAGAGTGGCATAGGTAGCGTGGCTAGTTGTGTTAGCAGAATTAAGTACACAAAATAAATACAAACCATGCATAGTCAATTTTGTCTCTATTCTAGTGTAATTAGTAGTATAATAACATAAAAATCAAAATATATAGAAGAAGACACTGACTGACATATCAACGCACAGCCCAAACCACTGGGTCTAGAGATTCCAAATTAGGCACGTAGGTTCCTTAAGAGGTCTAGGGGTGCACTAAAAAAGGATATTTCAAAATTCACCTCCTAAAGGAGTAAAACGGGGGTGCAAAGCCTGAATGGGGAAACAAGATTAGTTACACTATTTTAATCAAAAGTTCACAGGAGTACTCCTATCAATTAAATGAGTAAATACGTGTTTCAGGTTTTTTCAGAATCCAATCCTTAAAAGTGGGAAATGGAGTGAAAAAGTCTGAAAATCAACATGAGTATCGTTTGTATGGTTTATCGGGTCGCTGATTACGAAAACAATAACGATTTAAAATCCTTCATGTACGTGTATGGTACGTGTAGGGTACGTGTAGGGTACGTGTAAGGTAGAGTAGGTGTAGGGTAGGTGTAGGGTAGGTGCAGGGTAGGTGCAGGGTAGGTGTAGGTGTAGTGTATTTTGCCTTAGTTCGGTCGTCGCGGGCAAAAACTATTTCCACGCGGACGAAGTCGCGGGCAACAGCTAGTAACGTATATTTTTCTTCTTGTTTTATCACTCGTAGGTACTCGTAAGTTTTTTTGTGTATTAAAACAATACTCTAGTAACAAATTCTCTGAAAACAATTTTACTCTGAATTATTTTACAGATAGATAGGTGAGTTAGAATTTCAATGCGCCTGAGCAAAAGAGTATAATGACAAAAACGACTGTCAGATTTATTATTTTTCATGCAAATTTCGGATTGGCATCTCTCTTATTCTTTTGTCTCTACCCGTGAATCATTTAGCAACCTAAACGCGATAAAAGGTTCTGAGGTGTAGACGACTGAATTCGTCGTTTATTTTTTCAGTTTATCTTTCAGGATCAATGCTGAACTGAGATGTGTCAGAGGCGCGTGGGATTTGCTGTTGATGTATCCTTTTCGGATAAAGGAAATGTTATATGTTATTATGACAAATGATACACGAGTTTCAACAATTTTAACATAATTATTTGGAAAATCGTTTGTTTTTGTTAGTTATGGGTTTATCCTTATTTTAAATGCTTGATTATTTCCTTATTC
Organism: Carpatolechia fugitivella; assembly: GCA_951230895.1. Taxonomy (NCBI): domain Eukaryota; kingdom Metazoa; phylum Arthropoda; class Insecta; order Lepidoptera; family Gelechiidae; genus Carpatolechia; species Carpatolechia fugitivella. The sequence continues at coordinate 5,466,001 of OX579646.1, forward strand.
CTAATTAATCGACTTATCTCTGTTTAACTTATTATGTTTTATTTTTGTTAGTGTGATAAAACGAAATTCAATCAATTGCAAGTCAATTTCGCAAGCTGTATTAAACTAAAATTCATTTTATACATACATACATATGATTACGCATTTATCCATGCACTTTAGTTTGTAAATAACCCCCCGTAAATATAAATGTTTTCTAAAAACATCGGATTTGTTTTTTCATTTACTTTGCACGCATTTAATTTTAGTATGATTACTGATTTAACATCAACGGCCCGTTACAGTCCACTGCTGGACTATGAGCCTCCTCCACTTAAGTGGAGGGTTTTGCCATAATATCCACGCTTGGCAGGCGGATTGGAGATCGCAGATTTAAAGGTTACTGTATCAGAGAGCGCTGCTGCCAGTTCCCTGTTCAATGTGTAGTCCCTAACTCGCCTTATACGACACTCACGGGAAGATTAGGGGTTGGTGACAAATGTATTCTACTCTGCCGTCACCACACGGCCACTTTTTACTGATTACTGATTTACCACACGGGTTACTGATTACTGGTTTAAGGCGATATTAAATTCAAATTTTGAATATGGACTCAATATTAATTGAGTCACTACCCACATAAACGTCTGTATACATATCCGCAATGTTACGTCTAGTCTGAGCTTGTCATCTATTGAAGATCTTTCAGCGTGAAATTCAAACCGAAACCGATTAATGTCGAATACCTGAACTCCGCCATCACGCTGAGTATCAAACCGACGCACGTTATGTGTTTGCATCAATCACACGCACACAATAATAATGTATATAGACACAAACGTACGTATTATGTATACGACGCCATATTGCAGCCCAAATGTATATTGCAAATACGCACGCACACTCACACCGGTCGACACACGGATCGCTAAGCTACTTTGAATGCTAACGCACACATATGGACTGTTGTTGCAATGACCACATAGTAGATACAGGTAGTTTTTTACAGGCGGTACTTGAGATATTATTATAGTTTCTTTATTAGTCTTCCTGACAGGAGTGACTTGAGTCTCAGATGTAGCGGTAGCAAACTGCACATTGGGAAGTGGCCCTTCAAGGAAGTGGCCGAACTGGGAAGTGGTCGAACAAGAAATTAGAGTGGTGGCCGTCTAAGGAAGTGGCCGCAGGTGACCGGATCCATTATAATAATTAGCCTGATAAAAAATTAAAACAGTTAGGAATACATTATTTTATTATATTACTAAAACAGTAATCATTAGCCTTGACCTTATTTCATGACATCATGACTACTAATTTTCCATTCTAAACGCCGAAAATTTATCAAAATTCGACTATCTACATCCTTGCACTGAAAAACCACTCGACATGAACTACTTACTGACCACGCACACATCCACATTTACATAGCAGCCGTGCAGCAGTGACCACGTACTCTCACGCACACAGGCGCGCGCCGCCGCCATCTTGCCTGCGCGTAGGCAGCCGCGCGGCACGTGCGCGCTATTTTGGGCGGCGCCCGCCTTGCCCCGCGTCACCTGCCCCGGCTTGCTGAAGATTTTGTTGCGTAGACGGTTCAGTTCTTTTACTTTATTGTTATGTCCAGAAATATATATATCTCCGGTCAAAAATATTATACTACTTATGTATATGTAAGTGTCACGACCGCGACATTAACATGTATTACAAGAACCAACAATTTTAAATTCATGAGATGACATAATCAAACTTTATTATATTCTGTTTTTTATTTCTCTTTACAACGAATATTATACTCGTACTGATACTGTTTATCAATTTTTCTTCTTGATTATCTTATTTGGTATAGTTCTTATCAACCCATATCGCAAGAAGGGTTTTCCCCTGATTTGTCATAGATTATCATCCTATATCCAATGATATCCATCCACATTGACATCTTGTACAATAAAATAGACAATACGCTTTCGTTCGCAATCTCCGCCTTAGTTTAGATTACTCTGAGCGTGTTTTATTATTGTGATTCAACATCAACAACTTTCGTTTCTACCCAATCTAATCTTTGCCCACATACTGCGTCCGCCGACCAACTTCACATTTTCCATTTTGATGGCGGTTTTTAATGAGCCGTTTACTATGGCGGCGGATTAGACGCCAGTAGACGTGTTACTTTCATAAACAAATATAAAACATTACTTTTTCAACAACAGGTTTTCAGGGGTCGTAAAACTTTTACTGTTCACTTTATTGATGATTGGAACTGTTGCGGGCGAAATTTTATAGTTGTTTTTAAATTGTTCAGAGTGCTTTTTGCATTTGGCGATGATTATTTTCAGTATAAATAGCCTTGACAAAAAAAATACAATAAAAAAAAACTAAAAAACACGCTTTTAAAACACATCTAACTAAAAAGTGAAATATAATTCTTAATACCTATAAGCTGAAAATAATAATGAATGAAAAGTACTAGTATTATTGTGAAAAAAAGCGTGGGATAGCCAAGTCAATCTATGTATTTATTTAAAACATAAGAGATTTTTAATATTGATCTGGTCACTGTAAGATGTTGTTAGGTGAGCTAATTACGTAATAACTTAAGACAGAAGGACTCTTAAGTAGGGACTGAATAAATTAACCGACTTGGTATTACATGGATCTCACAACTTTTTACGGTAGACTAAGTTGCGTGCGAGACTTGGTTTTTTTACAAGTTATGTTTTTGATGGCATCTCATTTCTTTTTGTAGATCGCATGAAAACACAATGTAAAAATGCACACCTACGCTCCAGCTACCCTACACCTACCCTACACCTACCCTACATCTTCCCTACACCTACCTTACACCTACCTACACCTACCCTATACCTAACCTACACCTACCCTACACTTACCCTACACCTACGGCGACTATAGCTCTATTTTCCAATGTGAATGTGTAGCAATTACCGAGGCAGCCACCGCCATCCTAAGAAGGGAGGTTGAAGATTTCACCATCAGAATACTTTCCGACAGCATGGCTGTGCTTCAAGCACTTCGAGGCAACATCTGCAGCTCAGTGCTTATCTTCGAGTGTCACTTAGCCGTAAAACGAGTATGTGCAAAGAATAAGGTCATCCTTCAATGGATAAAAGGACACAGCGGATCACTGGGTAATGATGCGGCTGATGAACTGGCTAGAAGGGGATCGGAGGCTCTGGTATTGGGCCCTGAGCCTCTCCTGCCAATACCGTTCAGCCAACTGAGAACATGGCTGCGCAACATTACCCGGGACGAACACAACGCCCAATGGGCTAGTCTAACAAGCTGCAGACAGTCGAAGGCGGTGATCCCAACACTATCGCCGAGACTAACACACAAACTTCTCAGCCTAAACCGTAAGAACCTCCGAATAGTTGTAGACAGTTTAACAGGTCACATACCCTATTCACCATCGGCGCGACGGACAGCCATCTATGCAGAGGATGTCTCGAAGCAGAAGAAACGGTCACCCACCTAGTCCTGGAATGCGTAGGGTTGACTGACCAACGGGCAAAAATCCTCCAGAATGTGGGGTCGCTCCGCGAAGCCTGTGACAGTCCCAGGAAGCTTCTGGGCTTATGGAAGGAGCTGGGCTGGTTGGATTAACCAGCAAAACCGAACGTAAAACGGACCAATTCAGAGTCTAATTGCGGAAACGGGAGCCCACCAACTAACTAACTACCCTACACCTACCCTACACCTACTCTACACCTACTCTACACCTACCCTACACCTACCCTACACCTACCCTACACCTACCTACACCTACCCTATACCTAACCTACACCTACCCTACACTTACCCTACACCTACCCTACACCTCTTATTCAATTATATTCCATTATACAGGTACACTGATTCATTTACTGCAAATGTAACTTTGTAATCCTATATAATGCCCCAAGATTTATATGGGGTTACAAAGTTATCTAGCAGATAATGTATCTAGAAAACTGGGCTGAAATTGCGAAATATTTTAGTTTTTCCTTGGTTTATACTCTAAACACTAATTCTGTTCTATGTCTGCTAGAAGTGCCTTAGAGTTTTGATGATCGGTCAGTCAGTGAGTGAGTGAGTGACAAAATTAAGAAACTTTGACTAGTTATTAATCTTAAACTACTGGTTCAAATTAAATGAAATTTAAAACATTCTGGGTTTATACAATGCCTGTTTTATTACTGAAATTTAGGTTTCTAGTTTTATCCACAACGAAGTTATAGGGGGGTCAAAAATGTCCCGAACTGCTTCGAGAAAAGGATGGTATGGCCGTGCCGCTTTTTTGCTCGACTTGGTGGGGGCACTACCGTGCCCCCAGATCAAATACTACGTCAGAGTTATATAGTCGACTATATAGTCTAACTCAACATTTTTGAGGCTAATTGATAATCAAAGAGCTACATAATCTGAGCTACAGAATCTAGATTACATAAAAAATCAACACCAAAAAAGTGAGAAATGATAGTATTTTTTTAGAAGATGGAAGTAGTGTTAAGCATGTTTGATACCATAGTTTTTATGTACTATTGTAAACTGTACTAAAATTTTTTTTTCGAATAAATAAAAACAATAAAATTAAACTTAGAAATTCGACCTATCTAATTATCTACCTAAATAGTCGTGTGAGTGTCTAGTGGAGCATTCAAATAGAGTGCGATACGTATCTCCAAATTATGTGGATGGATAGAGATCGTGTTAGGAATACAGATATTAAATATAACCCTGGTAACAAACCCGCAAATTGTGATAATGTTAGTGCAGATATTATTAGTCTGACTAGAGATTTTATCTTTACTTACTTACTTGGCTGGCTAAATATAAGTCACTAAAATATATTTCACCTTGCCGAACACTGTCTCTACATAACGTGCATTACGATGCACAGAATACCTACCCATTGCGTGCGTCGGTCCTGCCAGGCGACGTTGAAGTACCTACACCGGAGCTGGAGGCCCTTGTCTCCTACTGCGACAGGGAAGGACTGGAGCTGATCATATCGGCTGACTCCAACGCACACCACCCGCTTTGGGGCAGCGAGAGATCAAACACCAGAGGTGAGGATTTTGTCAATTACCTAATCTCAACAAATCTTAATATAATCAATAAAGGCTCAGAGCCAACTTTCGTTACAGCCCGAGCACAAACAATCATCGACCTAACTCTAGCCACGGAAACGATTTCAGAACATATATCGAACTGGCACGTTTCGAATGAGCTATCGTGTTCCGACCACAGGTGGATTAGGTATAACCTTAGCATCACAGTTGATCCTGTGGAACCTAGACGCAATCCACGTAAGACTGATCGCGTCAAGTATGGTAGGCTGGTATCCAGGCAACTAGAAGCCATCGGTCTACCAGAAAACTATAATAGTACCACAGAAATCGAATCTCATTTAAATAACATTACCTCCACTTTAATCAACAGCTAGGAACAGACGTGTCCACTCACCCTACCCAAGTCCGGACCCCACAAACACCGGTGGTGGGGACCGGAACTCGAAAAACTCCGGCGAAGGGTAAGGAAGTTGTTCAACAGGGCCAAAAACACCCGGAGTCTAGATGATTGGGACGCCTACAAGCTGGCCCAGCACCACTACAAGAAGCGCATTCGACTGAGGAAAAGTGAATGCTGGCGGCGCTTCTGCACCAACATCGAAACCAACAATCAAGCTGCCAAGGTAAAAAACATTCTAGCCAGCGAACCTCACCGAAACCTTGGCTCCCTGAAAAAATCAGATGGAACCTACACCAAGTCCGATGCTGAAACCTGCGAACTTCTGCTGCAAACACACTTTCCCGGTTGCTGCATCGAAAAAAATGCAAGCTGGGAAGTCACATCCACTAGCGCGGCAGAATCGGATTGGACTACGGCCCACAAGGTAGTAAACCACGACAAGGTACTGTGGGCTATAAACAGCTTCCTTCCATTCAAATCGGCAGGCCTGGATGGCATTTTCCCTGGGCTGCTGAAATGGTGTAGTACGGATATCCTGGTCAGGCACCTAACTGTTTTATATAGAGGATGTCTTGCCTTCCGCTATGTGCCAGTACAATGGAGGGAAGTCAAAGTAGTATTTATCCCCAAGCCCGGCAAAAGTGATTATACGCAGCCTAAATCCTTCAGACCTATTAGTCTCACCTCCCTCCTCCTGAAAACCTTGGAGAGATTGTGTGACAGGGACATTAGGAATAATGCCTTGCTGCGAAATCCACTTCACGCTAATCAACACGCCTACAGCTCAGGCAAATCCACCGAATCCGCTCTCTACAGCGTAATCTCGCACATAGAGAAAGGATTACAATGCAAACAATCAACACTTGGCACCTTCATTGACATTGAAGGAGCCTTTGATAAGACCAATTTTACCAGTATCAGCCAAGCGCTCACAAGACATGGAGTGGAATCCACAATTGCCGGATGGATTAACAACATGTTAAGGTATAGAGCCATTCAATTTACTGTGAATACCACAACCAGAGGAGTAGTTGCTAGAGTCCTCTCCCCTCTCCTGTGGAATATTGTGGTCAATGAGCTGATCAAGAATCTTAATGATAACGGGCACTATACAGTCGGTTATGCGGACGACCTAGCCATTCTCACTAGAGGACCTTTTGAGAATGTGCTATGCGATCTCACCAGATCAGCCTTCAAGGTTGTCGAACGATGGTGCAGCAAACACAACCTGACTGTCAACCCGTCTAAAACAGAGCTAATAATGTTCACAAACAAACGCAGCCTAGGTCAGCTTAGACTGCCAAAGTTATTCAATACCGAGCTATACCTGACCAATGAAGTCAAGTACCTGGGAGTGACACTTGACAGTAAGTTGCTCTGGAATAAGCATATTGACCACAAGCTACAAAAAGCTTGCATCACCTTTTGGCAATGTAAAAGACTTGTCTGGAAATACTGGGGTCTGTCGCCGAAGATCACCTTATGGCTATATACTTCTGTTATACGGCCTATAATCACATACGGTGCCATTGCTTGGTGGCCCAGGACCAAGCTAATTACCGTCAAATCCAAGCTACAGCGCTTTCAAAGACTTGCCTGCACAGCAGTCACGGGCAGTATGCGCACCACCCCGACAGCCGCCTTGGAAATTATCTTAGGACTTAGGCCATTGGACCTATGGATCCAACATGAGGCGAGGATGTCGGCCCTTCGCTTAAAACTTTCGGGCGAAAGGATGTACCAGGACGGCCATGTCGCGGCACTCTGGAAAGATGCTATAGTATCACAGCCAATGTGCCAAGCTCCATGCGACAGGGTCCCCAAAACCTACATATTCACCAAGAACTACGAAATTCAACTATCTGAAGCTAGCAAGGATCATTCAGGCACGGATGAACTAAGAATATACACTGATGGTTCTAAAATGGAGTCTGGAACCGGAGCAGGAGTATTTTCACTAGACTTAAACATCAGAATATCACTGGCCTTAGGCGACTATAGCTCTATTTTCCAATGTGAATGTGTAGCAATTACCGAGGCAGCCACCGCCATTCTGAGAAGGGAGGTTGAAGATTTTACCATCAGAATACTTTCCGACAGCATGGCTGTGCTCCAAGCACTTCGAGGCAACATCTGCAGCTCAGTGCTTATCTTCGAGTGTCACTTAGCCTTAGAGCGAGTATGTGCAAAGAATAAGGTCATCCTTCAATGGATAAAGGGACACAGCGGATCACTGGGTAATGATGCGGCTGATGAACTGGCTAGAAGGGGATCGGAGGCTCCGGTGTTGGGCCCTGAGCCTCTCCTGCCGATACCGTTCAGCCAACTGAGAACATGGCTGCGCAACATTACCCGGGACGAACACAACGCCCAATGGGCTAGTCTAACAAGCTGCAGACAGTCAAAGGCGGTGATCCCAATACTATCGCCGAGACTAACACACAGACTTCTCAGCCTAAACCGTAAAAACCTCCGAATAGTTGTAGGCAGTTTAACAGGTCACATACCTCTCAATAAACACCTATTCACCATCGGCGCGACGGACAGCCCTCTATGCAGAGGATGTCTGGAAGCAGAAGAAACGGTCACTCACGTAGTCCTGGAATGCGTAGGGTTGACTGACCAACGATCAAAAATCCTCCAGAATGTGGGGTCGCTCCGCGAAGCCTGTGACAGTCCCAGGAGGCTTCTGAGCTTCTGGAAGGAGCTGGGCTGGTTGGAGTAACCAGCCAAAACCGAACGTAAAACGGACCAATTCAGAGTCTAATTGCGGAAACGGGAGCCCACCAACTAACTAACTGCGTGCGTCGGTTATCTGTTTCATAAAAAGTATGAAGACCTGTAATAGGTAATAAAAATTTTTCTTATAGTGTGATTTATAATGCTGTTCGAGTTAATATTGAGCCGCCAAAACTTCCGACATGATTTTTGTTAGCCAGCCACCGGGATTCAAACCCAGAAATTCTCACTTTACCGCTCCAAAACGATCGCCACTTTCATAACTACAAGGAATTTTAAAATATCTACTGAACCACGAGCGTTCCAAACACATAATTAAATTACTACAGGCGACTGAAGATGTTCAAATCGCGCCGGCGGCAGACAGCGTTCAAACTCTATCTTGTGATCGCGAGCGAACTACAGCAGGCGAGCTGACATTCGTTGTTCCGAACGACAGCACGCCGCGCCGGCATGAATTCCTTATAAATGCTACAGTGGTTCTTTGATATATAGAGCTACGAATGAGCAACGACGTGTACCTAATGATGGCTCCAGAGCAATAGTTTGCTTTTGCAAACTGTTACGCCTGCAGAACAGAGCTTGCTTTTGCAACTGCTACACCTGCTAGAATAGTATGCGTCTCGGGAGCAATAAAGCCAGTAGATAAGGGCGCAGTGCAGAAGGGGCCTAATAACCAACAGTAGTGGGTGGATGTGAACTGAGAATGATGATGATGATTAGATAATATTGATGCTCAATTGATAAAATCCAAATGTGTCTCTCTATGTTTCGAGTATTATCTTGATAACCTCGAGTAGAAGAAACCTTTAATTCTGACACCAGGGTTCGTGGGATTGGTCATCGTCCTTACATGATGATGATGATGATGAATAGAACCTTTTTTAGTATTTAGTAATATAAAACTATCTTTTATTGTACCGAGGAACCTTCTAAAAAAGAGTTGATGAATAATATCCTCCGCAAAAACTTTTTTAACATAACATCAATGAGTAAGGTAGTTTCGCAGCACGTGGCTTCCGTAGACATGCAAAAAACATTTTAACCCATTTGTTAAAAGCCGCCTCTTAATCATTGTCATCCAGGAAGTCAGCACATGCTTTTACATGCTCAGACTGTGCGTCATCATATCATCATCGTGTTTTGATCTTGGGCCTATGCGTATTGTTACTTCATCTAAATTAAAGCTTCTGTAGATTTCAGCTCTGTCTATGCTTTTTGCTCCTTAATTGTATGAGACTCGTAGACGCAGAATTCCAAACATGTATGTTTAGAAGTGCTGGGCGTCTGATGTGGAAAATTAGTCGCGACCTCACTACATTGCACGTTTAATAAAATTGAAATATTAAATTATACTCAGATAATCTCTTTATTATGTTTTTTTTTTTCTTACACCGGGAATACTTATATCAATTTGAATATTCAATGATAGATCCTAGTATTCGTGAACTTAAATTCTGTACATTTAAAGCCAAATACATAAAATAGTCTATCACTAAATTGTAGTTCTTATTGTAGCCATTATTTACCTATATAAAGCCTATATACATACAACGTGTCATAAGATGTTTTTAAGAATTATATAGGCTTCTTTAATAAATACTCTTTATAAAATAGTGTAAATTCGTAGCTCCACGCTATCGCCTAGTACTGTGCTGATTGAAACGTATCCTATCGTGTAAGAACTCCATTCTTTAAAAGCTTTACAATTTAATGCCCTACCTTCTGTCGAGTACCTTTATGGTTCTGTTTTAAGGTACCTATATTACTTTTACATTATTTCGTATTGCTACAATATAAAATCTAAATAATTAAAATTTACTTAAAGTAATAATTACTTAAAATAATTTAGCAAAACACGGTAAGTGAGTGACTGTGTGTAAGTGACACTGATCTCCATGACCAACAGAAACATTATTATGCCAAAGTAATCGACGATTGAAAAAAGTTCAGGAAGTTAAGATAAATAAAAAAAATGTTTCTATTATCTGCTCAAACGCTGTTAAACCTTAACGGCAGAGACGAGGTTGGGCGACTTGATTGCATTCGTTTCAGAAATTTCTACATATTTTTTATAAAAAAAAAAAAAAAACACCAGGTTGCAAAAATATTTTAGAGTGGATAATTTTTACATGTTTTACTCTGAGAGACGTTTTTAAGATGCACCCACACTAATTGATAGCCAAAAATAATAACCTATGTATCTAAATAAAAGATTCTAAAACCTTAAAAAATAAGCCAAACCCGCCTACAGCCAAGGCCACAAAAAAGTGACGCATGCCTAAAAATAATAAAAACAAATTATATTTTCCAGTGCTTGAGAGTTTCGTGAACGTATACCAACTAAATCGCTCGGTCGGTATAATAAACACGCATTAACATGGTCATCATTGTCATCTACTTGGCGAAAATCCAAACATATTTTTGTACTAACGCCAAGGCTGTTCACGATCCATTTAAATTTCTACGATAGAGATTATTATTGCGTTCAAATTCTATCCCAAAACGTGTTTATACCTATACAGCATGAAATTTACATCGTTTTGTTCCCGCCGTGTAGTGATAGTACCCGTCAAACTGAACAACTTTTCACGAAAAAATAATTTCCTGTGACAAAAAAATTTTTGGTCTCTCCATACAAAATGGGTCGGTCGGGAGTCACACTTTGTATGGAGAGACCAAAAATTTTTTTCAGTTCAAAAGTTGTTCAGTTTGACGAGTACTATCACTACACGGCGGGTACAAAACGATGTAAATTTCACGGTGTATATAATTAAAGTTTTAGTATGTTGATCTTGCAGAGAGAAGAGAACTGAACTGAACGGCTGTCTAAAAAAACTTTTGAAAATAGTTTTTTCTATATTAGTTTTACGTAGTTTGGCTCGATGAGCGTGGTATGTATTGTGTTAGTTGCAATAAAACCATAAAACAGAAAAGTAGTACATAGCAACTTAAACATACTTAAGTCTTCTTATATTTCTGTCCTGTAATTGGAGCCATTTGGAGCGCGGTGGTCAGTTCCAAAATAAGTAAGAAAATTGGACTGTTTTTTGTTTTAAAATTGTGTTATTTGTTTGTGTATATTTAGTTCTGCGTTTGAAATATTGCTAGGGAGTGCCTGAAAATCAGCACCTTTGCTGAGGTACCTTCCTATTTGTTTGTAAGTGTACTTCGTTAACATTCATGTATGTAACCGAACAAATAAACATCTTATTATTATTTTCTGATACCTATTCTATTGGTATAAAAAATGTTACAAACTTATGTTTTTGTTTACCGCGACCTCGGCCTCAATAATTTCACGAGACGATTTTCAGTGATGGCACAATCGTTTAAATATTTTTCCTAAAATTATACAAGCTTGATATTTTCGAGGTAATATTTAATGTGCTTTTCTGAATAAGGAACGAAATATATATCTATTATAAAAATTAAGCGTGACTTCTTTAAAAAATAGATAAATATCGGTTCAATCTAGATTAAAGTTAATGTTATTATTAAAAATATATAAGTAAGAATGTTCCATGTTTTATTTTGTCACTACTGAGATAAATAGACTCATCGTCTATCATTATAACAATTTAAGACGAAACTTAAAGTAGGTATATTTCTGATACCTACTTTTATTACATATAAACATGTTTTGTATAAATTCATCAACTGAAGAATTATAAAAAAAAATATATATTTATTTACAGTACATAGGTACATGCAGGATATATTCAAATGAATAAATAAATAAATAAAAAATGTCATCGGTTTTCCACTTACATTTTCAGACCTGTTTAATTGCCAATAATATAAAAAAAACTCTTCGTCACATCTGCATCTTGCATTTTTGTGGTAAAGCTCCAAATATTTCAAAAAGATAATATTTTTACTGGTATCTTATAACTAGAGCTAGAAATTGTCGTGACACAATCTACTCATGCAGTTTGTTGAGGATTAAATGTTGTTTTTATCGTTTTTTTTGTTTATTGTTATTAATAATTATCTTTTACTCGTACTCTGATTATAATCTTTTCTACATAATTTCGTAATTTAACCCCAGTTTTTTTCTGGTTAAATTAACCGCGAAGGAACCAGGTTTGAGAAAATGAAATCAGATCAGACTCATAATGCTTCTTTCTAACAACCAATAGAACGTGAAAAATTTCTATTACCACCAAAGGAATTACGATAACGAGTCATTCTTAACAGCATACATGCCTGTGCCATGTATAATACTCATTAGACATGCAAACAAACCTTGTACACAGAAACGAGGACACAAAGGTAGGTGCGCGTAAATCATTAAGTGCATTCCCGAGAAAACCGCGAGGAATGTAGCGCTGATTGAGCTGAGCAGTAAATAACCTAACGACAAAATGGCGGCCGGATGCTTACCTGGCAATATGGCCGCGATGGCCCTGTCAACCGGTTCGAAAATGGAATGTCATAAGTTTGGCAGTTGGTGTTGCGGCGTACTTCGTCACTGCTGGCGAGTGTGAGCTGAGTGAATGGACGCGGCATGTCGTCATGAGGAGCAGCAGACGCCGTCTCGGCAGCCCAGCACTAATTTTACCATCTGGCTCGCACGCACCACTAAGTTTAGCCGCCCCAAGATAGCCCCGGTCCACGACCCATCGCGCATAAACTTTTCACAATTAGACTATTATTTTTGGTAGCAAAGTCAGTCGGTCGATTATTAATAGAGGCTTTTCCGAGTTTATATTCGTTACGTGTGTTGTGGTGTTAACTTTTAGTGAATTTATACATAGACGCTTATAAATAGGATGTGCTGAAGTTGCGTCTGACGGACGGGGGAATACCTTCCTGAAATATCGTACTACGGGTGTGGTTTGCGTGTTTTCGGACGCATTGGTAAACGATTATTTATACATTGATTGCGAGGGTTACCGCGCGAGTCAGCGCTGCGGCCAGCGCGAGCGCAGCACCGGTTTCGTAGCTCTAGGCTAGTGCAGTCTAGTTAGACTGCACTAGCCTAGAGTGAGTGTTAATGTAGAGAGTTCTCTACGTATTGTCTAGGAACATTGAAGACTTTATGATTATACAATGGGCTGCATCTTTTTGATGACTAGGCTAGTTTTCAGTAGAACAGGGAAAAAAATTAGGTCTGACTAGGCATGAGCATGACTAGGTTATACCTCATAAATATCCAGCAAACCTATTTACTAGGCGTATGCACAAATCTTTTGTTATAATAACACAAAATTACAAATAATATTAAAAGTAATAATATTACAAAATTAACCTCTACGGAGAGATTTTTAATATAAGATCAATAAAAATAATATCATTAATTTGTTTCCAGCAAAATTTTGCATCAATAATCTTGTATAGGATTTGCTAGAAATCTCTAATTCTAAAACGAAACTTTGAATTTTTAATAACTTGCCCAGAGGAATAAAAATAAGGATGTCTTTGCAGCAGCCGCAGCAGCAGCAGCAGCAGCAGCAGTTGTATGTAGTAAACTTTATTAATAAAATACTATGGCTTAGTGAGCTGTAGAGCTCGCGAGTATATTTTTTTTCGAAATGCTTGATTTATGATTTTTTTACATTTTCAACCCTCTTAATACCGTATTTAAAAAAAAAACAAAATCTGATTCAACAAATGGTTCGGTTGATAAACGCGACCTATGGAGGAGAACAAACAGACACACATAGATGGACTTATAAAAGCAACTTTGGTAAAGCTGAAACAGAGACGCTTCGCACTCGCTCGGTCAATTATGCAAACCTAAAATTAAAAGTCATCAAAATTTAAAACGCTAAGTTAAAATGAGATATACTGTCACCAACATGCAGATATTATACGACGCTTCTGAAATTCACTTAAAAAAAAACAAAATTTACTATATTTAAATCGTCCACGTATAATGCACTTCGCGCGCTGTCAAAAACCATTATGACAACAACGCTGCAAAGTTTATACCGGGTGAGATAAAGGGGAGTGCACACTGTCTCCCCAACCCCCCAGCCAGACGGTCCGGGTATTTCCGGCTGGCCTGATCTGTCTGTTTGAATTAGTGAAGCATCCGCCGATCGCGAAATACTTAATAACCTTCGACAAACGGAACTGCTGCGACTGCGATTGATCAGGTTGTGGTAGGTCGTGGACATCTTAGGGCTTTAGGTATAGCTGCATTAAAGGGATAGTCCCATAGAGAAATAACAAATGAAGGAAGGGAAAAACAGCTTTTGTCATATGATTAACAAACTGAGATATTACTAATTATAGGCTAAGATCATAAAAAATAGTGCAGCTATATAAATAAGAACCTTTTTATATTGAATATTTGTTTATTGTTGATGTACTTTTGCTTATTTTCACTTAAGTTATAATTAATTGTTTTTTTCCTGAACGATTTGGACTTAGGTTGTTACTACCCCCCAGTAGGTACTTACCTACCTGTATTTCAAAATCAGGTAAACTCGATCAGTGACATTGTATGTTATTGCCGTTTATTTTGGCAGAACATGAAAACAATAATATACTTTCAGACTGTGTTGCCAGTTGACAAAAATTAAAATTGGACAAGTATGTTTTCCCCTGACTCCTTCAAATTGTTTTGAGTCATCTAAGAAATTTTATTCGAATTATCTCTTGAAAACAGAACCTAAGCTGTTAAATAATTAACCGCTGTAAAATTATTCTGTTTTTTATTTTTCTTCATCAATATATTTGTAGTATTATGAAAAAAAAACGACAAATATCTGATTTTTGAAATAGGTAGCCTACTTCTAAATATCAGTTATATTTACATCAAAAATTAAAAAAAAATAAGAAAAAAATTTATCCTGTATACCTACTGTGCGTCGTCCTTTGCGCTGTCGACGTTTGCGCCATGAAACTTAATACGCACACTTTTTCAATCACACTGCGTAAATCCAACTAAACATTTTCTATCTACGTCATTTTACGGTTAAAAATATGAAAAATTTCTTCATAGAATTTTATCTACATTAAGTTAGATATGATAACACTTTTTAAACAAAGCTGTTTTCATTTAATAATCCTTCATAAAACCAAAGCGTATCCAAAAATTCTATCGATGTGTGCACCAAAAAAAAAAACGACAAATTGTGACAGGAAGCGAGCACAGCCGGTGAGCTGACAAAAACGGAAACGGTCATTGACCCTGGGCGGTGTGTATGTGCTTTTCAGCTTTGCTTTTAATTTGAAATCGTTAGTGTGATGATCCCTTTTTACGTTGATTTTAATTTTTACAGTGGATAAAATTTTACGGCGATATCGATAAAATAATGTGAAATTCGGTGTGGCTTTAATATTTCAAACGTTACACGTTCCTGAAAATTCTGCGTATAGGTTTAGGGAGGCCGAATTATATGAGTTAAGTGGTATTTTTGAACTCTTTCTTGAATTTTGTTTATTTATCGCGGGGAGAGAAATTTCGGAGAGACACCTACCTACCTACCCGCCGATCACACAACAACATTGATCATCTATTATTATCTCGAGAGTCATTTTGTCCTAAGTCATTTATAATTGACACAACCTCTTAACCTCTTAAGGCTAGGATTCCGGTGGCCATCTCGTACAATTACATTGATGGTGTCCTGACGTGCCGTCTATGCATGCGCACGTTTTCTAATAAGATTGGCTCTGCAGCCATCTGAGGGCACACGAAAGGGCAAACAACTAAAAAGCCCACACCTACAAAAGCAGTCGCCGTAGCCGAAATCGGCCTGGAAGATATATATATATATATATATATATATACAAGGCAGGCTTAAGAACGAGACGGGTATGAACTGACAACAGTATTATAGAGGCTACAAGTGTTTATTATTGTACTTAGATTTTGCTTTTGCCATTGGCTCAGGACAGTACAGGACCGCGACCGGTGTGAATGGCGAGAAAAATAAAGAAACCTAATATACTCAGCATTGAGTAGATATGGGTTGAGTTGATAGATAGATTTAGATTTTAACGCAATATTAATAAAGGAAAGACCACACTCATGCAAGTCCATTAGTTTCGGTCTTTCATCACGTTATGGCGAGTGATCTTGCGAGCATGCGCGTGAGTCGCATCGTATCACACGTGAAATCAATTTTCAACTGAAGTATATTATTACACGGAAGCTCTTCCCTCCTGATATAAGAAATACAGAGGGTTTGAACTCATATACGCTAAGGATTTATTGTGTTTCAATGAAGCAGGGTAGTGTTTTGGGTCGTACTGTTATTGAAGGTTAAAGAAATTTTATTTGTGTTATAGGATGCAGTCTTATAAGATTCTGTTATGGTAAGTCCATAGAAATTAAGAATGATATTTTGTATTGAAGTGATGTTGTGTTGAAAATTATGGTTTTCATAGAAACCTTATTGATTTGTGTTCATAAAATTGTTTAGAAAATATTTATGAAGAAATAACAACGTAAAACACATCTGCGGTCTTTTATAAATATACTACACACACATATAATATAAATTTACTAAGTTTTGTACGAGTATTTCATTGATTTTAAACTGGGTATTGCATGTTATATTTATAATAATGTATTTTATTTTCTAAATTTTTTGGCTATGAAAAAGTAATAATCATTAGCTATTTACAACAAATTACATTTCAACTAGAATCCGCTTGAAAATCACTCTTGCTTGCGACACTCGACACCAAGCAAAACGCGGTGCGCACCCTCTTTCCTACCTCCCCCCTCCTTCCCCGTTTCAGCATCCGGCGCGACACCTGCGCAAGAGTCGATCCGTCATGCGCGTTCGAATTTCGAACATACACATTCAAAAATGAAATACAAACATTCGAGTGGTGAGTTATTGGTTTTTAATGCACTCTGCGGTGAGATTAATGAAGTTTTTGTTTAGTTAGTGTTGAGATGAAAAATGGTAGGTAATATAAGAAAATATTTTACAAGCAATTTGTTACAAAACGTTACATAGTTGTTTTTCTGTTGTATGTTAACTATTTAGAGATTCTTACTATTGTGATGTTTAATATATTAATCGATAATATTCAAAATCAATTCAAAGTGAGTTAAAAAAAACATTCTCGTTGTTCTTTCATTTCTTGTAACAAATGCTCTGATATAGAACAATATCCCAGGTGCGTAAGTAGGAATAATCCCATCTATTTAAAAAAAAAAAACAACTCGTAAAAACGCTACAAACTCTGTCTTTACAGACTATAAGACTACAAACTTTGCAACCTCAAGGAAGAAAACTTGTAGACTATACAAACAATACAAGCCGTTTGCATCTACCGGGTTGCATGTATAATTCAGCCACAGCTAAGTGGCAGAGCCATCCGCCTCTCTGCC
This sequence comes from Carpatolechia fugitivella, assembly GCA_951230895.1. NCBI lineage: Eukaryota > Metazoa > Arthropoda > Insecta > Lepidoptera > Gelechiidae > Carpatolechia > Carpatolechia fugitivella. The sequence continues at coordinate 5,483,492 of OX579646.1, forward strand.
CATATATTATTCAGCTTCAGACTTGACACGTCGACGCCTGACGACCCCTCTCCCACCCCCCCTGTGCCCAGCGGGAGGGGGGGTGTCAGTTCCAAAGCCAATTATGCACACGCTGAAAATGTCACAGGCACTTATCGCAGAATGACCCTTAAACCTATTGGCCTTTTATTTTGGGTTAGATTTGGATGCAAGGTCGGATTTTGAGGTTGCTAATAAGGTTAGAGAGATTTGCGGGTATTTGTACGGATTTTTTATTTGTTTAGGTTTTTTTTCGGGCGCTGTGCTGATAAGGTAAGAGAGATTTTACTGGTATTTGTACGGGTTTTTTTTATTTTTTTAGGTTTTTTTTCGGGCGAGACTTGACTGTATACTGTGACTATATCTCGACATGAGAAGCATTAGGTCGGATCTACATATCCGACCAAACTCACTTTTTATCATTGTAGGCATACTGAAAGTCTCTGGATCTGGCCACTTACAATAAAAGAATGAAAAAACAATTATGGAATTCGAAAAAGAACTCTTTGGGAACATGTTACTTTTTATTTTGCGAGACTGCTAAAAAAGTGCTTTAGGTCGGATAGTAGATCTGACCTAATGCTTCTCATGTCGAGATATTGGGTATATAAATCATGTGTTGGTATACAATGTAACTTACCTTATATAAAATGATCAGCAAACAAAAAGAAATAGAACAGGAGAACTAGAATATAGAGGAAACTGACTTATATATATATTAAAATACCAACCAAGATGTAAGTACAATAAACATGTATCACTAATAAAGAATTGCAAAACACCAACTACTCGTAGAATTATTTGAAAACAAACGCGCAACTTTTTAAACTCTATTCAAATTAAATCCCTCTCAATTAGTAAATCAGAAATATCGAATTCCAGCAAAAGTTTTTACTCCGCTGCAACGTTCAAAAGTGCAGTTATATTTTAGTAACATGGAACACAGGAAACCGCTTAGCTCGGTAGTTTATTAATGAAAATTGAGCGACATAGCTTGTAACTGCCCGACTGATTTAGACCAGACCTTTCCTGGGATATCTGGAAATCTAGGACACGATATTTCTGTAAGCCAAATAATGTAGAGCGCTGAAAACTTTGCTCATTTGTGTTTTTACAATATAGGTACCTAGATTCAAAGCTAAGAAAAATGGTTAGAAGCTACGCTGCCGAAGTAAAGGCAGTAGCGGTAGACTTCAATCAAACACTTACATGGATGAAACTGAAGGCACATATTCTTCTTCGTCGAGTCAGTAGCAAGAATGACTGACAACTGACCTCACAAACCCTCATGTGAGTGATTTAAAGCCGCAAAAGTTCACTGATATGGCCCAAAAGTGATGATGATAATGATAAAATAAAACATCATCATCATCTCAGCCGGAAGACGTCCACAGCTGAACACAGTCCTCCCCCATAGGTTTCCAACGTGAATGGTCCTGCGCTATTTGCATCCACGGGCGCCCAGCAACGTTCACCAAGTCATCTGTCCACCTTGTGGGAGACTGTTCAACACTACGCCCTCCGGCCCGTGGTCACCATTCGACAACCTTTCTTCCTCATCGGTTATAGGTTCGTCGAGCTATATGGCCTGCCCATTTCCACTTCAATTATCAGCTTATTGCCGCTACCACTTAGGTAAACTGTTCAACAGTTGAAAAATTAAGAAGTATTGACTTGGCTCTTCTCAAAAAGTTATTTTGAAATCAAATAGACCATTTTATTTTTAATACTTCCGGTTCTTATAGTCAAAGCAGAATTATCAACCATGTAAGTAAAGTGCTGTGTAAACAATAAAAGGCTTGATAGGAATATGTGATTCCTGCTAAACGTGGTTTAATTTGAAGACAGACGCGATTCATTGTTAACAATTTTATTTAAGGTAAAATAGTTACTTATTGTGACAAACAAATTAGTTTCTAAATTTAGGCAAAAACCTTAAGTAAATTTAATGTTGGACAAGATACACCTAAGAAATTACTTAATTAACAATATTTCAACGATGATGTTGAGAAATCGGTACAAAACGGTAGCGGAATTTTTTAATGAAAATTTAACGCCACATAGGCCTTGAAAGCGTCGCGTCGGTGGTCGAGAGGCTAGGTCTTCCATCCACGAGGGTCCGATCCCCACCACGTACGTGTTTTCGAATTTCAAATTCATGTACGTTTATTCGACGCTCTTACGGTGAATGAATCCATCGTGATGAAACCTGCACACTCCTGCGAAGAAATTTAAAGGTACACAACCTATAGTAGTGAAGTCAACCAACCCGCACTGGGCCAGCGTGGTCGACTAAGACTTATCGCCCTAATTCAGGGTAGGCTTGAGCCCCTTGGGACGTATATGAGCTGGTGATGAGGCCTACGTGTTCTTTCCACATATCAAAGTCTAGGCCGGCAGACAGTCCATAGGGAAAAGAAGACCATCGACATGTATCATGGAGTCTATACATAAACAAAACCAATGTGCCTTGAAGCAAGTTGTACTGGGCAAATAAAATATAAAATCTTTGACAAGCCATTCACTCGAAAGAAGAAGAAGAAGAACTTTGTGACCTCGGGTATACCTAGCTTTCTCAAAACCAGAACAAACCGCATATCCGCGGTAACAACAGCTAGCACTTAACACAAAAAATAAACAATTAACAAAAATAAGCTGTAGAAAATAATTGCGACTTTCAAAATTTTTTACAAGATGAGGTTGGCATATTTTTTTCTATATGTAATTATTGAAGAATAAATTACAAATTGATAAATACATTTTATTACTTTTGCAAGGAGTATTTATTTGTCTATTAAACACAATTTATTTCACTTATTAAGTTCTTAATTTCCAGGTGTGTTCTTTACCCGACCTGGATTCTTTGCTGTAGAGGTGTATCTACCAACATTCATATAAATTTGTGACCATTTAACACGTTTCGTAGTTGTTAGATCAGTGGACTTTAATCAAGGCGGAAAGCGTGACTGTGTCCACATGTAATGTGATCTGCGTACGTTATAAAGGCATTCAATGTGCTTTTCATTTTAAAATGATAAATTGAAATGTTTGTAACGATATTATGTTTTGTTAGTGACTCAATCACGATCTTAAGATAGGTAAGCTTTAAAAAATGGCTTGTTGTTTTTTTCTATGTATGTAGTTTACAGCGTTATTAAAAAATGATTTTTTTTCCTCATTTTGGCACGATATCACATAATAATATATCTTTTGTTTTGAATTTAACCAAATCATTGATGTTGTTGAAAGTAAATGATTGGCAAAGTAAATATTAGAAAATTTCGCTTTCAATCCAACAATTATTTAAGGATTCAGGTTACATCACGGCAGTTACTGTTTTTACTGTTTTTATCATTCCCTTTTTGTATAGGTCAGGTTTTATAATTAGTGGCGGAGCGAAACAGCTTCCACATAATAATAATATTCAGAATCATAATAATTTTCTGCGTAAAACGCAAATAAAATAGCCAAAAAGCTGGCAGGTAGGTAAAATAAATACAACATTTCAACTCAACTTATGGAGCTTAGCGACCAAAAGCGAGTCTTGATATTTTAGAGTCTGTCAATTATTTTAAAGTTACCTCTTTAAAAAGTTACTGATACAAGGCGACTTTAAAAATTATAATACCAGCCTGCGTACTATAGTTCACTCGCGATCTAAATGCAGCTTTGATATCTCTACTATGGCCATTGGCCTCGATTCGGGAAGTCATGCTCTAAACTTAATTTTAAAATCCAGCTATCCAATGAAAGAGAGCTGATAAATTCAGAAGAATGAATGATATTAATTTGAACGAATGATAACCTAAAAAAAGGGCATAGCTGTCAGATTAAGAGATTTTTAAGTTCCTCTCTAAAATTGTGCAATTGACACGGCCATAAGGTTCAAATTAGATGTTTGACAGTGTAATATTAGGACGGCCATCTCCTGTCCTTTTTCAATCTTTAAAACGTGAAAAGGACGGACAAACTTAAATTAAGGATTAGAGCGTGACAGTAAAAATTAGCCTCAATGTATAAAAAAACATAATTATCAATGCTGTCGGACAAAACTAAATATTGTTCATGACTTCCACCATACAAAACCTTCATCGAGGATGCACCACGCGCCCTTTATTACGTGAATAGCTAACGATGTGATATTGCCTATAATGACAAAGCTTTCTGGGATTGCTATTTCAAACAAATTATCGATTAAGATTGTTTGAATCGAACAAACTTTGCAAGAATTAGTAAAAAAATAATTTATAAACTCTTTTGTTTGTTGTAATCTGTTAAGAAATGTGACGATTTCACTATCTACCTTTAATCTAGTAGAGAGAAAGTTTATCGATAACAATTTTTCCTATTTTAAAAGCTTCGCATATAACATTGTTAAATTTAATTTTATATAGGATATAATAGTCATTTAGTTAAATTTGCCTATATTAAAAGATCTAGATGTAATGAACATGCCGTTACTCTGAAATACTCTGAATTGACTTTCCATAAAAATTACCTACTTCGCCAAAAGGTTATTTTATATGAGATGTATTTGATAATGACGCATTTTAATTTTCTTCTACTTTTAAATTTCCTTAACCACGAAATCAATTTTATCTTTGATTCACACAAACAAAACTACATTAGCAAAATGAAACAGAACTTCCATTCTACCCTCACCACTGAATAAACTGTAAAGCTGTCAGTTCGACAGGCTCTCAGAGATATGAGCAGGTTCTAGACTGCTGCACCATTTACACTAACCTGAACAAATACTCTTTGGTAAAATACGCTAGACAGGTGATATTAAGTAACAATTTTTTGGGCGAACGAAATGGTCATCTTGGCGAAACAATTTTCAACTAAACGTAATGACAATCTCGTAGCTAAAAGTCGTAGCGGAAACGGTTAGTACAAAATTATTTTAAATTAAACATCTTGGCACTAGCTATGTGAAAATTCCTTCATCGAAACCAGTTACGAAACTGCGGTTTCGTAGACGGCCGAAGGGATATATGAAATGCTATGAACAAAAACTAAGGAATCTACCGCTCGGCCAAGGAGGTAGTAGTAATCTGATGAAAAGGCTATTGAAATTTAGCTCTCTAAACGTTTCTATTGGCCTATGCAAAGGGATTGGAAAGGCTCGCTTAGCTCCCCGCGCGTCAAAAACCTTCAAGCCAGCGTGTATACTTTGATATTTTAAAGGCTGCTTCCTTCAGCACCGTGTCTATAAACATTCCGATTTCCAAGGAAGGAGTTCCGATGTCTTTGACCACTTGTGATGGCTAATATGTCTCGTCTCTCGCTACGTTAGACCAGCAGGGCAGCCAGGAGAAGCTGAGTAATTGACGCTATATTTGGAGTTTGAGATGAATATCGTAGTTATCAAACGTAATTTTTCAGCAATCTATTGATCTTTTGTGTTATGTGTGACTTCATTGTTTTAAAAAAGATAGTATCATTGTTTGTTTTTATCTTTTAATCATATTTTTATCTGAGCTTACATAAGCCCACTGTTGGAAATAGGCCTCTTAATTTTGCGCCGTTCACACCACCACCTCTCCAAAAATTGTGCAATCCTGAGCCAATATTTCCGTAGTAATAACAATATCATCTAATAACAAGCAGGTGGTCTGCCTTCCTTGTATACTTATCGGTTATTGGGTACTTTACATCATGATCATTACAATCAGCTTCCAAATTAACGTTGATATTTACATCTCCAATCATAATACAGCAAGTAGTAATTTACGCGTAATTTTATGCGATTTAAGAACATAATAACCCGTTTACGGTAGTTTACATACAAATTGCACTTAACTTATGTTTAAATGCTACTTTCAACTATTTTGATAAGTTGCAATGAGTTTAAGTTAATGCGCGTGCAGGCTGACCCCTTCATAATATATGTATATACGAGTATTCTTTAAATAATTAAAATTATAGTATGAGTTTCTAAATATAGAAAATAAGCCGATGCGTTTAACTAATTAAGATGTTTGCAAGAAAAATACGATTAGAAAAAAATAATTAAACATAAAAATTTTAGTAATAATTACGAGTTGCATTACTGCACATAGGAACATGATTGACACAAAAAGAAGAGACGGCAAAGTGCAGTGCTGCAAAATGTGATGAGGTAACTGAATTATAGCATGTTATTCCTGTAAGTACTTTCCGACTGACAGTTGATATCAAAGAAACATAGTGCATTTCAGAAGACCTTACATATTTTAGTTATTCCATTTTATTCTTTTATTATGATCATTGCTCCTAACCCCGATTTTCCAACCTAAATAATAAATGTTTCTTTTTTAAAATTTTACAGAATTCGTTTTTTTTTAGAAGTTGCTTATATAGTACACTAGCTTTCAAATCAAATCAAATCAAAATCGTTTATTTGTATTTCCGCCCACGGCTACGCTCCCGTTGTGTAAGACTTTTCCCGTAAAAAGTATCAACATCAACATCAACGGCCCGTTACAATCCACTGCTGGACTATGAGCCTTTTGCCATAATCTCCACGCTTGGCTTGGTAAAAAGTATTCTTTATGTTAATCCAAGGTATAAACTATCTCTATTCTAAATTTCATCCAAATCCGTCTAATAGTTTAGGTTTAGGTGAAAGCGGAACGAACATCCAAACATCCAAATATATTTTCACATTTATGATATTATTAGTGTGATTGATGGAAATAAACAGCAGCGTAATAAATATGTTCAGTACCTTTTTTTTATTAAAAAAAAGAAAGATAAGATAATCATTGATTTATTTTCACGCTACAAAAAAGGTCACACACACGTGCGTTTTAGTCGATGATCATTCTATCTACTTCCACCTAGACTGTTTCTGTAGATCAGAAAGTAATATGATATTTCATACACAAGGGTAAAACCTGAAATACCAATCGAACACGTGGATCAAATAGTTATTAATGGACAAGGGTCAAGGATATAGAAAATATTCTAATTTTTTCTAAAGTTCTTTTTTAGTCAAAGTTAAAGGTATTCATTTAGCATGGCGAGTGTAAATTTAAAAAAAACTAATATCGTTCCTTGCTTCATATGAACCTGTCACTTCATTCAATAAATTGGCGACAAGTTTTTAAAAATTCGATTTTAGATATGTTAACAATTAAAGTAAATTTTCTCGATTTTATTAGTGTTGCCGCTCGATATAGATAGCTTATCGATAGCCTATCGATAGTTTAAGTAAAAACGATAGTATCGACAGTTCTTTTAGTGCAATACTATTGATAGCATTGCTGCTTGTGACCATTTCATGAAATGATCGAAAATTTCATGATGTGGTAAATTCTATGATATGACCACGGCAAATACACTGTAGAATGAAACCTTATCTTATCTGTCTATGTTATTTTTGTAGTAGGTTTGGTACTGATGTATATCTTTTAAGATTTTGATCTCAATATTTTTATAAATTATTAATATTGTCAAAATAGCTTTATGATAAATTGATTCAGTAAAAAAACTGCTTTTTTCATTGTTAGACATCGTTTTTATATCCCCACTAAGACGGCGTAACTCGAAGAGAATTATAAATTGATGAAAATGTCGGCGATTTTGGACGCGACAAAAAGGCGAATATTTTTATTTGCCATTTTTTAGTATTAAATCAACTCAAAATGAGCTGAAATTATAGTGACAAGATACTCCTTTTATCGTACAACAATACAGTATTAAAATTATTGAATTTAACGCATTCATAATTTTATAACTAAAAGTTTTTACAAATCGAGGGATGAAAATAGTTTTTTGCCGTTTCTGAAAATTTTTCCAATTCCATGTTCGCCCTTCCGTCGTGTAGGCGACGAATGATCCCGATCTGTTTCTCTGATCTATATGTAAATGTGGTATTGGCATGTGGAATATTGGCATGTCTCTCTCTCTCTCTCTCTCTCTCTCATTGGCATGTCTACACCATGCTAGTTAACTTTGAAAGTACGGTGATTTTGACTCTAGCATGAACAGTTCAGTAGAGTGCACTGTTCGGTTACTTGCATCTACTGTACTAACATTTTTATTTGGCAACTTAAAAATGGACATAATATCAACTAGTAAACTAGTGTGGTATCGTTACGCAAGATGCCTTAATAACTTTGACACCAAACGATAAATACTTAATATGTATCCCAAACTAAGCAAAGCTTGTACTATATGTATTAGACAGCTGATATAGATAAATACATATTTATATACTTATAGATAAACAACATCCAGACACAAGGCTAACACAAGTGCTCATCACACGAATGTTTGCTCTGGGCGGGATTCGAACCCGCGACCCTTGCTTCGAAGGCAGGCGTACTACCAACTAAGCTACGGAGCAATCAATAATGATGATATATGATGATGATAGCTGCACTATCCTAACTTTCTGGCATGGCGTAGTCATTTTTACAGAGATGACAAGTCTGATAGAGATGAGGGCCTCTGGGAGCCAACTGTGTCGTAAACAAGTTCTGTTTTTAAAAGTGATCAGTAATACGATATGGGAAATGTTTCATACTACGTTGTGCTACTAAACTTGTTTATGAACTTTTTATTGGCTGCTGATATGCTGGTGTATTTTATTTTTTGCTTAACACTCTCTTGAGACTATGAAAGATGGCTAGAAAAATGTTGCCTTAGATAGTAAGAAAATGCTAGCTGATTAATGATTGGATAGCAGAAATCTATATAAATAATCTGGGATTGACGTGTCTTTCGAAATGCGAAAAACCTGAGATCTGGTGCAGTACCTAACCGCAACACAGCAACGTACCATACTCTGATGAAGACGGCGGTATTTTATTTGTATTTTTAATGTTCCTAAAAGGTACATGTTTGTAAATAAAAATAATATTAGGCAAAATGAGACCAAAATGTCGAACACTGCGTAGAATACGTGAAATGGAGATTAACTGCTTATCTACTTCGATCACAGAAAGGACTTATCTACTACGTGGCCTTATAGTCTGTATCGTATAACGTGATGTGATATGTCAACCTGTTTGTTTCTAATCGGACATTTTCAATGTGTCATCGATTTAACTCAATGTATGGCACACAAAAGCCTTTTGGCGAGGAAAAATGGCCAGGTTTTCCAATTTTTTCGAGCCAGGTCATCATCTAAAAGCACGAACGTTTTTCGACTACATAGTCAATCAATCAGCCTATTGCAGTCCACTGCTGGACAAAGGCCTCCCCAAGGACACGCCTAAGCGCACGATCGCCCGTTTTCCTCATCCAGCCACCACCAGCGACCTTCCTCAGGTCAGCTGAAGTGGCAATGGGCTGACCACGTCTGTCGCAGAACCGATGAGCGTTGGAGCAGACGGGTTCTCGAATGGAGACCACGTCTCGGGAAACGTAGTGTGGGACGCCCCCCTGCTAGGTGGACTGATGACTACATTATATAATTTAAACAAATTATCTATCAGTGCTATCTTTTCGGAAAATAACAGAATTTTAAGCTTTGACTTCAGAGCATACGAGAAGTATGTCATTTTGCGCTCTGAAACGTTTTAGAGGCATAGTACGTACCTAATTATAAGAATTAAGTTAGACTTCCGTGAGTCACGCCTGACGGCCAATGCCGCCGCCAGCCAGCCGAATATGATTTTTAGCCGTAGTCGGCCGCCAGCGACCTATGGAACTGGTTCCATACACTTTCACATACAAGATACCTGATGTCACGCCATCCTCATCTGTCGTCTATCATCTTTGGTCGCCATCAGCCATCGACCGTCTTACCATCATCATAAGGCCTCCTAAATCTTGTCAGATGATTTAAGCAGCGTCAGTTTTGGAGGCAACGTCGTCGTCGCTCGTGGCTGAACATTCCGATCCTAGATTGGCACGTTCGTGCACACTTGCGGCATGTAAACTGCCGTATAAGTACTACGGATAAAAATGTTTACATCCTCCCAATATTACAGTTTGTCTACACCCCATTAACAAACTTTCAAAATAGTTCAATAGTGTTTTATATCGCCATAAAATGTCGCCTTAAATCGTAAAATACACGGTAACGGTAATTAACAGTTCATAAGGAAATGGTAAGGGGAAAATTGATGGTGTCTCATATTTTTCTAGTAATTCAGTTAAATGTTTGAAATGTTTTTAATATGGTTTTTTTATACAAGAACGCACATATTTTGTTTTTATGAAGTTTTATAGAATTATAAGTTATTTCACTTTAAAACAGGTTGTATATGAATGAATATAATACTTTGCACAGGAATTACAACTTGCAACACCCCAAAATAATAAACAGGACAAACACTTATACCCTGAAAAGGCAACCTTTCTTATTTTCTACTGACTCACCTTTATAATTTCACCTTTCAAGTTAGTTCCTAACCGTTCTATGAAGTGAAAACGCGGCTACCATCAAGACCTTGATGAAAGATAAGTGCTCCACGTGGCTGCAAATAGGTATTTATATTAAAGTGAGTACCTATCTACCTAGTATCTTAAGACATCAGGCTCACACGATATTTTCCAAACTTAATAACAGGCTCGAATTACGTTGACTACAGAAAAGTTAATCTGATGAGGTGGAGAAGTTAGATGAGGTATTGTGCTCTAGCTTTCAGCATAGTTATGTACGTATATTAGACGCTGAGGGCAAAAGACGCGTTGAAAGAAGAAAGAAGTCGTAGTCGTAGGCCAATGTCGCCAGCGTGGAAGAACAATACAAAACCTATGACTAGTATGTATATATGTATGTTTTTTTCGAAACGTCTGATTCATGTAATTTTTTACGTTTTCAACTCCATTACTCCGCCATTTTGAATTTTTTTCTAAAACTTACTCGACAAAAAAGTTCTATATCGAACCAGCTCACAAAATTTCACGAGAATCGGTTGAGAAACGCAGAGGAAGACAAACTGTCAGATGAACAGAACAGACGTTTTGCTTGCGTTTTGCGCTTGCTCGGTCAAAAAATCGTCTGGCGAGAAACAGAGAGAGATATGCGGAGCTGACGGACAACCTTCTGTAGACTCTGTAGTGGAGAGGAACGGACAGAAAAATAACAATTCGACATTCTTATGAGGAAACCTGCACTTTCTGCGAAGATATTCAATGTGTGAAGTCAATCTCTCCGAACTAGACAACTAAGGCCTCATTCGGTAAAGCAAGCCCCTCGATGAGAACGCTGAGTTGACAACTTTCTCGCCATCATAATATTTAGATTTTTTTTTCTACTGGTTGGGTTCAAGCTAGCTGTGAGGTCGAAAGGTCACAAAATGCATGCATTATGCGCAACTCCGGCGTGGTCTGAAAATGTCATGTGGGCATTTTATGGTGCTATTTTTAAACGAAGATAAGTGATGTGAGTTTTCTATTTTATCGTGGACGGAAATTTCAGTAATGGAAAAAAGCTCTTAATAAGGTCTGATGTTGGACCGGATTTTATATTATATTTATCTTTCTTTTGCTATCGCAGATCAATACTACCTAACAGCCCATGCACTTCCCCATTGAGAGGCTCGAACGTAATATAAATAATAACTAGCCCTTAGTAAATAACACAGGCCCAGTGCGTATTGGTCGATTTCACACATAACCTTTGAATTTAGTTCGTTTTCCTTCATTGTATTGAAGCTTCAGAAAAACACGAGGGAATCAAGTCCGACTCCCGAACAGGTGATAATTGCCCACTACACCACCGATGACGCATAGGTAATGATTATTTAGCAACCATTTGTATTTTGGCAAGTTAAAAATAGCATAAGCATATGAGTTATAATTGTGAACATAATATGTTTTTTTAAAGAAATATGAAGAAAAAGCCACTTAATCATAATAAAACTATAAAATTGCATTTTATTAATTTTAGCTGGAGCATGTTTATCTGAAAGAGCGATGGTAACCATAAAACTGTAAGGGTGGACTGGATTGCAACGGTATTAATACAAAAAACAAAAACAAAACGAGTCAAATTATTTCACGTAGGATTCCGTACAAAAATACTCCATTCAATCTTTTAAATAAATGGCGTTCCGAACAACACACACAAAACAAAACAAAACAAATGAACCACCTGAACAATATGTTTATCGCATAGAATTTCATCAAATCGAAAATTTATCGGTTTAGGTTAAAATCATTTATGACATCAGTTTTCGATCTATTGGCACTTAGAAAAACTAAATAAATAGATGGGTCCAAATCTTTCAAAGATTTAGACTGTTATCACAAATAAGCTACTTCTTAATTAGAGAATCGGGAGTACTACTGTACTACTGTACTACTGTAAAACGTTTTCATTTCATTTTCTGGACGAATAATATTTATTATTCGTTTATTTATATCAGTCCAGAAAAAAAAATATGTACCGGTATTAATGATGCATTTTCTTTTCGAATCCTAAAGTACGTTTTTTCGATGTTCTTATCGAGACAAAGTACGCCTGCAAAGGTTTTGAAGGCGACTATGACTTGATCGCCTTATTTTAGGGTTAGCTCAATCAAATGGGGAGGAATCGAGGAATACGATGAATTGAGAACCTTGTCAGCGAAGGTTTCGAACCTATGACATACGGATCCTTAAACTGCAAAAGTGCGGATTTGCAGGCGAGGTTTAATGTCGCATATCGTTTGCAAGCCACAGCTGTGCTTAATATAAACAAAGCTGCAAAAAGTGTAAGGAAAAATAAATTAGCTTTTATAAGTACGACTTCCTTACAAAGGGTGTTCTGCCCGAGACGCTAAGCTAGTGTACGATAAAAATTAATAAAGTACACGCGCACATGGAAGAAGTATACACAATACATACGTCATACACCTACTTGGAAATAAATTTTGGCTATTTCAGTTGAACAGTTCAGGATGTATTTAATGTTGAAAATGAAAATGTCTACTTAATATCGTGACGTTATGATTAACATTCCCCTGTATAAAGGAAAGCTTACCTACCCATATATACGTAGGTACTTTAAGTACCTACTTGTGCATTTGACTGAAATTGCCGCACACGTGCGAGCTACGTCGATTTTTAACGTTACTCAATGTTTCTCCACGAAAGGTTAGCGTGGATTTCATTACGGTTTTATAGAGAGTATTGAGTAGTATGCTTTTTTTTGTTTTTTTACATTATCCCTAAACGGCTATTAAGTAGAAATAGCAATCTGTAGACATGAAAATCAGAAACATCGCATTAGTAATGTATGATAATAATTTTATTGTTGAATCTTAATGTACTTACCATGTTTTCTCTTACACTTTGCGTGGTCCGACACGTGCTTGGCCAGTTATTTGTTTACTGTTTACGCTGTGTCACGAGGGGCAGCTCAATAACCGACCAGTAAGGTTTCTAAATAAATTGTTCCAATTTAAGTAAAAATATCCTTTAATAATTTGTAATTTGTTTTTTTGTCCTTTTTGTAATTTATTACAACATAACTACTTACGACATTGATTAAAAATACTAAACTAAACCTATCAATATTTATTATTTTCTTTCAAGTTTTTCACAAGTATGTAAACCAACTTAAACAGTTACCGATTTATCAGTAATATCCCCTTGTTTCTATAGTTTTGATAAGATGGTAGGCGCCCGTGCCGCAGCCGCCTCTCGCGGGCCATGTGGCCCACATCCTGCCTCCCCTCGCCAGGTTCACCAAGTAGGTACCTACTCGACACCGACGCCTCTAGAGTCGTGTTTGCACAGTACCACTCACTGTAACATCATCATCTTACGTACACCTTCATCTTATGTCTGTGGCCAAGCGTTCGAGTCTCATTATGAAGGTTCAAGGTGCGAATCCTGGTGGGACACTACCAATCACAAAATCTCTTTGTAAGACTGTCCCGAGTTTGATTAGGATATTGCAGACTGAATTAGCCATGTGGTGACGGCAGAGTAGAATACATTTGTCACCAACCCCTACTCTTCCCGTGGGTGTCGTAAGAGGCGACGTAGGGACTACACATTGAACAGGGAAAGGCCGCAGCGCTCACTGATACAGTAACCTTTTAATCTGCGATCTCCAACCCGCCTGGATCATGGCAAAACCCTCCACTTAAGTGGAGGAGGCTCATAGTCCAGCAGTGGACTGTAACGGGCCGTTTATGATTGCGCACCTGATTGTCCGAAAAGGCACGTTAAGTCGTCGGTTCTAGTTCTTATCTACGGAAGCCTCCTTTGGAGATTATTTTTGACGTTCCATCCCACACGATCTTCGCCGAAAGACGTCCACAGCTAACCGAAGGCCTTCCCCAAAGATTTACACAACCGCATCTAGCGGCTTCCCGCAACCAATACCGGACCTCGCATAGATGGATCGCTTGCCTGAGTCACTCACAAAAATATTACATTTAACAGCGGTGTTTGATCTACTCAAAGATTTTGGACGCGCGTCGGCTCGCGTATATGCGATCGTCTTTTATTCCTCTGAGGATCTACTGTGGTTTGATTCTATGCTACGTGTATTTACACTGTTTATTTGTTTATTATTTGCGTAAGAAAAAATAGTACCTAAATATTTCTCATCTATCTTGATATTTAAGATAGATGAAGAATATTTACAAAAAATTTACATGATTCTGTTCAACAAGATAAAATAGAGGAGTATGTATGGTGATGACATCCGCTGCAAAAACCTACCTACATTCTATTGTTTTTGTTAGTTGTTCAAGTCTAGGCTGATAATGTCAAGGGTTTGATAGATCTCTTGTGACAACGCGATAAAACTATATTATCTATATTTTTTTCTTTTTAGGGTTCCGTAGTGTAAAAGGAACCCTTATAGTTTTGCCATGTCCATCTGTCTGTCTGTAAGTTCACGGCTTAGCTCAGAGATTTTTAGTACTAGAAGGCTGTAATTTGGCATGGACATACATATTAATCATGCCGACAAAGCTAAAGAATAAAAACTTGAAAAAATAAATTTTGGGTTCCTCTAGTACGCGTGATGTGTGAGGTATCGTTGGATAGGTGTTCAAAAAATAATGGGGGTTTGCCAAAAAATACAATTTTTCAATGCTAGTGTACGTTTCAGAAATATTTCGTTTTAAAGTGCTTATTTTTGTTACAGGCAAGTGTCCCCTACCAGTGAAACCGTTGTATTTGGAAATGTGAAAAAATTCACGGTATTGAATTTAAAAAACATCAACTAGGTTATCGAATAATCGAACAACTTATAAAATGTACTTGTACAAGTAAGAAATTTAGTACTACAAATATCATAGAAAAATATTTTGATGAATGTTTAAACAGGTACCCGACACGTGCTTGGCCGGTTATTTTTGGTTTAGCGTTGTAAAAATTCAGTTCACATTTGCAGTTAATTGTTTATTTACTTAATTATAAAAAGGTAAGTAAAAGCTTAAATACCTACTACATTTAGCATGAAACATAAAATCTATTTAAAACGAAAATAATAAACTTCATAGAAAATTAAGAGCAGCCAAAATTCGTAGAAGTTTAAAATTCTCAACAACATAAAACTAAATCAATAAAAAAATCTATTGACCAGTTCATTATGAAAGCAATTGTGACCAGTGGAATTGATTTAAGATTCCAAACAGACTGATTATGAGGAATGTGTATCCTACTGCCGTTGTAGCTGAGTCCGGTTCGTCTTCATTTTCATCACCATCTTCATTGCTGTCAATAACTAAATCTTCTTCTTCCTCATTTCTATCACTTAGTTCCCATCTGCCTTCAGCATCCAAAAAATTACCATCATAAATCCTGTTCCAGAAATTTACGACATCACTGTGAGGATTATTTAAATCTACTTCCAATGTGCCTTCTAAAACCTCCTCGACATCAAGAATACGAAGGTAAGAGTAATTTTCAGCGAATGGTTCCCATGCTACACGAGATGATTCACTTGAAGGAATTCTAAAAAATAAAAATTAATTACATAATTTGTTAACAACTTAACAGTTATATTCAAATGAGTGTAACCACTTACCCAGTCTTGGCAAAGTTTGTCCATCGTTCTATAAGTATATCGCTAACTGCTAGGTCTAGTTCAGTCACATCCTGACCGACGTCGTCATAGAATAAGTATGCCAGTTCTTCACTATGAGCTGGTTTTTCAACCTCTACAGCAGGGTCTAAAACTGTTTCTCCCAAATTGCCTTTATAAGAAAACTGGTACAAATATACTGAAGAATTAGATACAGCGGCACGTAATCTTGCTTCTCGAATAGCAGAAACTACAATCAATACATCACCGTGGTAAGAAAGGTAGTCATCAATTGCAACCATTTGATTTCCAAAATAGTACGTCCTTATTTCATCAGCAACTTGAGCTTTTTCTTCTTCATTATCAAAATATAAATCTGGTTGTAAGAAATCTCCAAATGACGAGTCCATTCTCTCAAGCCAATGATCTACCTTGGCAACACGGATCGTTCCTTCAGCATCAACGTAACCAGTCATAAAAGGAATTTGCGCAAAATCTCCATCGACAATAGTTTGATACGGTGATTTCATAAGAAATGGTTCCAAGTTTTGTAATCCTTCTTTTTCTATGCAAGGAGCAAAGGCTAGTGAATTATCAGTAAGATCCAATTCATTTATTACAGCCATCAAAGCAGCTACGCTAGTTCTAGTGAATGCATCTGACAATTCATCAAGGTTTGTAACTGTATGGCCCAAAGCTTCAGCTACTAGGATAGCATATTCTAAATTATCTCGTGTAACGGCCCATGGAGCAATTGCTGTACCACTTTGAGCAATAGCTCTATGTATTAAGCCGTTAGACATTGGAGACAGAGTCACTAAGTCCACTGCAGCTGCACCACTTCCATGTCCAAAGAGGGTTACGTTATCAGGATCACCTCCAAATAAAACTATATTTTCTTGTACCCATCTTAAACCCGCGATAATATCTTTCAAGCCAGCATTACCAGGAGCCGTTTCAGTTCCGAGACAGAGATATCCAAGGATTGATTCACGATAGTTCAGAGATACAACTATCACCCCCTTTTCGACAAAATGTTTGTAAGATAACTCTGGTTCATTGTTTTGATCAAATTCTTTCCCTTTGATCCATACCATAACAGGATAATTGGAGGATTCGTTTGATCTTGGCGTGAAAACATCAGCCACCAAGCAATCTTCAGTTCCTTCGTATCCGACTCCTAGAGCTCTGATACACTTAATACCCTTTCTGTTTGCAATAAATGTGTCTTGAAACGATGGAGCTGGACTAGGTGCCTAAAAGTTTAAATATGTTATTTATATTTTTTTAAGGTGATATATATTAAAATAAAAATAAAACTGTGTCAGACCCTAAAATAAAGTTTATTAATATTACCTTGAACCGATTAGTGCCTGACGTAGAATCAGCGTAAGGTATGCCATGATACTCGTAATAATCACCATCTTCTGCTACTAAGCCCACAATGGTCCCTTGATTGATGGTTACTACTGGTCCTGGTTCAAGAATAGGCATTGGACCAGGAGTAACTGTTACTTCGTCAATAACAGTTTGCCCAGCACTCAGGGCTAACAAAGAACACAGTATCAAGCACCACATGATTGTCTTCCAAAATCAAATATCATACTGTCAATATGATATTTCTTAAATAAAATAATAATCTTATCGTGATAAGATAATCTAAATATTGATGTACTTGTCAAACCATCATATATAAATATGGTTTGCTTATACATCTCCCGAGAAAAAGATAATAGATTTATCACAGAAATATCTGCTTGAAGAATTATTTGAAGACACATAGATGGTTACAAAATATTTCTTACTCCGTTACAAGTTACAAACTTCAAGGTTTTGTAAAAACATAGTTCATCGACCTCATGAGACCGTATTTATGAAAAAATTGTCCCTTCGGGTATCATCTCTACCGATAAAATATTTTTTCGTTTGTAAGCTTTAGTACCATTATTTTAAAGGTCCATATGTGGTGGTCCAATTTTTTTAGTGTTTCCCTTAGAGAAGAGCGGGGTGAGAGGGGAGGGGATACAAATGTGCGACGCATGTGGTTGCGTCGACGGTGCGGCGGCGGCGGCGGCGGCGGCGCAATGTTGTCTTCTTCATGAGAATTCCTGATTCATTGACTTTTGTCACATTGAGTTGCCGCCTCATTTTGTTAACAGTTTTATCGTTTTATAAAAGGAATGTACATACCTTTAATATATATACCTTCTTACCGAATTCTGTAAATGATGAGTAACAACCAATTTATTATACTTACACGTTTTAAGAATATTATGTTGTTCTTTTAAATTATTTTGTAGATTTACAATAAAAGTTTTTACTTGCGATGATTATTTAAATACTAAGTTAAATGCAAAATATTATCAGATAAGATTGTGAAAATGTCTGACTTTTAAATATTCTAACTAAAATTCATTTTACATTGTTGCATAGAAATGTAAAAAAGGTAAATCTATTTTGGTTTATTTATTATTAATTTTTATTTTTATTCTAATAGATGTAAGAAAAGTGATTGTAAACAGATTGTGAAAATAAAAAAAAATTTACATTTCGAACTACTTTATTTGCTGATTGATAGCTAAAAATAACGAATAACAGATATATTTTTAAATCCAATTTGCATTTACAATACAACAGCTATAACTTCCTACTCTGCTTAGGTACTTTTATAAGTAGTTCTCCATGGTAAAAAGGTAGGTACCTACGCACTAAAAAGTAAACGGTAAAATCATATTGAGGTTTAAATAATCTATGACCTGACCGTCCGAGGCCGGGAAAGCGGCACGGCGCTATGGCGACTTAATTCAACTATCTACTCAACTTCAAAAAAATATCAAAAACCGCACATTCGAAGATATCTTCTCCCTTGTAGAGATGCGCTGGTCACAGACATGTGTTTCACCACGTGGGTCTGTAGCAAAAAAATCCAATAAAAAAAGCATAATTCATCATTCAGTGTCAAAGAAAACCCAACTTTCAATTAATGTAATTAAAGACAAATATTGTACAGTAAACTAAATGAAGTTGAACCGTTTGAGGATCAGAAAGTTTACCTTGTGGGAGACTCGTGGGGTAAGGGAAAGGCTAGGAGTTATGCGTCGCATATTGTATAATGTGCATCTTGGTTATGAAAAAATGCGTGAAAAAACGGGGCCACACGGAGTTTTTTGAAATAGGTCAGATAGCGGTTTGTTTACAGTTAACATTCAAGATTGTTCATCTAAACGATGAGGGATAACCGTTAAAAGTGGTCATTATCAGACAGTTTGAAAAATAATCCTAAAATTAGATGAAATTGTAAGTCAAAACAGTATAAAAAAGTGCTTTGAATCTAAAGATTTTTTTCAGGTGATTTACGGTTACGGAGTTTATCAGTTCTTCTTTGAAACGGTAAATGCCAATTTGAAAATTGCAGGTAAGTAATAAATAATAACAACAGATATTATAAAAGAATTTGTCTGCCATTATCGTTTGTCTTATCTACCGCAATGCCTGAAAAGCAGGGTTTACAATACAACCAGTGTGTCCTACCCGTTTTGACATACGGAGCCGAGACGTGGAACATGACGGTGATGCTGGCCCACTAGCTACATGTCACTCAGCGAGCTATGGAAAAATCTATGCTTGGTATTTTGGTACGGGATAAAATCCGAAACGAAATCATCCGGCAGAGGACCAAGGTGGTGGATATCGTTCAGAAATGTAGTAAGCTGAAGTGGCAGTGGGCTGGCCACGTCTGTCGCAGAACCGATGAGCGTTGGAGCAGACGGGTTCTCGAATGGAGACCGCGTCTCAGGAAACGTAGTGTGGGACGCCCCCCTGCCAAGTAGACTGATGAGCTGAGGAAGGTCGCTGGTGGTGGCTGAATGAGGAAAGCGGGTGATCGTGCGCGCTTTGGCGTAGGTACCCTTGGGGAGGCCTACGTCCAGCAGAGGACTGCAATAGGCTGATTGATTGATTGATATGTATGGGTAAGTCAGTAAGGTACTTAAGTGTGTCAGTAAATAGCATCTACTTATACAATTCTCCATGAAATATTATAATGGGCTTAAAACAATTAAAGCCTATACAAAAACGTTTTTTCAGATGAAACTGAACATCCTCCAAGAAACATAGACCAAAACTTAAAATGTATGAGATCGACAAATGAAAAAAAACTACGGATATTGGTCCATACAACGGCGCGGTTATGCAATTATTTTCATTTGATTTAAATTTCTTAGGAAAAGTTGTTCAATTTCGTGGACTGGTCATGAAATGTCATGGTGTATCTATTTAGGTTATGTACACCCAGATGACAGGCTCTGCCTAGATGGGGATCATAATTAACATGGCTTAGCATAAGATATTGTCTCGACATGCTTTCACGCTTTCAAATAATTTTCATATGCGACTGCTTCGTGACCGAGACGAGAGCTTCATTTATAATTCATAAATTCATATTTATTTCATATTTTGTAAGTGAACACAATCGTTTGCCACTATGTGACGTCATTCACGACGCCATGACACTTTCTTGTGTTTTTACGCCAGATTAAAAATATTTACTTAAAACTTAAAATATGTGTTTTAAATATAATTTTTATCATGAAATATTATTTTTTTGGGGTAATACAGGTACTAAACTAACGAAATAAGCCATTTTTGAAATTTACGACATAGGCCTATTGATTGTGTATATTGTATGAAAAGTAGATTTTTTATGGGGGTTTTCAACCCATCTTCCTTGGGAAGAGTTGTTGCTTATGATGGTCTGAACATCATATTAAAATTTTGCTAAGGATTACAAAATCACGCTGTATAATATCATAATAAATAGATTACCTTATATAACTAAACAAGCATCACGTGCCGTTAACTTTGTGGTGTTTTTTCACTTATTTCACTTACTTCTATTATTTCGTGATCCCGTAGTTAGTTCTTAGTTTCATTAACTCCGCCAGAGAGCGCTACGATCACGATCGTGCCTTTATTACTATTTGAAGTACGCTTTGATAAACTAAAGTTTCACTCAATATTTCCTAGAATTCGTTGTTTAGTTTAGTAGCTACATTGATTTGAAATTGGAAACGTTTTGGCGGATCTCTGATGGTTGATTTAGTATAAATCAAAAAGAAGAAAAAGTAAGTTTATTTACGTCAAAAAAGAAATAATTAATTAGAAAAATAATTAATTAGCTTGTAAATAAATCTGAAGTATGTTTCTTCGTTTATCTTTCTTTCAAGCAGCAACGGAGCGACAATTTATCATATTTTGACATTGCAAATTCGCTCCAGTGTAGGCTCCGATTTCACGAAAAAGTGCAATCCCCTTATATCTTAGATAGTTTTGAAGATATGACATTCAAAAGACGAGAGCTGTAAGGTGCAAAAAAAATTCGAGTAAGTCAAAAACGAAAAAAGGTATGGCCGAAATAGAGAAAAAAAAATTTTTCCGAATTTCTTTTTGGCGCTCGATATTTTGGAAACGAAGAATTATATCAAAAATTTGAGAAAATCTCATCTGGACAATTTAGTCAACTACAATTATAGCCTAAACAAAGACGATCGGGTTGGGTTTGCCCTGTAGCCTAACCTTTTTGAAAAATGTCAAAATCTAAGATCGACCAATATTTTTCGAATTCCGTAGATATTCATTTCCAAAAAGATGTGTGAGGCACGGAATCTGTGATTTTTTTTACATAATACTTACTAGCTTTTTTTTTCTTCAGAAAATGATAGGGTACAATCAGCCGATGTATCTGTTTTTTGTGGCTCTCGAAAATAATAGATACCGAATTTCTATACTTTTTTTTGTTATGGCACTAGATTAACTTTGTGCCAGTGTCAAGTTTGGAATTTCTTTAGTTCTTCTTCTTCATCGTACAGGTTGTAAGTCGACAAGACAACCTGGCTTCACGAACGCTTTCTTTAGTTGCCTTAACATTTTTGAACTTTTTGTATGTCAATTATCCCAGCATGATATACTGTACCTTTTTTTTTCTTTTTGTAGAGACCACTTATTTATTAAAAAAATATACTTTGTTGAAATTATTTAGTAAAACATAAAAAAAGATCGTGAAATACAATTTTCCAGAAACGAAATCCATTATAATAATATGATTCAGAATCCTACCCTATGTACCCTATGATCTTGTTGAAGCCCGTTACTTACTCCGTATAAAACCAATAGGGGGCCGTTTGTTTCACGAAGCTACAAGTTACAAATTACAAGTACAATTTGATGTACATTGCGTAGACAATGAGGTAAAACGATAAGGGCTTCCAGTTTTGGCGAATTGGCTACGCAATGAATATCAAATTGTAACTTGTTACTTGTAAATTGTTTCTTCGTAAAACGGGGCCTAGGTCGAAGAGCTCGAGAGAGACTGCTTTTTACCAGAGAAAAAAAAGATAAGCGGTCAGCTTCTTTGATAAAAACTCGTGGGTATTATTTTTTATAGTAAACCATACTCTCTCTGAAAGATTACCTCCAAGTCACTCCAGTACATTAAACTCCGCCGTGAAATCTGCGGTGGCGCGCGCCGAGGGGATTGGTTCAAAAATAGAACGCTCAGATTCCTATGTTCATAATTCGAACGGGCTGGTCGGGGCGGCGCACGCGCCTCCAAACTACACATGAAAGTAATAGACTTGAAAGACTTCTTCTTTATGTTTCAGCACGATGTTTTACGGAAGTCAGACATGCGGCAAAAATTGTCTGTCCTTTTTCAAGAGCTCCAGACTTGACTTAAGTTGATCTTCTTTACATGATAAACAGTTAACTTTTTTAAATAACGCATCCATATTTAATATGGAATGTCGTAGACAATTGCATCTCGCTTCGTTAATGTTTGACATTGTAAATTTTAAATGTCCAGATTATTTGTTTTCCAAGTTAAGATTTCCCGTCTTTGAAACACTGTGCGATCATAGGCCCAGATTAGCACGGCCTCCACTGAGAATACAACACCATCGTACTACGACTTTCAGGGGAAGCTTTCGCTTTCATGCGACAAAGTGCTGGAATAATATTCCCCCACCTTTAAGGATGATTAAAATAAAATGTTCTTTTAGAAACAAGGTAAAAGTTAAATGCTCTTAGAATCTCAAAAAATGGGAATATCCTAAGCACTTTGTATGGATAGCAGACGGAAATGGATAGGTAATTTTAATTTGTGTGGAGTCTGGATGTAATTTGTGTGTGTGTGTGTGTGTGCGTGTATCTATGGTATGATAATACATATAAGTATATTAATAATCTATTGTATTCACCTAATTACAACCTATATAAGTAACTATTCGACTTTTACTAACATATCAAATCCTTTACTTTATACCTACATATTATAACTTCTATTACTTAATTTTGATTGCATGCATGAAACATTATAATTTTATTAGCATGCGTGTGTGTACATTCATATATAAATAGAAATATATACAACATTTATAAATATATATATATATATACAACATATCATGTAAAACGATCAATTTAATTTGTCGCCGCGTCCGTGTTTCTCTGGGTTGTGGCTGGAAATCAGCGATATCTGCTCTCCTGAGTTTGTATCGACGCTGAGCTACGACCTTCTTGCACTGCTGCAGCACACATGCATAACCTGGTGAGTCAGGTTATGTTATGATATTCATATTAAATACTAGTTTTAATTTTGTTATGTTTGTGTCTGCAGTATCAAATAAACGCTTTATCTATCTTATCTTAACTTTGAAAATTTTTATTATGGCAGTAGTTTTGGTATAGCCAAACGTACAGCACTTAGAAGCCGTGTGGTGACGGCAGAGTAGAATACATTTGTCACCAACCCCTACTCTTCCCGTGGGTGTCGTAAGAGGCGACTTAGGGACTACACATTGAACAGGGAACGGGCAGCAGCGCTCTCTGATACAGTAACCTTTTAATCTGCGATCTCCAACCCACCTGCCAAGCGTGGAGATTATGGCAAAACCCTCCACCTAAGTGGAGGAGGCTCACAGTTCAGCAGTGGACTGTAACGGGCCGTTGATATTGTTGATGACAGCGCTTAGTTGAAGATCTAAAAACACTATACCATTCGTGTTGCAAAGTCGTTGGAGAGCTCCTTCAACGTGAGTGAATAATCTCTAACATCATCAATCACCTCACACCAAGTACCTACTTTATTTTATTTTTTAGGGAAACTTACAGCTTTACAATGAATGTATCTGTATAGATAACACAAGAGCTAATTACCTCCACATGTAAGAAACAGTTTATATAAAAAAATGAAAAACAGATTCAGTGGATTTCAGAACAATATCTAGAAATAACAAAATCTAAAAACTTCGTGGGTGAATCGATCTTCGCTGATCAGTGTGTGTGGCATGTTTATTGAAAAATTCGTTTGACAACAACGACTTCTGCAGAATAGATCAATGTGACTGCAAGTATGAGACAAACAATACACGGCTTAGGCCTTTTTCTTCGAATCCTTTCTCTTGTTTGATTTTCTCTTACTATAAAAACCACGCGGAAGGGGTCGGGTTCGATCCACACCACCACGTACCAATATGTTTTCGAATTTCGAATTCATATGTACGTTATTCGACGCTCTTACGTGAAGGAAATTTTCGTTATAGCGAATAAATTTAAAGGTTGTATGTGAAGTCAACCAACCCGCTCGGGTGAACGACTAAGGCCTGATTGTTCTGATAAAGGGTAGGCTCGAGCCCTTCGGTGGGGACGTTGATGAATTATTAATGATGATCCAAAACTAACAAAATGATAAGCTATTTGGTCTAAATAAATAAATATAAATATGTGGGGACATCTTCACACACGGCCATCTGATCCCAAACAGTGAGAAAATCAGATTAAAAATATTCTTCGATATCGATACTGGCGACGTAATTAAGTACTAAGTAGGTATTCGCATCTCCTACGTGTAATCCAACCATATTTATAGTATCGGCATTGATTCCTGTAATTTTCACCTTCTCCGCATATGTCGGCTTCCCATAACTTCCTTCAATGAATTGTATATAATTAATTGAACTCTGTTTGCGGTCCGTCTTCATGTATTTCTTCAGTAATTTTAAAGGCAATAGGTTGGCTATTATTACAAAATAGGGGAATTAAAATAATAGTTCAATTATTATTTTGCTGTGGAACAGCGATGATTATTAAAAACACGGTGAAACTCAAAGATTTACAAAAGCTGTGTGGTTAAGTTGTTGAGTGAAAATCAGCAGAGGCAATGAAAACATTGACATGTAATAAATCTGTACTCGAAAAAAAAAATGTTAGAGACAAAAAATGATTTTTAACTTTCCAAGCTTAGCGCACAGGAAGGAAGTTTTTTTTGTTAAATATTTGATTTGACTTTTTTTATACGTTTATTGCTTTTGTTTTCGTTGCTTTGGTTAGGTTAGGTTAGGTTAGGTTAGAACACAGATAATTTTAAATTCATTTTTGTTATTTTAAATATCTTTGCTTAAAAACAAGGTAAATACCATACTATACAATACCATTTACCATGTTAATATTTCCTATTGATAAATTCGTCGACGTTCTATTAAAGCCTTATATAAGAATTTATAGTGAAGGTAAGTTTAGACCAGTTATTAAGCTTCTGCGGCATCAAGGATATTTTGAATTTCATAAAAAAAAAAAACATAAAAAAAACAGGTACCTAAATCTCCGATACAATTTCCTGTACACTTTATTTACCACTTTTACTCTGAAACCATTTCTATGCGTCAACTTTTAGAGCGCATTTTCATTTCATCAATTTCAGTTTGTCTTGAAATGACGCAAATAACAGGATAGTGTTGGTTACAGGATTCTGAGTTTAAAGGGACAATATTAAGGTAGGTTTTGGTTGTTTGTTTTTGAGGTGGTTACGTTGATCTGCGGGAGTGTTTAATAGTACAACTGAGGCTTGGAGACAGCTGTCGGCCCCTGAGGCACCACTAAGGGTTTTGTTTATGAGTCACACTAATGACAAAGCTCTTAGTACAGGAATGAAAATGATCTTTTTAGAGTTAAGATTTCTTCTTGCTTAAGTTCGTTTTAAAAGGTCGCTTTTAATAAATACGTTATTATATTACACTTAAGTGATTTGTCTTCAGTTATTTCTGCACTAACGGTTCGCCCACGGCTACGCTCGCTTTGTGTAAAATTTTCCCATAGGAATAAGACTTTTTCCTGTAAAAAGTATCCTATGTGTTAATTCAGGTTACAAACTATCTCCATTCCAAATTTCATCCAAATCCGTTGAGTACTTTAAGCGTGAAAGCGGAACAAACATCCAAATATATTTTCACATTTATTTTTAGTGAATATTTTTAGTTGCTTAAAAAATAGCCAATAAAAATATTTTTCTAACAGTAATAATTAGGTTATTGACAACAAATTCGGTTTTGATCGTTTTTGCATTCAGAATACAATCAATTCCTAAAGTGTTACTCACCTAATATTTTGCAAGAAGTTTTGCGAGTTTGTGTCCAAAACATTATTATGATGATGTTGGAAATTTGAAACTTGGTAGAGTAAACCAAAGTTATTTATGTGCATTGTGTACAAGTCAGGGACTGGAACCTTTTACGATTTTGATGAACGATATCTCGTATTCTTATTATGCTATAATTCTAACGTTTGCAAATCCAACAGGGTAACCCTATCAAGGAATCTGATAAACATATATTTATTTCAATTATCATTCTGTAAATACTTAAAACCCTAACGACTGAAGGGGTTTTTCAACGGGTAGCCTGGTCCCTGGTAAAAGTAATTGGTCGGGTTATATTTTTAACGTATTATATACCCATTGTTTTTTTTGTATCAAATTTCTTAGTTAATGAGTATAAGTCAGACATTTCAGAAAAAAATAACCTGAAAAATATCATCATAGCTTGAAATACGTCCCCAGCGAGTGGCTCGAGCCTACCCTGAATTATAGCGATTTGGCCTTAGTCGACCTCGCTGGCCCAGTGCTGGTTGGTCGACTTCACACACAACCTTTGAATTTGTTCGCAGGAGTGTGCAGGTTTCATCACGATGTTTTCCTTTACCATAAGAGCGCCGAATAAACGAACATAATAATTCTAAATTCGAAAACACATTGCTACATTGTGGGGATCGAACCCGCGTCTCCCGGACGGGAGGCAGCGGCCCTAGCCACTAGACCACCGACTTACTCAACCTGAAAATATACTTGATTATAATCACTTACATCACAGATATTGTAGACCCTTTTGCCCTGATATATAACAATAAAAAACAAACGTTATATGACAATTTGGTATAAAAATGTTTAGGTAAGCAAATACTGTATGTGTAAATAATGTTTTCAGTGAAATCTACGCAAGAGAAATAACTCGCCTCGTGTTGCGAGTTACAAATAAAAATTAATAAAAAGTTCTTTGAAACTTTATATTGCGTTCCGGTTCCACAGTGCTCTTTATTTTTTCAGTCCTTGCATGTTATGTAGCTATGTGTTTATGCGTTCTACGCAGTAGTATATTAACCTTCTCTGGCATATGCCCAACTCTATCTGCTTGTGTGGGTAGCTGGTATTTCCTGAAAGGTTCTGCTTCTTTAACTTACAAACAAGAACTGTACATCATTAATGTGCCTTTCCGTCGAAGATAATGACTTCATTATGCATATTTCATAGCGGCGTGATTTTCGTAGAGCTGGCCGCCCGCGAAGCACACGCCCTGCTGAAGAAAGCTCGCTGAAGGGCGGGTGACTTCCTCAGCCCGAGCGCCCCTGCTGGCTCGACGCGGAACTAGATACCGCGCGGCCATTGGTCGGCTGCGGTGACGTCAGGCCACATCCGACCAATGGGGGGGATCGCGCTCGCGCCCGGCCGCAGTTCTCTTCGCCGCGCCTTCGTATGAGCCGTGTGTCGCTGCCGGCCCCCCGCGTCCCGTGCCCCGCGCCGTCTCTCGCCCGCATTCTAGTTGTGGGTGTCGCGCCGTGCAGTCCTCGCGTGTGCCGCCGAACTCAGTGCGCCGTTTGTGAGTGCTAAAGTTCCCGCCCGAGTGTCTGTGTGACGGAGGATCCTGTAACCCGCCGCGGAGGATGTTAACAGCTCACGGTGAGTTCAGTGTAGAAGACGAGACGACACGGCCGCTTATCTCGCGACGGCGCCACGTGAACGCGCTCTATTTATAAAATGTAAACACGCCGCTAATTTGATTTGAGAAGACATTGCGGTATTGCTGCTCAGAAGCGAGAGTATGCGTCCGGCTGGAGCAGGAGTCCGCTCGCGCTCTCAAATTAGCGATAAAGACTCAGGACGACCGGCCAGATTGCCCAGTTCCTGTAAGACATGAACGTGCTAGTGTCATTCAGTGGTGTGTTTATGCCGATAATTTTAAAAGGATTGCCGAGTGACTGCAGCGAGCGGCTCGCAAAGTGGATCGGATAACCTTGGTTTGGTTCAGGGCTGGCGATAGCACGATAACGTGACCTTGGAGAGAAGTCTCGCGAACGCCGCCGCGCCGCGCGCCGGCCGGCGCTGGAGGCTCACAGCTCACGGAAAATGTCCAGACAAACAACGATAATGGTGTCGCAAACAATGATAATGTTGTTAATGTGAGAGACTCGTGCAGGAAACACAATAAAGAAATCTTTGTCAATAAACTTCCAACTGTTTTGTTCAAAAGCAATTTTAATACGCCACAATTTTATATCAGAGATAAAACAAATTGCAACCATTTAAAAAGCTGAAACTTAATGAAAATGAGAGAGAAGTTCATGAATTACGGTCAAAACGTCGGAGCGAAAGAGATCAGCCTAGCAGTTTTGGATGCGTTTTAATTAAGCACAAGTGAGACTGTTTAAATGACTAATGAAACGATTGAATGAGTAATTCAAATGAACATAAAACGTCATTGCTACTGGCAATACTGAGGTCAACATGTTGAGGAAATTGCAATAGTTTTACTACTCTTCCCCGTATTTTGCGAAACTGAATTACAATGAGACATGAAATTCCAATTATGACTATTCAAGTCGGTTATTCCAAATAATTGACACTGTTTTTGCCTCAGTAAGAAGCTTCATAATTGTAACTTCTGCGGCACCATTTTCTACTTGAGCTGTAGCAATTTTTTTTATATGTCAGTCAAGTCAGGTCTGTCCGGTTGAGATACCTCGATACGGTCAGGTTCGAGGCATTGCGTTGGTCCCACGCCTCGTTCCACTTACTTTAATCGACAGTGCAAAATGGTCAGTAGGAGCAATCGAAGGATTTATCTCTAACAACAACATACAACGCCTTCAAATCCAACAAGAATCTAACAATATTCTATCAATGTATCAATTTAAGAAAATTGATAAACAGTCCCATTATCATTCTATCCACACACAACTTCAGCTAAAGACTACTACGTATTACCATTTCAAGGTCCCGCAAACTCGTTACAAACTCAAAAAACTGACTGCAAAAACGAAACTACACAAAAATCAAGAAGATTTGGGATTCTCATTCGCACTTACGCACTAATGTCGAAAGAGCTGTTGCCGTATGTGTACGATTGCGTTCTCTGTCTGACGATGTTTTTGTATGTGGGTGGAACTGAGACGGAGATAATTCGCATCGAGCGAGTAAACCGGCCATGCGAGATGCTCAGCCGTATCATAAATATTAATCAGGCGCTGGTGTCAACAGCCACCGCGTAACGTGACACCGCCGCGATCTGCTGCTTGCCTGACACTACTACCAGCCAGATAGACACGACAAGACAATCGCAACACTTATTTAATTACAATTAAACAATGATCACACTTAATTTTATCAGGAAAGACAACACGGACGAGAGGATGTAATATTTTTTTACACGACAATAGAAAAATCTTATTAAGTGATGTTAAATTATATCACTTTCAAACTACGCACTAAGTCTAACATTTGATTTACTGGTCTAAACAGTAGCGCAAACAAATTGTGATAAAATTATCGCAAAGGCACATCCGTTAGCGCTTACGCATGCAGCCATGACCTGCCCTACAACTCTCAGTCTTTGATTGGTGAATGCAATGTGGTTGGTAATGAATAGCGATACCTTCAAGTCGCTGTAATATTGTTGTTCACCATTTATGAAAATAATCTTATCGGTGAACTATGAACGGAATATAAGCGAACGGCCGGCGTCTTGAAGAAGATATTTTTGACAAAGTCTTTGACAATTGTAGCAAGCCAGTAGAGAGTCAATAGCGGTAGTAGGAAAATACCTACTTCAAATTACTTCAGTTATCTTATTGATGAACTATAAACGAAACCTACGGCTAAAAAACTACGTGTTGAAGGAGATAATTATGGTATAATGTTTGACAATAAAAACAAGCTTTTTGTTTGATAATAGCAATAGTAAAGAAGAATTTTAAATTAAGACTTCCAATAAATCGATGAACTATGATCGAAACCTGCAGCTAAAAAACTTCGTGTTGAAATAGATCATTACGTTATAGTCTTTTACAGTTAATAATATTTTTAATCTGTTCTATTCAAGCCTGTTGACAGTAGTA
Source organism: Carpatolechia fugitivella (assembly GCA_951230895.1). NCBI lineage: Eukaryota > Metazoa > Arthropoda > Insecta > Lepidoptera > Gelechiidae > Carpatolechia > Carpatolechia fugitivella. The sequence continues at coordinate 5,513,919 of OX579646.1, forward strand.
ATAGTAAGGAAACATACTACAAATGGCTCCAATTTGTTTTTTATTATGGAATCCGGTGTGAACCAGAGCTCAAGTGGCGTTGCTTGTACGTGAGTTCAATTTTCCATTATATTTAAGGGATTTAACAATATGTGTTTTATGCCAGTTTGATAGACTGCTTAACATGTGAGAAAATTTTGGATAGATTTGAATTGTGAACTAACATTAATCATGTCATAAGTTTTTCATACAAAACTAGCCGTCGTCGTATGTAATTTTGAATAATGAAGATAAGTAATCCATGGAGATTTTAATTTTAATTGATGGCGACCCTCACTCAGAGCTATTTACAAACCTACTGATTTATCTGTGAAATACAAGGAGATGCATGCGTTTGCAGATAGTAATGTAAAATTGTGCCGCCGTGTGCTGACGGCAGAGTAGAATACATTTATCACCAACCCCTACTCTTCCCGTGGGTGTCGTAAGAGGTGACTTAGGGACTACACATTGAACAGGGAACGGGCAGCAGCGCTCTCTGATGCAGTTACTTTTTAATCTGCGATCTCCAACCCGCCTGCCAAGCGTAGAGATTATGGCAAAACCCTCCACTTAAGTGGAGGAGGCACATAGTCCAGCAGTGCCGTTGATTGATTGATTTTGAATGTAGAATTGAATTTTAACCAATTGTGACCTGATTCTGAGCGTTACCATCTCCTGGCCGAGTTTCATTGAATGACGAAAGAAATCACCAACAAGAAATACCATGATTTGCAGCTACAATTTTTGATTTATTATATAAATTGGAGAAAGAATATTTTTGAAGAAACATGAATAATCAGTAATACCAAAAAATAAAACAGAAAACAATGTAAAAATTCTCATAGCAAAGTACAAATGATGTGTTCGAAAGGAAAAAAGAATAATAAAAAGTAACATCCAATAAGAAACCTGCTTATCGGTGACGCTACGGGCTTATGGCGGCGAACGCACCAGCAGTTTTTGCTCAAGCCCCGCCGTGTGTGAGCACATCTGCATAGTTTTTGCTTCTGAAGGTACCCATATTAATACATATGTGTGTATTCTTTAATCCAACGTGGTAACTTCGCTCGCCTGCGTGTCTCTCTTTTTCAACACTTGCTTAATTATTAGCAAACACAGTTGTTTGAATAGTTTCAGTGTCAACTTGCAGTATTCAAATACATAGCTTTAACTTCATTGTACATCTGTGTTTATATATTTATAATAGTGACGTCTATAGAATAAGCATGTGCTGGACGTATTATTAGTAAAGTTGGTGTTAAAAATTTGTAAACAATATCTGAAGCCTTAATAGTTAAGATTTAACGATCTGGTTATAATTAATGCATATAATAGAAGTAACAACAAGATATCTTATTTGTAGCAAATTTATCATAGAAATTCTAATCAAAGAAACTTAACAGAAAATAAATTAACGAATCTTCGGGTTTATTAAAAATAATCTATCAATGAAGTAGTAATTGAAGTAATTTAAATTACAATTTAAAAGGCAATAATTGTGAAGACAACAGACGCGCAGGAAAAAGCGTGTTAGTATTCACTTTAGATAAGAAGCCGTCTACCTCATTCCTGTATTGCATTACCGACTCTACTACAATGAGAATTTGGTCTTGTTCATAATGAATGACGACTCTGGTGTAGCGTTAACAAATTCAGAAGCGCGTAATAAGAGTCACGCGTTGTTACGTAACAGTAACGATACAATATATCGAAGTCATTATGGTTATACTGTCAAAGTGGTTAGCTTCACCGTTTGACACAATATTATAGAGGTTATCAAGTCATCAACAGCTCATATACGTCCCCACCGAGAGGCTCGAGCCTACCCTGAATTAGGGTGATTAGGCCTTAGTCGACCACGCTGGCCCAGTGCGGGTTGGTCGACTTCACACACAATCTTTGAATTTCTTCGCAGGAGTGTGTAGGTTTCATCACCATGTTTTTGTTCACAGTAAGAGCCCATTTTTTATATGTATTATCGGGTCTAATCACGAAAACCGTAAGAACGTCGAATAAACGTACATAATATGAATTTGAAATTCGAAAACACATTGGTACGTGGTGGGGATTGGCATTTTCCTGATGGGAGGCAGCGGCCCTAGCCACTAAGATTTTTATAGAGGTACGAAGATCATAAAGATGATCTTTCATTGATATTTCTTGCTTGTCTGTCTAGATACACTCAAGAGAACGATTACGACGCAAATTCAACACATGAAATTAGAATACGGGATCGGATTGTTCCTAAATTTACCATATTTTATGAATTATTTTTAAAATATTGATTAGTAGCAGACGATTCGCGAAGAAAAAAACAGAATCGGTTGAAAAACTAATTTACTGTGATTTTTTAAAGTTTCAATATGTCTGTCTCTTTCCAAAATGATTTTTTGTATGGAGATTATATGGCGTTACTAACAAATGACGTCACAAGTGGGTATGTGCCTTTCTGTCTAATCTTAAATTTCGGTCAATTTTAAAGATAGAGCAAAAATTCTTTTAGTGTTCAATAGCAGAAACTAAGAAGTTTGGATTTATAAAATAAAAAAAAGTAGTCCGATACCCTATTAACCTTAGTTTAATAGATTTGTCAATTAAAAATTCATTTTGATCGGAATTCAAGGATAAGATGAGACATATTTGGTGAATCTATACGAAAAATATTTGAACGAAAATATGGAGAGGTACATAAAAAATGATTAAAAAGATTATTTCTTCTTGCTTGCTTTATTCTGAAGTTATTTATCCCTGCTGAATAAAGCTTAGACAGATCAGTCATCATTACGAATATAATAGAAATAGACTCGTAGTTTTCAATACATTTCCAAAATAATGACACGTTTTTTGCTCCATATTTAGAATTATCTACCCAAATTCTTAGCAATTTCCTTGGCAGTTTATAAGTGGGTGTCCTCTCAAACTCTCGTATTTCAATTAGTCTCAGAATCGGAGACAACTTCGTCGTTCCACCCTTAAAAATCCTGAAGTGAATTTTCTGAACCCGAAACGCGGTTTTCAGTTAACAAAGTTTTGGCTAATGTGTTTGATCGTTATTTTTAAGAACCTTCACATCCGCGCCCGCTATGTTACCACTTTGGTATAATTGTGGATCAGGCCGCTCAAAAAATCAAAAAAATCAAGAACCTTACAATCTTATATCTTCTTTTGTATCAAGCAATAGATTAAGCATCCACATCAGTCCAATACTCAAAGAGCTCGATCTACTTAGAACCCTCGAGAGGTGACAACGGCAAAAAGCCTGTTCTCTATTATCATTCTTCACTTCACACATCGTTTCTGACACGCAAGTATTGTGATAGATGGATAGAATTCTCAAAATATTCCATCGTTCTTTCGTGGTCCCAGAGCTGTTAGATGCGTACGTTGTGTAGTGATGGATGGCTCTTATCGCTACTGATAACCTTCCGTTGTCTGTATTCACCTTAACTCACGACGATCTTCTGCAAGAATGCGCCTCTTTCGTTTGTTCGAGATTTTTCGATTGGTAATTTGAGTCCGAAATGTTGCCAGAAATCGTATTACTTGGTTATAGATAAAATGTAAAGTTATTTATTAATCGTAAAATTTTCATTTGAAAAACGGTAGCTTCTCATTTAACACATAGGGTTGAAATGAAAAACTTTTGAAAAAAAACATCCTAGAAGATTGTATTAATTGCTCTGTTGATACTTGTTTTTTATGGCTATTATTCACTACCATGCATGATTAATGTTTATATAAACAAATTTTTGTAATCTAATGCTAATAAATTGACAAAACAATTTATAACCATAGTTAGCATGAAGGTTAATAATTATACGGAGGTAGTCCTCCGTCTACTAGAGTACATTATCAAGTATTCTTAACAAACGGGTTTCCCTCAACTGCGAGTACTTCATAAAATACGATAATATAATCATTATATAAATATAGTTTTACTTCAAATTAATGGTAAGATTTTCAAAGTGTAACAATAATGATTGGACTGAATTGCTAAGACAACTTCTTTATACTTTATACTTTATATATACTAAATGACAGCAAATAGAAAACATATTTGAAAAATACTTTATCAAGGCAAAATGCTAAATTAATGTCAAAGATACAATTAGATTGCATATTATTTACAATATTAAATTATATTTTTAGTATTTTTTTAAAGAATTAGAAACCTTGAAGTTTTTTTTATTTTATATTTTGTGTGAATCAATATTCAATACAATACAATACAAATATTCATTATTGACATTAAAAAATCCGTAATTTATTCTTTATTCGTAATTTTAAAATATATGTTATACATAATATGTTATCTATAATATTATATTGAGAAAAATAAATAAAATAAAATAAATTATGATTACCGATACTGGCCGCTTGGCGCTGGTTTTGTTGGTGGCACATATGTACGCGAATGTGTACACTATGTGTAGTCTAATTTCTTCATTTGTACTATCTGTTTTATATTACATAATTATACTGAGGCTAATATATGAAAATGTTCACATGGAAGGGACTGGTTCCCGAGACACAGGCTCGGCCTAGTTCAGATACCAGTGGCTTCGAAACTTTTATTTCAGATACAAAGGTATCAATAAAGGTAAGTAATAAAGATTCAATAAAAATCTTATCTTAAACCAGGTGTTACAAAACTACAAATAAAGCCGAAAGGGTGTGAATCTGCTCGTAAAACTGAACAACTTTCCCCAAAGAACATAGGTCGAAAAACGATTTAAAAAAATCGCATTCCCATACCAAATGTAGATGGTCTCCATACAAAATTTACTCGTCTTTTTGTAACACCGTGTATTATATAAATAATAAACATTATAAAAAAAAAATTGTCGACGTCTGATATTTTATAAAATAATTCAGAAGTTTCTATATTCGTTACACAGTAAAATAAAGTAAAATTAAATTAAAAACTAATCTTACCAAGAAAATTTGTTTCATAACTGTTTCTGATTTAGCTGATTAATTTAAATAAAAACACTCAATTGATTTAGTTTTATAATTAAAATGTGCTTTTCTGTAACGATGGTTCAAACTACCAACGTAACAAAATAAATGAATCTCTGACTTTTGTAAATAAATATATAATAGGATAAAATTTTGTTACGTTGGTAGTGTGAACCATAGTTACAGAAAAGGACATTTTAATTAGATGTTAAATTTTTCGCTCGCCAATAACGAATCCGCGATTACCTGCTCTTGATACCTGTTATTTTCTACTGTCAACCCAAAAGTCTTATATCACAAAATCAAATCAACACTGACTGAACTGGAAAAAGGACTTTCGAATAACCTCGCATTGGCCTTATTATAACCATAATTATTATTGAAAAGTTGTTTTTTTTCAAGTAATAAGTTACTTATTTTTCTTTTCTGTCGTAATACAAATATTAAAAACAGGCTGTTAAAAAAACAAAAGAACAGTGTTTTTTTCTATCTTGTTTTTGAAGCAAAATCGGTTAATTATACTTTTACAGAGTTTTTTATGGTTACCGTAAAAGTTTGCGTCATAATGAAACCAGTTTAACTACAAACTCTTTAGCTAAAGTAGCAATTGCAAAAGTTAACAAACATTTTCTATTTAAAAGAACTAGAACATCTTCTGGTAAAGTTACCTCAATTGAAAAACTCTAATATAACTTTATGTGAATAGTCGCAGTCCTCATTACGGTTTCTACTTACTGCTAAAGTTTTTTTTTTATTAAAAAAGAAAAAGAACCTTTTTTAGATGGCTATGAATGCTTAATATCTGAGTTAACAAGCCTGGTGTACTTTGCGTGGCAAACTAGACAATAGGTGTAAATATTTATGTATTTAGCCGTGTGGTGACGGCAGAGTAGAATACATTCGTCACCAACCCGTACTCTTCCCGTGGGTGTCGTAAGAGGCGACTTAGGGACTACACATTGAACAGGGAACGGGCAGCAGCGCTCTCTGATACAGTAACCTTTTAATATGCGATCTCCAACCCGCCTGCCAAGCGTGCAGATTATGGCAAAACCCTCCACTTAAGTGGAGCAGTGGACTGTAACGGACCGTTGATTTGATTTTAAATAAATATTGATAAACTTTAAAAGTAACCATAGCTATTTTTCTTAAATAATGCTTAGTTCACAAAATGCTATTAAATTAGAATTGGCCTGTTATTATATTATAATTTTATTTAAGGTATAAATCTTTTTGATGACCATGCTTTATTTGTCTATTGAATTTGACTGAATGAATATCCCACTTCTGATGTTAGTTACTCCTTATATCGATCTTTAAAACAGCCTATTACGTACTCGCATGACAATACTATAATACGTTAGAATCGTGACTATGACGATAAAACGAACGGCCACGGCTATGTGTCTCGTATTCATTAGTGATCTTGGTGCGTTATCGGCGCGCGACGCTAATGGCCCTGTATCAAATATTGACTGTTTTGCTATCGCATTACGTCATCCAGACGCGCGCTCGAAAAGACGCCCTATTCGTTTCATTGTTTTATCGAAACTCATATACGTCCCCACCAAAGGGGGGGTTGAGATCTTACTTGAATAAGGGTGATCAGGCACAGTACCTAGTCGACCACGCTGGCCCAGTGATGTTTGAATTTCTTCGCAGGTGTGTGCTGGCTTCTTGATGTTTCCATAAGAGCGTCGAAAAACGTATGCAATGGAGGACTTTCCGACAGCCCATTAAAAAAAATAGTTCAAAAAGCTTCGATAGATGGCGTTGACGATTCGTGGATCCGAAGAAATCCGGCGAGTCACCTAGGGTCATAAAAGGATTTAAAAAAAAGAATCCACGAAGTACACCTGGCGCCTTCTATCGGCTTAATTAGATCTATTATTTTTATTTTTGAAAGAGCTGTCAGAAGATCCCCCATTCAAAAACAAAAACGTGGTGGGATTTGAACCAATGACGCAGCTTCCTGGAGGACAGGAAGCAGCGGCCATGACTACTACAAGACCAATATAAAATTAATCGAAATGACACAACATTAATTTTGTTTAATTTTAAATACTCTTCGAGTTACAATTAACTAAAATTCAATGGCAAGGCCAATATGTACATAAAATAAATAATAAATATAAACTTCCAACTCAATCAAAACTAATCCTCTGCAATAACTACCAGGGTGACAGAAGTTTCCAAAGGTCGCGCAAATATTGGTTTTAGTGATAGTGGCGACCTCTTACTGTTTTATGTGTACCCAGTGCTCAGTTTCAATACTGCAATTGCATTTCCTTGATAACGAAGATCCTTCCGATGAACTAAATAAACATTGAATGAAATAATATTATTAAATACATTTTCTACAATTGATAATTAGGTATACTCGTATGACTTGGTTTATAAAAAGACAGAATTAAATCATCTAAAAATTAAAAAGACGACTGCGCCGACAAAAAAGTTATAGCCAGTGTTACTCGGGCTGATGTAAGGATTCTAACGATACCCCACACATCCAAATCTGTTCTGGCATTTAGAAGATAAGGTTCACATACATACATGAACTCTGAACACATAACACACTCCTCCAAAATTGGAGGATTTATAAATATAAATCATTTGATTCTGAAAACTTTTTCTTTCAGTTCTGTAAAATAAAGAAAGTGTAATTTCTTTATTTTACACGTCGACTTCTCAAAAAGGAGAAAAGAGTTTTCCAGAAAAAAAATTATTTGTAAGTTACAAGAAAACAATGCTTCAAAATGTTGACGTAAAAGATCTTCTATAGTGTTTATTTGCCCGATGTCCATCAATCTTCATTTTGCTCCTTAGTCTTCTGAAATCCGAAGGTGTACAAGGCTTTGCATTTTTGCGTTTAAAAAATAACAAAAACTATGAAGAAAATGCGTATATTTCTCAATGTTAAAACCTGCAAGATCGACTATTAGATGACGAAATCTAAGAGATTTATTTTTTCAGAATCAAAGGTTCTATAATTTGTAAATACAGTTAAAAAAGACACAATTTAAAAAATCCTGAAATGAAAATCTAGGCAGTTCTTCGAATGAATGAACTGTTTCGGCCATTTTCGGCGCCGTTCGGGCGTCTCCGGCCCAAGGTCACGAGCTGGGGGAAAACCGACCCATTTCCACAGGATCGATGGGAGCGCCCTAGAACAGGGTTGCCAGTGCTTGAGAAACATTTTTCTTTTCTTTTTAACAGCGGGGTAAAGTGGCGACGAGTTCAACACGGTGGAAATACTGACACTGGTGATGGTGCGCATCAATAATGATGCAATGCAGCAAGGTGTTTTATTTAGTTTCCTAAATAAACTTAAAAAAAATAACCATAGTTTTAGGTTGGTTAATTGTAGTTAGTGTAACAAGTTGAAAAATAAAGGATTAGTACCAATTTCACTTCAGAACAGATATTTTTCCTCAAACACAACTTTACAAATATTAAATAAGAAAAGCGCACGCTATCTCACTGGCAACCCTGGCCTAGAAAACCACCCCGACTACCCCCCAATTTACAGTGTAGGGTGGTGGACTGATATCGTACGGTGCGTTTTCAATGTCAAGTGATTCACGTCCGTTCCCGTGATTATGACCCGTTTCCGTGACTCTACGTTATTGTTATGTCGGTCGAACCCGTTTCGATTCCGTTTAATACTAAGTTCTAACACGGATTTCATGTCGGGCTTTGATGGCGGTTTTTATGACGTAACTGGTATTTTGGCATAAGTGTTTTATTTCTGAAAATTTAGAGAAAACACATCATTCATTCATTCATTCACTTTGTTTATTTTTTTATCATTGGTCTTATTTTTATTGTTATCTTTGAATTGATGTTTCTACATTTGGCGACAGGATCATGAAGAATCTTCTATAAATTGAGGTTTTGTCATTGTATTTTATCATAATATTCTTTACTTTTATATTTGAATACACAAAAACAAACAACCAAGATAAAAAAACTTTTAAATTTTATTTTTTTATAGCACACGTTACTTATTTATCGCACGGAAATAAGAAAAACTTTTTCTAAAATAAAATGTTCTAAATTCAAACAAAAAAAATCCTCTTTAGACAGGAAAATGGTTAGCATATTATCTAGAAATGAATACGCGATATCGGCCCTGTTTTAGGACAGAAAAAGCCATCTCTCCGAGATGTTAAGGTGAAAAATACATTTTGTTAACTCGCACACATTGTTACTAACATAATCACGCAGTAACATAAATAAAGTTATATTAATCTTCTTCTTCTTTTCGAGTCGTTGGCAAACCTAGACTGTCTCAGCCCAAAAATCGGCTACAAGAATTGCGTTGTCAGTAGCGTAAATTAAATCCTCCCGCGTGCAGCTACTTGGGCACGCAGGGCACGACATCAGATGCTCCATCATCGTTTGGGGAACGGCACCACACTTGCACTCCAAGTTAGGACCGTCTGAGAATCCCCACCTGAAAAGGTTCTTCTTACTTACTACCTCACTCCGAAGCCTATTTAAAGACTTCCAGGTGAGCCATGGTTACTCATGTCCAGGAGGTGGATTTGACAGTGGGACGAAAGGGCTAGGATGGTCGACACTCTGTGACCACAACCTCAATAACTCCTTTGACCAATTGTCGTCGTGAAGTGCTGAAGCGCACTTCGTGAAGTTTTTACGGCTTTTTAGCCTTTGTGGCACAGGGTCGTAATCGAACAGTGGGTGTCTGGTGTCGTCAAGCATTTTGCTCTTTTCTGAAGAGCCTGCCACAATCCTGCTGACTTCTGGTGGCGCTATTCCAGCAAGTGTATACGGCATTGGTACCGGGGTCGGATTAAGGCAACCAGTGATAATCCGGCAGGTTTCATTTAATGTTGTATCCACCAACTTCGCACGGGCTGAGCGGCTCCAAACTGGATTCGCGTATTCGCCCGCAGAGAAAGAAAGCGCTAAGCCAGTAGTCCGCAGTACTTGAGGCCAGTTGAGGCGAAGCTCCCCACTTTGAAGAAACTAATCGGCGCAGGAGGCTGTTTCTTGAATGCACCTTCTGTTCGATGTTCTCGCAGTTTTTTAAAAAGTAAGATACCTATCCAAAGTGACTCCCAATATTTTAATAAGGATTCTTTTTGCACTGAACGCACTAATAGTTTGTCTAGCTAAACACTATTGTTGACTGCAGTAGACTACAAATTGACCATTAGGTATACCACAAACAGGATAAAAACAATTCTTATTCTTACGAAAAACATTTTAGTTTTTGGGATTTACGTTCAATGTTCTCGTAATGTGGGAGTTAACCCAGTTCTACATTGTTCCCGCAACTATTTTACCGCAAGTTTTCCATCTAGCTTTTCCTAAGTAATTTTACTTATGATTTACTAATCTTTCATTTACCAATGAAACTTTATTACCCACTTAATTTCAAAATTACGAAAATTGTACTATGTAAATTGCAGACAAACGAATCATTAATTAATTATTTTATTACTAGATTACAGATTCATTGACCATAATATTTTTATTAAAATCTAAAAATATCTTAAATAATATTTTCCAAACCGACACAAGCGCCTAAAAAAAATCACACTTCACATTACTTTAATATTATAAATGTGAAAGTATTTTTGGATGTTTGGATGTTTGAATGTTTGAATGTTAGGATGTATGGATGGATGTTTGTTCCGCTTTCACGCCTTAACTACTAAACGGATTTGGATGAAATTTGGGATGGAGATAATTTGAATACCCTGGATTTACAAATAGGATACTTTTTACGGGAAAAAGTTTTATTCTCACGGGGAAATTTTAAAAAATTAGCTTTTTTTACTTTTACAAAACGCCACCATAGTAATATTGGGTTGGGTAGATATATCTACATAGTTCGATAAAAAGAGTTCAACTATTGCACCCTCTCCCACGCAGGGTGTGTTTATAACAAATTACTAACTTCGTTTCCAGTCATTTGTCAAAGCAGTAATCGCTTCTTTCCCCTTTACATTGGTAACAACTTGTTTCTTTTTATTTTAACGATACTTTTTCTTTAACAATGGAAGCTAGGTACAAAAAGTAATGACATTTCATAATTAATATCAACATGAAATGGCACATATAAATATTGAATTGAATTGACCACGGACAATATTTCTTAAATCAGAAATCAGAAACATTTATTTGTAGGACATCACAACACAAAACACATACATAAAGAATAGTACATATAATGCAACAGAAATGAAATGAATATTTAGTTTTTTCTCACAGTAAATTTAATTAAAAAGGTGTAATTTCATGTAATTTTTATCTAAAAGTGTACACCTTAGTTTCTGAAATACTACTTACATGACATGGTCGTGAATGAGTGAATGAATGAATGAATATAGTTGCTGGTTCTATCCAGCGTGACCACGGAAATTACTGTGATTTTATTTTAGCTTACAGTGCGCACTGTCATGCTTTTCCACCTCCCATACAAACTGTTCGGTACCTACTATCGCAGGTTTGATTATAGTTTATCTACTACTGTAAAAAACATACAAAACTAATGTTGTCAAGATTTCAATAACTATCCGATACACATCAGTTTGTTTGAGCTTCGGATTATCATTTATCTTCCGCTCGAATCTGTGATATGATGATGAGATATTTGTTACTGTCCGGAAAATTATAAACCAAAACATAGATTGTTAATTCAAACGGTTGATTGGCACAGAGCCGGCGTGCTTGGAGGTTGGATCATTATACATAACTTAGGGCATAGCTTAGGGTAGGCTCATTGAACCATTAATTTAATAATTTAATTAGACGGAAATTATATGTCCTACCTTTTTGCCATTACTGTGACTACTGGCTTTACCCAGAAGATAAAATGACAAAAACAAATACTAAAAATTCCTAAAAAAAGGTACTTAGACCTGAGATTGCTAAGCTAAAATATGATGATCAGATAGAAATATAAATCTCTAATAATCACCGCATCAGGTATATTTTAAGTAACTAATTTATAAAATACCGCATTTACTTTAATTTTTTATGAAAATCCTTCAACTGTCTGTAATCAAACTTTCAATGACATTTTTTTTTTCGCAGTACCATTGATTTTTTGTATTGGTAGAACAATTAACTTGAAATTGCCTTTCACTACCGATCGTGCTATTTAATTAAGACCAACTTGAAAAACATGAATAATTGGTTAGTGAAAAGTCTGAGTAACACAATAAGAAGAACAGTTACATTTACTGACAATAATATACCAACATATAAAAAAAGATAATATACATTTGTTATATTAAGAGTATTTAGCTAAGTTACTTTTAATTTCTGCAAATAGTTGTATTAATTTGAATAGCAGTTCTTTATTTTATAATATGGTCAAATTAGTAAGATTTTGGACACCTGACATATTAAAAGAAATGAACACTTAAATCGATATATTGCGATGTTATAAAATACAAAAAATATATAATTTTTAATATCATAGAATTAAAATATGTTCAAACTGTATTTAGTTTTCTCCATTTAAGATTAGCGAAGGATATTCGCCAAAATGCAGCATCTTCTATGCACTGTGTCTGGTGCACAGCGCACAACTTTTCCTCGATACGTAGTCAGTCTAGCTATTTCCTCATCGACCAAGAAACAGGAAATTCTCCTTCAAAGACGACACGGCGATGGGTAACTACGAAACCCGGAAGCAATTTCTTTCTAGATATTACTAAAAAAAATATCGATGCAAGTAGATGGCATGTTGTACTGACAATATTATAGTTACTGTGTTATGCCCTTTGAAACTTTTTAGTAAAATAGGTTTGCTTTTACAAACTTTAAAAGTTGACTTTAAAAAGTTTGAAAATATGTGGCTACATCCACATTACAAAAAAAAACTTCAATAGATTAAAATTTTATAAAGAATCCAAATACTAGTTTCCTGAATAATGTATAAAATTAAAGTCACAGTTTAAGTAACATTGTCATCGTCAATGTCATCGTTCACTGTCACATGCAACGACACAGTACAATCAACCTACAAGATAACCCTATTGGATTCAGTATCCTCAGGCTGATTGTCAACTATCATCATAAGAGTGTATTTCCCACTCCAGGCAAGTAGCAGGTTGCGAAATCGAATCACGCGCATCTGCTTCCTCGACGTGGCCTTGACTATGACGCGCCTGAGTAGCAATGATAGTGTATGATTTGTATGAAAGACATTCTTTCATTGTTATAGAAAGAATAGTCGTTTTCCGCTTGGGAGCGTGAGGGGTTTCTGAAACTGAATCTTTAAAATGTTATATACGTACAACAGTGGACGTCTTCCGGCAGAGATGATGATATTATTATGTATAATCCTTTACGTTTTGGCAAATCACCTCTTATAAGGTATAGCAGTTTTATCATAGTAATATGTACAAATCAACTTATGAATGTTGCAATGCAATGTCATTGATACAATTGGTATGATCTTGATCTCCGTCCTTCATAACGCTTTTATATAGGTATTGAACATTATACAAAATATACACATAAACATTACTCATGTCCTCAAAACCCACAATTGATGGCAAATTAGTGAACAGGTATTTAACTTTTTTTTTCAATTTTAAGCTTCAAAGTATAATTAAATGTGTTTGATTGGGTGGACGACTGTTTGGTACAAGGTCGGCCGCGTACCACGAGACTGAAACGATACGTTTTCGCGTCAGATTATTCGGTTACGTTACGCATAGCATTAGGACCAATGACCGCCAAAAACGCATGTGATAGACCACGTGACACGAAACTCGAACAAATATGGACGTTGATTGACTTTGACAACCACTTATACATACCTTATTCTGCAGTATTTTTTTATATTATGAATACCTACCGAAATGGTTTAGCTTCAATTATTCATTTTTAACGCAAGTTGTTTCGATATCATATCGCTTCTGTATGGCGGTTGGTACAGTGGTACAGGGTGCCAACATAAGTGGCATAACTTCATGTATGACGCTTTGGCGCCAACACTAAACTAACGCGTTTTAATAAACTTCTTAATCACAATGAATTTCGACTAATTGAACACTGAGAACTATGTCTTGGGTCCAATTGTCTGGATTATTTTCTATTCTGAGGAGACTATTTTTAATGTCTTTTATTTAGGTCGAGAATATAAATTGGTGTTTTTAGATAAGTCATAAACCCCACTTGGAAAATCTATACGAAGGAAGACAGAAATAGGTACCATTATTATATAAGTTAAAACAGAATGACAGGTTAATTAATAGTGTTGCAAAGTCTAAGTAAATATTACACAGTGTAACATCAGAAGATGGTTGTTTACACGAGATAAGAATTCGTCCTTTAGCTTCGTTTTAGTTTGCTTATAAATAACGGGTATTGTAATATATTATCAGTAGTCACTAGTCACTATGTGATAATAATGACAAAACAGAAAATTTCTTGTTACTTCTTTATGCATTCATACCAGTTAAAACCAGATGGTTTACTTTTATTACTTTTTGATAAACCAAAATAATTGTAATCACGGTAAAACATGTTTTGCAATATTTGTAATTTTTACATATTTACTAAATAATGTGGGTGCACGAAACATCTTTAGGCGTTATCAAGTTTATGTTTTAGACAACAAGCCTTTGACGAATATGTATAAGAATAGAATACTTAATGAGCGTAATTCTAATAAGATAATTAAATAAAAACATAGAAAAATTATCTCGCTAGACTCAAATGTTGTTTATTGATTATGTATGATCATAACCTCATACATGAAATAGGTACCTAGTCAGATCCAGTTAAGCCATATTTTATGACATCATCGTATCATCATTGCTAGACATTGTAATGTAATCTTTGACATAAAAAGTTATTAAAAGTGCCACTTATGTGAAATACAACAAGGTTACTTATTTTACACAACCTTCACAACTGTTTAAAATCATAGATGTAATAGAAGTAAGATAAAGTAACAGTTAACATTTGAGTTGCCGATTTATTTAAGGTTGTTAAAAACTACAACTAATTCATAATTCATATAAATATAAAGGGCCTACTCCTACAAAACTTACAATCAAATAGGGGTCTAAGAAGATTAGTCGAATGCGAGTACAAATTATAGTTCAAAATTATACCTTCATTTAATAGCGTCCGTAAAGTTGACATTTAATTCTGCAATCAAAACAACCAGCCCGCATAATCTAGCAATAAGACAAGAATCAACTTCTGCTTCCTATTTACCAGTTATGACGTTAGCGGCCTCTAAAGTCCTTTGAACGAAAATTCAATTCGACTAGATTTGCGGAAACATAATAAGTTTTTTATTCGGTGTCGTAACGTAGTCACGGTCAATGTCGACAGGGCGACCTTGTTCACTCAAGCACGTCTGTTCGGTGGTTATCGTCCGACCAGTGGACATCTAAGTTACGTAAACCTAGTTCATTGGGTTCTGTGTTTATAAGATTCTGGACAAAACACCAAAAATTTTACACTCGTTGTGCAACTAAGATGTTATCCTTAGATAAGTCTATGTATTCTCCAGATTATGACTGTTATTATATTGGTCGTGTTTATAATTTGGTATTTTGGAAGAAGATTTTGTGTATTTAGATGGGCAGGCGGCGGCGGAAATAGTAGTACAGTATTGATAACGGTTCCCGACTGCGGATAACTTGTTACGGCTAAATTGTTATTTAAAGCCATGATTTTTATGAGTAGATATTATTATTTTTCTTTTACTTTACTTAATAGAATGAGAGGCATACATATCGTATTCCTGTCTGAAATATTCCGAACAATCTGTCATTACAATATTAGGCAACATTGTAATGAGTGAATAGTACGAAAATAAGTGGAATATTTTTCGTAGTTTTTATTTAATGCGAGTGCCCAAATAAAAGGTACATAATTATTACTATAATTTTCTATTCGTTTTTTGAAAAGTAGCTGAAACAATTTTATGTCATTATTATGTTTATTTCGCTTCTCTGACACGCCTCTTTGCGTACACACGAGTTGTAAAAGACATCAGAAATGGTACAGTCAGAATCTATAAATTGGTACTATCTAAGATAAAGGACGGTAACCTCGAGTATAATGTACCTTTCACCATGTCTGGAAACATTTTTAAAAAATCCACTCACCTAAACTGAACGCAAATTCATTCAAATGTAACAATAATGCTACATCAAGACTGTAATGTAACTAATTCAATTCCACGTTTACTAAATATTATAAGTTCTGTTGTTTCTTTGATTTGATTTTGGAATTCGGAATCCGACTTCGAGTCTCATCATTATTATCTTGTTGTTGTTTTTAAGATTTCCGTACAAAAAAAATTACTTGCTTACTTGTTATTCTAATGGTAGAGAAACGTATTTTTATGTCTCTAACTAACATCAAAAGTGACATCTTAAGTGGCTTAAGATTACTAACGAAATAATTTGGATAAGCACTGTATTTTATATAACATTTTGCCTTTTGTAGACGTATTTTTTCAAGCATCACATACACTGTTGAATATTAATCAGAACAGCTGGTTTTAATTAATGTATTATGAAAGATAAACGTATATTGTCAGGTTGAGTATAATCGTATTTTCTTACAGACCTAAGTGGCTAGCCAAGATACCTACGACCCCGGATGGAAAGATGGAGAGTTCTGTCTGAAACTACCTACAATAACCTCGGAGGAAGTGTGATAATGACGATAACCCTTCTATGCCACTGGTCTCGACTCTCGACCAATAAATCGCGAAGTCAACGACACTACATGAGTAACGTTACTATTATCAAGTGTACGTCACTCGGCCGCAGTATTTTTAGCCTAGGTCGGACTAAAAATAGTACGCCAGTTATTACTGAATTAATATTTCTAAAAACGGATCGTCTACTACGCGGTGATAACGTTGCCGATAGCTGTAGTAGTGAGGCGTTTGTACCGCCGCGTTCGCGCCTTTTTTATTTAGAAGCCATGTTAATATTTATTTTGTTTTAAATTCGGATTTTTTCTATGTTATATTAGCAGAGTTAAGTTCCAACTTTTAATTAGCATTTACCGAACTACGTAGACGTTAATTAAAGTTTTGAGATTTTTTCTATTAAATGACCTAAGCTGGTAGGTACGTTAACTTTGCTGTAAATATAGTTACGTATTATTTTTTACTAATTGTTAAGAATCGACGTACTTACTACTTACTTGTATTTGCTAATTAACATAATAACATGTTTCGTGAGACATAGTCAGCTGTTAGACTCATCCTGTTTCCAGTTCCTATGTAAACCCTAAGACGGTGTTTTTTTAAATTAAAGTACAATGTTACATAATTTATTTAGATGTAAAATTCTATAAATAGATAAGTAGTCATAACACACCCAAGAGTAGTGATAAGGTCATAACACCAACTAGTACCAAGATAAAGTATAGTAGGTATGCTGTTATTTTTTTTTTTAATAACGCCATTTTGTTTTGTTTTTGTTTTCCTAAAGTTAGTAAAATCAAAATAATTAATAGGGTATTTGACTGTTCCTAAATTTACCAAGTTTTATGAAATACAGATTAGTAGCAGACGATTCGCGAAGAAAAAAACAGAATCGGTTGGAAAACAAATTTACAGTGATTTTTTAAAGTTTCAATATGTCTGTCACTTTCAAAAACGATTTTTTGTATGGAGATTATATTAAGGCGTTACTTGCTTGTGACGTCACAAGCTAGTATGTGCATCTCTGTCTAATCTTGAATTTCAAACCTTTACAAAATTACGTTTTAAATGAAAAACTAGAAGGAAGAAATTTAAAAGATAAAAATTTATTTTTTGTCACTAAAAATGGGGTCAATAAGGGAAATTCCTGACTACTCAAAAGATCAAAGTTTGAGCTGATAGAAAGTTCAAAGTTGTTTAATTTAGTTTTTATTATGAAAATATAAGAAACATTACAATTAAAAAAAAATACAGAATAGATTTTTGCGAATAATTTCGTACGATTTTAATACTCATTAACTTTCTTATGATGTATGTTGATTTATAATAACGTAATATTACCCATAATAGTGTGAAAAATGCCTACGTTGTTGCCCAAAACTGCGACTTGGCACGCAAACTAGAAAAATAAGTCGTAACAATGACTCAAATGTAGCGTAAAACAGTTACTTTATGTAGAACCTACTTTATTTATTTTTCAAATCAATTTAGATTCTTAGAACCGATGTGCTTATTTCCATGAACTTGTTAAATCGAGCTGTTATGAAGCGTTTTTAGTTTCTCAACCTTTGTAAACGCTAAAGTTCAGAAACCCTTAACCAACATACAATTGGATTTTTATTCGTCGCGTCGCATGCATCCAGAGTTGGGAGAAATCCCTTTCTTCCTCAATATTACGTCTCCCATCTTTCATCAACACCAACATCAACGGCCCGTTACAGTCCACTGCTGGACTATGAGCCTCCTCCACTTAAGTGGAGGGTTTTGCCATAATCTCCACGCTTGGCAGGCGGGTTGGAGATCGCAGATTAAAAGGTTACTGTATCAGAGAGCGTTGATGTCCCTAAGTCGCCTCTTACGACACCCACGGGAAGAGTAGGGGTTGGTGACAAATGTATTCTACTCTGCCGTCACCACACGACCATCTTTAAAAAATGAAAAACAATGGAAATTCCAGGATAAAATACTCACGGTAAATAAACGTTTTATTTATGCCAGCTATCGATCTCACCGATCTTTATTATTATGATAAAACCTTAAAGATAAAGATAATTTTATGATGCCTATTTTCATTATTTTAGTTTTCCACGTGCGTGGATGACAAATAACTCATAGCTAAAGTGATTGATACGGGTGCGAAACTTTATTTCGATATACAGACAGTCGAAACAAATCAAATCAAATCAAAAATTATTTATTTCCATAGGATGTTATTCCATCACTTAGATCCGTCATTACATTTTTTTGGGTGAGTTCATTAACAAAATGGCGTAATCTGTGGAGAAGAGCTCACCAAAGAAACTCCACAGTCGTCGCATCTTTTGCGTTTCCTTCGATGAATGCTTACTCGACTAAACTATTTTGAGACATTGAGTTATAGGGACGACTACTCATAATCTAGATATCTTTACAAATGTAATCAAAATGTGTATTAGATGTCATATAATTAGCTAGAATATATTTTAAAGGTTTAAAGATGTTCTAAATTTAAACCTATAACCCATCTGTGACGAGCAGACTTGTGATTGCTTGACTTTGGTACCTATTAGGAAAGAATTATTTCTATGAATTATTTTTTGTGGGGACATCTCACACTGCTTGACTTTGGTACCTATACCTGTTTATACAAATAAATATGTGGGGACATCTCACACACGGCCATCTGATCTCAAACTAAGCAGAGCTTGTACTAATGATATCGGACAGCTGGTATATATTACTTGAATAGATAAATACATACTTATATAGATAATCAACATCCAAACACAAGGCAAACACAAGGTGCTCATCATATGTTTGCCTTGGGCGGGATTTGAACCCGCGACCCTATGTTTCGAAGGCAGGCATACTGCCGACTAGGCTACGGGGCCATCAGAAAAAAAAAATATGGGAAAGAAAGAAATTGTGTTCAGAAGCCTGAGTCTTTAGCCTGAAAGTGGCAATTTTGCAATTATTTGCCTAATGGACCAGGCAAAAAAACTTTGTCTTGTTCATACAAAGTAATCGCTGAGCTGCGAGAGCTTCAGTCTCGTTACATACTATCTTTCAATGGTTCGCGCAACCTCCTGCGTCAGTTCAGCTCATATTATTTCCTAGCATGCTTTTGTTCAAGTTTTCCTGTTGGTAATCTCTCCATTGCATCGACTTTATGATGTTACTTCATTTGTGTTTAGATCGTGACTAGGCAGTATGTCAACACAGATTTTTATCGTTAATGACGCCATGGAGTCGCGAATGTCAATGGCAGTTGTAATCTCATGTTTTTGCTAGGCCTTTTATGTTCAAACTAGTTTTCATTTATTAGTCAACTAATTTTGTTTTATTGCAAACCAGAAGTATTTTTGTTTTGGATAGCTTTATCTTAAATGTTTAACTTGAGATTGTGTATATGTTTGAAAGCATCTAGTAAAATTATAGAGTCCTAAGAATATTTTGTTATTTTATATTGGACTTACTAATTTATCGAAAATTTAATTAAAGCTATATCTATTCATTTTATATACATTTAACGCCAAATCATACAAAATATATGAATGCAAAAATAATGTAATGCTTTCGTTCTTTTTTCACGCAACAATGAAGCAATAGATATACGTAAATTTTGCATAGAGGTAGTTTCTATCACAAAATTTACTGCCGTAAAAAGATCAACGTGAAAAGTCAAAGATAACGTAGGTGAAGATGCTGGCAGACGGCTAGTATCATCAAAATTACACTGGACTTCATAATTAGTGAATAAAATATACATTGTTGCTCAGAGTACTCTGCTCTTCGAAAAAATGTTCTGTTCAGTAACCCTTCCAATTAGGTCGTCGAAGTGAATCAAGTTGGGTCTTTCAGGTAACGAAGTGTCACACGGCGATGCGTGAGCAAAGGTCGTTACCTAAACAGCCAATGTACAGCCGACCTGCTAAACAGGTTGCGTGGAAAGATTGTGCTCAGGTAGACTATACATGTATCGGATTTAAGTATATGGTTCGATGTACGGTACATTGATAGTGCTAAGGTGTGCCTTGGGTAGACATGTGGGGTAGCAAGAATGTAGGTCTGAGTACATAAAATAAAGGACGCATAACCTAAGGTGAAAGATTTGATAGTGTTTTTCCTAATACATACATGTATTATTATATTCTTTATTGCACACTTAAATTTACAGGATAATTATTAAAATTAGTTACAAAGGCGAGTTTATCTCTATAAGAGATCTCTTCCAGCCAACCTACAAGGTGGTGGAAAAGGTGTAAAACAGAGCAGGCACAAGGATGTGCACTAAATACATTAGCCTAAAATAAAAATTATTTAAAATAAACCATGAATACAACAAAATATCTACATATACCTAATATCAAATAGGTACATACATACATAATTATGAAATAACATAATACTACATACATATTATACTTTACTTACATACCTAATAAAATCCACGTACGTACGTATATTTAACGTACGTAGTAAGACATTGTAAAACTATTTAATCCAACGTGTTGCACAAAAATAAATAAAAGTATCATAAAATAATAAAAAAAAAAACATAATTAATTAATCATATCAAAGATTTATTTCATGTCTGAAAAATTTTAATTATGTTAGTGTAGGGTGTACGGTGTAGAGGCCGTCAGCTAAATAATGAAATTATGTCGAACTCACTTCTTTCCCTTTCAATGACCATATCATTGTAATTTACTTAACTTGTAAATTTTAAATTAGTTAACTAGTTAATTGATACTATTTTTTAATTTTCTACACTTTTCTAAATTAAAACTCCTCGTTTATTCAACGAGTATAATCGGGGATATGAACGTGATTATTGGTATGTATGTGTACCTATATAATATGTAAAGTCGACCAATAAATTGGTTTACCACCCTAAGGTTGAATGTCAGTTGCAAATTATAGAACAACAAATGTTATTTTCGTTGGCAGATCTATCTATCAAATACCGAGTATAAACCTTTTTGAAATTTTCGATAACTAGGAAATTGAATGAAAAATGGTAAACCACTTTCTTGGTCGTACACAGTCTTGGAGAAGATTTACCCTCAAACATCCCATATAAGTACGAAGCTCTATGTATGAATATTTGATTAAAAAAACTGTTTTCTTTCAGGTAAGTAACCCAACCAAGTTCAAGACCCATCATCAGTCTACGCGGCGTAGACTCTACCTACGCTAACCTTCGCCGTCTACTCAACTTTGTCGCGCTACCCACGTAAGTCGCTTACGTCATAGGTTTGAAGACTCGTTTATAGACCGATGGAGGTAGAACCCTGACAAATTGATATCCAGCATTACATAATGAATGATATTGGGGATTTGGGGACATATTTTCATAGCTCTATCGAAATTATTATTTTTTCGACAGAGAAATTTTTATTTCATAA
The DNA here is from genome assembly GCA_951230895.1 of Carpatolechia fugitivella. Lineage (NCBI taxonomy): Eukaryota > Metazoa > Arthropoda > Insecta > Lepidoptera > Gelechiidae > Carpatolechia > Carpatolechia fugitivella. The sequence goes on from OX579646.1 coordinate 5,535,960, forward strand.
TATGACGTAATATACCCACTACCCCACTACGATGGTCAAGATTAAAGATCATCAACGGCCCGTTAAAATCCACTGCTGGACTATTAGCCTCCTCCACTTAAGTGGAGGGTTTTGCCATAATCTCCACGCTTGGCAGGTGGGTTGGACATCGCAGATTAAAAGGTTACTGTATCAGAGAGCGCTGCTGCCCGTTCCCTGTTCAATGTGTAGTCCCTAAGTCGCCTCTTACGACACCCACGGGACTCATCCCAATCATCTAATCTGCAGGTTGGTGACAAATGTATTCTACTCTGCCGTCACCACACGGTGCAGATTAAAGGTCAAAAGGGCATTATTTAAAATTGTCGCAATATTACAGTACATTACAAACATACCTTGTTCATATCTGAAAATACTTTCTCTCGTTTCCAAACACTGGTATGTTTTATAACAAAGTATCGAATGATCTCACTGATTGGTGTTGTACGAGTAAAATCGCTAGAAAACAAAAGTTTTCCGTCATATTGATCTATAAAAAAAGTATACTGTTTTTGCAGCTTAAATAAAAAATTCTAGCTCCTTGCGAAAATATTTAAAAAAGTAAAAAATTGTTGTTACCACCAGGCAGGAAACCACGTAGAAACAAAAGTATGGCTCATAGCGTTGTGACAATCTTATTTACATTACAATATACACAATGAACCGTCTAAATCCAAATGAATTCAAGTTGACTTCGCTTTATGACATCATGGCTGCTTACCATTTTATACTAATCTGTTGTTACGTTCACTTTGTTTATAGTGTTTTCTGTTTTTTATCACATAAATGTACCAAATTAAGCCTAATAAGCTTGAGAATCAAGCCTTTGTATTAAGAGTGAAGATAAACATAGACGCACAAAAATAATGTCTAACCATATTGATAAAACATAGGAATCGAACAGCAGACTGCTGCGCAAAAGGCAGGCTCTCTCCTTTCCCGATTATGCCATCGTCGTTAGGTAGGTAATGGTGTCGATGCCGCATACGCCCAACTAAACTAATTTAAAAATAGTCCTGTCACTTTCTATCATTTTTAATTGAAAAGGGACCGAAGATCATCGGTTTTGTTTCTGTCAATTTTAGTGGCTTTTTATTCTTCATGGTGTTAGATAGGCACTAATTCAAAACTAAATTTTATATATTATATTTATTGATTCATTCAGACATTATTTAATGCGTAAAAAAGCTTATGACATTCAGATTTATTAGGATTATATTATATTTAACTGAAGTAGACGAGAGCGGTTGGTTGCTAAGTGTAGAAAATGTGGTACTCAAACTTTTTTTTACTTTCAAGTGGTGCCAGACATCCTATGTCCTGTAGGGTTGGCTCTCAATTTGACTTTACGATGTCAATCAGATCATTCGTATAAAGAAAGTAGAACAGCGGACCTAAATTAGTCCCTTGTAGTGCTCCCTTACAGAATGTTGACCAAGGTACCCCTACCTAAGAATCCGCTAAATAATAAAAGACGATCCGCAGCTAGATGGATGATATTGAACAGGTCACCGATAAGCTTGGTTGAGGTTTGCACAGAATCGCAAAGGTTGGCATGAAAAAGAGAAGGCTGCAACAAAGAGCTGAATGATGATGATGATGAGTACTCCCAAAGAAGGCATATAAAATGGTTCGGTGTCTGTCAAATAAAATATTTTTTCAACAGTTAATTTTTATTCTTTTCCAAGTTTTCATCTGTATATGAAAAATGTCTCAGTTTTTTAATACGAAGAATATTTTAGTTCTAACTAGTATCACTCCTGGGAGAACAACTACGGCAGCAACACAGCAATCATGCGTAAGCGCATCTTGCACATAGCAATTTAGTGTCGTTGCTACTGAACTACCCCGACCGGTTATAATTAAACGACACAGTAAAAGCTACCTCGATTTACTTAAGATAAGTGCAGGGAAGAAAATTAGTTGTTAAGTGTAAAGGTAAATTTCACCTTTGAGAAACATTTTGATTTGATAGTTTATGAGTATATTTTTATTTTAAACGAGTTTTCCTTTCAACATTAGATAAAAAGAAAAAAATTTGATTCATCTGCAGTTAATTCAATGTGTTGGTTGAGTTTTTAATTTTCTAATATACTATGTAGTTAGTTCATTGGTTTATGTGGAATTTTCCTTCAACTTTATACCTATATTATTATTTTTTAATACTTGTTCTCTGTTACTCTAGCAGCTATCCAGTGACAGGTGCATCCACGCTGTTTATGGCTAAACTTACTTTTTTATCCTCACTCTCATAAAGTTTCAAATTAGTCTCTACAGCTTTGACTTAAAGTTCATTTGAGCTATGCAAAAAACTTTGCAGAAGATGCGCAAGCGTTCCCATGCCATCGTCGCGTACCGCACGCTGGTTTTTTTTATTTTTTATTTTTTATCAGAAACGGGTCTACAATGAGAAGATTCTGGTTTTGCAAGGCAACTCGCAATGTCGATAGCGTTTCGACTTTATCGATCCACCATATTAAATTTAATAACTGCAGCATGTTGCAAAATAAAACATGGATTCCAGAATTTTTCTTTATAAAAATTAAAGGTATCGAAGAAAAGTTTTTAAGTACTGTTTTGTAAATAATGACCTCTATATATCGGTTATCAAAGTGCCGTCAACTAATACCAATAAAGATAAAGAAAATCCTGTTAAAGAATCCTGTAAAAATCTTCAATATCATACTTACGTATGTTACGTAAAGATGCATCAGATAACATTCATATAAAAGTGAAATTATAATCACACCATTACTGTATTTCAAAGGCCTTTTAAGTTATAGAGCACTGTAAAACGGCAATGAGTATGATTAATCGATTAACAATCAGGCAGGTACTTGTTGATGGCTTTAAAATTTTAAGGCTGGCTGGTTTCTCAAAGCCCTTGAAGCAACGATAAAAAAATGTAAATGCCCTCCGTGTCTCCGTGACTAGGACAGCTTCTTGTGACCTTGAAGTCGGCCATGATGCTTTTTTTCGCGCGTTCAATGTTGCCAGCATGACGGGCGGCGCCTGCTTTTACTTTTTTTTAAGGAATCTTCTTACGCAACTTGTTTGCTTTTTATTGTGCCCAAGGAGTTCATTATCGTCATTTATTTCTAGTTAGATAACGGTTTTTATAGACTCCTATTGCTACTTTATAAAGCTATTTTGTATTATGCTAACTCTTTTTCTATCGTTGTGTATTTGAAGTACGTGATAGAGATAAGATCATTTATCATTGATACATTATTGAATTTTGTAAAATAAATTGCTCTGTCTCATAATCTACCTCTAAAATATTAATTTCTCATAGGACAAATACGACTGTTAAAATATTGTTAGATAAAATTGAACATAATATTTTTCATATAGTCTTCAATTAAAATATAAGCAAGCAGTTTGCAGGATAATCTAGCTCAACTCATCTAAGTTAGTTAGTTACTGATTTTAGTAAGATTTCACTACACATCATCAAAATGTACATAATCTTTTACCCTCAAATTAAAGTTGCATTCTTTTTCTGGTCACGAGACACATGGCAAGAACGCACACGTCAATTTTATCTGAATCTATCTCTATCTTATCAATTTTACTAGGTACTCGTACAGTGCCAACAAATAAATACAGATAACGTAGATAGGTACGGTAACTGATAGGGTGTAACGGAACAATAATTAGTAAAACAATAATTTACGACAGAAATTATATAGTCAATAGGTAACATATTTGGTTCAATTACCATAACTTCATTTCTTATGTCCAATCATTGCTATATATATCTATCTAGTACTTTTATATTTTTGCATTTTTATGTTATTATTAGGTAAGATGTGTTTCAGATTAGTAATAAGGTACCAGAATTCTTTCTACTAATAAAATTTAAATATAAGATAGCATTTCCACAATTAGAATCAAATAAAACAAATTTTCATTATTGTCAAGTTATGTATGTACTGACCTATATATTTTATATGATAAATGTGATTGCTAAAATCCAACCATTTGCAGATAGAACGATGACTTACTTATCGGTTTCCACCAAAGCAGAGAGGAGAGTTTCTAATTAGAACCGAACAAAATTAAAAGTTGTCACGTTATGCATGTTATGTGTGAATGTGTTTGCTGAAATCCAACCGATGCAGATAAAATGGTGACTTACTTATCAGTATCATGCTTAGCGAGGCCTAATCCTGCCAGCAGGCAATGTTGCACGATCAGCCCTGCCGGCTAAGGCGTCGCTAGTCAAGCGGGAGAGATTAGGAACGAGATGTTCGATTAAGAGGGAGTGATTTAGGGGAATTACAGCTGATCGCACGGAACATGCGGTGGAGTTCTGCTCCATATGACGGAAAGGTAAACTTAGATGGTGCAGTTAGCGAGTGGCTGCATTTCGTGTATGCACAAATAGGTAAATAAATAGTAGGTTTACTTTTCTATGTAGGCAAGGCACATGAACATTAAACAAACTAGTTGGCCTGATGGCTCTGACTTTGTTTTTATTGTAACCAAAAAACGCGGTAAATAACACAACACTCTTGTAGTCTGGTTATATTTTTCAAATACATTGAAATACCGGTTTCGATGATGTCCAGTTTTCTGATTGACACTGACTAACCAAGATTTTTAGCACTTTAAAGTAATGGTCTGTTGTGTGTCATCATCATCACAACATAGTATCATTACTTCTTTGCGTTTGGCAACCATGGTTGCCAAAAATCGCTTGAGTGGTTATCATCAAGCGTATTATCTAAAACACCTGAACTTACTCATTATCCACAAAAACAAAAATACTAAAAAAACACATTTTCAGTTTAATCATTTATACATGAATCTATCATAATATTAAATTTAAAACAATGTACTTAGGGGCGAGCTCACCAACTTCAACGTAATTTTGTCACATCGCGTTTAAACATCTAAGTAGTTTGATCTTGAACACGGCCCTATATCGATTACAGTAAACACACGCTTCAATTAGAAGATTACATAATGAAAAAAAATCTAATTTGCCAATTCACAGTCAGCCAAACACTCCATAAAAAGTACCCATTTTTGCGGAATCATTTCGTTTGAAGGCGGTTTCCACTAGTTTCCCCCAAGCCAGCTCTCCTTGAGCTCTTGCCGATTCTCGTCCGATCCCGCGATGTCGTAACGGGCTGTTTTCTGAGCACAGGCGCCTGACCCGCCGAATCTGTGTCAAGCAGTTTATTCAATCTGCCGCCAAGACGAGGGTTGCCATACATTGGCTTTGATGTTAGGATTTTAGACGCACCTTTGGAAGTCCGTATGTGTCTACTCGTGTTATTGGTTATTCTATTATCGTTTATTATTGTGTGTTATGGTTATAAAGAGGCGTTCTTAGGACCAAATTAGACAAACGCGGTGGTTGAATAATTAAGCTGTAAAAAAGAAGACAAAAGCATTGTGTTACGTACGAGACACGCAGGGAAGCTGTAACAAAGAATACAAAAGTATGTGTTACGACTACGACATGCAATACATAAGTTAATCTTAGGTAAAATGTAATGTTTATATTAAATGTGTTTGACAGTGTAACATTGAATTATGTTTCAAGAAACTTTATCAGACATAACCTTCTTACTTGTCTATATTTTAATACAGTCACGTCCCGCAATCCCGTGAACCATAAAAGCTAAATTCTTCACATTACGTTATGGTTACCCTATTGAAGAATCTTATAACACACACACTTTAAACCCACTCTTACAACCAACCACTCAAGACTCGTTTTTGAAGGGAAGTATCTTCCAGTACAATAGGTATAGAATGTAGGTACGTATTTTGTCCTTCAATGCGTTAACGACAAGAAAGAAAGTAAAATATTGTTGTTAGAAAGCCGTAAGTACCATGTATAAAAGAATAATTACATTTACAAACCGTTAACGAAATTAGTTACACAAAAGTTTTAATTGTTACAGACGATAAAATTGTTCAAAGTTAATAACTGAAAGTTGTCAGGTTTTGCTGAGAATTCGAAAACTAGAATTTGACAAATTACATAAAAAAACACTTTGACCGTAGGTATTTTTAATTATGATTATTAAATTATTATAATTATTATTATTTAATGATATTTTATAGATTTATTTGATTAAGCTTACTCAATAAAACTTTATCATTAATATCCTAAAGCTTCTTCCTCATATGTTAATTCAGATTTGCTGCTATCAAACTGAAGTGCACTCGACATTGATTCTTATTCGTTTACAATAAGAGCGATCTGACGTAATCACGCTGAAGATACCCGTCTGCTTCTTGTGTCAGATAAGCAGATGTCAGGTCAGTCCTTTGTCGAAGATTACAATGTCAGACTGTATAATATAATACTATCTCTTTCATATGCTAAACAGAGGTATGAGATGGCGCCTATTGATAGCATCGGGCAAGTGTCACTGCCTTGTGCGTTTGTAGGTTAAGCGTTTTTCGTTTTTATTATGGTACCTTTACCTTACCTACCTATTTATACTTAATTACAAGTGCGGTCGTTGTAATCATGTGAACTTTTGTATATAAACTATAAAAATAATAAAACTTTGCCGATGAACAGATACATGCTTAAGTGCCACTTATAATTTTGACAAGGTTTCAAGATAAAAAAAATAAGAAAATCAATTTAAACTTACATAAATAGAAGATGCTTGCTATTGGATAATTTACAAAAAATGTGAAGAGCCCGATAGGCGAACTTAGGTAATGAGGGAGGCAAAATTAATGTTCAGCATTGTACTGACGATTAAGATGAAAGTATTATAACATTGAGTTTTGATAAAGTCAGTACTAAGTACTAATGCACAATTCAAATTAAAAAAGAGATCTTTCTTGGTTTGAAATATTCAACTTTCCGTGTCGCTGCTGCCGCCGCCGCGCCGCCGCCGCCCTGTTGTGACTTGTGTTCTACATGCATATTTCAAATGGCGCCACTATTTTGCTTCTTGATACATCCCTGCGTCACACAATTTTTCTCAAATTCATACCAACAGTGGTTACTTAATCAATACTTTTTTTATACAAAAGAAAAAAAAATCTTTGGTCAAAACATAGAATTTAGTTTTTGTTATTTTGCTTACAAGGCTCTGCCCAGATTGTCTATTTCCATCATATCAAAATAATTATAATGGATCATCATCAACATCAACAGCCCGTCACAGTCCACTGCTGGACTATGAGCCTCCTCCACTTAAGTGGAGGGTTTAAGTGGCAAAACCCTCCATTATAATGGTTACTATAATAAAATTTGTCCCATAGAAAAAAGGTAACTAACCAATTTTAAAAATACAATTTTAGTTATAAATTAGGTATTTCACGTTAATTAGCCTCTTTCTTTTTACGTTTTCTTTCTTTTTGATAAATACTGAACCAACTAGATTTACAGAATCACTTCTAGAAATCTATTCCCTGTTATCTGATCGAAGTATTCCCGCGATTGCAATTATCCAGTTCGTTTCATTTCATCCCACCCTGTCACAAACTTTGGCATCGCGATGTCTTCTGCAAGATTTCATCATTAAAAATTCATAAGCCCTTACTGGAGATCGATATCAAATTCAAGCTCGCTTCATTCTTTCTAGTACAAAAGTTGTGACGTTCACGACAAAGCTACGGCAATAATTTAGGTTGTTTTTACTAAGTACGGTAAATAAATTATGAAACGCATGCTAAGTTTTCTTACTACGTAGCTGATCAAGCTGTTCTTTTTAAAATTTAAAATTTTGTTCAAATTATTACACAAACAAAGAGCCCGTATTCCCAAATACTAAATTTCGTAGCCGTGTGGTGACGGCAGAGTACAATACATTTGTCACCAACCCCTACTCTTCCCGTGGGTGTCGTAGGAGGCGACTTAGGGACTACACATTGAACAGGAAACGGGCAGCAGCGCTCTCTGATACAGTAACCTTTTATTCTGCGATCTCCAACCCGCCTGCCAAGCTTGGAGATTATGGCAAAACCCTCCACTTAAGTGGAAGAGGCTCATAGTCCAGCTGCAGTGGACTGCAACGGGCCGTTGATGTTGATGTTGATGTTGAAATTTCGTAAATCTTTTATGATTAGATACATAAATAATATGTATTGTTATCTCTTCCTTTTTTTGTTGGGAGCTTGGACGTAAAAACAATACTTTGCAATCGTAAAATATAAGTTATTACGAATGCAAAATCCATCGCGAGGAGCAAAAACAAACATAATTTCTTCTAAGACGTCCTTAATAATTAAATAAACTACATCTATGCTCTATAATTCAGCAAGTATCTATAATAGGTAGTAAGTACTTATAGTCCCTAATAGGACCAATTATTATCACGCGGTCTCGAACCATTCAAATCAGAATGTTATCTTTAAGCACCCACATTTGAACGCACACATTCATCATAACCAATATCAGATCAGCACATGTTTCATTTCATTATTGTACTTTGTGAATGTGTGGGTGCGTGACGTCATGCTCGATTGCCATCGCTGTCACGGCTAACAAGTCGGTCAGTGAGGGCCAACTGTACGTCACATTTGGGCCTATTGTCCATGTGCAAGTCTGTGCCTTTGTAAATTCACTTGTCTGAAATTATCTGTCTGTTCTCTATATGAACGTCAACCTAACGTTACGTGTTAACATTTTTTTGTTCGTGAACATTATCATCTTTTTCATTAATGTCTTAATAGAATTCAACGTCAAGTCTTGGTGTTACTGCATATTGTATTCAAACATATCATTTATACAAAAAATGCTACTTTTCTCCCAATCTATAAATTGTAAGAACTTCTCTACTAATGTCAAGAATATCCTATCTTGTATTCTATAAGCTTGACGCCCATTGACGCTTATTGCCATAAAACAGTTTGTTTGTTTGTTTATTAACAACGTTTCAATGATAATGTATTCCGAAGTACGGGCGCTAGCGAGCATTTATCGGCGCTTAGTGGAACGACATTGACATTGTTAGTTCAAATGATGAGTTCACTCTTTTGGGTAGTGTAAAAGAGTCACTTCGAAATCGTATTCTTAATTAAACTCATAATAATAATAAAGCTGTTTTTGCATTTTACAATAGAGCCCGCCAAACTGCACAGCAGTTTGTTGGCGGAAAGAGAGTGAGAGAGAACTTATAGGTACGGAGAAACAAAATAGAATCGTATTTCTAACATTAAAAAATTGGAGACAAATAATTGCTCCGAAAAAAGAGCGTCAGAGCGTAGGCTTGTTTCTGTAGCAACATAATGCTATTTTCTCATATTTTTGTTTATTCATGAGTTTAAAAAATATTTCTTTTATTGTTGAACTGATAACAAAACGGAATGCGGATATAACGTTTCCGGTGATCCTGAAAGAGACACGTCCAATGACGATATCTCCCAAATTGATTGGTAGATTATTATTGAAATATGCCCTCTGAACCTTCCCAGTTAAACGACAAATCCTTATCTACCCACTTTCTATTTCACTGAACTTGATGTGGGTCAATTGTAATGGCACTTGTAAGCAAACAAGCTAGAATTACGTCATCTTACACGTGACGGGTACCCCGGCAAATTTGCAAAGGCTAGTCGCGTTATATCAGTTGGACAGTGTCATTCATTGACGTTATACAACGCAAAATGGCCGTATTTTATCTTTAACTTTTTTAGAAGTATCATTGAAGTTTTGTTACTTTGTCTTCTGCGCAAACGCGCCAAGGACAGCTCTTGGTCGGGTCTGGGATCTGTAGGAAGTGACACGGTCGTTCGTCGAGACCTTGCCCTCCCCCTCCCCCACCCGAGCTGTCTGACGTCACCAGCGCCATCTTGCGGCCGGTTGCCTGGCAACGGCGCACGCCGCAAGACGTTGTTTGTGATTCGGAAGGCTAATTTTATTGAATCCCTTTCAGGGTCGCGCTAATGTAATAAGTTTGGTTCAGCTTTATTTGTTTTTGTATTTTTTAACCTTTGCTAGGAAAACTCAGGTTTCCAATATTGGAAAAGCAATTAGTAGTGTGCATCCAGTAATGAATGTATCACGACACGAATGTACACAGATCTCTCGTAATAACACTAATGTAAAACGTATCCACCCACACACTCCCCTGTTATTTATTTAAATAATTGCGACACGTGGTTATCAAAAGAGATTATCCGTCTATTGTTTAACTTGGGTATCTATCTCATACAAATTAAAAAGTATCATGGATAGGTATACGCATAGGAATTGATACCTATAATGTGAAATATTATTATGATGTATGTATGACGCAAACAGCTCACGACGTCTCGTTGTCCGTACTAAGTATATATTTATTTTTTGTCCTTGTTTGAATTAGAAGTTATTATAATAATTTAAAAAAGCAATATATTTTTTATTGTTAAATAAAGTTATGGAATAAATGTTCTTCTATTATTGGATTATTGTATATTCTATTCTATTCTTTTCTATATATATTTTTATCGACATAATTACATTACCATTTGTAATACCTATAATAATAACCAATCATAAAAACTCATCATCATTATATTTATTAAAAAAATAATTAAAGGAAAGGATCGAGAAGATAATGTTTAAAAACCATACCAATACAAAACAGTGCTTTAAATAAGTACTCTTAGAGGATAGCTGAAACGGAACAATGACCACCGCCGCCGTCTCTACTTTCTGGGACCTCCTAATAGTATTTAAAAGAGACAGACGTATCGTTGCAAACATATTTTTCGCGATATTTTAATATGTTTCGTAGCAAACAATGTTAGCTACGCTGCTACGGCGTAGCAAGTATTCCTAAGTTTGTTGGTGAGTTAGGAAAACTTAATACTTGACAGATGGTTCCAGTTTTTATTGAAAATAATGATTGATTATACAGAAAAAGTAATAATCAGATTTAGCTTTTTTGCGGTTGAGTAAAGTTTTAAATGCAACGTCTCAGAGACGTGGCGGATTGCGTTTTTATGACCTACACTTTGTGTAAAACTCGAATGTCAAATCAAATGTTTTTATGAATTTTTTTTGCACTGTTATTTTTTTATTATTTTATTTTAACAGTGCGTAGGTAATTTAATACGGGCATTAGGTGGGTATTTATAATAAATTAATTTCCTTTAGGAATACCGAATGACGTGTTTAGAATGTATTAACAAAATACCTTCCTTGGTGCCACGTCATGTGTAATGTACGTACATACCTATAGATAGATGGCAAGTAATGCAAGGATTCATTTACTATTGTTACCTATATAATAATATAAGAGATAATAATAATAACCGCTATTGTTATATTATTATTAAGCTTCTGAAATATATTCATTCATTATAAAATAACTGTGATTTGGAAAGTCTATATTTATAGGTATTTTTTTAACTTACGTGAAATAAACAGCTCTCTTATGGTGAAGGAAAATATCGTGAGGAAAACACTCCTGAACACTCTAAAGAAGAAATGTGTGAATGCAACGAACCCGCACTAACTCTTGCTGCATGTACAGACATATTCAAGTAGGTTTGAGCGGTAGAAAACTATGTAGGCTATGCTGATGATGATGATGACGAATAAACAACTACTTATATTTTCAGTATAACAACAAATACCAAGCTTTAATTATTTATAAATTCGAAAAATAATCTTTATGAAAATTATCAAATTTTACAATAAAATTCAATACAAAAATTAATATCTTTACTCGTGCTTGAAAACGGTTACAAAAAGATTCAATTTATTTACTTATTTGCATAAAATAGCTACCTCTAGTGGGGAAACCAAAAGCAATTCATACGATTTTCCCGATTCCACGTGCCGCACACGCACTAACCAAAATGCTTTATAGGTGAACATGCATATGTGTGAATACTGTTGTTAAGACTAGCCTACACCCTGCTACTAAGTACTTTGATAGTACAGTGATTTTGATAGATCTAACATGAAGAATCCTGCGATTTAATGTTCCTCTTCCTCTTCGGGTGCCTCTCCAAGTAGTGAAGGTTGGCAGTCAGCTCCTCATATCTTCCCCGGTCCCTAGTAGCAGTCCCTAGTCCCTAGTAGTAGTAGCCAGGTGTAAAAGCTCCGAGGCACTAGCGATCCCGGTCCACTCACGGATGTTTCGCAACCAGGATTTCTTCCAAATTAAATGTTAGCAACTGCTAACTTCGATGAATTCTCCTGTATAAATTTCGCCATTGTGTTAGTGAACTCACCCAAAATGTAATGACCAATCGAAGTGATGTAACAACATCATTTAGAAATGTAAAATTTTAACATTTTTATATTTTTTTTGTCTAAATCAAATTCATTCGCATCAATCGATTATTTCTAAATACTGACATCTCATACGACATTACCGTAATAATTATCATAACTGAAAATAAATTACGTTTTCAGTTCGGTTAAAAATGGGTGGCGAGGAGTTAACTTAATCCGTTAAAATAATAAACTAAACTCGTGAAGTGTTGTCAAAATATACTGAGCTCTCGGTAAATAAGAAACATTGATGAAGTGGATATTACTCACAGATTTTTAAACTAAAGATAAAGCTAGCACGCCTGAAATAACTGTATTTTCATATAAAAATCTAGTGTAGACACGGCTTTACGTGCACGTGTATGTATGAAATTCGTATTTCGCCCACGTTCCGCTGTTAGCTGAGGGGTATAATGGACACTTGTGGAGCTGACAGTTCTCATTTCAGGGTAGCTTTTATTGACTTTCAGTTTCATGTTCTTAACATTTTTATGATAATGAAAAAGCTAATAGGGAAGCATATAAAGTCGTGATACACTTTGTTTTCTATTTCCATAGTAATAACGTGCAAAATTAAGATTTTTAGATAAAATGTATAAATTGTGCATTTTTAATATTAATATGTGCTTTTCTCCAACTAAGAACAAAAGAAACTTCGTATCATGCTGTTTTTTTATCTGTTTCATTTTATTTGAGTATAATTTATAATAGAGGCTAAATCAATCTGTAAGGTTTTAACATAGCAGCTATGGAGTCCGAAATCTGAAAATTGTGTTTGGAATTTAATTTTAATACTCAGCTGTGTCTTGTTGTATCACACTATTAATCCAAACCCGATACCAGCTTAATGAATATCAGTTATGAGCAGGTACCTCTCAAGGGTTGCCAGACAAACAATACACTATGCTCGAAAAGTTTGACTGCTGAGTTGCTGACAAGCTTTAAGTATGTTCTGTGGAATGACGTACTTAGACTGCCGGTTAGTGAGAATAAAAAATGAAATCCTAAGATTGGATTGCCTGGAATTTTTTGTTGCTCCAAGTATAATAAGTCCTTTGCTTATCGATGTTTCTAAAGTGTTACTGAAAAAATACTTTTCGTCTGTTAAAACAAAAAGGTTCACGATCTAACTAATCCAAGCATATCTTTAATTTTGAATGAATGAATGAGTCCGACTTCAAAAAAAGGAGGTTCTCAATTCGGTTGTATTTTTTTTTTAGTTATAGGTACGAGATCTTTTTATGTCTGGCAGCCCTGACCTCCCCTCACCCCCTAGGTCCATAACTAGCGATTATACGAGCGAGTTCAATTTGCGACTGAAACAGGTTGGTCGACCGAACAGGTGTTTTAGAGCTTGCTCTTGTGTCTCCTCGTTCTTATTTTAAAAAAAGTTGCGGTCTAGGAATATTTTTAGATGTCTGGAGGAGTACAAGTTTCTTTTACTGAATCTATTTCAAATACGAATGCCCACTGAAATAAATACATTTGGACTCGAATACAGAATAAGTCCGCATCTAAGTGGCAGACTTTTCCAAGCGTGTAGATGACAAGAGCAATTTCCCAAATAAATAACTGTTGTTTGGTAAAAATATCGAACAGCCGAAGCCGATAGGGGCCTACAAGGACACGCTTCGTGATAATAGAAATAGGGTTGGCACTTTGAGAAACCATTTCAGGACTGGTAAGAGTCAGTCTATTATGATTCTCTGAAAAGTTGAGTTTCTCTGAAGGTTGAATTGGGTGAAGGTATCGTGTTTTATTTTGTTATTTTTTATTTTAAGAATATTGTGGCAGAGAAATAAAAAAACAAATTTTTAGTGGTTATTATTTAATCATGAACAGAAATATAGCGTAGTTCATTTAAGTTGAATTAACTATCTGCAGTAGAATGATAGAGTACGTTTCTACTACAACGGACGATTTAACATCATAGTTTGATTCTAAAACAGACGACGACAACCCTATGTAGTAAATGCCCTCAAAAGGTCTTATCTTCATCTATGTGATTTTGGCATTAGACACGTACTGTATGCTGGTGGTTTTATTTTATCATCAACCGAAAACGTTTTGTCTATTACTACAAATACACTTGTTTAGTAATTATTGAACCTTGGTTTATAAAGCATGCAATATATAAAACATACGAGTAGAGCGTCGCCGCGTCGGTGATCTGGTGGCTAGGGCCGCTGCCTCCCGTCCGAGAGATGCGGGTTCGATCCCCACCACGTATGCGTACACATTGGTATGTTTTCGAATTTCGAATCATATTATGTAGGTTTATTCAACGCTCTTACGGTGAAGGAAAACATCGTGATGAAACCTGCACCTCCTGCTAAGAAATTCAAATGTTGAGTGTGAAGTCGACCAACCCGCACTGGGCCAGGGGCCTTACTGCCTTATGTGATATGATTATTAACATATTATTACAAAAGTTACAGTCGTAAAAAATCAAGTTAGCTTGGTTTTGAAGCATTCCGTTGCTTGTTACGTAATTATGAATCGAATCATAAATTATCAATCTAGAGGTACACTTACAACACTACATTCCTACGTATAATTTATTCGAGTACTTACACTTACATAATTTAAATTACCTTAACAAAATTGTGTCCTTCCCGACGCAAATAGATTTTTGTGTTCGATGTAAATTTAAATAAGATGAGGAAATGCCAGAGGTCCATACAATTTATTTGAATTGTCAAGCTCTTCGTCCCCGGGAAAAGCGTAGGTTCTCTCTAGGTTCGTATTCCCTGATAATGTTCAAGGTGATACAACATTTGACATTTACCTATCAGAGTCCATTTTTGCAAATCAATTAAAATCTACATTGATGAAAATCCTGTCAATGAAGCTAAGCAAAATCTTCAAAAGATTGTGGAATAAAGAATTAGCCTTATCACTGGTAAAGAGTTTGCTTAGGACTGCGATACATGAAAGGATGAAGAAGGCCTTAGCCCATCAGTGGGACAGTACGGACTTTATATAATATAATAAATTATAATAGCGCCCATAGAAAGATGTATTTCTTTTCTTTCTATCTCTTGTTCCAGTTTACAGCATGAAAAATAAAAATACGTATCCAATATTTACTCAAAACTAAATATGGTTGCTGAGTTTATATTTGTAGCATATGTACAGGGCAAAAACTCTCGAAATGAGCTCGTCGAAAAATGATGTTGTATTCAAAAGTCCTGAAAGGTGCGAAACTAACAGATTTTATAATAAACATAGTAAATCATTCCGCGAACCCCAAGAGAATATTTTATTGGAGTTCTATGTATTTATTACTTACGTTTAGCACAAATACTAAATAAATGTTTATTTGCCAATAAGAAAATTTCATATTAGCACTAGGATAACTGAGGCACTGGGACGCGTCCCCCTGCCAGGTGCGTGCTCTTGGGGAGGCCTACGTCCAGCAGTGGACTGCATTAGGCTGATTGATTGATTGACTAGGATAATCTGGTATCTTATATTGTTTTATTTCAAGTATGAAAATAGCTCACACTTATTTTTGGAACTTCAATATACCTATAGTTATCCATAGATTTCAAGAAAAAAATCAAGCTCAATCGATATATTATTTCAAAATCCCAACCTATATCTGTTTAAAAGTATACTAAATTAACAGTGAAATATAAGGAAGCACTCTTTTTTAATGATATCCCAGCAATAGCCGCGGTAGCAGCCTTATAAAATACCTATATAAAATAAAATGTAATCCCGTACAGTTGTTTATAGGTGGTTGGCTCAGCATCGTGTTTTGCCTTCGCCCGAGTCCGCATGAGAGGTTTTTTTCACTTATTTACCCCTCAACAAGGCCTATCATTCACGCCCTCACGCCCCTGTTCACCTTTTAAGAAAAAATCTAATGAACCATATTGAAAACGAGCTCTGACGCAGAACAAAAACGGTACAATTTACTGAAGACGGCCATGATGCTATGACGTCAAAGCTTCATCAGAAATCCACAAAGTTTAATGTTGTAATGTTTTTCTTGGATAGGCTGAATGATAACAAAAGAAAATCAGGAAGATTATATGAGGGATCATTTTTAAAACAGAATAAAAAGTAAATAGATTCGCTCAAATAAAAACAGTCTAAATTTTTCGTTATTACGATAAAATAATGTATTTTCGGTCTTGTTCTACATAGATCTTGTAGCAGTTGTCTACGAACTACTTTTCGTAGCAACAGCGCGTAGCAACTAGACGCTCGTAGCTAAAGCTCTCTTCCCATGAACATGAAAAGCATTCGTGTTAGTATGCAAACTGCATTAGATGCATAAAACCATCTGTAGTTTGAGTGATATTACTGAATTTAGATTTGTAACTTATGTTTAAAGCTGTGAAATTAAAATAAAACATAGATAGATAATAATTATAATTAACAACCTACATTGAAATTTCTATAGCTAAACAATAATTTACAAGCTGTATTACTGCTAACTACCAACTATTTCTTAATCTGTAATCCAACGTTTAGACGGTACCGTGATACTTTGCCCACAATGACCTACACTCTCTCTCTTACTCTTTCTAACTAGAAAAATATTACATAGTCGTAGTCTACTATGTAATATTTTCATATCAATGTTCAACCAATTTATGTTTTTCTCAAATCCTGTTCTTATGAGATGAAAGAAAAAAAAATAGTATTGCAAAAGGATATTTGGATTATCTTTTATAAAATACGTTTTTTGCTTGGTTTTTTGAATTGGTTGAACATTGATATGAACTTTTCCTTTATTTCGTTTTTCAATCATTTTCGTTAAAGTCCAGGATGAAAGTGAATCTGCATTGGTTATCTGCAATGCACGCCGAGTCGCGAACTTGGCACTATACTCTATAAACCTATAAACACACTGACCTATACACACACCGCACCCCTTCCCGACCGGTAATCCTTATTCACCCCACAGCGAAACGCACACTACTGTAGGTACTAGGGCTGTCAGCTTTATAAGCAAATTAAGAACGGAGCGGGACGTCTGTATATTTGATTGGTCACTGTCATAAAGAATGATTGATTGAATTTGAATGTGGATGGATATGTTGGGAGAGGACGACCAAAGAAAAGATGGATGGATTGTATAAAAGATGATATGTTCTGGAAGGATGTGAGTGTTGAAATGACGGCTGATAGGGATGAATGGAGGAAGAAAACATACTGCGCCGACCCCAAGTGATGGGATAAGGGCAAGCGAATGATAAATGATGTCATAAAAAATTAAATAATAAATGTCATATAGCCAAAGCTCTTCTCCACAGATTCCGCCATTGTGTTAGTGAACTCACTCAAAAAAATGTAATGACGGATTTAAGTGATGTAATAACATCCTATGGAAATAAATTAATTTGACTTTGACTTTGACAACATTTTGTGCCGTCTCACTCGAAAGCTTTAAATAACTTTTTTTTAATGTTTAAGTAGGTATGTTACATCAACAGATCATATACGTCCTCACTTAGGGGTGCAAATCTACCCTGTATTAGGACGATCAGGCCATATTCAACCACGCTGGAACAGTGAGGTTTGGTATGCTACATACATATCGACAATAAACAGAATACCGCGTTAAGAGTTAACACACCCCTGGGATATGACATTGCATTTTTTTCACTTCTTCATCTTCAGCATTTACTTTGCCCACCGTTGAGCGTTATGCCTCTCCAACATCCACTCGTCTTGAGTCTCAGTTTTTCTAGCCATACGGACATTGATTTTCTGATTGTCGGACCATCTTGGTGATCTGCTCACTTTTTAACAGAACCCATACTTACGATGTTACTTGTTTTCCTAATGGTGAATGGCTAGACAAGGGAAAGCGGTGGCCTACATCCTCCTCCCGCGCTAACGAGGTCAGGGGATGCCGGCATCCCAGAAATTTGTGACACACACGCAACTACCTAGGGTTGCCTGTACTATCAAAATATAAAACAATAATATTATGTTCTTAACTTGGGTTCTTTAATGATGATGAAATCTCTGAAAAATTATGTAGTGGAAATCTATGTATATAAAAGAAAGTTGTGTTAGTTCCTTTGCTTATAACTCGAGAACGGCTAAACCGATTTGGACGATTTTGGGTTCGTTGCGATCGTCTCGGCCTAAAGTTAAATAATAAGCTTTAAAAAAAGGAAAAAGACCCCGCAATTGCGATTTACAAATTATAAAGAGTTGGATAACCCGCCATGGTCGAGCGCGCGGAGCCATTTTTACTTCAAACGCGTTGCTAGGAGATTCACAAAAAAGACCCCGCCTGCTATCAGAGTTTGTGAGTACCATTTTCAAATAAGAATTTATTTTTATTTTTGTCTTTGGCAATCAATTTGCCATCACGTCTGTCATAATTTATCAGTTTTATTTCAACATTTTGTCATAATTATTTTTGAATTATACATATATTTTTCTTTTAGATAAGTTTTGAAGATATTGAGCAGTTAGAGGAATCTTTATTACATTCCCACCATGAAGAAGACGCAGAGCGAGAGGTTGACGATAATGAAACTGTGATTGATAGTAATAAATAACTGTGAGTGATAGTGATCTACCGCCAAGTAAAAAATGCCGCGACGCAGAAAATCTAATCATTCCCAACGGAGCCGTCAAGCAAATCGGCAACGTAACTACGCAAATCAACTCACTGAAGAAGAAAGTGAGATCGATCGAGAAAATCACCGCGTTAGAGCGGTTAGGTATCGTGCTTTTCAAACTCAAGAGCAAAGAGAGGCAGCCCGTGAAACAGCTCGGTTGGCGATGAGAAATCGTCGAGCTCAGCATACAGATGAACAACGAGGAACTCTTCGCCGCGGAAGAAATGTTTCAAGCGTTATTTTAACTCTAGCAGCGTTTCGATACGATTGCACAATAGATTACAGCTCGCATCCTTTGGTTCGCATTGGTCCAATGAATGATGTTTGTGAGCATTGTGGCGCATTGAAGTTTGCAGCAGAAACGCGTGGATTATGTTGCCTTAATGGCAAAGTGAAATTGCCAGTTTTGACTCCACCGCCTGAGCCATTGTATTCGTTGCTTCGTGGCGAAACACCAGAATCAAGGCATTTTCTAGCAAATGCACAAAAATACAATTGCTGTTTTCAAATGACTTCATTTGGGGCAAACATTATACAAGAACATGGATTCAATCCAACATTCAAGGTAATTTATGTTGAAGAGTAAAAAATATACTTTTAATTTTATTTTTTCTATTTAATTACGCAATACAAAAAATCTTCTTCTCATTATGCTGGGTTATTTGCCTTAAGGCATTTTTACCAGAAAAAATATTTATACCTATACTTTAAAAGATAATACAATTAAATTTGTTGTTCTCTCTTTGTATTCATTTTTAAAATATAACATGCTTACAATAAAAATGCTTTTGACTACAGATTCAAGGTCAGATTCACCATAGAATTGGATCATTGCAACCAGTTGAAGATGCTCAGCATAAATTCTTACAAATATACTTCATGGGCAATATGGAGGAACAACTTGATCGTCGCCAAGATATCAACACAGCAATGAAAAGAGAGATTCTTCATGATCTACAGCAACTACTTCATGAACATAATGCATTGATCGGGCTATTTAAAACTGCTTTAGAGCGCATGCCACGTGATGACTATAAAATTGTGATCAGAGCTGATAAACGACCAACTGGAACACACGAACGTACATATAATGCTCCAACAATAGATGAAGTTGCAATCTTGGTTGTTGGTGAAAACTTGGAATCACGTGATATCGTGCTTTCACGTCGCGATACTGGGCAGCTGCAACGAATACCTGAAACTCATCGGTCATATGATTCAATGCAATACCCGCTGATGTTTTGGCAAGGCGAAGATGGATATCACTTCAATATCAAGATGATTAATCCATTGAATGGTGACTATTAATATCATGGCTCGGTAGTCATAATGCTGAGAAATCTTAACCAACCAAAATTGTGCAACGGAACGCGTTTAGTTATAAGAAAACTAATGGCCAACGTCATTCACGCGGCTATACTGAAAGGGAAATTCAAAGGAGAAGAAGTCCTCATTCCAAGGATTCCAATGATTCCAACAGAAATGACCTTTGAGTTTAAACGTATTCAGTTTCCGATTCGTCTAGCATTCGCAATGACGATAAATAAATCACAAGGACAATCCTTGACCATTTGTGGCTTAAATTTAGAACATCCATGTTTCTCACATGGTCAATTGTACGTGGCATGTTCACGTGTTGGCAAACCGTCAGCCTTATTTGTGCTTGCGCCCGAAAAAAAAACAAAAAATGTAGTATATAATAAGGTACTTTACTGAAATAAATGATTATACATCTTAATAATATTCGTGTATTTTCTAATTACCTTGATTGAAACCAAAAATCAATTTTAGCTAAGTAAGGCCGCGTCCGGACTGGTCTCGCGACGGCGATTTCATTACATTTGCGCAACGTGACGCGACGAAAATGTACTGAGAACGCCGTCGCGCGGCCAGTGCGGCCGCGGCCCAAAAGCTTTCAGGCGGTACAAAGTTCGCCGGGTCAGCTAGTTATATAAATAAAAATCAAGTTAACAACTGGAAGGAATTATTTTATTATAATTATTTAAGTAAAGATATTAGTAATAAAGTAATTAGTTATAATATGGTTTTAAAAATACTTTTATTTTTTTTAAATACCTATATTTGATTTCTCGGCAAGTTTAAGTTAATATATACTCTATATATATTCTGAACTCTGCTTATCAGTTACACTTTCCACCCGCTACGCCTCACCCCCACAGTGACGCTAACACTTCCTTCCTGTGCAGTAACTTGTATCGTATCTACACTGAAATGCAGCAGACACGCACACATCAAATGCATTATTACACTCTATCTTCACAACATTAATGCACACTAATACTCATACACTCAACAGTGTGGCCCTAACTTGAAAATAAATAAATATACAGCGTGGTCGACTAAGGCCTAATCGCCCTAATTTAGGGTAGGCTCGAGCCCCTCGGTGGGGGCGTATATGAGCTGTAGATGATGATGAAATAAAAAGTTACGTTGTTTATAACACAAAAGCCAAAAATGCGAGATTAAGGGAGTTTAATTTAACGAGAACTTTTTGGTAAAGTAAACGTTCTGAAAGGTCCCTTGGAAAGGTCACACAAGTTTTATCTTAACAGAAAATACTGAGGATCAAGCATTTTCAAGATAATAATATGGCTATCGGTGGGCAAATTACAAGCTGTGGAAAAAAAAAAGGTTAAATTAAACTTAAGTAAGTTGTAGTGTAGTTGTCAAGCACGTTGGCTGCGTATAGACTGAAGGACTTGTATTCAAATCCCACCAATAACCACCGAAAGGAGTCATATAATATAACCGTACGATAATTTAACGATTGTTCTACTAAAATACCCATAAGTGGAAATAAAATTCAATTAATAAAGCTTTTTCGTAAGCATTATAAAAACAAAGGAAAAACAAAATAACCCCATTCTGAGTAAATTCAATCTTGCGAAGTAAATAACGTTCGTGCCGCCGTAGATTTCATTAAATCTTATACATTGTTCCATAGCCACCATGAAAACTAGGCCAGAGAAAAAACTATAGAAGTCTAAAAAATATGGAAAATATGAACTGTAACTGATATAGTTTAATGTAATGTTATTTACGAGCGTTTTAACGTTATAAGACTGATTGCTTGAGGTGTGAAAACGCTAATTGTATGCGCAAATAGTTCGCGTCACGGGATGTAGGCATAAAAGTTTCCCGCAAGGAAATCATCTACTTGAGTCATGTGGCTCTACTAACTCTACGTAGCAGCTTAGTATATAACGTGTGTATTTTGTACCAGCCTACTTTACTTAAGTAAGTGTAGCATTTTACGAACGAATTTATAATTTTATGAACCGGTATCGAAACAACATACCTATTGATGAGGAAAAACCTGTTAAAGTTAAGTCAAATACAGTAATTAATAAAATTAATTTATTTCTATAGGTATACTCAAAATATCTAGTGTCCTGTTTTTCGCGTCAGGTTAACACTTTAAAAGTATAAAATTATTTTCTACAGTATTTCACATCTAATCTAAGCTGACGTTTCGCTCTTTGAAGCAGTCTTCCTTTCTGCCGACAAGCTATAAATTGAAATATCTGATGGTAAAGACTTCAGAGGTGACCTTTAAGGCGGCGGCGGCGCCGACTCGGGGTGGCATAATCACCAAGCTTGCATGTAACAAACAGCCGGTATATCGACTGAATAATTACATTCTCTTTAATCTTTAACTGCTACTATTATTGTAGGTGAAATACTTAAACAAAAGCTGTGAAGCATGTGATAAAACATCACCTTCATTATGTTTGTAATTACTACTTACTTTCTGAAATTAACAAAACTAAGGACAGTATCATAAATTTTGATGACGATGCTGATGATTTTGTTTGATAGTGACCTCGAACCCCAACAGCATCAAACTTAGAACTTCTGGATCGAGAAAATATGAACTTGTACGTGAAAGTAACATAATATAATATTGTGTAGTAACGAGTATTCAGTTTGATAATTTGTCGTATGAACTTGATACTACGATGAAAACTGAGATCTATTTCTGTCCTCCTGTCGGTCACTTTCCTGGAAATTTGATCTTAGTTCAATTAAGTTGCACCCACGTTAGTTGCAAGTCAAAGGATACAATATATAGGTGGAGTTCTCGAGAATCATTTTGATGATGTAAATACTAAATGTATTTACCGCATTTTTTTAAATATGAACGAGCCTAAGCGTATTAATAATAAGTTATAAAAGAAAATAACAAGGAACGGTAAACAAAACTTGTTCCATTAAACGCTCATATTTGGAGCCCTTTGATGAAAAAAATATGATTTTACACCAGATTGTAAACGTTATAAAGTTCAAGTTCACGACCATACAACATGGTGACAACCTTTAGAATTACATCGCGAAACAAAACAAACAAAGAGTTAGGAGGACCATGGAACATTAGCGTATCCATAATACATGCGATGGTAGGTCGCACAGATTTGCATAATAACCCCACTATCAGCCCATATGACCCTGTTCTTACCTACCTACCGTAGCAAACTCTATTTTTTCCAGCAGAAAATCTTTGTTTATTTGGTTACTGGTCGTTTAAAGACTGCACTAATCGATTCAGTCGTGGTTACATGGAAAATATGTTTGAGGGTTTAAAATTCAATTCAATTAACTAATGTTAGTAAAAATATGTATACTTATATTATGAAAAATAAGCCCAGTATTGTCTGTTAGCCTATGTGCGTTTATGTGTTATGAAAATTTAATGTCTACACGTAGATATTTACCAAATAAATTTTCCTTTATGAAATGCGTAGGTTACAATAAAAGCCATTAACAAACCCAGTACCAATTTCAAACAAAACAGATTCAGTACAAACCACAAAAACCACTCGGCCACGTGTCATTGTTCCTGTGATGACGTCATTATCCGCTCTTACGTCATCAGGGTTATCATCATCAGGTTAGACGTACAGAGGGCTTATTATCCTTTGCGGTTGCATTAACGTTAATTTTGCCTTATATTTGTCCAATATTATGTCATTCATCGTCAATAACTACACCTAAACAGTCTCATGTGTAAGTTACATTGTTGGAAGCTACGCTACTAGTTGTAGACTATACGTGGTCATAAAATCTGTCAGCTGATTTAATATCTATGTGTCACTGAATTGGCAGTAAAATTCTTTTCTTATGACGCGCCTTGTGTTTTGTAAATGGTTCTGTTGTTTCCTTTTTTTTCTCTCTCTCTGACCTTATGTTATGGTAGGCATACTAAAGTGGTAGTCAGCATGGTGGGAGTGTGGCTCAATTTCTATCAAGCCATTGCGAAAGTAATATCGGCCCGGTAAATTTTAATGTTAATATAGAATCCATATTATTGATTACCTTTTAGACCTATGTTTCCTTATTCGCAGGTTGCTGTTGACGTCCGAAGTAGAAGCCAGTCACCGGCCGTTTTCGTTCTTGCCCCGCTCCCCTTACCCCCTCCAAGATTGCTGCCACCATGGGTCGGAAGAAAATACAAATATCTAGGATCACAGACGAACGGAATCGACAGGTCTGTATCATTATCATAATTTCGAAAATTGTAACAATACACTGATTCACGGAGACTCTTCTAAATCTATTCAGCTGGCAATGACAAACAATAAAATTAAAATAATGAAAATACGGATTGATAATGATAGGTACTAGTAAGATTTAATTGCAAAATGTAAAAAATATAATAATAAAATAGATAAAACGAATATAGGTAACGGTTTATAAGATATACAAAATATAACGCTGAACGTAAAACAATGCAGACAATATGCGGCACTGTTTTTCTCATGCACATCTGTGCAAATTAACATATAACACAAGGTTGGTAAAGAGTGAAATGACCTTAGCAATCGCTCTGACCCAACAGATGTGGTGTATCAGCAGTTCACCACTCTCCCGCTGCAAAACATTATCGCTGGGACAACGACCGCTCCCGCAGTTAATTTATTAATTACAACACCAACATAATAAGACCCTCTAAACTATACTTAATAACTCCTCCTCAACTTAAATTATACGAAAAGGAAAGGACGTGGAAGTTCAAGGCCAAATGGTCAAGTAATAGAGTAGGCAGACGTTTAATTGCGAAGGTCAATTTACATTTTCACAAACATTTTGACTACTGTTTTTCGTATCGCGATGACATTGTTTATCGATCAAGCACGCATTGTGTTTTATAGCACTGATTTGTGTCCTGCACGTTTTTAAAGTTATCATAATTTGAAACTGTTTTATAGCAGTATTTATTTATGCAGCCAGCTGTTATTAAAAAAAGAGATTTGAATATTTTTAAATTAGAAATTATGAGGTGGAAATGTATATAACAGAATTAAAATTAATTTACTTTAAACCATGACGAGTGAAAGTAAATCTAGCATAGTACCTAATTAATATTTCCTTGAAAATTACAATAAATAATTTTGCTATAAAGGAAAATGAAATGAACCAATAACCACAAAGGATATAATTTCAATGCGGCTAATGATACGGAACATTAAAATGAACATGTAGGTGACTGTTGACATGTAATACCAATTGATATCAGCCATTATTATATAACGTCCGTGACACAAAAGAACTGAATACAATTTTGAATTCATAACAATAATTTCAATTTTTATAATGAAACTTAGTAAAGTTAATACAGCAAAACAATGATATCATAATACTTTACGTAATGCCCTTACCTAAATATACTTAATTTATTTAAAATGTTAAGCAATGTTTAATTAGGAACCTACTATATTTCAATTTTTCCTTGTGGTTTTTATTCTAAGTTTGGAAGAACTGGAGTGTGGTTCCTTCATGATATAAGATATGCTAATTCAATTTACAAGTTGATAATAAATAATGATACATCAAAAGAAATTCGTGGTTTATAAAATTATGAATCAACTTGCTTGCGTTTGTTTAATTTGTGTTTTAGTATTTAGATGAAGTAAAAATTGTTATGTACCTCCAATCCCTGAGTCAGGCACATTCAAAGTTCTCAAATCTTTTCTTTCGCTTAACAAACATTAAGAGAGTCAGTTTAAAAATACGAACAATTAATTAAATTTTTGCCTAAAATAAAGATAAATGATAGGACGAGCGATAAATGTTTCTCATACTATACACAAAAGAGCACTGCTGATGAAGAATTGTCTTTCTATTCCAGGTGACGTTCAACAAACGCAAATTTGGTGTGATGAAGAAAGCGTACGAGCTGAGCGTGCTATGCGACTGTGAGATCGCTCTCATCATCTTCAGCTCGAACAACAAACTCTACCAATATGCTAGCACGGACATGGACAAGGTATAATAAAAATAAAAATAAATAAATATGTGGGGACATCACACACACGGCCATCTGATCCCAAACTAAGCAAAGCTTGTACTATGGGTATCAGACAGCACAGCTGATATACATACATAAATATATAAATACATGCTCACATACATGCTCGTCACACGAATTTTTGCCCTGGGCGAGATTCGAACCCGCGACTCTGTGCTTCGAAGGCAGGCGTACTACCAACTAGGCTACGGAGCCGTTGTAGCTGTATACATCGAAACTGTCTTATTTTGCACTAAATTTAAAGCAGTCATCCTTTATTGAACTTTTGATTTAATTGTAAAAAAAAACTTCTGGAGGCACTTTAAATCTCCCGGCATTATTGTGTCGCATATAGTAGTACCTATACATAGTACACAAGTACTTTTGGTTAATGAGTCATTGCGACCATAAACCAGTATATATTTGCATATTTTTTACACTCAACCCCGATTGTAACTGAATAAAATTGTCGTAAATGTGAGTCGTGTTGAGCTCCTAGTCTACGCCGATGTTTGTCCTTACATAATAACATAAGGTCAAGCTCACTGGCATACTATATCTATCCATCTTTATGTTTACTAAATGATTTCATTTAATTCTACAAGTCGATGGCATCGTGTCATGTTTTATTTGCCAAGTCAATGTTGGTGTTTTGTAGAGCGCAGGTAGGATTTTACTAACGAGTTTGTTACCAGTTTCTTGTTTTGATAATCTGTTTACTTCGTTAGTTTCACAAACATTTGAATCTTTTTAATAAATAAGAACTTTATCAAATATTTGAATATGTATATAGGTGCCAATAATTTTCACACTCTTCGATATAGTTACATAGAAATAAATAAAATAGATATCCTTTGTCACTTGGACAGTATTTATAATAGACCCTTGCACAGTTTGCATTGCACTGTATCACAGCTTATCTAAGTTCTATAATATATATTATTTACTATTAATAAATTATTCCTTTGTCTCCAGGTTCTTCTCAAGTACACGGAATACAACGAGCCCCACGAGTCTCTGACCAACAGGAACATCATCGAGGTACATTAAGTACGGCGGCATCTGTGTGTTCGTGATCGCAATGCAGTGTCCATGCAAATTGACTGATCCTTTAACCGCGTGCTTTCCTCACTAAACCTTATGCATACATTACTGTTACTAAAAACATCCCCTTAAACACTTCCAGCCAACGCAAGCTATGTGTATCAAAATCTGGTAGTTGAATTCCAAATTAGGTACCTACCCAGTATGTAACGACATAGATGTAGCATAGATAAACACAAGCAAGCATGGTACGTTTCCTGTTAGAAAAAAGTACTACAAAACACCAGACACCCAGTTTTTATACTAACAGTTTATGAGATATCCTAAATATTTATGTTATTTTTTCCTTGTACAGCATGGGTTTCGTAAATATTTTTGTGTTTATTTGAATTAACCGCGTCTACCTGATGTGATACATGGGTAAAGTCAGTTGCATTGTTGCATTCGACACAACACACAAATGTACGCTAAAAAGTATTACACGTACAATTACCTAGTTTTATTATTTTAGTAGAATTGAGAGCACTTTTTATTTGAACCCTCCACTACATGCTAAATCCAAACATAAATTTAACGAAAACAGAACTAATTATTGTTTTAGATGTTGTTAACGCTAATAGTGTGTACAGAGGGTGTTCTAATAATTTAACTCGATATTAATGCATGCAATGGTAGTTATACATTAGGAGAAATACACTTTTGGCTTGTCAAGCCACCTGAGCTCGTTTCGCTGACACTTACAGGCCCTAACGAAGAAGGAGCATAAGAACGGAGTGATGTCACCGGACAGCCCTGAAGCCGAGCCCGAATACAGCCTGACCCCCCGGACCGAAGCCAAGTACTCAAAGATTGACGAAGAGTTCCAGATGATGATGCAAAGGAATCAGTTAAACGGGAGCCGGGTTGGTGTCGGTGTTGCTGGGAGTAACTACAACCTGCCAGTGAGCGTGCCAGTCGGGAGCTATGACCAGTCACTGCTGCAAGCTAGTCCACAGATGCATACCTCAATCAGTCCACGGCCATCGTCTTCGGAAACCGATTCAGGTTTGTACTTCAAATCAATCAAATCAACGGCCCGTTACAGTCCACTGCTGGACTATGAGCCTCCTCCACTTAAGTGGAGGGTTTTGCCATAAACTCCACGCTTGGCAGGCGGGTTGGAGATCGCAGATTAAAAGGTTACTGTATCAGAGAGTGCTGCTGCCCGTTCCCTGTTCAATGTGTAGTCCCTAAGTCGCCTCTTACGATACCCACGGGAAGAGTAGGGGTTGGTGACAAATGTATTTTACTCTGCCGTCACCACACGGCTGAGGTTTGTACTTACATTCAATTTATTATACTTATAAATATTAATTTTTGGTATTTTTTGCTTTGATCAACCACAATTACAGTACAGTTACAGTTTTTGAGTATCTAATAGAAAATTTGGTCATTTTTGTAGATTGACTCTTTAACAAGCAGGTTTATTATAGCTGGTCTTTTTAGATGATCCATACGTATCCACTCCAGCCAGTACTTATAATCTTATTGCTTCTGAATTTTACTTGACACATCAAAATAACGATGACCCTTGAATTCCAGTATACCCAAGCGGCGGAATGCTCGAGATGTCGAACGGCTACCCAGGGTCCGGGTCTCCCCTGGGGGCGGGGTGCACACCCTCCCCCTCCCCCGGACCAGCCCCCTCTCCCCACCGACACCCGCACAAGTCCCACCACGCGCCGCCTCCTCACCACTCGCCTCGACATAACAACCTTCGCGTCGTCATACCCAGCTCTATGCCTCCACCGCAGGATGATATATCGTATACTGGAGAAGTGAGTATTCTTTTACTTAATGTGCTTCAAAGATATAGATTCAGTTGGTTTTCAAGTTATCAACGTGAAGAGATAGAGTTGATATGTCATAATTGTAAAAGTTTGCTTGAGCAAGCTCCAGCTTTTTTAAATTGTAACTTAAATTGTTTTATCGCCGTATTATCAAGAGCAAAAATTGTTTTTTTTTTTTTTTTCTCTCTTTGAAACATAGATACAACCTTGAAGCATAATAATAAATTGATTCTTTTAAAATTTGACAAAAAGAATATGAGGTAAAAAACGGACATATTTTGTTCCATTCCTTAAAGATAACGTATTGTTCTTCAGACACC
This sequence comes from Carpatolechia fugitivella, assembly GCA_951230895.1. Classification (NCBI taxonomy): domain Eukaryota; kingdom Metazoa; phylum Arthropoda; class Insecta; order Lepidoptera; family Gelechiidae; genus Carpatolechia; species Carpatolechia fugitivella. The sequence continues at coordinate 5,565,269 of OX579646.1, forward strand.
ACTTAGCTACTCAGGACTCGGCAACTTCGGACCACAGGACTTCAGCATGGGCTCGGACATGGGAATCGGACTGTCATGGGGCGCCCATCAACTGCAGACGTTACAGCACAACAGGTACATGTCTGTACTCAAACAAATTTTTAATACTAATATTTTTAATCCTTGTGACGTAGGGCAAAAGTCATAAATTTTAATATAATATCACAGTAGAAAAGCAAAATCGCCTAATTGCCATTTGAGTAATTATTCATCATCATCAACAGCTCATATACGTCCCCACCGAGGGGCTCGAGAATCAGTATTACTTAGAATAAAATGAAAAAGATAATGAGAATATTTAAAATTAAGCAAAGAATGAAAAAAACGTTATAAATATCCTACTAATACGGGCGGTTAAGCAATTTTGCTTTTCTTCTATTAAAAATCTAGCCATATATTTTTTAATATGGAATATAAAAAAACCTCAAAAGAACAACGAAACGAAATAGTTTGCTTAGAAATTGGATAAATTTTGTTAACATCCATGAAAATACCAAAGCTGACGTTTTTAATTTTCAATAAAAAGATTCACTGGACCCTTAAACAAAAAAGATGCTCCGCCGTGACAGTGATGATCACTGCCGTGACCAGGATTCGAACCTGGGTTACTACGGCCACAACGTAGGGTCCTAACCACTAGACGATCACGGCTGTCGGAGCTGTGATTACAGTGGCGAAATTCACTATCTCATTTCGATGGGTTGCGTAAGAGTTTGGCTGACCGACTGCTGCATTATGTCTTACAAAAATAACAAAGCAAACTTTATGCTCGGTCAAGGTTATAGAGATAAAAAACATGTCTTAACTGATAATGAGTAAATATTTTTGTTGTTTGATACAATGACAGGTTATTATCTTATCGATGTCCGTGGTCGTACAACTCGTGGAATCCTTTCAGGTCAGGCATCATCAGTAAAAGAAACTGTAATTAAAACACAAACATGGGCAACGATTAAAGTAAGAAAATTAAAAATTCAAGGAACCAACCTATCTTAGAAAGATTAAGGAACAAAAGAGGAGCGTAACAAATCAGTAATTGATAAATGTTACGCACGATTGCCTCCAACCGATCAGTCATTCTGAAACAAAAAAGAAACCATATAAAAACATCTGCATTAAAAAAAGTAAAAGAGAAGAAATTGTACAAAAAAAGTAAACCGTCTTTTAAAGTTGTACCTAAAGAAAACTTTAAAAAAAATGTCTCCGCCGTGACAGTGATGATCACTGCCGTGACCAGGATTCGAACCTGGGTTACTACGGCCACAACGTAGGGTCCTAACCACTAGACGATCACGGCTGTCGGAGCTCTTGCAGTACCAGCGAATTCAGTGGTCACTTACTAAAATGCAGTCGACCACTTTCGCTTTCGTAACAATCTGGTTTAAATTACTTGCATATACGAAAAAAGACCATGACTTCACAAAAGATCAAAACTTTGAATGATATGCATGCTTACAACTAACTATTTTGCTTTTACTTTAATTTTGTTCGAGTAAACATGTCTAATCCAGGACTATCAATAAAAAATTCATACGATCTACGGTCTGTACCTATACCACAATCACTATAAATCAAGTTTAATTAACAAAAAATTTAAATATACCGTCTCCACAAACCACTACGAAATGACCTGATTCAAGTGGTATGGTAACCGATAACGTCAAACGTAGGCGGTAATTATCTGCTCCAGCGCATTCGTGCGTAACAACCATCGAGAGCGAAAGTGTTACACTTATTACGCCTGGTATGGACCTTGATCAAAACTTTCGGTCCCCGCTATCGTCTTCATTCTCGAGATCTGAGGGAGGCAGGGTAGACCTACTTGGCTGGTTTTAATCCAAGGCAATTTTGAATGCATTAGCAAATTTCGATGCTTACTGCAAGAGCTCCGACAGCCGTGATCGTCTAGTGGTTAGGACCCTACGTTGTGGCCGTAGTAACCCAGGTTCGAATCCTGGTCACGGCAGTGAACATCACTGTCACGGCGGAGATATATATATTTTTTTTAAATCTTGGAGCCTATTCTTTAAGAAATTCAAGCGCATCAGTCTGTAGTCTTAGGATCAGCGGTAATTTCCTTTTCTATTTTCTGTCTGAAACCGACCAAACCGCATTGTGTGAGAGTGGTAGACTATTCACCCCCTCAGTAGAAACGTATGTAGGTTAATAACTATCAAGACTTACGTATTTCTCCTTTGCCCACAGCAATAGCAGCTTGCCGGTGCTAGGAGGAGGAGGGACGCCGCCACCGACGTCGTCATCCCCAAACAGCGTCAAGATCAAATCGGAGCCGGTGTCGCCGCCGCGTGCGCCTGACCATCTGCACCGCGGCCCCCCACCTCAGCCCGCGCCGCAACCCGCCCACTTGTCTGGAGTTCTCGATGGTATGTATCTTTCATTCCATCTATTCGATATACGTGCTGGTTTTCAAAAAGTGCATCCAAATAAGTTTTTTGTTCAGGACTTATTTGGATAATGTAATGAGATATGATTTTGGAAAGTAAATGAGGATGATCAAATTTTAATAAGTTATAATTACAAATTTCAGGTTCAGTAACGTCAAGTAACATGGGTTCACCGGCCGGGCAAGACATGCGACACAACACTGTCCCACTAGATTACGAGCAGCCCCATTCAAAGCGGCCGCGGATTGAGGGTTGGGCCACATAGCTAGGCTATGAGGCCTTCGGGTCCTACCCGAGGCCCCTCCATCCGCACTGCTAAACCCGCTCTGGCCCAAGGTCCCTGCATGCGGCTGCGATCCCGACGAGCTTCACTACCGTCCTGGCTCCAACCCTAGAGCTGGAAAACATACCGTGTCAGTGCTTCTCAAGTCTGAAAAGGTGCATCACAAACCACGGTGCTTACATGGCACGGTCATCTCTGTGCGACGGCACTCAATCTCGTAAAATCAACCCTGAAGGGAAGTAGTACTGTAGAAGTAACCCTGTGATGGTTTCAAAATGAAACCAACATTATCACTTTTGAATGTTCAAGTACACCCTTCTAATTATACGTAATTATTATAATGCACTGCAAGTACACTAAAGATTAAGATGAATGTTAAACTTAAGTACATTATAAAATAGTTGCAACCCAGATCAATTTTGAACATAGGTACGTATAGATAGATTTCTAATTTCCTTGTACATAGACGATGTTAAATGTGCAATCCGTGCCATTTTCTGTTTAGCTTAAAAGGTAGTCAATTTAAAAATAGTGGCTATTGCGGATGAAGGAAGAGCAGCATTGATGCTAGATGATTTATGAAGAACTAACGAACAGTGCGCAGCCGGCGCGAGCGCAGCGGCAGAAGCCACGCGGAGTGCAACCACAAGACTATTAAATCAATGTGAAGTGCGTTGAAGACTAAAACGACTGTTAAATTTGTGTTAGAGTTAAAGTTTTTTGTGCCATTTTAAAAATATAATAGTGTGACATCCGAACTTTGAATCTTTGTAAAGTAAGTAAGAGTAGTGTCATCACAGAAGATAATAATAAATTATGTATTGTAAAACTTTATCTATTGACATATTTATACATGAAAATCGTAATGATATTTACATAATATGTATACACGTCCCGTTAGGAACGAATGTTATGTAAGTAAAGTAGGTAATGTTAGCTAGAGATGAGTAAAAGGTACCACACGAAGCTTTAAAATTTCTTATGATAACACTCGCACTCTAAACAGTCCTAAAGGATAAATTCACACTCTATGGTAATTAATTAGAGCTCCGGATTGTTTTTTTATAGGTATATATATATTTCGATGAGGTAAAGATACCAAGTGTAAATTTTTATACAATTGTCCCAGCAGCTAAGTACTTATTTATTCTAAACATTTTTCTTTTTCAGAATTGTTGGATGTTATAAATATTATGTTTTCTTATCCACTGTCTGAAGCTGGTCAAGTGTTTGTATGCGAGTGATCTCGTCTACAGACCAAATATCGAGTCAATTTCGAATATCATATGGTCGTAAATACTTGTTAAGTGTTAGGTTAACCTAGTAGCCAATGTTACTAAATGAACAAGCTTGTAGTAGACTATTTATTTTGTTAAAGTGATCTGAAGTGTCATCTTTTGTTTTGCTTTATGAAATCAAATTTACATAGGTAGTCACAAAAGCTAAACAAATGTGTAATCTTGGCTTTAAGCACAGAAATTCAATCTATAAGATAATATAGTAATGAGATATTTTGGTAAAGCACTGTCACGATCCGCCCTATTTTTATAATACATGTATCACAAAATCATTATATTTATATACACAATGTTAGTTGTTACCAAAACTACGAGTATATTCACTCCTTTTCCTTGTCATGTCATTCCATTCCTGTTTTTGTATCCCCTTGATGCTATAGTACAATGTGTAAAACGTCCTACCTTCACTCTGCCCTTTCATATCGTCTCACTGTAGATGCCTTACTCACAGTGCCTAAATGTACCATTTTATACCAAATTTGTACGATACGATAGCATTTGTGCATCATATTTTTCACATCCTGGTAATTTTAAGGAATGTTAAACTTTTATGACCATTAGAACTGTCATTAGTAAAAGCTTATTGTATGAAATATTTATAATGCATAATGTATCTGTCATTAGATAAATAGCTATAATAATAATTGTCAGGTATCCATCTAGTACATGCGTCTTGAAACAGTAAAACTGTTGTTAAAATTTTAATAATGGTAAAGTTTGTGATCGTATTTGTGTAAATTAACGTAAGAGACACCTTTACATCATTGACGTAAATATCCTTAGAAAGTATTCCTTCAAATCACAATAACAAAATGTTAATGTATATTGTTAAATTTGTACAGGGATGTAACCAGTTTGAAGTTCAAAAGTCTGAACGCATAAGAAAATGTATTTTCGCATTGTAAAATATTTTACACGGTTAGTTGTAAAACAAATTAATATTTTAATACCGGAGCATAATGAATGTTAACCCAATTTTATGGCGTAATTCGTGTACACCTTAATGTTAGCGTAAATTGTTAATGTGATACTGATAAATACACTACACTGTTACAATCCTTAAATTTTGAGATTCTAAAAGTACGTCATTTGAAAATGGTTTTCGGTGGTTTGTTTCTACTCGTTCTTTTTTCTGAACGTCGCGTCGTTGGCGTATTATTAATTCAATTTGCTCAATCCTTCATGATACAGCGGTATAATTTACCACCTGCGAGCTTGTTATATACTATCGATCAATTTTCTAAGGCGTTTCTATTATTTTAGCGTTATCAACTAATTGGAATACTTGCAGTTTGTAATTGTTACTGAGCTGTAACTTTCACTTTATATCAATATATCGTTGTTACCCATAAACCTATCAAAATCTGTTCAGTAACCAAAATATTCTATATATTTAAACTAATGTACCTACACTGTATAAAGTCCAATATTGACATAGATTTATTGCAATTTGCACAAAATGTGAATGGTTCTTAATAGATGATTGATGTTTGTCCTATAGGTATATACCTTGAGAATATCTCTCTACCTGTTACAAATATCTGTGGAAAACGTTTTGAAATATTATATACTTATTTAGGAATGGCATTTTGGTCGTTCCGACCTTATATTCTATCGGATCTTTGTATATTCGACAGTAAGCTGGTATTTGGGAGCATAATTTCCGAGGTTGTGAGCTTTACTATCGGGAATGAGTTCGACTTTAATATAATATTTAACTTTATATTCATTTTGACGCACAACTGTGTTGTGTGTTATTGTAAAAACGGTTTGCTTGGTTTGTTTTGTAGATGTACCTACTTTTGTGTATGTTTTAACTGTATTTTTCCTGCTGTGTGCCAATAGCAAAGGGCTTTTCGTCCTGTTTCCTCGTAGAAAGATTATTTAATTGCATTTAAATAAAAGTAGTTGTAAGTATAAATTGTTAAATCACTGGTTTCGTGTCAGTAGGTATTGCAAAGTTCTATGTCCCTCGTCTTCTTGCTATTGCCTCACAGCGCATTGTGAACAATCCAAATAGAATTTAGGAATTAAAATACATATCCCTATTGAATACTCAAAACGATTTCACACTATTTTCTCTTGTAACATCAGTTGTGCAATACATATAACAAAATGCTTAGGTAGGTATTTAGGTATATTTTCGTTTGAATTTACAAAGAATGCAAAATCTGTTGTATTTTATATTTTATCGATATTTTTACTGATAATATGTGAGGTGCTTGCGGTATTCAAAAGCACCTCTCGGGATTTTAAGTCATATTGTATAATTATTTTTAAGCTAAGGCCGGGCCAAATATTGCATTAAATAGGTCTTATGGCGCCTGTATTTCTGTGTTGAGGCAGCCATTTCTGCCCTGTGTATAAATGTTCGATGAGACATCTCAGTGGCTGAATTAAAATAATAATGTTTATCGACAGTGTTAGAAAATTGTTATAAATTATTTTGATGACTGTTCGAAGGATAATAAAGAGTTGGATGTCAGTTTTGTGTTCTTATTTTATTTACATCTATATCCCTTATAAGTACTAAATTTATTCATTTGTTCATTATACGAATACTACAAAAATGCTACAAGCTACGTTTGATTTAAATTTTATTGCAAACGGTCCCCAAATGCTCCTTTAGAAACACTGTCTTTTCTTTTTTCTTCTTGCTCTAAATTAATTACTTCTTCTGCAGATTCAATTCCTTTTCTATTTAAATGTTGATCTCTTTCAAATATCTCTCTGACTTCTTTGTCAACATCAACAGAACTTGATCTTCTTGAGTCATCCCACTCATCAGGATCTATGTTATTATGAATAATAATACTCTCTTCAGTAACATTTATAATTTGGCCTTCTAGAGTTTCTCTCGATTCTGTACTTGAAGGTCTCGTGTTAAAATCAATTCTACTGTCATTTATATCGTTTGTTATTTTCATTTCTTTATCTTGATGACTCCCAGTTGTTGTTATCAAATTTTCTCTGGATATTGAACTTGGGACTCTAATTTTCTTGCTCAACTGACGACACCTTTTTGTAAAACCACCCATCCATTCAGAAAGTAGAGCAGTTGCTGCTAAGAGGAAACCAGCAGCTAATAACAAGAACATGCCTTGAGTATCTTCCAGAGTAAGACCTTTTTCTTCTACTGTCGTTATTTTCAGACCATCTGTACTTGATACCTAAAAATAAATAAAACAAAAACTCTATAAATTTTTCGATCCATTTTGTTATATAATAGATACTCCATTTATACTTTATATTGAAATCATCTCATCTAATAATAACTGGCTAGGTTAATACCTATTTATATTCGTGTTCTAATGAACACGAATATATTTACAAATTATGTTTTTATCTACGAAGGCTTCAACATTAATTTATCATGAGTATAAAAAATGGTCCACGTATATTAAATTTGAACATAGTTACAGCAAGAAATTTCCCTGTGGGACTTCTTTGAATTTCCCAACGAATTTCATCGACAATCTTATCAATGAGTCCACTTTGCATCATCTTCATAATATCGTCACTGAGCTTAGCTGTGTACATGGAGTTGTTAGGAAACCCCATTATCACCCCAAATGGCACGAAACATTCATTTGAAATATGCAGCTGTGCGCGTTTCGATCTAAACATAAACGAACATGATAAATACTAACTGCTTCAACCGAGTTTGCTCACAAACATATATTCTGAACTTCATATTACGGACAGAAATATTACATAATTATAAAAAATATATAATATATATCTTAATTATATTACAGCTTACTTTGTGACTGAAAAATTTGCTTGCTTAATATACTCAAGTTCTGCTTGCGATCCCAAAAAAGCATATGGCCAGAAAAATGCCTTCGTTGTGTTTCTGATTCCAGATTCAACGTTAGGAACGAGCTCCAATTTTCTCATCAACTTATTAGTTTTTGCATCAGAGGAATTGAAGAACCATCTTTCCCAACCGCCACGATCTAGATATCATGAAGGATTGTCAAGTTTCTTTATTATTTTTAATAAATCAGAACGCAAAACTATATTTCACCTACCTAAAGTTCCAATCCTGTAAAACCCTTTCAATAACTGCTCTATAGTATCCACCGTTTCAGGAAAAACTGGTAAAGTCACAAACGCTATGATTGATCCAGTATAGCAACTTGTAATAATTATTGTAAATATCCAATACCAACCTACAAAACGCAAAATAAAGTAATGATAATGGTAAAACATGAAATTAGTGAGCCTGGAATTTAAATACTCACCTATCAAAAGTCTTGTGGTAATTTTCGTAGTCCTACTCCAGGAATTCTTACCAGTAAATGTAAAACAATTTGTAAAGGTACCGAAGACGTACCAAAACATGTTTTCTATTTCTCCGGCATCTCCTATCAAGTGCCGTAAAGTATGTTTATCTGAGAAAGCCAGGGGGAAGATACCGATCAAATAAGTGAATGTTAGAGCTAACCAGACGTGCCAATGAAAAGGACCCAATATAGCGCGGTACCTGAAATTTAAATAATTGTTCTATAGTAATTCTGAACGTACTAGAATCCAATGATATCTAATAATAATAAATGGTTGAGTTTAATACGTAATTTCAACTTAAAGAATTATAAACTAAAAGTAGACCTTGGTAACGCCGTAGACATCAACGTAATAAACACAGCACAATCCTGTGAATGAGGAAAAGTCAAATCCATTTCTTTTGCTCTGTCACTAGTCATATACATTCCTGCTACTCCTATATCTGCTCTTCCTGAAGCAATTTCCTTAGCAACTGCATCTCCTGGTCTGGAGAATTTAAATTACATAAAACATGTTATGTACTGTATATAAGCTTTAATAGTTTTGCGTTATTGTATCCAATTTATAGTGGTGAATCTTACCCCAAATTAAGTTCTTTTGGCTCTATAATTTCTAAAGAGAAATTATTTTTATCTGCTAGATATTTTAAAAGTCTGATTTCTATCCCATCCCAGGTCACTTTTGGGTTACCTCCATCGGCATCAGTTTTTACTCTGAGAATAAAAGAAGCGCTATGTAACACAATGTCTATGTAGACTTTTTCCTCTACATAATTCAGTGTATTACCTTCTGATTACAAATGGTGGTTGATTTGCAGCAGCAACTACAAATCTATGACCAGCGTAGCCTCTTGTCATTTTTTGAGGAAAAAGGTTAATATTTCTTGAGTATTTTCCATGTGACCAAGAATTTAACACAACTGGTATGCTCCCACCTAAACCATCCACATACAGCTTATGGGTATATAAGATGAACGGAGATTCCTAAAAAGTAGTTAACTAATAATTATAAACTGTCTGCCATAATTTGTGTCTAGTATATTAGATAAGTCTTTATTTGCCAAAAACACGGTAAGTAGGTATATTATTGGTGGTAAAAAATCAAAAAACAAATTCAAGAACATTAAATGTCTAGACTTACTTATTGCATACTACTCGATAAGAATGCACGCCTGAATAAGGCATTTTTTTAATACTTATAATTTTATGCATGCACCTTGGTACATTTTTACTTACTATGGCAGCGTCATCACCTTCTTTAAAGCTCTGTCCAATAACAAGAAGGTTAATAAACATTCTGCTCTCTGGTGCAGCTAAGAATTCCTGCACGGTCCATTGTGATGATCTAGCTACTATCACCACTTTACTATCGGATTGTTTTCCCAACACTAGCGAAGTTTTCTTCACTTCTGTGATAAAAACTATGTAGTGAATACATTCTTTTAAATTTCGCAGAAGTTTTGGTTCGGCAAGTTTATAGTTCTCATTAATGAAACCATGAATATAAGAAACAGGAAATTCTTGCAGTAAATTCATGAATAAGTAACTTTCTTTGTCTTTTATTTGATTATCATAAAGAATTACAGGAGTGCAGTCTGTCAAGTAAGTCAAAGTTATGTTATGAACAAGTTTAATAAGGGAAGGTGTTGGATCAAAATCTGTCTTTTCGTTTAGAAAATATTCATTCCATTGTTCTTCTCTAGTCTTGGGATGGCCACGAAATACTGAATCAGCTCCTCTTTTAATTCTTGATTCGTTCTGGTGTGAACTTTTTGATGCGTCCTCATGATCTTCAGATAGCTTTTTGTTGATTGCGAAGTGTCTCCATCTTATAGTTTGTTTTTTTTTGTCAAATTCAGGACTTGAATTCGCTTGACGTTTAATTATTTTATTAAAATTGGGTGGATTTTCTTGCAATTTGTTCAGTTCAGATTGAGATGGGTAGTATTCAATAATTGCGCACGTAACATAATAGGATAGAGATAAAACTCTCAAAGCAAAATAAGTTAAAACTTTCATGTTTCTTACGTAGGTATCCTAAAGAGAACACCGAGAAAATATGTTCCAATTTTACGTTCATATGCTTTTTATAGGTTTTTGCTCAACCTTGGTCTATGAAATTCTGAAAATGTCAATACTTACGTGGTACAGGTGCTATGATTGAAATTGAATTTTTTATTACCACTGCGGATCCTCTTGGTCACGGTCGCTATATACACCATGACATTATACGAGGTTATTGGGTATGTTTTAATAATAACCTCTGGTGATATACTCTGGTTTCACAAGCAGGGAGAACTAGATTCTTATACCCAAATAAATACACAGTATATCTGTTTACATCATTTTATTGATCAGCACTGGTTGATACGTTATATACAATTCCTTAATTAATTACATAAAGTAATATTTACCGAAAAAAGTATTTATATCAACCAAATAAATAAGGTAATTGTTATTTCAAATGGGTCTCAGTGCTGAATAAAGTCCAAGTCCGAAGTACATCGCAATAGCCGAAGAAAAAGTCGCATATAAAGTACATACATCCGAAATAAAAATGTGAAACTACCAATTTAAATACTACATCTATATTTACAATAGTAGGACTTACGATTTTATTACGCCTAAATTCTAAAATTTAAATAGTTTTGTAGCAAGCGCTTTTATTTACTTCAGTTGCAAGAGCAAACCAAAACTTTAACCTAATTGAGTAAAATATTTCATTAGTAAAATTACTATTTGGGTCTTAAGAGAAGAAAGCCACGTAAAAAAGAGTTACAAAAGATAAAAAATGGAAGTGACCCAAATAAGACCCGAATTTTTACTATTAGAATCTAGCGTTACATTCACAAGACTGCAAAATTCTTAGCAGTCGCATAGACATGTGCCACATCACCCTTGCGATGTAGTCAGACGTCTATACAATACCAAGAGAAATTTTATGTTATAAAGAAAAAAAAAATTGTTGTAACAAAAATAAATTCAAACAAACAAAAGAAGCAAAGTATTGAAATACTAATACTATAGAAATCCTTTCAATTAGAAATGATTTCTATATAGGGTTACCTCGTAGACAGTGCGCATATTTTGTCCGTCCATGCTATCAGTATCGTTAATAGAACACATTTCACGAAAAAAAATCGTATGGTTTTTTTTCGAACTATTAGTTTATCTCCCGCAAAAACCGGGAGTGCAAGGGAGTGAGGGCGCAGCGCGCGGGCGTACGCTCTTATCTTACTGTCGTAACAACGTAGGTTTGGTTTTGGTGTGGATATTTTCATACGATGTTTTTTTTATATTTTTGTTCGAAACATGTTAAAACTAAAAAACACGTATCTTTTAATTTCTTAAAACCTTTCTGTACGTAAAATTTGCGCACTGTCTCCGAAGTAACCCTGTATAACTGAGTAGTAACGACTATCAAAACCTAAGTAATTCTATATTTACAATTCAAAAGGCAGTGTCAACCACAAAGCTGGCAAGATTAGAAAAACGTATTTTCTAAATTTTAATATGGCTTTCGTATAAAATCGAAAATGGTAATCTGTTGCAGGCTAGGTTTGATGAACCCAATCCTATCGATAGACTTCACTGAATAACTGCAGTTCAAAATATCACTCTGTCACTATTCACCTACTAATCCTTCATTCAAGAGTATTTCTCATTAAATCTAAAATACACAAATAGGAAACTAATATTGCAATCATATACATGATTTGATGAATTGCACAATAATGTAAAAAAATAATTAAATAAATTTGAAATTAACTCATTGGAATGATTGAAAACACTTAATATCACAGTTTCCAATACAATACGACAGATCGCTTACACGAAGATTAATTAATTTTACTCATTTATTGATTTTACTAGTCAAAAACCAAATCACAGGTTATAGTATGTATCGTTCAAAACATTTGCTTTGTGACCATCAAAATCTAAATGGCACTCTTGAGTTGGTGACAAAACAACTAATACGCCTCGATGGCTTGTGATTATTTTCTTTGACGGTTGCAATTTTTAATTTATTATATTTCCTAATTACTATTATTATATTTTAATCTTCGATGTCATTGTCGATTCGTGATGATTTGATGCCAGTTTTTCCAGTCCAAGGGTAGACTTCAGGGCATGGTTGACAAGTTCTCATATATCTGACGCCAGACTTGTGCCAAAGGTTGCACACTTTGGGGTTGTTGCATTTCTTCGGGCGATCCTGAAAATTTTATTAAAAAGACATGGTTGTTTACAGGTTACTGATAAACAGATAAAAGTATGGTTTAAATTATTGTAAACATATTAAAGAAAGAAAAGTACAAATATACTAGTTCTGTAGAGTGCGTAGTGCGTATACTTGTGGTGAACTTGCTAACAAGAGATAAAATTATTCGATATCTATAACGTCGAGAAATGATTTTGTTAAACCTTACTTTCAATAAAGACATATCTTTAATGTTTAGGTCGTAAATCGCAGTATAGTTTTATTTTTTCTAAGAAAGCAAATATAGGTATACTTGCCTGGTAATTGCATTGGAAGGGCTGGAAGTTGTTTATTCGGGAGATCGGTGTAGGATCACGGACCCATTGGAGAGCCTGCCAGTTGGTGACGATCCAGACATCCTGCATTTGGTTAATGAAGTCCAGGAACATGATGAAACCTTGCTTATGGTGAGGTTGGGTGAACCACGCGGCGTGATAGAAAAGACCGAATGGTGCTCTGAAACGTAAACGTAATTGTTGTTAGTAATATTCAGAAAGACAACAAAAACTGGTACTATGAAAATATTACAATTGCTCGTCTAAAAGCAAGAAAGAATTGCTATTCAGCTCATGCGTTCATAAATAAGGTTACCAAAGAAAATTACCTGTTGGTGGTATAATGTCTGTCGAAATTCTTGAGGAGCATCTTATAAACGCCTTCTGCTTCAGGGGGATTCGCACACGCATCACCCATAGAGCATCGTCCACCATTCAGATCCTGCCACATCACCATAGGAACTTCCCAGACACCTGAAAATCGAGACGTTACAATAAACATTTGTGATCACAATAATTAATAGTGTTTTCAAAAATTATGACAAAAATCTACGTACCTGGATACGATTTCGTTGGGCAAGGAGGAATCATACAGTCGTGGAACAATTTATAATCAAGGGTATAAGGCCAGCTTGGTGGTTTGTTTTCATAAACAGGCAATGAAGAGTCATAGGTGAAGTTCGAGTCATGCAACATCTTGAACATCTTGTTGCCTCCAACGGAGAGGAAAGGCGCTCTCATGCCTCGAACATCCTCTTGTTTGACTCCACCATAAGCGGCAAGAATTTCTCTTTGCCCACCCACTTCTCTGTTCCATTTCTTTTGGGAGAATTGTTCTCCAAAACTATGGCTGTAAAAGTAGGGGCTGGTAATTAGATATTTTAACAAGTTTAATCACATGCAAAAAAATTTGAGTGAGAAGAAAACTACTACTAAAATTTTGAGTAAGAATAAAATTAAGAATAATAATGAATTAATAAGGGCTAAGAAGAAAATTATAATATTGTTAAAATAATAGAAGATTTTCGAGTTTTGTTAAGAAGAGACACAACGAATAAGATTCAAAGAAAGTATTATCAGTCAACAGTCTAAAAGTTTGTTTTACTAGTTGATACGTTTTGGTGCAGTTAATTTCTTCAAAGACTTACGAAATTGTGTGTGATGCCATCTCGTGTCCAGCTGAGTAAAGGTTTTGAACTTGACTGTAATCGGTCCATTCGTGAGATACGTAAAATGTGGCAGAAATCGGACAGCCGTTCGGGTTGACGCGACCTTTTTCGAACAAGTCAGCGTACAGACCCTTGTTCAAGTCGTTTACCGAATCATCGAATGTCAGCAGAACGAGTTGCGGCACAGTCTCCACTGGTAAGTCGCCTGTGTGTCATGGGAGGTATCGTGCGTGTTGGTCGGGTATTGTCGTGCCAGGAAGGAAGAGGAAGATAAGATTGGTAGAAAGGAAGGTAGAAGAAGGAGAAGAAAACAAACATATTAGTACCGTATAAAAGACGGGGTAGACAATACAATACTTATATTTAAAAAATATATAGATGGCCAAGAATACCGCAATGTTAGTCTCCATCCATAGAAATACTCAGAAGTTCCAAGAAGAAGACTTAAGATGTTTGTCGACTTACGATATTGTATGAGAGGCTAATTCGTGACCATCTGCATATAAGTTTTGGACTTGACTATAGTCTGTCCACTCGTGAGAGACGTAAAAAGTAGCAGTAATAGGACAGCCGTTTGGATTGACCCGCCCCCTCTCGAAAAGTTCTTCGTAATACATTTTATTGAGATCATTTACAGCATCATCGAAGGTTATGAGGACAATTTGTGGTACTTCTTCAACGGGCAAATTACCTAAGATAATTGTAGTAAGTAGTTAATCACACAAACTCCATCACGAAATAAAAAAAAAACATTATAAACAAAATAGCTCATTAAGACATTTTCAATATAAAAATGAAATGAAACATACCAGGTATATCCTTTCCACCACAAGAACAGTCAGGCAATAAGCAGACATCCTTCCTGCACTTAGCAGCAGTTTTGTCGGGAGTAGGCTGAGGGTAGACGGGAGCTGGTCTACTCGGCGGGTGCGCGTAGATGTCTACTACCGGGTTGGGATTAGTCACTACTGCTGTTGAAGGTTTCAAAGTAGGACGGCTGCGACTGCTCAAAAACAAAAGTTACTTAGCAGGTAATATAAAGAATATTTTTGGAAAATTCAGTGTAAGTAATGAATGCATGGGGTGCCGCTAAGCCCCATTCAGATGATAGCATAAAAGCTTATTTTACATTGTTTCTAAACACCCACCAAAGCCAAATCTAATATGAAGCAATCAGGCGGTTCTCAAGTTTCGCAAAAGCTAGAAATGGTAACTAGAAGAATCTAAAAGCCGGTGGTTTTTCATAGTTTTGTTCTAACGTTGGTGGAGTTCCTCTGTTCGCTGTCTGTTGTTGAGGAACATCAGATCCACTGAGAGTAGAGTAGTGGGCCGACCCTCTGCCACGAGTGCTGGTGGGCCTGCAAAACAAGTTATGTTCATTCAAAAGTTTACTTATGTAAACATAGTTAGTAGGCGTGGATTTAGAAGTAAAGCAATCACATGATTTGACAATCTTAAATTTTGAAGTAAATGACATAAAAACACAAAATATATAAAAATATACTTATTTAAATATAGTACACAACTCTTTCCATTATAAATTACATAATATTACTTTTAAAAACATACGAGTGTTTTACATGCAGATAGCGTCACAAAACAGCGTTTGCTACGCTAGCTTTTAGTGTTGGTGCACTTACTTGCTAAATGATGATTTGCAATGTGGTGCATACAACTACAAAACTACATTGAGGAACTTTCTACATCTAATCATTCAACTAACAACTCTACAACTACAACACATTGCCAAATTAAAGGAAGTGGAAATGGTCGCGTCAGGAGTTAACAATTCAGAATATAAAACAACCGACTTGAAGTCCCCCAATGGAAGAAACTGGTTAAGCGACAGATTTTAGCTAGTGGTGCTATTAAGATATTTGGTATTATGATAGTTCTTCATGCGTTACTTCGCGAGGCTGAAAGAAAGGACTTTAGACGACGCCTCCACCTTCCGTAAGTAATGTGAGAGAATAGTCAGGCTGCATAGACTACTGGCCGGAGTGTAATACCTCTGGTATTTGATTTCGTTGCATTTTGGATTCGCTTGCAGACTGTTATCTGATGAGCATTTGGACGACGATTGGTAACTCCTGCGCCCACCTCCAGGGTTTGTCGCAGCTAACTTTATGGCGGGATTGACTCGCGATGCTCGCGTGGGAAAGGAAATACTCTTAGTCGTTGAAGTTGTCGGTTCAGTTTTTACAGTCGTCGATTTAGTCGTACTTGTCGTTGTTGCTATTTCATTTACAACATCATTAGATGGATGGTTCCACACAAGCTCAGTAGCAGTCAAAGTTGATTTTTCGTGTGTCAATTTAGTCACTTCGTTTTCTACATTGTTATTATAAGGTTTATCACTGTAGCTAGATGGTATAGTTTCTTCATTTATTATTTTATGGAATTTCCTTGAAATTTCGTTCACTAATTTTGGTCTCGTTGAAAAATCTTCAGGTTTACTGGTAACAAGCAAACTAAATTTGGAGTCCCTACTGATAGGTACCTGTTCATTTCGCAAAGGTGACTCTGTAATTACTAAAGGCGTAGTTTGTGGACTTGCAAACATTGATTGGTCGTCTGATCTTAATGGAGTCAAAGTTGATGAAAAACTTTTAAGAGAGTCTAGTTTTTTTTCTATTAATCTGATTGTTTCTGAACTTGGAGAAACATGTCTATTTACACTCGGTTCCGTGATTATTTGTAATCGTTTCACATTTTCTCTAAAAGGTTTTGTATCTAAATACTTGTATGGTTTCTTTTGATACCCTATATTCACAACCTTTTCTTCAGGAGGTATTGTTATTTTTGGAGTTGTACTGGAATACTGTTCTGTTTGTTGATATTTAGGAGAAACAGAAAAGTTGTCAAAGAAAGCCTTGATTATATTTTTAACTGTACCACTAAACACTTCTGTTGTTTGATCCGGTATTTCTTCATCTACTACGCGATAACTATAATACGCTGGTTTTGATGTCGTTTTTCCTTCTGTCCTAACATATTGCCTAATTAATTCCTTAGGCACTGTAGTTGTAAAACGAGTCGTTGCTGCAGTGTTTGTTTTGTAATCTTGTGCTTTATTTTCTTTTTTTACGTAATTGTTTCTTAAATTATTTGGTGCTCTATACGGTGACACAGTGACTGTTTCATCTGATTGATCTCTATTTGACGATTCGTTTATAGGATTATTTAACTGGGAATTTAAGTAGCCATTAGCTCTGGCATTCTGTAAACCAGTTTCAATTAAAGCATCAGTATTAATATTATTCTCTGTGGAATCTTCTTTTTCTTGATTATTTATTGCAAATCCTGCCGGTCTCTTAATAACTGTTTTTAAATAATATTTGGTAGTTCCCGTTGTTGGAGTAGGGATAACCTTCATAAATCTTTGTTTTGTAACTGAATTAATTTGACTTGGTCTAATACGAACAATAGAGTCATCATCTTCGTTGCTGACAATTTCCGGACTAGAATCTTTTCTTCGCATTGATAAGTCCACGGGTCTTTCTTGACTATTGATAAAAGTATCTTCTTGCGATTCAATTGAAACTTCTCGGGCGTCGTTGTTGTCTTTAAAATATTGATTATAATTTGCTTGTTGTGCTCGGTAACCAGGAGCGTATGCAGAGTAAGATTTATTAAAGTGCTCTAACGGGCGGGTAAGGACAGTCAAAGTATAAGGATTGTTAGAGTTATTGGGATTCCGTCGTATTGAAAACCCAGTTGTTAAAGACAATGCCTTTTTTTCATCAATTTTGGAATGGGATACATCTTCCAAAGGTGTTTTATTTAAATTGCTGTTAGCCACATGAGAAGGAAGTCGAGAATTTAGTAATCTTTCGGTTGAAGTTACAGTCTCTTGTAATCTGTAAGAATTGTCAGTCTTTTCAAAGGGTTTAGCTAGGGAGGAGAAGTTTATCATCGGTGAAGGTGAAGAGGGAATTGGTAAGGTAGACCCGTCAAAGGGTTTTTCTGAAGAGGATTCAGGAACGTGATTAGGATTTTCGTCTGTGGATGATCTGTTGAATACAAAGCAAAAGAAATCTTTCTAATTTAAGCTCTATAAATACAAAACACTACATAATAAACACAACGATACAACTCAAGAACCTAAATCTTGCTTTGCTCTTCAGGGATTTTTTAGATTAGTTAGATTAGAACTACAGTTAGAAGGAATAGAATTATTAGTGTAGAATAAAGTACACGCGGTTTCAGGACTGGGATAAAAGATACCACAAAAGCCGTCACTTATGCCACTTTACAGCTAGATAGTTAGAAAGTAGAGGAAGACAGAGCTGAAGTAACATAATGTTTAAGTATTTACATTTTGTGAAGTGTGTTACTCACAACCTTTAAACCGATAATAAGAAGTAGGTATCAAAGTTAGAAATTATTATAAAACCATGGGTTGACTGTTAGTCGAATCAGTTCAAAGGTTGCAATAATGAATGTAAAAGTCTAATATGAGTAAGTATAAAATACTTAGATAGTATGAACGGTTTATGAAATTTAGATGATTGAAGCCTGATGGTTGTTTGTTTTCGATATCTTTTGTAGTACCTTGGAGTGTATCGAGACGGGGTCATAGCTTCGGTGAAAGGTGCGGTGGTCGGGCGTTGTGTAGTGCTAGTTGTGCTGGTTGTAGAAGGAGTGGTGCTTATAGAAGTAGCTTCGTATAGAGTCGTCTTCACACTGCTTGGATTATGGTCATATCCCAATTCGTTACCTTCGCCCCTGAATCGTTTGCAATTTTGTCAAGATCTTAAGAATGTTCAAATTCGGTAGGTAAAGGAAATGGAAATCTATATATCCTAATTTAGTACTTATACATAAAAAAAAGTTAAAATCTTACCTAGTCGAATGTCGAATCGGAGTTTGATATTGGTTCTGGTTATTTATCTAAAAAAAATAATTCAGATTAGTCTTAACAGTTTTCTACTTAAATTTTTAAAATTTCGTTGGTACTAATAAAGAACATTCATTTAGTTTTTCATAAAGGAGGATTATAACAGGTTAATATTTATATCTGATATTTATAACGGCTTGAATGTTTAATATAAATTTATTATTATAAAACTAACACAGCTATCATAGTATAGCAGTCAGAGCGTTCGGCTCTCGATCCAAATGTTCTGGGATCAATTTCCGGTAGAACTGTCATACAAAATTACTTCTTGAGATTTTCCTCCTAATATAGTTTAGCTCATAAGATTTGTTGGTATTAAGGATTAAGTATACAGGGTGTAAGGAAAAGTCTCATTATCCTTTAAACCATATAACGTGTTAGTGATGTGCAACAACTTTTACTATGGGCTAACTCTGTAACTCAACAAAAAAAATCAGCTGTTTCATACAAATTGTCAATACCTATACCTACCCACCTATACCTTTATTGATCTAGACTAGAGACTTATTTAATTTAGATAATTTACTAACTCAAAGTGTGCTTTGTTTCTTTTAGTAATACATAGGTAGTTAATACTTATTTTTTACATTTTAAAATACGAATGAAATTAAGAAAAAAATAAAGTAAAGGAAAGTCATCTCTTCATTAAGTACGGAAGAATAAAACGAATATAATAATAAATTCATGGACCTATATATTTATAAAAGTTTAGATATACCTGTCCATGTATAAGAGCAGCATCATCATAGTCTTCTTGCGAAGGTCTCGGGGTGTAAGTGTCGACTGGCCGTCTCGTCGGCACCGGCGCAGGCGGTGGGGTGCCTCGGTACGTCTGCTGGACTACGGGTCGGAGTGATGCCGTGTTATATTGCTGCACATAGTCTGCCAACACCGGTACCAGCCCTCGTTAGTACGTTACGTGCCCACCCGTCAATAATTATGAATAAGTATGTGGTGGGAAATTCAAGTAGGATGAAAATTATGTAGGTAGTAGGTATCAGTTTATTGGTCAGTTACACCATTATGTCGTTTTCAGTGCTATGGACGTTAGTGAGATAGGGGGAGAAGAATGGGAAAAAGATAAATTTTTACAGACTGCTGGGTCCCGTTTCACGAAGCAACAATTTACAAGTAACAAGTTACAATTTGATATTCATTGCGTAGTAGCCAATTCGCTTAAACTGTAAGCCCTTACCGTTTTATCTCATTGTCTACGCAATGTACGTCGAATTGTACTGGTAATTTGTAACTTGTAGCTTCGTGAAACGGGGCCCTGGTGGTTAAAAAAATATGGTTGAGATTTTGTAGTATAAGTAGATAAAATATACCATTTTCTCACATAATTTACAGAATAACAAACAGGTAAAATAAATCAAGGTAGAAAAATTATCACCAATTATGTTAAAAGTTGTTCTTTCCTGATGATTATGTTTTCATTATTGATTACTCTTCACCAATAGTTTCATAAACACGTTAAATTTATAATTAATTCAGATGGTTTTGAAATATTCATGATGATTATGTACAATCTTACCAGTATCTTTATACAACTCGCCGTCTTCATCATAAACTGCATAATAAGGATCATACTGATCAGGACTATAAGCTTGAGACCCATTGTAGAGCATCTTCGGTCTTGGACTGGCATATGAGGACGGAGTTACACTTTCGGTGGGTTCCAGGCTAAAAAGCAAAGAGTTGTAGTATAAAAATAGGTATAACACAACGTACAATTGACAACACATTATACATTTTATTTGCGTTGAACAAAGCTACTCGTATTTAGTAAATATCAGTCTCTGTACAGTCATAGGTCTACAGAAAGTCAATGTTAGTTTTGTCAGTAGTGCAAAGGGTAAAGGATTTTTTTACAGAAGGAGTAGTACATTACACAGTGAAGTTTATTATTCAAGTGAAAAGTTATTCGTTGAAAACTATTAGTAGGTAACTATTTCTAGTTCTCTGTGCTCTTGTTTACCTGTTCGTCTTATCATCATGTTTAGTCTTAGTGAAACGAGTTTCCTGTCTTTGACTGTCACGAGGAGTGGTCAATTTCATCTGAGCAACAATGTTGTGGTGTCTCATCCTGCCTCTTGTTTGTTTATTATCGTCGGATTGAGTTGACTGGGTCATGTCTTTAACAGTTGTGGGCTTCGCTAGCCTATGTCTGACTGTATAAGGTCTTAAAGTTGTCTTGTTCAAATATTTTGGGGGACGAAGAGTGAAAGGTCCATTCTCAGACTGAGTTGGTTTTCTCATGTGAATGGTTCTGTTGCGATGTGAATGATGTAGTATTTGATAGTTTGATATTTCAGGACGCATTAAAACGTTAGGTGCCGGTGTTCCATAATCAACTAAAACTGGAATTTTTCCATTGTTGAACTTATTAGAGTCTTTTAAAGGAGATTTTGTTACGACAGAAACATCATTGTGGTTTTTAGTTGCAGATTCAGGTTTATATGAGTTATATTTAATGGGCCTTCTGAATGGTGTACGTAATGGTTTATTATTTATTGAACTTTCCTCAGAATCTCCGAAATCATCATATTCTTGATAATTCTGTGCCATTGGTGGTCTTTGTGGTTTAACTTCTGTACTGGGCATATATTTGGATTTCACTGGAGGTTCATAATAATATTGCTCGTCATCTTCGTAATAATAGTCGTTCATTTCTGGAGACGGTTTCGGGATAGGTCTTCGTTTTGGAGGCGCTTTAGTGGTACTTGATGTGACTTGTTCTTTTTGCTTCAAAGGCGATTGAGTAGAAGACCTAATTGCTTGAGCAAATAAACTTTCTAATTTTGGTATGTTTACAGTGGAAGGTTTTGGTGTAGATTGTAGGTAAAATTCTGTGGTAGGATTATTCCAATAATGCTGTAGTGCCGATAGTTGTTCGTTAGCAAGTGTTGTAAGAGGCTTAGCTGTCGATTGTTTAAATATCGTATATGCATGATGAGGTTTTATTGAAGACACTGAATAAGGTTTTCCAGTGGTCACAAATTGAGGTTGAAGTGATATTATTTTATCTGGCTTTATAATGAATTGTTGCTTAGGTGTTGACAAAATTATAGGTTTACCAGTTCCAGTAATATAAACATACGGTTTTTGTGTTACAGGGAAAAATTGATCACCTTTTACTTTTTCGTAATTTGGTTTAGGCGTACTAGATACATGTCTTTCAAAATTATAAGTAATCGGAAGTCGTCGATCATCTTTAAAATTGGGTGGTTTTAGTTTCGGCCGAACAGCATCCACAGAAATACTAGCGCTTTGCAGTGGGTGACTATAAACGTTTTCGCTTAAAGATTGTTGCTGTTGTTTTCGAACATTTTCATTTTCAGATTGTTGTTGTTGTTGCTGTCCAATATTTTCGTTATGAGGTTGTTCTTGCTGCTGCCTAACATTCTGATTATTTGATTGTTGTTTTTGTTCTAGCTTTTGCTGGTGATTTCGATATAATTGTTGATGCTGTGTAATACTTTGCTGGATAAGATTTTGAAACTTTTGCGATTGTTCACGTTCTGTAGTGGAGACAAAATTATCATTATCGAAACTTAAAGGTCTTATAACTCCATCGTGACCAGTGGGAACAGTAAATGGACGTGGAGTACTCATTCCTTTGTAATTCAAAGTAGATGATCGTATTCCAGTGTTTGACAGTGTGGAGGATTCAGCTGGTGAATTAATTATTTTAACTGCGTTACTTTGGTTATATCTTGTATTAGGTTTTGGTGAACTAACACTTATAGTTGTGTCACCTCTTAACTTTGCTAAAAATGCATCAAAGTCAAAATTAGGATTAGCAAAAGGATTTTCTATATTTGCGTATTTGTGACTTGGATGTCGGAATTCGTAAGGAGGTTCAGGAAAATCTTGTTTAAAATCATCTGTGTCTTCAGAAGACTCTTCGTCTTCCTCTTCTTCATCTTCTTCATCCTCCTCCTCGTCATCATATTCATCGTTTGAATTTACTGGTCGACGATTTAAGTGATGTAAATTTTCATTTCCGTTTTGATTTTGATAAAGTTGACCATTTTCTGACTGACTGTGTTCTTTTATGTCAGGGTGAACTCTATACTTAGGATTTGGGCGAGATGAAGACGGATTTTGAACGGGCTTTCCAGTTACTACAGTTGTAGCAAGTAAAGACGAGTCATGCACTACGACTTGATTATTCTGCTGGCTGACAGGTCTATTTAATACCGAGACAGATTGTGCCGAGTATTGATTATTATTGTTTTGATTTTGTTGGTTGATTCCTACATTTTGTAAAGGAACATTATTATAAAAACCTCCGGCTAAAGCAGCAAAAGGGTTCTCATTATTCGTTAGCGCCGATATTGGTGGACTTTTAGTAATAATTTGTGTGGCCGTGTTCATAGGGGCATGAGGTAATCGTTGAAAAGGATCAGGTAAGCTAGGTTTAAATCGATTCTGGTGATTATTTTCGTTTTGTTGCGCTTGAAATGAAGCAAAAGGGTTTGCTGTAGAATATGAATTATAGTCGTTTGGGTAAGGTTTACGAGTAGAGTCAACAAATTGATTGTTGTTCAATCCATTAAAAGTTGGTTGATATTTAGTATTTTGAGCCTTAGGATTTAAATTAAATTGTTGATAATCTACAAATCTTATTGGTTTTGAATTTGACCACGATTTTCCAGGGTTTCTATAACCTTTATGTAAATGATATCTAACTTGTCTTTTGCCTCTTTCAACATCATCCAGACTACTTTCATCTTGGTCATTATCATCATCATCATCACTAATTTCGTCATCAGCATTTTGAGAGACCATTTCGAAGATTTCGAATTCTCCGTCGTTTTTTTGAGAAGCATTCTGCACTTTTACAGGATTGCTTTCTTTTAAAACTACAGTTTGGTTTGCCTCTCTTTTTTTTCTTGAAAATGGTTTTACTGTTATCCCAGTAATATCAATAATATTTGTCGCAATGTCTAGTTGTCTGTCAAGAGGAGAGTCAGTCACGGAGTCGTTTGTGTCTTCACTGAAATGAGGATACAGTCAATTAATAAATATAGCACATCGTGTAACATTCTTTTCTTGGTTAAACCTGAAATAATAGTTACCTATACGTTTGTGGTGCTGGGGTGGCGGTAGCTGCTCTTCTTTCATCCACTTGTGTGCCGAATGAGAAGGATCCAATTTTACCGGTACTCTGGGAGATAGAAGCCGGTATAATATTCGCGTTGATAGTTCTAGAGCTGACAACCTGGGATCCGTAACCATCTCTGTCCTTTTGAACCTGTCCTATAGTCGAAGGTTGACCTCTGTATACTCGCTGTTGTCTGTCGGTTTCGATTTCTTCCACTGGAGGTAAGTCATCCACTTCAGCGTACAGCTGTTGTTGCTGGAAATGTTAGTTAAAAATAAAATTAAGAGTTTTGTACCCTGATTGGTATTAACATTTGCTGGAAAATGTTTATTGCTAGCGGTGAGCTAAAACCCATTAATATTATTTTGGTTTTTTGTAAGATGAGCTGCATTATAGCTGCAAAATTGCTGTTTGAATACAGCCAGAACACAGTTGAAATTTTATTGCCATTAAACTGCTTTCGCACTGCGAAGTTTGCTTGCAGTGGCCGTTTAATTCTGTGACTTTTTAAAAGCCTTCAGGTGTAAATGGACAGTAGTATCGATGAAATTAAATCATCTGCACTGATTGCGTGCGATCAAATTTACGTTTTTCTTTAAAAGTACAGAACCACTGTTAACAATCAGTCTTAAAACTGTCGGTAACCAACCTTCTCGTACTCGTCACGATTAAACTTAGGCTGTCCTCTGGAGGTGACAACAGGATTGGGCTGCGCTCGCGGCGGTGGTGGTGGGGGGTTGCGGCGGGGAGGGGGAGGGGGAGGCAACGTGTTTCTTTGCTGGTTCCTTTCGTAGCTCCTATCATGGTTCCTCTCGATGTTTCTCTCTTGCTCCCGTTCGTTGATTCGCTCCAACTCCTCGCCGCCTGCTGCGCTGGTGCCGTCACAGCCGACGTTACGCGGCCAATCACATGTTTGGAGCTCGTGGCTGAAAAAATATTGATGCACTAGGTTAGAATTAATTAAATCGTAAGTTGATAAAATTATTATGTTCGAGAAGATGGGTAAGTTTTAAAACCTACCAGCAGTCCGCCCGCGGCTACGCTCGCTTTGTGTAAGATTTTCCCGTGGAAATAAGACTTTTTCCCGATGGCGTGAAAGCGGTACAAACATCATCCAAATATATTTTCACATTTATAATTTATTAGTGTGATGTGATTAGCAATGGAATAAAAGTTAGATAGAGATAATATATAAAATGTTTATAGAAAAGACGTCAAAAATATAAATCAGTCGGATGAACGTTAAACGGTAAACTTTCAGAACTAATAGTTAACATTTGTTAATTACTTTTGCGCTTTTTACACATTTTTATGAAGTTTTTCACTAAGCACCGTGAAAAAACGTAATTATCAACATGAATCAGCGACGGTTAAGTTCGTTCAAGTTAACCTACCTGTACATAAGACCACCAGTGCATGACTCAAGCAGAGCACCGCCAAACACGCACACGTAGTAGAGGGTGCAATCGGTGGGGTGGGGGTAGTAGCCAAATTCTTCTGGGCAGTCAAAATTCGTGTCTCTTTTGACGTCGGCTCCGACGGGAACGCTTCTGATTGGCCCGGAGCGCTGCCGCGAGCGATCTGATTGGGCGCCTAGGCATTCTGGAAAAGAAGAGAAAAATTTTCATTTCTTATATCTTGGCTCAGAGGAAATAAAAGACGATCGCTTCGCTCGAGGCGACACGCGTCAGAAATCTTTGTGTCTTGATGTTTAATCATCATTAGCAGCTCATATACGTCCCCGCCGAGGGGCCCAAGCCTACCCTGAATTAGGGCGATCAGGCTTTAGTCAATAACGCTGGCCCCATGCAGGTTGGTTGACTTTACACACAACCTTTTGAATTGCTTCGCTCCTGCGACACAATCCTATGTGCAGGTTTCATCGCGACGTTTTTCTCACCGTAAGAGCGTTGAATGAACCATTCGAAACGGAAGATAGCGACCCTAGCCATTTAGCTATTTTAAATAAAAATGTTAGTTATCTGTTTACATTTTTATTTTATTGTATGTGTAGGATTCTTCTGTTTCAAAACATTTATTATGATACTAATTGGATCAAACTAACCCTTTATCTAGCATCTATATAGACAGCGATATCGCAATTTTAATAGATAGATACACTTTATCGATAAACGATTGTCTTAGCCAATCCCCGAACAATGCGACTAAATGCGGTAGTAGCCGGTGCTTCGACCTGAAATATGCACGCCAAAGATTGTAACACTTCCCGTCCTTGGTAGAGGAATGTGCTTTGTTCGCTTTCAAATTACAGATTAATCTAACATCTCTTATCTAGACTAACATATTAGTTGTTGCGCAATTTTAGCGGTTTTGTAATTTGTACGAGTCTATTACAACGATCTGATGTTTAGTAATAAAATTCCTCAGTTACTTAGGTGTTTTACAAAACTTTGCGAAATGTATTTTATATTTAATTACTACTTAATACGGGTCCATATTTCGTCGCATAACGACTTTTGTAATAATTTAAATTACTAAGTGAGCTTAATTTTATTTATTTTATTTTATTACAATGGGAAACAGCATCAACAACACAAAAAATTTAAACTAAATAATAAATATATAAGCCAATAAATTTTCCACTAAAAAATTACAAAATTAGTCGACTATGCCATGTATAACTTATGCCATGTGTGGTTGTGGTAATTTAATATTAGGAGAAAAGGTTAGCAAAACTGAATAATTTTAGTACGCAGGTGACCTATAATAAAATAAATATGATAGCGGCTTCTGGGTGGCCCAAGGGCCACCCCGCCGCACCTAACCTAACCTACAGTCACAATGCGGTATTCAACTGTTCTATTTTTAGTTTTAGTTTTTTTTAGCTTAACTAGTTTAGTACTACAGACCATTATGCTTAAGACTCATTATGCCAAAGAACGATTATGCAAAAATATCATTATCAAAATAAAAAAATCTGCTACATTCATTATGACAAAGTAAATTAGTAAGGAAAAAATATGCGAGTAATGTACTCCTATTAATACAGACCCATTTTTTGTAATTTATTAGTAACTATACCATAATTGGTTCATTTTGTACTAACTTACCTACATTATTATTTCTTATTTATTCTTACAACTAAATTTAAACAATCAATACCAATTTGGGATCCACAATTAGGGTTTTTTTATGTGTTGCAACAAGCTTTTTCAACAATTTTGTGTTTAAGATACTAGGTGGTTTGTGGGTACATTCAACTACAAAAATGACAACATTCAAAATATTGCAGTTAATATTCACACAGCAACAAGTCGTTATCTCCAAAATCACCAAGAAACAGCTCATCTTGTCCTTATCTTTAACAAAGTACAATAATTTTGTCACGTCTTGTTGTCACGAAACTTGTGGGTTTCGGGCCATTTCAACTCACGCGCAGCTCTTATTAATACGCAACATTATGAGAAATTATAACTTTTACTATATATTTTTCCTTATATTAATTTGTGGGAAAGATTCACATGAGTAAGCGTTACTTTCTCGAGTTTTAATTGTTTACGGAAGGCGGGAGACGTTTTAATGATCGCGTAGTTATTAAGTCACGTTATAAGAACTCATGCCTCTAAATTATCAATTAACTAACACAGTGTTTACAGTGATAATAGAGACGCGTATTTAGCCCAAACATCGTCCAAATACTCTATATATATAAGCAAAGCCAAAGATTCAGTGATTTTGTAAAAAATAAATTATTATTACCTATAAAAAAACTGTATGCATGCAGAAGAATGACACTCAATATTAATTAGTTAATCCAAATTTTAAACTCTCGCGATTTGAACTGTATTATTAAAAAAAGAAAGAAAATATAATACAACCATCTTCCTTGCAAATAATTTTATAGTATAGGTACTAGCAATCCGCCCGCGGCTACGCTCGCGTTGTGTAAGATTTTTTCCTGTAAAAAGTATCCTATGTGTTAATCGAGGGTACAAACTATCTCTATTTTAATTTTCATTCCAATCTGTTCAGTAGTTTTTGCGTGAAAGAGTAACAAACATCCATCCATACTTTCAAACTTTAACAAGACTACAACCAAAAACATTAGCATGAAACATCAAACAGCCGCGACGAAGCAACGTAACTAGGGTTACCTACCATCCGTTGGATTTTAGCTCCGTGGTCTGTCCGGACTTAGTCCGGCTTTGTAATTTATCTCGATTTTTAGTTGTTACCAAAGTTGCTGACATAGCCCGAAGAATTTCGAGAGTAACTTAAGAATGGCTGTGGGCGGGGCACATTGCACGGACGACGCTTCGGCAGAAAAGTTCTCGAATGGTGACCACACACCGGATAACGCGGACCACCCTAAGGTGGACCGACGGTGAAGGTCGCGGGAAGCCGCTGGATGCGGGCAGCGCAAGACCGGTCGTTAACCGTTGTGGAGATCCTTGGGGGAGGCATTTCTCCGGCAGTGGACGTGTTTTGGCCACGGAGACAAACACAAAGTGTATTTGTCTCCGTGGTTTTGGCTGAGATGATGATGATGATGATGGAATACGTAGTTGGATGGAATGTAATAACATAGAAAAAAATACAAATCAGTTTCTCTCTTCACGTCTATAACTACGTTCGCAGTAATTGCATTTTGTGACTAAAATGTCCTAAGTTTTATCAAGAAGACTTTAACCGGCTTTTTGTCCGAACTTTTCAAACTAAATGGTAACCCTAAACGTAACTACCCACAATTCGTACTAGCTCCTTGAAGCTTGATCCCATGTGGTGTCGCAACACAGCCTTGCCAAGCTGTCATAACAATGAACATTATACCAGACAATGTTAGTAATAACTGCAAAGGTGAGATTTCCCACAAGATGACGATAATCCGAGTCGAAACGAATGAGAGTTTTAAACATGAAGTGCTCAATCAAAATATTGATGTGTTCTATTTTTTTATGTCACTGTTATATTTATAATATCTGGCTTTTTCTAAATTTCTGGTTAATCAATGCTACTCGTACCTTCCGATTATCTACATAATTGCTCGGTATTTCGTACTGTCAATCGGACGGCACACTCCAAAGATCGTGGCGTGCGGTCGATAAAATCACCACGGATATGGATAATGCAAAAAGAAAAGCTGGTGTGACAGATACATATTTTTATCTCAATAAGAAAGTATGTGGACCAACCTTCCCTGGGCCAGCGTGGTTGGCTGAAGCCTCATCATCCTAATTTAGACGCTCGAGCCACTTGTAGGGACAAACCTTTTTTTTTTATTTGCCTCTTGTGTGTCCCACTGCTGGGCAAAGGCGTCCCCTCGCTCTCGCCATTCCTCCCGATCTTGGGTCTCTAGATGGCAGCCCTTCGGAAATCCGTCCAAGTCATCTCGCCATCGTCTTCGTGGACGACCTCGACGGCGGCGACCATCCTCCGGCACCCATTCCGTGGCTATTCTAGCCCACCTATCCGGGTGCATGCGGTAGACATGCCCAGCCCAGTCCCACTTCAGTTTCGCGGACTTCTTTCCAACGTCTTGTATGCCTGTTTTGGAGCGTAGTACAGTGTTCCGAATACGGTCTACTCTTTTCACTCCCAGTATACTACGCATCAAGGCGCGTTCGCAAACCTTGAGTTTGGACTTTTGTGCTTCCGTCAAAGACCATGTTTGTGCTCCGTAGGTAAGGACGGGCAAGATACACATGTCGACAAGTTTCCGTTTTAGCGACAGAGGAAGGTTTCCCTTCATTTGCTCCTTCATGGACCAGTAGCTCTTCCAGGCATTTCTGTCTATTTCTTTGTCCTGCCTGTTATCGAAGGATGCTATCTGGTTCAAGTAGGTGTATTCCTCGACATATTATAATCTCACCTTTTATTGTCATAGATTTAACAAAAATAATTCTTACTTACTTAATCCTCCTAATAAAAGCAATCAAATTACATTGGTGCAGGATTGGATTAAAAGGTTACTTATTTCTATCTAAATCCTATTCATCCATGTGAGTGAACGTGTTGAACTCAATATGTCGACACTCGGCCGTCAAAATAACACGACCGGCGCACGCGTCGACGTCGTCGCCTAGGGCGCCAGAACTTGCACGCAGATCTAGAATTAGATCAAGATCATACGAAATATATTAAAATGAATTTTGTTTCGCGTTTCATTGTTCACATGAAAGACTATCATTAGTTGAATGTTTTGTTAAAGTGGACGTAAAACGAGACATTACTGTACGGGCGCTAAATTTGACAGGCTTTATTCTTCTTCGTGTAGGTTGTATTTGTGTTAATGAGGTCGACAACCAACCTCACAAACCCCACTGACTGACTCCACCAACCTCAAGACAAGACAAGTATTAACTATCAATTAATATAATTCAAAGCTATCTATTTATTTTTACAGATTTTCTTAATACTAATTGTAACCTTATTATGTGTACAATAGTATACTATTCTTGAAAAGAAACTACAATCATGATAATATTGTAATGTTACACAAAAAACTTGTAACATACATCATTATCAAAATTACAAAACACAGGAATCTTAAGTCAATATAATAACTAGCAAATGACATAGCATCCTTTGTTACAGAAAGCGGATGCAACCCAGAGGAAGTGCAGCGCAGCTCTAAAACTACGAAGCGTGATATTAACATCCCAGATATTGGCAACCCAGTTGTTGGCAACCCAGTAGTTGCGGGCATGGTCGATGTTATGATTAATCAATTTACCCATACTTAGTGAATACTTAAAATACCTCTTTGAACAGATGATGTTGCAATAGTACAAGGTTAAACAGCTAAACGATTTGAAGAAAATTATAAATTGAGGTTCTTCATGTGGGTAAATTTAGCATTAAGAGGAGTTAAGACTTATCTGGTCCTTTACGAGTCAAGCAACGTCTGCTAGAAGGTAGCTAGCTAAGGAGGAAGGTCTGACATCAAGGTATTATAAAACGTACAAAGTCTACAAATAAGAATTTTGCCACAGTCTACTTCAAACTTTTATATTGAAATAATTATATAATAATATATGGCTTACTTACAGAATCAGACTTCTTTACATCTATCGACAACCTTAAACTTTAAAACTAAAAAAGGAACACTGAACTTATTCCGTATTCTTTATCTTGAGGTACAGTATCCATTGCAATGTAATGTGTTGAAATGTCGAGGGCTTTGTTTCTAATGGCTACAATATTCCACAGTATAACCAGTAGAGAATTCTATGTCATGATAAGATCGCCTTTGTACTGCTTTATGCACTAGGTTTGTAAAGAAGTATCCGATATTTAGAATTCTGAAATAAATCCTTGAATAGAATAACAAATAAAGTTAAAAAAAGTCGAACGTTGGTTATCTTCCGATAAGATATTTCATTATTATTTATTTGCCGTTTTATGTCCCACTGCTGAGCAATGGTTCAGATCTGTGGTAGTATATTCATCGTAACAGATAATTATAATAATACTATCTTTTCCAAGAGAAAAACATAATAGGAAAAAAACTGTAGGGTTCACTTTAGTAGTTTTAAAGTTGTACCCTGGCTTGCTCTGACTAAATACAATAAAATACAATTCAACAATAAAAAACACGAATATAAATACAATAGTCTTCTGAAAATGTTACAACAAAGTATTCCAGGATCATTTAAAAGCCTTATATTTCTAAATCACTATCTATTCACCTACCTAAGATACCAAATGCAATTTTCCTCCTCGGATCCCATTCCAATATCGAATACAAAAAGAAGGTTTTTACTCCTAAGGAGATAACCACGCTCTGTAGGAGGATAAGTGCAGAACATTGTTTCCAATCGGAATGCATTTGCATGGAACAGCAATTCCGATGCATTTACACCCACCACGGCCAATGCAATTACTCTGTAATCTAAAAATGTAGTCTAAAAGGCGTTAATTGGGCTTGACAGTTGCAGGTGATAAGAAAAGAGTTGTAAATAATAGGATTAAATTTTATGGTCTAGAGTTCGTAATTAACCTTTTGAAGCGTGACAGCCAGCGTATATGTGGGTGCAATGATTTGTTGCTCGCTTTTTTACTGTTTTAATTAGGTACCTACAAATGTCGCGTTATTCCCGTGGGAATAAAACTTTTTCCCGTAAAAAGTATTCTATGTGTTAATCAAGGGTACGAACTATCTCCATTCTACATTTCATCCAAATCCGTTCAGTAGTTAAAACGTGAAAGCGGAACAAACATCCAAATATTTAAACATCCAAATATATATTCACATTTATAATATTAGTGTGATAGTAATTAAAAATTCTATCAGACGTCGTTTTAAATAAGTCCACCAGTAGAAAATCTTTCTTTCTACAAAAAACAAACATGAATACGATCTTCAACAAATAAATTTTCTTTGTCAAATAAATGATTTATCTAATCGAACCAAATAACACATTTAATTTACGTCAGTTACATAGACCTTTTAAAATGTTTAAAAACAATATGTGTGGTCGCTAGTACCAAGAGAAATAAGTTGAATATCAAAGATGTCATTGCGCATAATGTATGGTGAGAGAAGCAAATAAATCGCAAGGATAATAAATTGATAACTATCCTGGACTGAACATGAGCCTTATCGTAAGAAAGGCTTGCTTTTACAAGAAAGATGACAGAAATTAATGGCAGCTAAGAAAGAATTAAAAAAGTAATAGTTATGTTGTTTTAGTGTGATTTATTTTTAGACTCGGTCGTGCCAGCCAGTTCTTTTTTTAATAAAATAATTCTTTTAAAATAAGACATAAGTAAGTATATCTAGAAATAAAAAAAAACAAATCAATGCTTTATCAACACAAAATGACGTGTCTACAGTTATCTTTAATTCAAAGAAAATTATGAGTTCAAATACCTATCTTAGTTACTTTTATATTCCGTCAATCGCATGAGCTAAACAATAACACGACTGTAAAAGGTTTTGAATGGCAATTTCACAGCGGGAGAGATGGCAATCTAAAACATGGACAAGGCTCGACATATCCGAACATGTCCTGGCCAATGACCATCCTTTGAATAGAAGTGGGAGGTAAATGGTCCTGAACATTTATATAGGTATAGATATCTATGTGTCGTATGGTCAAACTCGTAGTGGGTAGAAAGGATTGTGTAGGCGCATAGACTAGCGGCAGGAGAATGATTTATGTTATCTATAATCTCTTAATGCTAATGCGAAGGATAGCAAGATTGATGGTGAATAAAAACAAAATAGAAAATGTACTTGATATGATGTCGGGAACTTGAGAGAGGGATGAATAAGCAACTTGTAAGCTTTGAAGCTCTTCTATTTAAATAGAGACGACAAGCAAGAGCACGTTTGTGAATTTCTTGCTGCTGATGCTGCAAATAATGATACCTACTTCATCAACGGCCCGTTACAGTCCACTGCTGGACTATGAGCCTCCTCCACCTAAGTGGAGGGTTTTGCCATAATCTCCACGCTTGGCAGACGGGTTGGAGATCGCAGATTAAAAGGTTACTGTATCAGAGAGCGCTGCTGCCCGTTCCCTGTTCAACGTGTGGTCCCTAAGTCGCCTCTTACGACACCCACGGGAAGAGTAGGGGTTGGTGACAAATGTATTCTACTCTGCCGTCATCACACGGCTTATAAGTATATGATACCTACTTACTTAGATTTTAATATGACAGTATCTTTCGTTCAATAATTGGGCAGCTATTATAAAACAATAGGTTGGTAAGTAGAACGCTGAAAGATCCACACTTAAAACTGAGGAACAATGGAGTCACGTGGCGCCCTTTTGCTGCCCTTTGCTTATAATCTACACTAAATAAATTAATGTCCAAACGGTCCGCTGTTGGTGAATTTATATATACAGGGTGGAAACGTTAAGTGTGTCCAGACGATTATTTCATAAATTTTAAATATATTGCAAAACTGTAAAGTGATATGAAATTTGCATCGCTTAATGCATAAAATAATATAAAAATAAGCCATGTGTTTCAAAATTATACTTTTGCAACTGTCATACATACCAAAGACAAATCAATCAGCCTTGGATTTCTCACTCTAATTCATTTGTAATACTCATAGCATAACAATAAAACTATTCATTAATAATGAATACTATGATGTGGGTGTTACATGGACATTTGAAAAAGTCACGCGTTTGTAAGTATCGTCGTCGTAGTCGGGATTTCAAAACGTTATAATATGAGTAAAAAAAATAAGAATTTAAATTACTCATTTCGTGAAATATTAATACTTATTTATTAATTTTCTTTTTACTATTTTTTTTCTTCCTTTTCCTTTTGTTCCTTGAAACTCAGATAGATAGATATATATCATAGCCATAATTTGCAGCCAAAACCTAATCCTAAATTATGACTAAGCTTTCGACAGCAGCTGTAACAAGCGAGCAATAAATCACCTAAAGCAATTTCTATAACAAAATTACAGTCATATTCATATCGACAACCGCCCACGACATAATTTAACAATGTTGCGTTAGTTTAACATAGTTGTTAAATTAAACCGTCTTTAAGATATGCAATATATCTTACAAATCAATTGTCCAAAATGGTCTTTGGTATTAAGAAATCGATTTAGAGCACATGCAATTTAACAAATTCAACCGTTTTTTTAGATGTGGACTCTATAACTGTTAATACATTTGTTTTATTTATTTATTGTTTACGAGTCTAGTAATATGTATCGTATTGGTCTGAAAAACTGCATTATTGTAATTAACTGAAAAAGAAAACTCATTGAACAAGAGCGAAAAAAAAAGAAAAAAAATCAAGGTTTTTATTTTATATATAACTCCACCAGGAATTAGAATACTATAAAAAAATACATATTTGCTAGTTTTATATTCTAATGTAAAGTCGACCAATAAATTGGTTTACCACCCTAAGGTTGAATGTCAGTTACAAATTATAGATCAACAAAGATTATTTTCGTTTGCAGAACGATCTGTCAGATACCGAGTATAAACCTTATTGAAATTTTCGTTAAATAGGAAATTGAATGAAAAATGGTAAACCACTTTCTTGGTCGACCTTACTAATTCAAACCTGGTCTTACCAGTTAAAAGTAGCTTAGTTATCTTTGTTTATCAAATTACATGCGTAGTTTTGACAGAGGATTTTCTTTTTTCTTCTGAAAAATAATATTGTTAATTTTTTATAAAATATTGGAATTTACAGAGAAATTTCCTTTTTTTTTAAACGGACTTGTTATTTTTACCAAAGTGCTAATTGGGCGCGGACTTGAAAGCAATATTCATATTAGTAATAGTTATCTTAGTAAGTTATACGGAACTATCATCGTAATAATTCAAATCAAACTTAACTTTTCATTCCTATTTCCTCACATTACATCAGAGACAATTCATAACAAGAATGTGCCTCGTCAAATCCACACCGTGTAATTATTTTTCGTGCATGTATTTTTATGAATTGCAACACTGGTGTTTCGAACATTAGGTGCGGATGTGGCAACACTGGTTGCCTCGGGAAATACTCTATGTATAGTGATTACGCCCTAACTATACCACTTAATGGGCAATTAGCGACCGTGTACTCCCCAAGCTTCGGGCAGTTTTTAATTTCACATTGCAGAGAAATTTAAGTAAATTTTTTGAGACTGATTTGATTTGAGAATTGATTGACTCTATCAATTGATTATCCAAAGTTTCTCGTTTTTTTTATGTGATCTTTTTTTGCATATTTACGGCTGTCACCAAAAGGATTTTTTTTTATTATTATTTGAAATACACTTTAGGTAGTAGTTATAGGATTAACATTTCGGTGGTACGACTTGCCATACTTAAAATATGTACGACATAGTTATATGTCTTGGGTGGCAAGCAAATTTTGGGTTTTTAGTATACATATTTTATATGTATGTATATTTTATAAATGTAGCAAAAAGTATTTTCAATTCAATTCAATTTAGATATTCTTCATTGCACATAAAAAAACACTTCGCTTTATCTTGTCACTAACTCTAATGTTCCAATATCTGTTACAGTGTAAGACCTCGTGATTATAGCAGGCCCCTTTTCACTTGTTTTTTCTTTGTATGGCCGCCGCCGCTTTAAATTATGCCTACTATAATCTTGCAGCCTTTCGACACAAACCAACAAAGCATCAAGGCTGCGATTAGCAAACCGAATCTATTTGCTTCGTAATTTTGGCGAGAAAACAAAGAAAATCGCGACGGTAGGGAAACAAGGTAATATTTTAGTATATTCTATTCTATTCTATTTTTTTTTTAAACAAAGCCAATAACGATTGCCTAAATAAAAGGGTCATAAATTTAATTTAACTTCAAAATCTCGCATTTTTATATAAGTTAAAAATAAATAAAACACAAGCAGAAAATATCAAACAATATTATATACATAATTTATTTTCCTATGTATATTGTATATAGGTAGCTACTAGCTAGCTTTATACGTTAATTTAACTTTGTAGAATAATTTTATACGTAATTGTTTTTATAATAAGAAAATAATTATATTAGAACATTCGAACCCATTTAATTTATTCAATAACTCATTGGATAAGTACCAGAAGTTACAAATTCGTTTTAACATCCTTGTATGAACCTGCATAGACGTCACATGAATAACTTATCGAAATATTTAAGGTAGGTAAGTATTAGACATATGTAAAGCAATAACGTATAATTATTTTTGTCAATATGAATATAGAGCACTTGTTTTCAAACCTTGGCATTTATAAGATAGCATTTTTTAACTAAAACTACCAACTTGTCTGTGTAAAATCTTTAATTATGTACTTCAAACATTTGTTTCCTTTATTAGATAAATTACTATTAATCTTTATTAGAAGGTCGTTTCTGAAAGATAAAGTACAGACATAATAAATAAGCTAAATTAAATATTTCAAAAATGTGTTTTGATGCAGGATACAAGTTACCGGAACATAAAACTGAATAAATTATACAACTTACAAGTTTTTAGAAACATCATCAAGCTAGAAGTGATTACGGTTTACTTAAAAACCATGTCAAATTGTTAAAAATAATTATTTAACAATATCGTTATTGTTATGGTGTTTTTTCACTACACGTATCACACTAACATTATAAATGTGAAAATATAATTTGATGTTTGTTCCACCTTCACGCTTAAAATACTTAACGGATTGTCCAAGTCCGCGCCTACTATATTATCACTCTGGTATAAATAGTGATTAGGTCCGTCAAAAAAAAAAAAAACTTAACGGATTCTTCAGGTAGCAACCGCCCCCCCCCCCCCCCCCCCGGGGACGCGGAACTAATAGTAGAATTAATTCAGTAAGACCCGGTAGGGGTCATTCTTCTCCGACGCGCTTCTCGCCCTGGCAACGTTCTGGGCCGCGGTCCGAGCCCGTCTGAGGGCGTCCCCAGATACGTTGTCATAAAATTCCTAAGGGGTACGAGCCTTCTGCTCCCGCGCAAGTCCAAGTTTGAGGATTGTAACTTAGAGTTTGTTAGCATGCTTTTTAATTTTTTTTTAATTTAATCTTTTAGACCTTTATCGAGTGGAGTGGTATGCCTTTAAGTTAAGTAGGACCCCGAATGCTTACATAGTTCTGTGGTCAAGGTCGTAAACTGAATAAGCAAGTAGATAAACTTCATTGGAATATAAGATAATGTCTAACTTCACTGCTTATTCCTAGATTAATTGTTATATTTTGGTATATATGATTAACGCCATATAAACTATTATATTTAAAGACTGAAAAAGAGCTATCAGATTGAAATGTAACAGTGATAGCAATTTATCAAGATTTAGGTTTTATTTCAGATTTTTGGGTAGACATTATGAAACAATGAAAAAAGATTATTAACTGATGACAAATTCTAAAAAAACATGCAGGCGGTGTCTTTCTGCCCATCAAGAGCTTCATCAGATAAAAATCAGCTTTTTAAAAAAATAATAGAAAGTTCTTTTGAAGGTCCTCTAAAGTACTTATTAGCAAACAGTGACGTCATAACAAAGGTATCTCACCTTGCGCAAATCCTTTTGGCGAAATTGCTGAATGGGCTACATTACATTACATTACAGTGGGTATTGTATAAAATAACCACTTATGACTGTTGGAATCTGGTTATTGGGCAACTGAACACTGAGATCGCGAAAGCATTGGACATTTTTAAAGAGAATTCAACGCAATAAGACTGAAAACCAGTAAGCAGTATCTACCTAAAAAACTATAGACAACATTTCTAAGACAAGTATTCATCTACCAAAACAATATTAGTACCAATAGACCTTAAGGAGTTTTAACGACCAGACAATCTGTGTGGGATGTATAAGGATAAAAGATAAACCTCACAAAATATTCCTTTTATTTTAGTATTCTAAAGACTTTATCAGTATGCCCAAATAGGAACAAAACGGGAAATATGAAAAATATCTTCTACATCTCCAATATAGTCTGCATGCCTTCCAAGAAGAATACAGAAAGGATTTGAAGATCTGGAAGAAGTAACAATAGCTAATAGAACTAGTCTATTAAAACCAGTTGGAATACTACATAGCCCTTTGTCTCGACGTACAA
The DNA here is from genome assembly GCA_951230895.1 of Carpatolechia fugitivella. Lineage (NCBI taxonomy): Eukaryota > Metazoa > Arthropoda > Insecta > Lepidoptera > Gelechiidae > Carpatolechia > Carpatolechia fugitivella. Next base: position 5,603,812 of record OX579646.1, read on the forward strand.
CTTTTCTGAATTTACTTCTTTCCTAGACCGGCATGCATGCCTGGTACAGACCTACCAGAGTATCTGTGAAATGGCTAAAATTGGAACTACGGCAATTGGTATGGAAATGTCAACTTGCAGCAGAGTTGTGATTGGTTGAATTATAATTTTGTATAACTACTAGCGCCGCCGTTAATTTCACAGTTAAGTTGGTAGGTCTGTATATTTCGTTTCCTTAAAGTTGCTAGTTCACTCACATACAACACACAATCACGAAAGCTATCGGTCATGAGATAACATTGAAAGTTACCCCATAAAGTTCCCATAGTGTTGCCAAATCAAGCTCAATGAACTATGAGAAATATAATTGCTTCGCTTGAAACATTTAGCGGTTACTTAAAAACATAATGCTTGGGATCGGCTTTTAAGATTTTGCAAGAGGTGATAATAGCAACTATTATTTTTGGTAAAAACAAGAGACTGGTACTGGTTAAATTCTTTATCAATGGACATTGTTGATAAATAAATAAATATTAATAATATGTGGGGACATCTCACACATTGCCATCTGATCCCAAACTAAGTAAGGCTTGATGGGTATCAGACAGCTAATATAATATTACTTAAATAGATACATGTATATTTATTAGGTAAACAGCCAAACACACGAATGTTTGCCCTGGGCGGGATTCGAACCCGCGACCCTGTGCTTCGAAGGCAGGCATACTACCCGACTAGGCTACGCGGCCGTCTGATAGTCATTGATTATCCTATGGTGTAATGTACGTGTCGAATAGTTACCAAGGTTTATTTTTTTAATTCATTGAGGAACCGTTGAGCAATGAAAGAGCAAAACAGAAAAAAAATATCCGAAAAAAGTCCACAATACCACATATTATGTTAAGTATAGCAATTACTCCTTACTCTGCTATTTGAAAATGCTGGGATGTGATAAATGCACACTGGCAGCTTTATTTTGTTCTAGAATTGTATTTTCAAACGTTTTCGAAACATCTCGTTTTGAATGTCGTTTTGACTCAGTCTAATAATAGAAGCCCTTGAGAGACATTATCTTATATAATACAAAAGTATATCACAAATAAATAAATGTACATAATATCTCCCTAAATAATCGTATTTATTGTACACAAATCCACCACCAAAACATATTGTGACAGACGTATTTTAGAAGAAGAAGAAGAAGAAGAAAAAACGTTTACGTTTAACGTTTTAACGTTTAACGTTTAGTCTATTTGAAGTGACCTTTACAAAAAGTAGGAAAACATTTTATTCAGAATTTCTGTTTTAACCCATTACCGCTCGCTACGAGGTTTTTAACAGTAAAAGGTAAACTTTTTAAACTATTACTGTTGATCACGCATTTCAATATAACATACATAATCATATTATAATACATCTTGAAATATATATGACCATTAGGATATTCAAAGCAATGCGGTTACATTATTGAGTCGTAAAACACTCACCTTGACATTTCAAACAAAAGAAAACCAATTCGCTATACCAGAGTAGTAAACCAATAAATATGTTCAACATTTTTGTCAACGCGTCGTAAAATTTACATTGAAATTAAAACCTGTTTTTATGTTTGAAAGAAGAAGCGTATTTGGTAGCAGTAGAGGCGAACATTGATGACTACTTCATGATAACAACAATTTTATAGGCTGATACTTAATGAACTACAGGTCAAAATTATTGAACCTAAAGTATTTGTATATCAAACGGCTATTCTGTACATCGATTTGCGGTTTCTTTTTTTCGTAGCTCGACGCCTACAATGAAACTAACGAGAACCAACAGCTGCTTCTATCGTTGTAATTGACACTAAAGCTCATGTTGGGCAACGGACATAGGAACACGAGAATCCGCGATTGGGCATTTCCTAACTCGTCCCAAGCCGATTGGCTATAAGTAGCGTGTCAAGGTGGCCGGTGACACCCAGTTGACGCATACTTTACTAGTGATTAATATTTTGTGGGTTAAGGATTTCAATAACCTCTTGATTTACAAAATGTTGGACATAAAGTGGTTATTTAGATTTTACTCAGAAGCTAATATTCTTTGTGATAAATTCATAAGTGATATATGGTTATTTCATACGCCGATGAAGAGTTTCAAATAGATTTTATTAGATATGTTGTCAGCTCATTTATATTTCCAGCAAAGGGCTGAAACATTTTTCCCTTTTTTCCCTAACTGAACTAATCGCTATGTATAACAAATTAGCTACCCTAAATTACAGGTTAAATAGTACTCAATCTGATTTCTAGTTTAATTTTTTAATGTTTACAAGAACAGAATCTCGCTCAAATAATGACTAAAACTGTGAATTCGATAAATCATGAAAATAGCGTTTTTGCTGAAAATCGTTCAATAGTTTTTTTAGTAACTATTTGAATAACATCTTTTCTACATACAAGTCAGCTCCCGCTATTTTACCGCTTTGGTAGTAAAAGTGATTATGTCTGTTCAAGATTAAAAAACTTTTATCTTTCTTAATTCTTAAGAACCTCTGACTACTCATAGATTCGAGCATACCTAACAAACAGACAATTCAATTCACAACGTCAGGTTATCCATTTCAAAATGGCAAGACAATTGAGCTAACGACTTCATAAACAAACGTTGCTCCAATCAGTAACGCAACTAGGCAATGGTCAAACGATCATAGAGAACAATAACCGCCTCTTATCCCCAATCCATCAAATACCAGTGCCACAGTACCACGAATGGTACCAGAGAATGGTACCATAGAATTTGTATCACGAATTCAACTGAACTATGGAGTTTCGCAAGTCAAATGCTTGGTTAGATGGCTGAAAGGTAAAGCGCGCATTTATGAATCTAATGGGCTCGTAGATTGTAGGTTTGATCCTTATAAACTATGGTCAATGAATACTTTGGTCTAGGTGTAATGGTACGACGAATTTGTAAATGCTTGAACTCAAGATGACTAAAGGTTTACAGATTTTACGACTTGTAAAACAATCATTAGTAAGTACCCGTATGAGTGTGAAAGGGAAAAGTCCTGCAAAATCAAATCTGCAAATAAATTGCTAGTGGAAATGTTAAAAAGCTGAACCAGGAGTATTTGCTTTTCCATTGATGACATTTCATTTACAAACAAAACGAACTTGCAACGATATGGAAATACTACGATAGAAACACAAATATTAGCGTGTACACGACCATTATATTTTTTCCAAAAACTAAGCCGAGGTTAAAGAATTTATTATCAGTCTTTTATTGTTTCTATTATCAGGTTAAACCAACCACGATGACAAAAAATTAATAATTCGTTGTTTTAACAAGGGGTTTTCAGATGCCTCTTATATTAAATAAATATTGTCAAAATGCTCTACCAAGTATGTAACAAATAAATAAATGAATATAAGACAGATAAATGAAACCTCACTCGTGCAACTTATTTAACTTGACAATCGTTAATACCTAACTGCCCTATGAGCAATCTAGTTTCGCAACCAAAATTCGCGGTACAGAATCAAGTGGGCGCAGCACATGCGCCGCCGCAGACCTGTAGCGGGTTCGATTCCACCGACAGACAGTGACACAGTCGTGATCGTGACTCGCGCAATAGTTGCACTGAACCAAGCAGTAGGCAGTGGTAGTTAGTGCATGGTCTGAGCCAGTGGAAAAGAGAACCGTGGAAGCAATGATACAAATGAATTCAAGGTAAAATCGTACTCACAAAAAAAAAACTTTATTCACGTTTTTGTGTATTTTAAAACTATGGGATAAACGCCTAGAAATAACGATTACATTTTTACAACTTTACCAAAATTCGTATGAAAGGAAAAAGTTACTATTTACCAGGTAGATCCTTTCTCCTTTTTATTTACACAGATCTTTCTAATATTGTTGATAAATCAAAAATATTGTTGTTCTCATACCTGAATTTTGAAAGTCGCTATCTGTTATACTTCAAACCGTCCATGAAACAAAGGGCGTCCGGTGGTATTATTTACTTTGAAATTGACTGAAACTTAACCTTAAATGGATTTCACTTAATTTCGTACCATTTATATAGAAAGTCAAGTAGTCTAACCTCACGACCAAATTCTTAATCCAATTTAGATCATTTTAGGCAAGATTCCTTTAAAGATTTAATAAGATTTCGATACAATGTATATTTTATTTAGTACCCCTTATTTCATCGCAAGACAGGGAAAGTCAAGGTAATATACATCCTGTTAATAAGGCAAAACCTTATGGGTAATTGTACAATAAAATTGAACATCTCATGTTCTATATATAACTTTCCAATATTCTAAAAAATAATTTGTGAATCTGGAAAGATTTTGAATAAAAATTCGTTCAGTTCCGCGTACTGAACAACAATCCGAGGTTCTTGCATTGCATGCTCATCATCATCATCATCAGCTAGTCAAAAAGTTGTATTTTCTTTCACCCGTTCCAATTTTAATTTAATAATAAAGTTGTGTCAATGAAATTGTTTGTTAAAAACACTTTTCGGTTTTCGCGGTTGTTAATATTAATAACACACATATCTACCGGGTCATTACCACGACTATGTCGAAATATCGGTAAGCTCATTAAAAAGCTTATTTTAAATCAAAATTGCGGTAATAACCCGGTAGATATGTGTTATTAAATTGTTTGTTTATTCCTATCTGAATATCAACCCAATATTTTTATTATGATCCACAGTGATTCTCAGTCGAATATAATTCATAAGTATAAAGAAATATTATGATTTTTATATTCTTTTGATAATTACACAGCTTATATAGTAATGACCTTTGCCGCAACAATAGGCACGTGTGCTGATTTCAGCGATACTCCGGTTTGTTTCAACGTACCTGGAAAAGACCAATTTTCGTATTAAATCAGAGCCAAAATTACATACTACATACTTTTGTAATACTACATAATGCGTGCGTTGGTTCAGTAATTAGTGAATAATTGGTTTAATTGTTGAACGTTACTTAACGAGAAAACATTAAATGAATGGTTTATTTTTATTTTTTATTTTATTTATAAAGACAAACAGCCACATACATAAATTATTCAACAAAGTCTATACTAGTTGAAAGCCTATAGTCTTCTGGGTTTAAAATACTTCCATCATAGAATTTTTAAATAAGGATGTTATATAATTTAGAAATTCGAACCTGATCAAGGACGAACAATACAATTATGATAGCAGGTACTTAAATTAATTTTATTTCGATTTAATATTAATTATACAATAAAACCCTGAATACTATCGTATCGTATAACTAATAATTTTAGAATATACCTATTTTTGACCAGAAATTGTATAATAATAAATCTTCTTTATTCCATACTTTAATATACAAACTATATATACAGACATATAAAAATAACAAATATGTACAAACTATATTTATTACGCTATACGAGTATTAAGACAAAAGTATTTTCAAAAATATTTTTTGGTGTGTGTCAAAGATGAGAAGTGACGGAAAAAACAGGCTTCGAATATACAGTCAGCAATTTTACAGTTATTATTTGATTGAAACAGATGTACTAATATGACGTTGCTTTTTACGTAAATTTTGCTAATAAACCTCGATTTTTACGTTTCTGCCGTCTACCAATTTTAACAATTATGTGTAGATACTCCATGTGAAGTTTCGTACAATCATTAGACCTTAATCTATTAGTTATTTTTCTAATGACCCTCGCAATGTATTATTTCATTAAACATAACATCGCCTTAAGACATCACGATAGCGCAGTCGTGAACATCGTGACCTGTAGCGAAATGTATCACTTTCAACTGGACGGAACTACCGATGATGGACGGACGAATGGCAAATGTGCCTAGTGCGAGTTGGCCTTTGCTGTGTTTGGATCCCAAAAATGTTTAAGTGAAGTGACTAAATTTAAATACATTTTTGTATTAGAGTAAATAAATTAGTACTGGGAATTAGAATTAGAACTAGAATTTGAGGGTCGCTTTTTATTTCCAAAGTAACAACAAATTATTTTACTAATTTTCTTCTTCTTCTTCATCGTGTGGGTCGACAACCTAATTTATTACTAATAAATTCTAACAACACTATCACATCTTCACCATTGTTTTATGTATAGAGAAAAATAAGCTCAGATTAAAAAATATCTCTATAAATATTTTTGCTATAATTTTTTCATATAAATTATGACATGTATTATTTCTAGATATCTAGGCTCTATAACTATTTAAGTAAGTGTTCTATAAAGTTCAAGCCAGAAATGGTTCAGTATATTTACATACGGATCTCTAACTAACCAGCTCGTCAAAGCTATCTTTAAATCGGATCGTAGGCAAAACGGACCCACTTCCATTGTATGATTGTCGGCCAATTGTAATACCCATAACAGTATTATATAATGTAATCATGATTACCGCATTGTGATTATGATTATTTCATAATAATAATATTGATATTTAAACTGACAGTTATAAGTTAACATTAGACCGTTCGCGAATTGCTATGTCAAAGTGTTTTAATTAACTGTAGCATCTTCAATACAATTTGTGATTGACATTTTCGTGTCAGTTGTAATTAATTATTGGCATAAATTGATGACTTCTAGATTCAGAAAATGTTACACAAGTGTGATTACTTGACTATATACAAAAATATTCAAATATAACTGTTTGAATACAATGACAGGGTTGGCTAAAACACCTAAGTTCTACGGTAACTTTAACGGTAGAACTTTGACTTTGAGAGCGCTTTTATCCCGTAGCAGATAGAGGAATTTTCGTAAAGCGAGTGTCTAGCCGAATGTTCTAGCCACTGTACTCGTAAGTACAGCCATCGAATAATTTCTTTTGTCCGATTCTATTAATACCTTCAGTTCGTCACGCTTCTACTTTACTCTTAAGTAGCATCTAAAAATTACTCGGCGCAAATCTACTTACTTAACCTTCTGTTAAGGCTTTAACGTCACCTACAGTTATGGGTGAATTGCCCAAGCTTAAAAAAACCACGGCGGAGCTGAGAACGGTAGTGCAATGTCTTTCTATATGGTTGATTATATTTTTTCTGGGCAGAATACATAGCCCTCTACTTGTGCAATAAATTTTATTAAGGTACGTACCCTATTACATATATAAAAAAAATATTGAAGTGCCATTTTATCATGTCGGTGACTTGTCCTGGACCTATCTCTGCTCATATAATGCCGTGTATCGGAAATGTTACTTATTAAATCAATTCAGATGTACTTAAAATATATTAATAGATAACTAAGCCATCAATGGAAATCATTTCTAATTGTTTAATTACGTAAGAATAAATTTGACAGGCAATCAACTTTTGTCCGGAGAAAAGTATTCATTCCAGTGGGGAGTTATATTTGGTAAGATACCTCCGTTAGCATTGAATCTGTGTGCCCCCCTTACCCTGCGCCACCTTCGACCAGTCCCGCTCGAGAGCTCGGCGTGAACACACCGGTCACAACGTGTCGTGGTTTCCCGCCAAAAAGTTAAGTTCATCATTTCAGTGGTATAGGAGACAAAAATATTTTAATTTCGGTAGCCGTTATAACTCGTGTTATATTCATTCGATTTCTTCCTTAATTCGTATTTTGCTTTCTCTTTAAGTATTCTTTTATTTAACCAGTATTATATAAAATACAGATTTTATTTCGGAGTTTATATGCAATTAACTTAAAATTTTATCATCTCAGTGTTATCATTTCAGAGGATTCGGTGGACTTAAATACCGGTAACAGTCCATGGAAATTAAATATGTCACCGAAATGAAAACAACCATAAGTCTTAGAGTTCCTTGTGTGAAATATTGAGTCAAAGGGTTATAATTTTATTTTTGTTTACGTTTCTATTTATGTTACGGCTAATGGCCAAATAATTAAGAATGTGGAAAGAATCTTTATCCTACTTATTAGATGGCATCTTAGAAATTATTTTAGAATTTTATACAATCAAAATTTATTTCATAACTTATTTAAGTTTTTATTTTTATTTTATTCCGCTTTAGTCAACTACAGAATAAGCAAACGTTATATATTTAAGAAAGAAAGACGTTTGATATGGATAAAAAGACAGTCCTAACACAGACTGAACCCTGATTACGCTATACAACTTTCCTTGGCCGTATCATTTAAGTGGGCTAAATTAATTACGGTGTACAGTTATATCATCTCGGTGGACTAATTATCACAACGGTGCACACTTTTATCATTTCGGTTGACACTTTTCATTTCAGTAGCCTAAAAAAAATTCAACCTTAAATATCTCAGTAAGTTTTTATAATATTCGATGCCCATTCACACACACGAAATAAAATAGAATAAAGTTTTATTTGTCATCGAAACTGCGTAGAAAAACATTAAAATAAAAAATCTCACCGAAATGATAAAAAAATATCGCTTGTTGAAATTCACCCTTATAATGAAATCAACGGCCCGTCACAGTCGACTGCTGGACTATGAGCCTCCTCCACTTAAGTGGAGGGTTTTGCCATAATCTCCACGCTTGGCAGGCGGGTTGGAGATCGCAGAAAGGTTACTGTATCAGAAATCGCTGCTGCCCGTTCCCTGTTCAATGTGTACGTCCCTAAGTCGCCTCTTACGACACCCACGGGAATAGTAGGGATTGGTGACAAATATATTCTACTCTGCCGTCACCACACGGCGGAAGTTATAATGACAAATGACCTTAAATACCCGTTGCAATAACAATGTCACAAAACTTCAATTCTAAACACAATGCCTATTCAGCACGTGTCATCATTTAATATACCCATAAAGGCACTTTATCTTTATGTCAAAAATGAGACAAAACGATCGCGTACGCCAACATTTATGGATATAGCACGGAGATCGATAAATCCCTATTATATCATCAGTTACATCAGTGACCTAGCCGAAGCGTTCTTCAGATGTGTAAGTCATGATATGACATGTGTGGTAGGTACTATTGACATGACATGACATTTAAAAAATGTAGTTAGCAAATACAACTTTATATGTGTATTGAACTATGTCAGAAAATTAATCTATAAAAAATAATTTATTAAGATTATTTTGTTTGTTTACAAGTATTATCTACTAGCTATCCGCCCGCGGCTACGCTTGCGTTACGTAAGATATTCCCGTGGGAATAATACTTTTCCCGTAAAAAGTACCCTATGTGGTTATTCCAGGGTATCTTCATTCCAAATTTCATCCAAATCCGTTAGTTAAGGCGTGAAAGGCGTATATATTCACATTTATCATATTTGTATTCATAGTACACAAAATCAGCTTCCTGAATCCTGACCCAAAACCCACATTTCTTTTAAATGTCACGTCACTCACTGACCAAGAGATCACAAAGTGCAAAAGCTTCAATTGACAACCATGATAATCATCTTCCGCGACAGCTTTGTCATTGTGTCCAGCTCAAGATTGACGTCAAAGCAACGGATCGAAGAGACCGACTTTTGATCGATAAGGCAACTAAGCAAGCTTATCAATTGGCAAGCTGCTCATAAGAGGGCACTCAATTTAGACACAATGGATGTTACGTCTTTTTTGTGTTTTTGGGTAAATGAGACAGAATCGCGTGGCGATGTTTAACTTTTTTTTAAACTTGATCTGCTCTTCATTATATAAATACGTTATAGTTTTTTATCTTAGAAGTACACACTCAAGATCTAATAAGAAGGCGTTTTTTTTAATATCAAAACAAATCTTTATCTTGAAAGGCTTAAGAAAATATTTTAGTTTATTTAGTTTTATCAATCCTAGATTCCTACTGCTACTGATACAGTAATATTAAATAATAAGCATCATAACGTAATTAATTATAAGATATTGCAATGAATTCGATGTCACGACACGAGATCCTCGTACTAAGAATCGTTCTCCATTCATTCATACGACAAGATTAGTGTATTTTTAGCTTAAATAAAGTCGTTCTGTATATCTATATCTGTATATCTATATGTCTATCAAAGTATTTATGTAGTATTATGAATTTCATAATGATGTATTTATGTACGTACCTATTTATTTGGTATATGTATGCGTTTTATTTTAAATTATTTATTATTATTTTTAGGCTAAATTTATTTAGTGCACATCCTTGTGCCCGCTCTGTGTTTCACCTTTTCCACCACCTTGTAGGTTGGCTGGAAGAGATCTCTTATAGAGATAAGCTCGCCTTTGTAATTAATTTTATTATCATCATGTTAATTTAAATGTGCAATAAAGAATATATATATATTTGATGATAAACAGTACAGCTGCTGTTCTTATTGTTTTATTTGTTTTCTTTAATTTAAATACGGCCAACTAGCGCATCTTATATCGGATGACCAACTTAATCAATCGACATTGAAATATCATACACATTTGTTTTGTTTACAAATTTCGTAAAGCAATGGAAACCAACCCTTAATCTGAGTAACGATCGTCTACCACGCGTAAGATGTCCAGTTACACAATCTCCAATGCTAAAGACTGAATTATTCGTAACTTTATGAGTCTTCTCTTTAGTAATTTTATAATTAAAAAATGTTTTAATTTATATTTTCAAAACAACAGTGTCAAAATAACAATTTTGAGTGTTAATTGAATCAAATCAAATCAACGGCCCGTTACAGTCCACTGCTGGACTATGAGCCTCCTCCACTTAAGTGGAGGGTTTTATCATAATCTCCACGCTATCATCAGTATCAGAGAGCGCTGCTGCCCGTTCCCTGTTCCCTGTTAATTGAATACCTAGTTCAGTCTCGTTCGCGCTAAAAACATGCTAAATATTAGTAATTTTTCACGACTATTTGACCTCAAGAAACTGTTTAATTTATTTCATACTACCTAATTGGGACGACAAGGTTAATTCAACTGCTCCGTATTCGACGGTTCCGTAGCCCAGGTGGTAGTGTATCTGTCTCCAACGCACAGAGTCGCGAGTTTGAATCCCGCCCAGGGCAAACATTCGTGTGATGAGCACTTGTGTTTGGTTGTTGTTTATCTATATAAGTATGTATTTATCTATTAATGTAATGTATATCAGCTGTCTGGTACCCATAGTACAAGCTCTGCTTAGTTTGGGATCAGATGGCCGTGTGTGAAGTGGGGACCACATATTATTATTATTATAACACTTTTTATAGCTGTACGCTCGTGGTTTCGCTCGTATGGTTCTCTCTCTCTTTCTCTTCCTCTATAAATGCTGCCAAATTCAAGTCAAGCATCGTCCACCGCTTTCGCCTAGCGCTCATAGGCCCTTGTAAGGACTAGTCTCTCGTCGTCAGCCGTTTAGGATTTTCGCGGCATATTTTCACTGTTTTATTTTTACTGACAGCTAAGATGCGTCTGTCACATTGAAGTTCATAACTCGTAACATAAAGTCCCTCTTCTACTTTTTTAAATTTATGATAGTTTTCAACTTGTATCCTTTAAAATATTCCTTAAAGTAAAGTTTTTCGATCTCCCATTCCAGCTTTTGGCATTCCACATAATATCACCAAAATTGGTTCAATAATTTTGCCGTTATATAAAGACAAACAAATAAACATTTCAGCGATTAAATTTATAACATCACATCACACTAATATTGTAAATGTGAAAATATATTTGGATGTTTGAATGTTTAGATGTTTGTTCCGCTTTCATGCTAAAACTACTTGACTGATTTGGATGAAATTTGGAATAAAGATAGATTGTACCTTGGGTTAACACATAGGATACTTTTTTTTGAGAAAAAGTCTTATTATCATGGAAAAAATCTTGCACAACGCGAGCGTAGCCACGGGTGGAAAGCTAGTTAAACATAAATCATTATAAAAGTAAGGATTAAGATATTATGTTACGCTAATGTTAAATTCCGATAGCTAAATGAGATCACGTACGAGTGAACGTTATAATTATGTCATTAGATACCGACAGACCATTTTCAACTGGCACAGGATGCGGTTGCATGCAATTAATAGCATGCAACCAAATTTGGAAGTAGAAGTAACTATAAAATGAAACTCTTTTTTATTTATTCTAAAAAACAAGGCTAAATTTGGATTTCCCTGCGTTTACTAAGAGAGATCAAGTATGTTTCTGTAATTTTAAGACGATGCCTTCCAGTTGCTCCAAATTACTAGCGGCTAGAATTTTCTTCAATCTTCGAGTTTTTTTATTAACTAATAAGCATTTCGCCCATGATTTGTCTACGTAGTTTTCTTTAAAAACGACAGTCTTTCATACAAACGTCAACCTTCTTACCTATGCCTTAAGAACAATTCGCTATGATCAACACAATATTTATGAAAATGGCTTCTGTCAGTGAATTTATAATAATCTAATCCATAATGTCGATATGTGCCTTAACTGACATGAAGTGCAAACACAATATTCTTATTATTATTAAAATTATAAATGCTTTGCTCACTGTGAGAACTCGTATGTAAATCATTTATGTTTAACCTCTAAGCAATTAATTCAAGTGCCCAACTGGCCCTTCTAAGTTTTTTTCGTTTCCTAGTATGAGTTCAAGACATTTTGATACAACCTTGATTGTTCAATTACGGTGACTAGTATGATAACTCGTTTTATCTCGTTACGCCGATCTCGTGACACTAATAAATCTTGTACGTTTGATTGTTGGAAAATTAATGGAATCTTATAAATTGTTTGATTGCTGTAAATTGAGTTCAGGTAACCGATAATAATAATAATAGTCGTGTTTTGGTTTCCTTGAAGGTAACAAGTTTTTATTTTATTTAACTTTATAGCTTTGTTTTTCGTGTTTAAATTTTCGATAATATTTGAATATTATTTCTTGGAACTAAACAAAGAAACGAAGCTTTGGTTAAATTGTAGATACCTTTGCGGTTATAACAACCAATTACGGGCACTATGTAATAATCAGTCAGTCAGTCAGTCTCGAACTCAATGTCGCGGTGCTAAAGACATCGCTCTAAGCGAGATTGCGGATAGTTGCGCAACTTCACTTAAATCCTGATTAAAGGACTTGATACACACAGTTCTCTTAGTTAGGAACACTTTGACCTAAACTTTATTTCGCCCATCCTTTCCGCCTTTTTATGAATAAAGTATGAAGTAGATCAAAGTAGATGAAGTACATCGAATTGTACAATTTTAGGCCAATGTTTTGACATTGGATTAAAAAAATAACAATGTTCCATACAAAAGACATCAACGCGCTATACGAACAGTTTATATAATATACTTCACATTGTATAGTTTCGCCGCAAAGTTTGACCGTCGAAGCGAATTTATATGAAACATTTACGTGCCTTATTGCCAAGATAGCAATTTCTTCCAAGCATCCTAAAGGTATATACCAACCTTATGTGTATTTTATTTATTAATGTATATAATATCTATCCATGTACTTATTATTTGTTTATATATCTTGGTATAATATTCTATGGGTTTATATAATGCATTGTTATGTATTTATGTTTATTATTGGGTTTAATTTACGTTTGCATTCCATACGTATAACCTTTGTTCGAACTATTACTATCACTGTGTCCGTTCCTTTTGCACTGTAGTACTCCAACTATGTGAATATTTTATTCTATTACTTTTAGGTTACTATTAGCGATCAAACCACCTTTGCGCACTATTTAATATTAAATTTAATTATTTTCTTATGTATGCAGTACAGTGTTACTTACTTACTATTAAATGTAAACAACGTAAGTACTGAGGTATTTTATCGTCTCATACATTTGATAAGTCTGTGTGTATGAATACAAATCAGTCCCTATTTATCCACTTCAAGGCTGGCAACACTCTGCGGCTAGACGTGTCAAGAGACTAGTATTAATCTTGATTAGCTAAAATGATTCACGATGTTAGGGTATTCAAGTACAACCAGTTACAGTTAGATAATGATAAGAAAAAAATAACTTAAATACGAAGACTTAAATAGTTTTGTCGAGTGAAGTTGGATCTGCAAAAGCGTGTTAGAAGTAATGCAGTCATGTGCCGATTAATATAATTGCCAAACTATCGATAGTCCTGCTATTGGTTGACTATCTTTTGATAATAAAAAAAAGTGTTGTAGCTGCCACAGTGCGGTTTTAATGCACTCAGGGTGCAAGTGAAAAAAATAAATAAAAACGCAACAAATCAAAAAATTAAAACGCAACCTGCCCTGACAAGAAAAAATGTTAGTGTCACTCGGGCTGATGTAAGGATTTAACGATACCATATACATTCAAATCTATTCAGGTATTTAGAAGTTATGGTGGAATAAAAATACTTGCATACATGAACCCTAAACACATAACACTCCTTTTTGGGCAGTCGTGTAAAAAAATATCTCACTCACTTTCACTTCAACTTAAGTTGTAAGGTCGACAATTGACATCACATCACAAACCCTGGTGTTATTGAGCCTCCAAAGATTTCTGGAATAATCTAACCTAACCTATTGATTATTTCTGTAGATATAACCAGAACCAACAAAGGACACCAGATGCCTTCCAAAACATGTACTTTACTTTACCGACAACCAGGTGATTTAAACCTACAATGGCCCCGATTCGGAAAGTGATGCTCTAAATCAAATTTTAAAATTCAGCTATCCTTTTCGTTTTTATGACCAATGAAAGAGAGGTGATGAATTCAGATGAACGAATGATATTATTTTGAATGAATGGTAACCTAAAATAGAGGCATAGCTGTCAGATTGAGATATTTCTAAGTCGGATGCTTTACTTGCTCTCTCTAAAATTGTGCAATCGACGCGTCCATAAGGTTTAAATTCGAAGTTTGACAGCTCTAATATTAGTTAGACTACTCCTGTCTCTTTTTAATCTTTAAAGGTGAAAAGGGCTAACAAACTTAAATTAAGGATGATAGCGTGAATAGAATAAACTTCATTGCACAAGAAATAAAAATAAAAATGCAGTAGATGTTTATAGTAATGTCTATTTTGGTAGCGTGACTTGTGAATCGCTACCAATGTCCAAACCAAACTGGGAATAGTCTCACAAAGAGACTTTTTTTACAGTGTCCCCACGGGTATTCAAACCTAGAACCTTCACAATGTGAGTCGAACTGACCGAACGCACGACTTTCAATGTTTTCAAGTTATTCAACTTTACTGGCATAAACAATACGACGAGTAATCCATAAACAATAATTATTATACCAATAGCATTATCTACACCTTTATACTAATTATATACGTGTTGTCTGCTGTGCGTGACAAACACAATGTCATTGACATTTCATTATTATGAAACAAATTGTTTAACCATGAACTTATTAGTCTATTATGGATAATTTATAGGTAATTTGATATGATCGATGTTCGCCAAAAATTTTTCTTAGCAGCGTTCGCTATACCAACAACGCGGTAATTTCGTGTTTCTATTTATAAAGGATACGAAAGCTAAACAATTGAAAGTCTAGTCAAGTCATTAATAGGTGACCGCGTGGTTTGTTTCCAGAGCATTCTTTTCGCTGCTTTTGTTTTGAATCACGTCAAACCTCTGGATAGGGGGCGATATGACGTAGGTATAAGATAACCTGTTAGTGCTGTGTGCGAGAAAAATGACGATCTACAAAGTTGACACTTGCAGGGTACTATACCTATAGTTTGGCGGCAACCCTGACTAAAGGGCAAGTTATACTGGCTATTTAACAATACACGATACCCTTTACTCATTTAATTCAACCTATACATTAGGTTTTTTTAATTCATTAATTTACTGTTCACTCCAATGTTCAGCTTCTGTTCAGCAGATGCAATAAATTACCTGAAACAAAAAATATAGCCATTCAATATTTATTTCTTAACTAAATCACATAAACATTTGTAATGGAACACCATTTTCGCCAAACATAGCCAGAATTGATGAACAAATTGTATAATATCTGCATACATAACACCAGTAAAATATTTGGGTCAGACGCATTATACGCGTAAAAGGAAATCGAATCATGCGCAGATGGACCGATTCATATACAGAGTCTAGAAAACGAGCAAATATAATAAGCATACCTTTTTTTTGCGAAGACATGGTAACTATGTTCTAGTGATTTCTTTTTTACGAGTATCCAAATGTTTTTAAAAATATCTTTCGTTTTGGATAGGGTTTGAACGACAAACGTGCATTTCTATCTTTTAGATAGATATTACGGAAAGTCAACGAACATGATTAAAAAGTATTTGAAGAATTTCAAGTCAAATGTGAGGGGACATCCCATACACACGGCCACTATTATCAAACTAAGACGAAACTAGGATTGGTTATTTTTGTAAATAAATAAATAAATAAAAAAGGCCAATGATAGAAACCTTACTCATAAATAAACCTAGTTGTTAGACTCAGTATTTATAATGTAATTTGCATCATGTGCGAACAAATAACGCGATCACGATTTGTGCGCCCGCGCTGAAATACGCCTCTAAATCATTTGACTGGAAACACAGTATGATACTATTAATCATTTCTTGATCCGCATACGAAATAAGTATGAAAATGGGCAAAAACTTGACTACTTTTGCACTAGTTTTAATAGATATTTGCATTAAAAATTAAATTGTCAGAATTGTTTCTAGTGACAAAGAGAGAATCCTGTGAGTGTGACTTAAGTTTTATTTTTTCCGCTAGTTTTTCTTTCTTCCACCAGATTCAAATTAAGAAACAAACGTTAATAAATTCAAAAACAAACTCATTTGCTACTATACTTAACAGCTTACACCTGTTAAATTACGCAATCAACATGTAAGTACTATAATAATGATTGTTACAACTAGTAGATAATATTACGACTGTTCTAATCAAAACTGTTCTGATGATCATTGTACAGTGAAGTTAGTGAAGATCACTATATTTTGTTAATCATCAACATCATCAACGGCCCGTTACAGTCCACTGCTGGACTATGAGCCTCCTCCACTTAAGTGGAGGGTTTTGCCATAATCTCCACGCTTGGCAGGCGGGTTGGAGATGAGAGAGCGCTGCTGCCCGTTCCCTGTTCAATGTGTAGTCCCTAAGTCGCCTCTTACGACACCCACGGGAAGAGTAGGGGTTGGTGACAAATGTATTCTACTCTGCTGTCATCACACGGCGAATATTTTGTTAATTCATAAAAGCAAAAAAAAAGCTAAATTAAAATTACCCACATTAGGGGCCGATAAAAATAAACGTATTTATTTACTCGCAAACTGTATCGTTCTCCTTCATTTATTATTTTAATGATGTAATCATATCAAGCCACTTAAGTGGAGGAGGCTCATAGTCCAGCAGTGGACTGTAACGGGCCGTTGATGTTATTGATGTTGATCAAGCCAGTAATTTTATCTATTATATTTTACTATCTACCCTTCATTTAACTTTCTATTAGAACATTTACCTACTACAGTGATTTTGAAAAGAGTTTATTTAATCAATGATTATGAAGAAAGAAAGAAAAAACGTATTTTGTACGCGCAAATAATAAATTTATTGACATCTATGATTTTTTTGTTGCTATTCGGATATATTGGGAAGAGCAAAATCCCATTCCTGATATTATAAAGTTAGATAGACCAATTAGTAGAATACGCATTCGATACAGATTTAACTGAATGGTCAATGATATTAACTGTGAGAACTTGGTTAGAGATTATTAATAGTTGTTTTAATTGGGAAAGGTAATAAATTAGTGAAGAATGTTGATTGGAAACGACCAATAAATTTTACTTCAATTGCTTTTGATATAAAATGTATCTGGTTAATGTGGGAATCAAGGGGAATCATCATAGCTAAAAGTTTTAACTGAGGTGAACCTTTAGGTTTTACATGTCACTTTGTTAGCAGTCCTTATAGTTCACGACCGTGTAGAAAAAACCTAAAAGTCCAATGAAACGTAAATTATTTGATCGCTATTGCCAAATCCGTGCCAGGGACTGAAACCCGGGCGATGAATATACTTTGATTTTTCTATCTTGTGGCATATTCATGGAATGCTCAGTGTACTCGTAATACGCGAAAATTCGCAATCAAAATATCAAAATCCCCAAACACGTCCCCAACTTTAACAATGTTTGATAGAACTATGATCAAGTTCAAAATGTCTATGTATATTTTTAAGAAGGTAACTGTATCACACACTTCGATCATATTTCAGCCACAAGCTCGCTGGGGCCGCTGAGCCAGAGTAGTCATAGTAGTTGAGTAGTCATAGTAAGTAACCGTATCACAATAGGGGATCGGACTGTTCACCTTATTTTATGAATTTACCATATTTTATGAAATATTTTTAAAATATAGATTAGTAGCAGACGATTCGCGAAGAAAAAAATAGAATCCGTTGAAAAACGAATTTACAGTGATTTTTTTAAGTTTCAATATGTCTGTCTCTTTCAAAAACGATTTTTTTGTATGGAGATTATATGGCGTTACAAACAAATGACGTCACAAGTGGGTATGTGCCTCTCTGTCTAATCTTGAATTTCAAACTCAGTCAATTTTAAAGATAAAGCAAAAATTATTTTAGTGTTCGATAGCAGAAACTAAGAAGTTTGGATTTATAAAATAAAATAAAAAGTAGTCCGATCCCCTATTTCCACTGATTTCAAATACTTCTTAGATAACTGAGATTTGATTGTATAATCTAACTAAAATACAGTAAAAATGTAATCAATGCGAAACTAGTAACACAGGAAGATACTATCCCAAGAAATAACCTGACTATAAATAACTAAGATCTGACTGAACTCGTTTCGACGCGGTCCACGGGAAATGCGTCCGTGCGCAAAAACCATTGCATCTTCATACCTGTGACATAATACACGCAATTTTACGCTCGAGCATTTATCGATTGATGTAATTATTACCAGATACGTCAATAATAGTAAGAAGATAAAGAAAAGTGTTCAATTGGTTTTTAAATGTAAATAGGTTTGTATGAATTCTAAAATTTGTTTGCTTCGACGACTTGGACAACCGGTATCAAATTAAAAATAATTGTGAGATGAGCAGTTCTTTTTTATTCATCGACACTTGTATACTTTGAAAAGTTTTGGTATTTTAATCGACTCTACATTCGCTAAATGGGGGTGCAAATATTTTACTTTTGAATCAAAATTTTGCAAGCTATACATAGAATTACTGTAAATTTTCCGCTAAAGTAATTCCAAAACGTTATCTCATGCATACCCTATACATAGTATTACATACACATTTGAGTTTTTATTCGCTTGTAAAACACAATTTCGTGTTAAATACCGTATCGCTAATTAAACTTTATTTTGTATGGTTTTGTAAACGAGAACATTATTACGCAATTTTGGATTAAGTAAGTGAGGCTGCGATCTCTGATATTCATCTTATCTTTAGGCATGGTTTACTCGGATCACGTTGTCTGCAGCAACTTAGGACACGAGACGTAAACTAGAGCATTTTGAAGTTAGGTAACACAGAAATAGGATTTCCCTTTGCATAAATAGTGTTCACATAATTTGGTTTTGTAATAGGAAACGCGACAAATATATTTGCCTACTGCGAGTACTACGGGTGGCATGGAATTCAGTACAGCGAATAATTTCAAACTCTTTAAAGAAACTTATAGTTTTTTTTCCTTATTTATTTGCGGCAATATTAATCATTGTTTTCTATATAAAATGCAATAGGTTCCTTTTTTTGGGCAGTCAGTGGCAGCTTTTATAAGAAAAACACTATATGCTGTAATTTAATTCAATATAGTGCTATTACATACAGTTAAATATCAAAAGACCTTTTACGTAGACCGCAAACGTTTCTTCGCTTACGTTTCTTTTTTTCGTCGTCTTTCGTATGTTTCTTACGAGTATAATATTTA
Source organism: Carpatolechia fugitivella (assembly GCA_951230895.1). Lineage (NCBI taxonomy): Eukaryota > Metazoa > Arthropoda > Insecta > Lepidoptera > Gelechiidae > Carpatolechia > Carpatolechia fugitivella. The sequence continues at coordinate 5,623,600 of OX579646.1, forward strand.
AATGCGATAATTTGTTTGGATGTTTGTTCCGCCTTCACGCTTTAAGTACTCAACGTAGTTAGATGAAATTTGGAATGGAGATAGTTTGTAACCTGGATTAACATATAAGATACATTTTACGTGAAAAAATCTTATTCCCACGGGAAAATCTTACACAACGCGAGCGCAATATATACTCGTACTACTCGTACTAGTATTATTTTCTAGAAGCCTACATTCCAAATCGGAGTCACCATCAGGCCATTAAGCTTTACCTCAGTCGCAGTACAGTTATGAGATCAGGAGATACAAGGACTTTAGAACAGTCTAGGTTAATGCGCTCCTGGTACTTTGAAAATATTGCTCACAAAATCGCTACCATCGTCCTAATAAAGCCTGGTACAGTTATACGATACGATAGTAAGATATAGGACAAGTTTAAATTATATTCTTGTTTTAGAGTCCTTGTTGCATGTTTTCCTAGTACTTTAGTCAGAAGTATTGTTTGACGGTTTGTTAAAAAGAAAATAGCGAATATTGTAGGGTGCTCGTAATTCGGAGAAGCATTTAAACCAATTATTTTAAGTTACATTATCTATTTCTTTTTGTAATAATATGTTGGTTTTTTTTTTTAAGAATTAAGAATATCAGTGATAATTCCTAGTATAATTTGTAAGAAAATTGTAGAGTTTATCACTCTATATAGGTAGCATCTTAACTTTCTTTTTAGACCTTTGTTTTCCTTTAAAGGTATATGATTTAATTTTCATTAGCTACATAAACTCATTTACTCAAGCCATCTCAGATGACTTTCCTTCCGTGCAAAGATATTATGTAAAACAATTAGGTACCTTCATTTACTACTATCTATGACTTCTAATTTTAGGTATCGCAGACCATATTCCCTTCGCGTTAGAGTACTCGTATTTTACAACTTCCCGTACATTTTAGAGTACAACAAGATCACTACTATAGTTAACTTGACTTACGTGTCGGTTGCGCAAGATTCGATTTAATGGCCACCGGTTAGTCGTTTCTCATTGCTTTCTAGGGCTATAACAAAACCTAAGCATTCCAAAAAGTAATGAATTATATTAAAAGTAATAATTAGTAAGTGCCTCCGCAGCCGGTGTCGCGTATCTTTTGGGAAGCGTAGGCTCTGCCTAAAAGTTATGTATGACAAACTGATGCTTTTAGGGTTCCGTATTTAGAGGGCCAAAGGCCGCAAACTGACTTCGCTCGTGTAACGACCAGATAGTTGCCGGGACCAACGGCTTAACGTGCCTTCCAAAGCACGGAATCATCTTTCTTTTTCGGACAATCAGGTGATTCATCTGCAAAGTCCTAACCAAACTGGGGAAAGTTTCACAAAGATATTTTTGCTTGACAGTGTCCTCACTGGGAATCGAACCCGGAACCTCCGTAATGGGCGTTGAAATCTCAACCACTCGGCCACGGAGGCTGTTTGTAATTAAGGTATTAATGGGACCCTATTACTGAGGCTCCATTCTCCGTCCATCTGTCTGTACCTGTATTTCATAAACCGCCGGTGGACAGACAGATGAAATTTTCAGAGAGTGTGTTTTTATTTATTTGAGAGTGATTTTTATTTGCGCTATAATAACAAATAAATAATGAAACGGGGAAAACGCAATTTTTGTTTCGTGTTTGCTCGAACTGTACGATGCTTCAGGACTCTTTGTGTGCGAGACGCGAGTAATCTCCGCATCCAATTCTACTAATACGGTAACAGACAGCAACCGCAGACGTTTATTTATTTCATAACATAATTGCAACTCCGTCTACCAGCTACCGTATTCTCAGCAAACCGATTCCATATCTCAAATTCGAACATCGTAATATATAAAAAAAACTCTTAATACATATAGGTAATATTGTGTATTTTTTAACCAGAGCTACATATTTTAAACAATTAGTAAATACAAAAATATTAGTTCTTTTTCACCAAGTCCATGTCCGCTATACGAGTACTATCTCAATTCAATCAATTTTTTAAATTAATGGCGTTCCCAAAATGATTTCGCCAGTATCAAGTGTTATGTGTTTTTTTAGTTCGACAAACGAGCTTCATGAAAGAAAAAAAAAATTGACAGATGAATTTAAAATTTTGAATGTGTATCTCTCTACTTTGGTAAAAATTGCGATTAGACCCTTTAGGGAAAAAAGTTTAATTTTCACAAAATAATACTGTTATTAAAAGGAACAATGTTATGTTATGCCAACTATGTAATATTTTTGGCATTGTCTTTGGTTTTCTATAATTTCATATGACAGATTAAAAAGCAATATAGCGTTCCGAACCGAAATATCTACGAATGAATGTGAATAAGGAGGTAGGCACACATTTGCTTATATCATGATGTACAATTTGACGGCAATTGGTAGCCGAGATTACTTTAGACAACGTAATTTTCTTTGGCAAGCTGGTATGTTTGCCATGATACTTGCAAAAATACTCAAAATACTTTCCAAAAATTTATTTTAGCCAAAAGATTCATTTTTGACTACAGTTCACATGTGGTTTTCAAAATTGTAATAGCTAGAAAAAAGGCTTGTTACTAAAAAGAATAAAAAAAGCTAATCTAACAAATAATTAAAATTAAAGCTCCACTCAAAAATATTTCTTAATTAATTCAATCAAAATATAAAGCACTAGTGGTCCGCCCGCGGTTACACTCACGACAGTCGAGGTTCAGTCTTGTCGAGGTTTAGTCTTTCGAGGTAGTGACTTTCGAGGTTCTGTCGTACACTCAAGATTTTTCCCGTGGGAATAAGATTTTTTTCCGTAAAAAATATCCTACGTGTTATTCCAGGGTAGAAACTATCTTCATTCAGAATTTCATCCAAATCTATTAAGTAATTTAGGTGTGAAAGTGGAATAACCATCCAAACATACTTTTCCACAAATATAAACCAAAGCTATAAACCTGTTTAGATCAAATTGAAATAACAATAGCTTGGTGCAATTATTATATCAACAAAATAGTCTTGAAGTAATTTACACTCTTTATTCTACCTATATTAAATCTAAGGCTGACCATTACAAAATAATTTAGTAGCCAAACACGAACTTCAAATATTAACCGTTATAATGTAGTCTACCTATATATAAGTCAGAGGGCAGTCGGGTAAGCGTGACTAACACAAATGGTTATAAATAAAGTGTAAGGTAATGCATGGTGTAAGATGCCAGCTAACTCATGGTAGGAAGCTTACTACTGTGCCCTAGTTGCGTTAGGTAATCTCCGGACAATAAGCTGGGTGAAATATAGCATAATGAAGAATGTCTGACCACAATTCTAATGTTATACCACAAAAACATAAATCTTCATTTTCGTTTTACTAAGTAAATATACAAATTGATGAAGTTCAATTGTTACTATATCGGTCAAACAAAACCAATCAAGCTCTTGATCCCATTGAATCGACGTTCTTGAAAATAGTTTTTCTTCCTATTCGTATGGACTCCACACAAACAGCCTTTGGTCACATTTTCTGCAGGTGGGTAACGCCAGTGCGATGGTGAAAACCTCTATTTTTTAATAGATGTAAAATTTTACTGGGCGAAGTTTTTACACTTTAAAATATTTTTTGCAATATTATTATATTATAAATTTAAAGCAGTGGCACATAAATATCTACCTTTTGATTTTTTTAGTACGAATTCATCCAGTTGATTGATTTACTTTATGGAAATAAAGCTTAGAGTAATTTTTACAATGTATTTCAGACAACACGCTTATTTTCTAGTACTCTAACTAGACATGCGTATAAGCACAAAACCCGCAAGAAATTCTACTATAGCCGCTAATGTGAGCAAACATTGCAATCTTTAGTTACGACAAGTTTTTAACACGGTTGCGAAGGTCGCCTGCTTAATTATCAGCTGTTCAGTTAATTGCCTGGTGGTTTTAAATCACTATGCTCACTGATTTGAAAGTTAAATATTGAACCGAGAAACCAGTTAAATCGTTTCTTTTAGTCATTCAATTATTTTACCCCAAATAAGTGTATAGGTATTTTATCAATTTATACGTTCACTAGCCGTGTGGTGACGGCAGAGTAGAATACATTTGTCATCAACCCCTACTCTTCCCGTGGGTGTCGTAAGAGGCGACACATTGAACAGGGAACGGGCAGCAGCGCTCTCTGATACAGTAACCTTTTAATCTGCGATCTCCAACCCGCCTGCCAAGCGTGGAGATTATGGCAAAACCCTCCACTTAAGTGGAGGAGGCTCATAGTCCAGCAGTGGACTGTAACGGGCCGTTGTTGTTATACGTTCACTCTAATTGGCAATTTATAGTGGGTAAGTACTTACATATTTTCATTCGTGGATAAGTAATTTTAACTTTTTATTATCACCACGTGCAACTAAAAAGTTACCCTTTAAGTTAATTTTACTTCTCTTCTTATGCAAACGTAGTTTTCTATTAATTCAAATCCATTTGAATTAAATCTATAACGCTCAATAAAAATAAATATTTCATCAAGTCAGCCTATAAAATTGGTGTTATCATGAAGTAGTCATCAATGTCCGCCTCTACTGCCACCATATTTATTTTAACGCTTGTCTGTCCTCACCAGGCTAACATAACTCTACCGATAGCTTAACTTTGCTTATATATTACGTTACAGGAATTGCGTAAACGTAAGCACGCGGGCATTAGCAACTGTCGAGTTGCTCACACTGACTGCAATCCGACTGCTGAAAGAGTTGAGATGCAGTTATGCCAGTAATATAATGATAAGAAGACAAATGTGTGTCAATTTAATACAGTTTTAATCGGTTTCGTTGAAGTCGTCACTACAACATTTTAACTGTACTTGAAGGCATATTTTCACAGTTACAACACGTACGCGTTCGAGTAACAGTCCACTGTTGGATTCAACTACGTCTTTCTAACATGGTTAGTGAGACAAGTCTTTTACTAGAATTTAAGAGTGTTTCTGGTTGTTTTACCATTCCATTTTATCGTAATTTGAGCTGAACCGCCATAATCAACTAAGAATCTAGCACTTCATTTCTTAGAACACAAAAGCCTGGTGAAAAGATGGGTTGCCTTTGAACTATCTTGTATCTTGCCATTGTAAGCATTTTATATCTACTTCATCCAGCGTTCTTTTTACATATTGCGTTTTTACATCTTTAGCAGTTGCGATGCAGTTGGTGTGCTGTACGTCTGTCTAGGCCCCTTTATCCGCATTATCTGTGCTCTACATCTGTCTCGTTTTCACGGGGGCAGCGAAGGCGTAGTCACTAGTCAGGCACAGTTAGGAAATGTTAGTTAAGCTCGACGCAGAGGGTAGTGAAAGGGTAATGTTGAGTCTATAGGTAGTTGTGGTCAGATTCGGAATGTAATTCAATATGTAACTTACTGTATGATGAAATAGGGTATCGGACTACATTTTTTTTTTTTTAAATCTATACTTCTTAGTTTCTGCTATCGAACACTAAAAGAATGTTTGCTCTATCTTTAAAATTGATTTCGTGACGTCATTTGTTGGTAACGCCATATTATTATAATCTCCATACAACCGTTTTTGAAAGAGGCAGACATATTGACTTTAAAAAATCACTGTAAATTCGTTTTTCAACCGATTCTGTTTTTTTCTTCGCGAATCGTCTGCTACTAATCTAAATTTTAAAAATAATTCATAAAATATGTTGAATTTAGAAACAGTCCGATACCCTATTAGTAAATTATTATCATTGTTTTCAAATATTTTAAACAACGTGTTAGTAAAATAATACAAAACCTCTCGGGTAGGTTAGCCCATGAATTTTAACAACTTTTTTTTAACTTCCATTTAAATTGACCCGATAAGCTGATCTGTTTGTTTTTCTTTAGCTAATTGTATATGTTGTTGAGCAAAAGTTTTTCATTTTCATAGAGGTTTTATTTTGCTAACACGTTGTGTATTCGAATTTTGAACAAATACAATTTTACTCCTAATTTTATTTTCTGCTTAACACTGCATGAAACTTTACAACTTTTTTTTCGTCACAACTTTTTACTTTATCTAGAATCCTATAAAGTGTGATTACAAATCATTGCGTTATGTTATTCAATACAGGATCCAAAAAAACATCCCAGACGCACGTGTTTATTAGTCTGTCCGTCCTTCCGAGGTACTGACAGTCGACTTTCTATACGTGAACGAATTATAAACTTAGCCAATGTCGTAATTTATGGAGCTACGTCGTTTGTTCGTAAGTACAACTCTGATATTGAAAGGAAAATTGGTATTAAAACTCGATTACCGGTAATTTGTTATTTCTTTCGTGTATAATATTGTTCTAAATTTTAGACAATACATTTCGTTACTGTTTAAAGCTTTCATTGTAAACTAGTGGTCCGCCCGCGGCTATGTTTGCGTTATGTAAGTTTTCCCGTGGGAATAAGACATTTTTCCGTAAAAAGTATTTTATGTGTTAATGCAGGGTACAAACTACCTCTATTCCAAAATTAATCTAAATCTGTTCAGTAGTTAAGGCGTGAAAGTGGAACAAATATCCAAACATCTAAACATCCAAATATATTTTCACATTTTATAATATTAGTGTGGAGTGTGAAGTGTGATGTATTATTTATATAGATAATCTTTACTCTAGTTACAGATAGTATATAATAAAATTGAAAAGAATAAAATAAAAATATTCATTAATGAGAATAGCAATTAACGTAGTATTAGAAATATAGGTAGGTAGGTATACTAATTTACTAATTCTCTTGTTATCATCTCATTATAAAACTAAACAGGCCGCATGTACCTCTAATACCTGCAAGTTTTATTATATTTCTAAAATAACTTCAAAGAAAAGGGCACCTAATTTCTCACAAAGTAGACAAATTTATTAATTTTTTCGACCAGACGTGCGTATCGAACTACATTACCGATTATCACAGATAAATCCGTGACCCAACGTGATCTAAAGCAGTAATGTAATTGAATTTGTCAATATTATTGAGAGCTCAGTTTCCACTCTATTTAACTTTATATTAAATTAGCAAAAGGAATTCATGTTTCAAAATAATAATGCAGCAGAATGGCATAATATATTTATTTATATATTACTATTCCAAAATTGAGTCTAAAGTATTTTTATATACTCGTATTATGACAAGAACGATTGATCAGATGGATCATGTTCATTGTGATTTTTGCATAAAAAATATTGTTTTCTGATATTTCCATTGTTCTTGTAATTGTTGAAACAGAGGCACTTATAACTAGGTCTAGTGACTAGTCTCAGTAGTTCGGATGTTGTGTCCGGTGTCAAATAGTTTTAAACCTTTTTTACCATTGAATAACACCAACGCATCTTAATGCCAAAAAAATGTTAACTTACCACCCTAGTGGACCATTTAGTGTAGCAAAACTACACATGCCAAATGCATGTTTTGCAAACGCTTATCTGTACCGAACAGCAGTATTACTGTAATTGCATTATTCAACAAAGTCTCGCGTTCGGTTTCCGCTCTATTTAATATCGTATTCAATACGTGAAGGAGCCGTTGGTAAAGTATGGGAATTAATCGGTAGCAGTGAAAGTTGCGCGTGAGTGTTGCGAGGAATGTCGATGGGATGCGCTTGCGCGGGTGTTTGTTTGTATACAAATATAAATCCAACAGAATATCTAAATTCTCCATTTTTTTAAAAAGATATTTTATTTAAAATTGCTCAGATTTAGTTAACAATCGAAATAATTTTACTTTGCAAGCTGAAAGCATATTAAAAAGACTAGATTAATTTTCGTTTTGCCTTGATCTTTTGGTTATATTTTTTCAGAGTAAAAGAGAAGAAGAGGGGAAGATTTTTCTGTGAAATTCGGCTACATAGCGACTCGACTCGACGACGACGATTCGGCTGGGAGTCGACGTGGTTGCCATCTTGCCATGGCCGAAATTGGTCGGAAAGATCATCATATTTTTTATTGTATTCTCTTGCGCTCTGAGCCTCAATAACCTTGCAAAATTTTGATGGTCAACTCATTAGTATATTCAGTCAATCAATCAGCCTATTGCAGTCCACTGCTGGACGTAGGTCTCCCCAAGGGCACGCCAAAGCGCACGATCACCTGCTTTCCTCATCCAGCCCCTTTCCTCAGGTCATCAGTCCACCTGGCAGGGGGGTGTACCACACTACGTTTCCCGAGACGCGGTCTCCATTCGAGAACCCGTCTGCTCCAACGCTCATCGGTTCTACGACAGTTCGTTTAGTGAAGTACATTACAAAACAAATTATAAAAACTGTGATCTAGTCTTCTATCATCAAGACCTCATGCACATTCCACATACCAGCTCACCGTGACAGTTATATCATTCGCTGCAATTGTAATCATTGTTTATCTGACTTATGCAATGGCCCTTACAAATTAATAGGTACGTGGCGAAACATCGGTTACCATTGCCGACTGTGGTTATATCATGAAGGTTTATTACAATTGCTACTGTGTAAAGGATAGACCATTTATATTCTGACCCAAAATATATATTAACATTCGAAACAGCTGATATAATAACGTCGGTCATGTAATTTTGTTAGTGGGCATCTAAACAGAAAGTTACAAATCGAACCATACAAATTTTAGAATATTTGATAAACATTATGAAGACATTGTTATAATTAATTTGCATCGAATCTAAACCTATTTTCGAAACCTCGTGAAATCATCATATTGTCTGGATTGTTTCTCGTTGCGAAGTTTGGCCCTTTGGTCTCGTACCTGAAACAAATATTTTTCGGATAAATACAGTGGTCTATATAAAAAATAAAAAACATGCTTTAAAATTACATTACATACAATACGATGGATCTCACGAGATGGCAAAATTATCAGTATAATGATGATGAGCAATGAGTTACAAATCTATGCCCTTTACTTACAACTATCAAAAGTATACAAATTACGGTATTAATTTCAAAGCACATATTAGGCCAAGGGTCATCGCCAAAACATACGACGCCTGCTATGCACCTTCGACGTAGGTGGAGCGTGTTTAGACTGCCGTGCGCGTAAACCTGCCTCGTAGGTGCAATAATTTCCTATGCAACTACGCGGCCCCTACGTCATAGGTGCGCTGTTACCAAACGCGTATGCAGCCACCTACTGAGAGGGGTGGGGGGCGCTTGGCTGTATTATTGCGTTTTTCATTTCAGCAGCCAGTGTCCAGACTTTTATGCGTCCAGTGCGAGCATGGGCGTAGCTAGGGGGATGTGGGAAGACAAAGGTTGGCGGTATAATCTTTGGGTTTTAAAAAATGAAAAAATATATGTATTCTATAGCATTATTGAAAATCTAAGAAATCCTTAGTTGGCTGATCAGCAGGACAGCTGCTGTCTTCCCTAGAATAATTCCCAAACTAAGCTAATGAGCGCCGCAAGCTTCCTTAATAGCATTTTTTGAAAAAATATTGGAGCTTGGTCATTTCTGAGTTTGCGCCCTGTGCCTGTTTGGGCACCGCTCACACCGCGCTGCCACCATTTTAAAACAATATGTAATTCGCGCGCAAACTACTATGGCTACGAATGCATTCAGATCGCGCGTGGACAGTACCAAGACAGTGCTCTCGTACAAACGAAACGAAGCAAGTCATCAAACCAGTAGTATAGCTTTCGCTGACGGTCAATGCCATGATGGAATCTCGTCTCACCGAACCGAGCAGCTAGAAATTCTTGTTAAATCTAGATTATCTAGCCACCTGGCACACAGTTACACAGACTTACACACTACTGTAAAGTCATGTTACTAGTATGAATGGAACGATAAATAGTGGGTGCGTCGTGTTGTGTGTGATAGTCGTGATAAATAGACAGTCAAGTCAAAACAAAATCGTCAATTTACATTGGTTGAAAAAGAAAACAGGTTGCACGTGGATCAGGATTTTGAAATGATGTCATCAACCTGACAATTATATTCAGCATAGCTCTATATAGCAATCAGACTCGACAAATTTGCTACTAAACAAATTAAATCGCTAGGGTTTCGATTTGATTGGCTAATGAATTGAATAAAAATAAAATAATTGAGTAGCTAAGAGAGCATATATTTTTAAGACAGTTTCAGTATATTTACCTAGCCTAGACCAATTTATATAGCTCTACATTGAAATAAAATAACAATATTTATAAATCTTTAATCCCAGGTGATATAGAACAGAAAAATAAATTGAATGCCCTTTTTAATCGCTATATACTTTGACAGATCAAATCAGCAATCATACGTGCTGCAGCGCTGTTATATTACAAACAGTTGTGTAACAAAGCCCTAGCACTTACGCAAGACTGTATACGATAATGTTGGAGGCGTCACTTCCGTCTGTCGACCACAACAGATGCCGGTTGTAACTGGCATATTGATGTATAACATCAAAAATCGTTGAATGAAGCTACTGAAGAATGAAGCTTTTTGTATGTTCTATTCCTATCCATGATCATCGTCTTATTATTTTTTTCCAAATACCTTTCATGAAGTAATAATCAAGAATACAGGTATATTTCTACGCTTTTCATTTGGTAATGAACAGTCAACGTTACAAATAACTCATGACGCGTTTTATTTTCAATAGAGATACTTTTTGTCAAAAAGCCATAGTTGAGTGTACAAACTATAAAAATAAATCTTTATCAATTAAAAACTGCTGTCAAAACAATGAATTCATTCTTCAGATCAGACGTTACAATCACACAAAGGAACATAAAAACGTAGATATTCGAAATACATTTAGAATTTTTCCACTCCTCCAACACTGTACGTACAGCCCGTCTTACGTGCGCAAACGCAGACCGGCGGCGTGCGCGCAGTTTTCATAACCGCGCGCCGAAACTAGAACACTTGCACTGCTCTCATTTCGCACCGCGGCCGAACCATTCAGAGAAAACTCACACTCCAAGGTTGGGCAGGTTCTATTGTGACCGGTCAGGGTTTTAGGCAACTGGTTACAGAAAGAGTAAAAGTAAAAGTACGATACCTCCTTTATAATAATAATACTACTATACCTGAACGAGCACCTGGACAATACAGGACTAAACAATAATCATATTATTATTATTATTATTATTACGAGTTAAAAAAAACTATTACAAAATTATGAGATCCGAGATTAGTATAAAAAAGTAGTGTCTCTCTCTTGTATTGCGTGCCTGACCAGGTCCATAGGGATACAATAATCATTAGCTTGATTTAATATAACAACACCCATGTAAAAACCTATGGAAAACAATAAAAATTTGGAGTATTGAGTATCCTGTACCTGAATTGTTTTTAAGTACCATACTCGTACCAAGTATTTAAGCGGCATACTCTATCACCTGATGACCTTGGTTCTTGCATTAGCAAATTTAAAAAAACTTTACAAGGGAAATATGTTTTTAAGAAGAATACCAGGTCCCATAAAAATTAACGCGCTCGCAACCCGAAATGCGTAAATTTATTTTGTAATTTAATTTCACTCATCAAAAAGTGTGAAGACTTCAATTAGATGAAAATAAACATCCAAAAAGTTCGCAAGTAAACGACCTTAACAACGCCACCTGGCGGGCTTTCGTTAAACTAATCAATCGCAGCTAGTAACGTTTCACTTTCATTGAAACTCGGAATACTTCTACATCATTTAGCTAACCAGTTTTTCCTTAGCCTGTATAATCAAGGAAACAGGTAACAACTAATGTCGGAATGAGTTATTGGAAACAATTTTCATGTTACACTTAGAATTTCCTAACCATTTTATAATGGATCAAAATTTTGTTTTGAATTATTACTAATTTATTTTCTTAATTAATGGCGTTACATCTTTATCTTCATCTTTTCGCCAGTGTCAAGTGTTATTTTTGTAGGTTTATATGATATACACAGGAGACCCTAATCGTAGTAGGGATCTGTGTAAAATCAAGGACGATTGTTCAGTGAATCGGGCTCGGTAATGTGATAGAAAAATTACTGAAGCCACCACGAGGCCTCTTGGCATCATCTAAAAATGTTAGCTAAATGTAAGCGTTTCAATTGTCTTATTAAAATTTATAGTCCCAAAACATTCACTGGATAATACACTATCGAAATTATACACTAAACACTTCAATAAACTAAATAAAAATATTAAAACGAAAACACGTCCGCCATTGTCAAATGCTGACAAAAGACCCCAATTATTACTATGCTTCGGTAAGCAATGCTTGTTTGTACAATTGACAGCAACTGTGTGAAAAGAGGTAAAGATCTAGAATGCTACATGAGATAAGTGATGCCTAATGTCCAACTGTAGACTGATGTATGCTGATATTTATAGATTATTACCAATTTTATTAATCCATGTTTCTCAATTTTATCTTGTATCAATAAAACCATAAATAATACTTATTATAATTTTATGAGCTGACCAGTTCAATACAATAAAATTGCGAAATTTTAGTCCGTATATAAAATTATATGCAAGTTAATTTCATTACAGTTATTAAACCTTTTACAGCTGATTGCGCCGGATACACAATGTCGCAAGAAAGAATGCAAAGAATGTAAGGCTTATGGCAAGGTCTGGGGACAGGAAGTTGCCCTGAATTGATTGTAACGGGCGATCTAGTTGACAACAAAAGTGACACGTTATAATTTGCATGTGTGAGGCGAAGTGCGAGTTATAAAAGCAAAAGGCATGAAATTGAAGGATTGTGAAATTAATGGCTTAGAGCATTTCATAAATCTAACGCTGTATTTTTAAACACAACAACTGGATAACTTTTTTTTTTTTTTTTCATTTTAATCTTAGGCATCAGCTGATAAGCCTGATATGAAATCCACTACCAACAAAAGTTTTTTTTTTTAACATATCAAAAAATCTAAGATAAGGTTACTTAAAAACCAAACATACGCTCTTTTTTATTTGCGAAGCCAGTTAATGAATGTTTAAAGATATTCTGCTTTTGTAACGTTACCACATCAAAATTTTCGCATTATCTTTTGGTAAGCAAGTAATTAACCTTTTCCCACGGCTCGTCATCTATTATCCGTTATTACATACATGTCTTGGGTAATTTTGTCCATAATACAATGTTTTAGTTGAGGTTGAAGAAATTCGTATATACAACCTATTATGACATTTCTTTGGCAAAGTTGAGGGTGCGTCACGTGTTTCTTCTTTATCCCGGTTCATGTGTGGAGTGCCACCCCAAATTTTTAATGCTGTGACTACATTATAATATTGTATAGTGGTTTAGGGAAGTCGCCTACCTTTCCATCCTTGTGTATTGCCCATAGTCTCAGAGAAAAATGGCTGTAACGTACTGACAAGTGGACGTGGCGAACAGATAATTTTTTTCATCATTTAGCTACGAAACCATAAATATTAAAAGTGAAAACACAGTAAGTCCATAAAAACATGAAACCTTAGTTTGACGCTGGCTGTAGCGTGGCAAGCAACGTGCAAATTGTATTTCATTTTTTATGGTGTGTGTTTTAATTTGCCAACATGAACAACGTTGATCGTTTCTTTGTAAGTAACCACTATAATAATATAGCATGCTTAAACAAAAAAATCCTGAAATTCTACGTATATTGAAGAAGAAAAAAATCTTATTTAATTTTATCTAAATTACACTTTTCAAGCCGTGTGGTGACGGCAGAGTAGAATACATTTGTCACCAACCCCTACTCTTCCCGTGGGTGTCGTAAGAGGCGACTTAGGGACTACACTTTGAACAGGGAACGGGCAGCAGCGCTCTCTGATACAGTAACCTGATAATCTGCGATCTCCAACCCGCCTGCCAAGCGTGGAGATTATGGCAAAACCCTCCACTTAAGTGGAGGAGGCTCATAGTTCAGCAGTGGACTGTAACGGACCGTTGCTTTGATTTGACACTTTTCAAGTCATCGACTAAATGTCCAACTATAATAGTTGTAGGTGCGAGTATTTCTATTTACGATCGATGTCTTCGTAATAAAAATAATAGCGATGTTGTCGTCAAAATCCATTTTTGTTCTTTTTTTTTTGTTGTTAATGTGTCCGCGTTTGACCTATTCCTTTGAAAATCTCTCCTGATAAAGGAATGAGGGGTAAAACACATTCAACCCAAAAATACCTTTTCACTCATGTCTAAGTAATTCAAAAAACACGCGAATCTGTACCCCAAAATATTAACCCTTTCTTATTTTTAGGAACAAATACAAAAATTTACAGCCTCTTTACCTGCCTGTGTCTGGAGGGTGGCTAGAGAGTTGTCCATCTTCCTTCCGATAGCAATCCTTCTATACTTCCGGAAAAACCTTCTGGACATAATCCGCAGCAGAACCCTGTGGGCATTTCTTTCGGTCGGAGTGTGCACTTGGCTTTTATCTGGTGGCATGTGGGTTTACATTGAGAAACCGAAGATCTACCGACAAACCAAACACGGAATTACTCTTATTGATAGTGAATATTGGCGCCAATACGTCTATGAGATGTATGTCATTGCATTGTTGAGTATCCTTTTGAAATAATAATGCTATGCGAGGTCGGCAAGTTTTAAACAGTAAATAATCAAGGCTTTATGTTTCAGGAGTATAAAAATAAGATAAAAAGTTAAGAGTTATTATTTTTCTTCATACTGGCCATCACAGACAGCTAGTATTAATTTCAAAATTTCACCCTCTGAGAAAGAAACCGTGTGCAGCTAGAACTCTTCACCTTTTCATAACCATCAAATGTAATATTTTGTCACTTTATAATTCATACATTTTTAGACAGACACGATCAACAAAATCTTAACTCAGAATTCTTAGACATGGCCATTATATTATCACTGATAATGATTATAGAAGCAGCAGGTGGAGTGACTGACAAGAATACTTGCATACAAGAAATAAAATCCGCCCACAAAACTTCCCTAGCACGTAAAGTTGAGATTATTTTGGGAGTGATTATAACATGTGTTTGCTATTCTTTGATAATCAATTGCTATAGTATTAAGGAGCACTATCCTTTCAGGTGAGGTTGTTTTTTTTAAATAACATTAATCAATTTAAGGTAGGTTCACGTCTTATTTCATATTTTAACGTTGTTTATAAATCATTTTCTTCGATAACATATTTAATGATAAATAATATGCCTATTTTCTTTTTTTTTTGTTTCAGTTTCCTAATCTAATACAATAAAAAAGTACATAAACCTTTTTATTTTTATAGTACATAATTTCTTATATGATTACTTTTTAATTATAATTAGTACCATAGAATTTCAATTAAAAGTTTTATTTTTAATCATTGAAACCGTTAAGAGTCTAAGAGTGTTTAATGTATTGTAAGGAATACATATAGAATGGGAATTGGCAATATTTTGAAAGAATTTGTGGTAAGTACTGCTTTATCATCATCACCATCATCATCATAAAAACTTTGCAATTGATCAATGTGCGTACAAAAATACTACGAAATAAAATGTAATAATGTGAAAAAAGCAAGTAAGTGCCAGAAAAACGTGGGGCGTTTCGATAATTTTACTTGGACGATTTTTTAAATACCTTCATACATAGACTCCGCTCCTATGTATTCTACTCCGCCGTGTGGTGACGGCAGAGTAGAATACATTTGTCACCAACCCCTACTCTTCCCGTGGGTGTCGTAAGAGGCGACTTAGGGACTACACATTGAACTTGGAACGGGCAGCAGCGCTCTCTGATACAGTAACCTTTTAATCTGCGATCTCCAACCCGCCTGCCAAGCGTGGAGATTATGGCAAAACCCTCCACTTAAGTGCAGGAGGCTCATAGTCTAGCAGTGGACTGTAACGGGCCGTTGATGTTGATTATAATTTTAATATTATGCTTATTACAGCACGATGTGACCCACCCTTTGAGCACATCACGAAGTCTCTCTTACATATCGATTCTGATTCTTTTTGGGGTCTGCCTTTCAATCTTCCACTGCAAAATCTTGGCCGTTCTCCGAAGTAAAACCCTATGGGCCACTTTGGCGATATGTTTCTGCTTGTACGCTGCTTCAGGACAAACATGGAACCAGATAAGAAAGCCGCAAGTATACAATGTCGGAAAGGATGGCAGTATCGGTTATATTTCTAATGTATACAAATTCCAGTACCGGTGGGAGTCCTACATTATTGCAGGAACTTGTATCCTTTTAAAAATAACCTGGACGGAATTGGTAATTTTTATTGTTTCGTATTATGTACAGTTTAGCATTTTATAAGTATAAAACACCATACAGTTATACATGCCACACGAAATGGATGAACTTTTAATATTGTAAACACAACTAAATTTTCGCAAAATTTACTTATATTATTATTATATTATAATATTATTAATAAAGTACATCCTGAACTTTTATGAACTCGATGGCAGGCAACGGATTCAACGCTACCGGAACTCGCGCAAACAGAATATTCTTTTAAGGGTTCCAAATTTGTATATTTTAGCTCGAGCCCCTCTGTGGGGACGTATATAATGAGCTGTTGATGATGATATCTAAAATTAAGTTTACAGACCCTGATAAATAAATTCGTACCTTAACTAACAAAGCCAGATGCAGGAGTAGTTATAGGTCTGATCTTCATAATAGAACAGGGAGGTGGAGTCAACAAGGCAAGAAGGCGGTCAACAAGATTGAGTCGAGTGATATCGGTATTAGGGCTGATTCTTGTTTGTTTGTGCTTCTCAGTGCTTCTGGACTATCTCAGGAAAAAGAGGTGGCACGTCTGTGGCATGTAAGTTATATTCTATGCCTATACATAGATAAAAAAAGTTGAGTACTTTGTGTGGGATTATTTCATAAATGTATATATACTTTATTTTATTAATTGTGTATTTATAGTAAGTATTATATTTTCCTCAGCCTCAATTATTATTCGAAATTTAACTCTTCTTTTCCTTTCCTATCCCCATCCTGTATCCTCTCCAACACGTGACATTGGCGGAATTGTGAATACACAAAAGCCACAAAAAAAAAAAAACGCGCGTCGCCTCGAGTGAAGCGATCGTCTTTTATTTCCTCTGAGGAATATAGTTTTCTGACAGCTTATCACACTCATATTACAAGCTAGGTCCGCCCGCGGCTACGCTCGCGCTATGTAAGATTTTCCCGTTGGAATGAGACTTTTTCACGTAAAAAGTATCTTATCAGGTTATAAACGATCTCCATTCCAGAAAATCGTAGCCGCGGGCGGACAAGTAATGATTAAAAAACATAAAAACGCGGTAGATTGCAAAAAATTTACACCGCACGAGCGTAGCCACGAGCGCATAGCTAGATCAAAATAAAGCCATGATTTCTCAGGGCCATCTATCGTCTTGTTTGGAACTATTTATAGAAAATCTGAAAATCCCCCATTAGATTAGCCAACAAATGCAGCTGGACACTTGAGAGCGTCTGTATCTCGTAGCAGTAGGAGCGATATTCGTAATGCTAGCTACTGTACCTAATAATATGTTGTATATCCTATTCGGTATATAATACCTTTAACTTTTTGATTTCACATTAACTACCCAATGGACGGTACAAAACTGTTTATGGAACTGGGCATTATGATTTGTTTATCTAAATTAAAATTTATGGGTATTATTTAACTTCTAACATTTTTGTTTCAGATTCTTGCTGCACATACCCTGAGTTGTATATTTTTAATTAAAATCATATATTAGTAATGTATCTGTACATTATTAATATAAGATTTTAATTAAATTTGCGTAACAGTTGTTCTACATAAATTTTCGTTCTACATCTTTTTGTGCTTTTATATTAACAACACGTTTATTTGTACATACCTACCTAAGTAGAAGTCTACTGAATACGAGACTAAACCACATGAACATAACATAATAATAGGTACAGAGGACAAAGGATATAGTCAGGCCAGGCCGCTTGAAACGGTTTGAATTTTCTCAATTGATTTTTTTGACCGAGCGAGCGAAGCGTCTCTGTAGCGAGCGAAGCGTCTCTTACCTAATGTAACTTATCTGTCATAAATAAAAGAAAGTATTCGAATCTTGTTATACGAAACCAAAAAGCCTTATAAAAACAAAATTTCAATCAGAGTTTAATTTCAAAACAGTCCGTCAGCACTTTCAATCTCAATATTAACATCTATTAACTTCAAGTACGGTCGAAAACACATCAGGCATAATAATTTGACCTCTGTAAACACTGACTATGTACTGGGCAATAGCGTCAGTGTGATTTTATTGTCCAGTGTAACTAGACATACGATATCCTGGCTAATATAAGTGCGGAAAGACCAATTTATACTGGTTAGGTGTACCGTGGCTTTGTACTTACATTACTTCTTGCAGGCCGATGAAAGCGAAACTTCATACATTTTGGTGATTAATGTGGTTCGATGTTCGTATGTAAGTAATTGGATATCATATCGTTTTGCTTTCTCTTGTATTCAGAGCTTTATTATCGCGGGAGATTTATTACTCGAATTAAAATCGATACGGGTCTTATAGAGAGAACTGAAGGCTTGATCACTCTGATACAGAGTTCATCATCATCATCATCATCGCAGCCGGAAGACGGCCACTGCTGAACATAGGCCTCCCCCATTTCCAAAGTAAATGCATCCACTTGATACAGAGTTAAGAGTTTACGCAAGCCTATCGGTGGACCACATTATAATACCTACAATTTTCCTATAATAGTTAAAGTTTTTTTAAGTTTTAAATATAAATGGGTAACTAATTACCATAGTTAAAAATAAGCAGTGAAAAACATAACTCAGGAATAAAAAACTAATAATCGTAGAACATCACACGTGAGCGTAACACCCCTTTGGCAAAAGACACCAATTTTTCTTACTATCAATGTCGTGACCTTTGATCTTACTCATCTTTAACAACATCTTGGCATTATGTATGGCAAATAAAAAGAAACAAAAAGAGTATATTATAATCGTGTCCAATGTTGTAATGTGCGAGATTATATCCGTTAAAATTTAGTTCATAAGAATTAAAATGAATATGTTAATTATTAACATATTCATTTAATCCTGCGTTTATCCGTATATTGTCACTCGACCTAATATCAACAACCCATATATTATGTTATTTATACTTTCATATTTCAAATTGAAGGTAGATTTTACCAACAATTTACTAGTAACAAGTTACAATTTGATATTCATTGCGGAGCCAATTCGCCTAAACTGTAAGCCCTTATCGTTTTATCTCATTGTCTACGCAATGTATATCAAATTGTACTTGTAAGTAATATGTAACTTGTACCTTTTTGAAACGGCCCCCTGAATATGCACAAACTAAAAAAGGGTGCGCCGCTTTACCTACTTCGTGGTAGGTACCTATATGTTATGAAAAATCAGTTTTCTGCAGAGCACAGCAATTTTTAATCTGAGAGGAAACTGTTCTAGTTTGATCCAGAACGTCCACCAGGCTCCATAGCCCGCTCCTCCAAGGCAACCCCCTGAAATCTCTGCACATTTTTATTGGTCATCTATCGGTTGTCAACCTTACAACCTACACGATGAAGAAATAAACGAAATCGAATCTAGCCTTCCCACACCTACCCTTCATTTTATTATGATTATTGAACTGCATAGCAATTATGATTGACTGTTTAGTACACCATCTGCGGGCTGCCCAGGCGCAGGTAATGAGGCAATCTGACGCAGCCGACCGCAAAACATTTATCACCGGACAACGACCTCAGTTAAACCCAATCGAAGACGATTCACGTATGATCGATTATCCAAAGACAAATCGATTTTATGTCCGATTGACAGACGCGAGTGTTGTGTTAGATCTTTTGTTTAGATGTCATAGGATTACATAGATAATCTTAGCTATAATATTACGTGACTTGGAGGAAATAGAAATCAAACTATTAAAATAATGACACATTTGTTATTTTTATTGTAAAAAAAAACTATCTATGACTAGTTCGCCAACGCTTTTTTTATTATTTTAGAATATTATTTTTAAGCTACGTCTTATGTTCTATTCACTGAGAGCAAAACATTAGAAGTTAAGAATACCTTATTTGTCGTGATAACGTGAATGAGATCGCGTAAAAATACGAATTCGAAATGTCAGTGCACGAAACAACGATTTCGAGGAAATGGTCTGACAAATCATTCGAACTCACGTAGCGAACCCTCATATTTTTACTATTGTTTCCCCTGAATTTTAACATCAGGTTTTTCATGATGGTTCTATCTATACACCGTAAATTATATCGCCTGAATCATGTTTATATACGATGTTCACTCCACGAAACTAAACTAAACTTTCCCGATGAAAATAAGTAGGTTAAATATAAAATCCACTTCCGAGTCGATCAGCTGGTCGTACGGTTTTGTTTTGTACGAAAGCGCAATATTGCTTGGAAAATGCAGTTGCATTCACGGCTATGCGTTAAAAATAATGGTTCGTAAAGTTGTTTAAGATATCTGTACAAGTATACACAAAGGCCAAATCTTATCTCAAAATATATCATTAACAGCCAGTAGCGAAAATCTAATCAGCATTGAAGGCACCGTAGGAAAGCGTGACCCTAAGGTCGCGTTGCACAGGCGCGAGCATTGCTCTATCACGCGTGGACTCCGACCTTGTGGTCACTATGTTGCAATGAGTTTGTTTATTATGTGTAAGTAATTACCCGACTAGTCAAAACAAAAGAAGGTATGTTTTTAGCAGGCGTATAAATATAAGGTACCTGCATAGAACTAGATTTTAAAATGACAAAAATATAAACCATATTAACTATTAAGGGGTACGAGCCTTCTGCTCCCCCGCAAGTCCGCGCCCACTATATTACCACTCTGGTATAAAAAGTGATTAGGTCCGTCAAAAAAAAAAACATATTAAGTATACCTATAGTCATACTCAAGTTCTGTTCTCAATATTAACATTTTACACAATGTAGTAGTAGATAATATAAACTATAATTTAACTGGCCCGCCCCCCACTCCAGGCATAAACTTGCTTATATCATCAACAGCTCATATACGTCCCCACCGAGGGGCTCTAGCCTACCCTGAATTAGGGCGATTAAGCCTTAGTCGACCACGCTAGCCCAGTGCAGGTTGGTCAACTTCACACACATGACACAAACTTTGAATTTCTTCGCAGGAGTGTGCAGGTTTCATCACGATGTTTTCCTTCACCGTAAGTAAGAACGTCAAAATTCGAAAATACATTGGTACGCGGTGGGGATCGAACTCGCGTCTCCCGGACGGGAGGCAGTGGCCCTAGCCACTAGCCCACCGACGCTCTAAGCTTAATACTAAACTATACTTACTTATATACTTAGGACAATTACCAAGCTCATACATTCTTCCATTCATTCGTTCATTCGAGCTCTATTAAATTCTTTAAAGCGAAAAATTTTAAAATTTGTCGATCTCGGAGGCAACTCCTGCATGCCCTCGGAAATCTGAACCAGATACAGTTTTCTAATTATTTCTTAAAGAGTTTTAAAAACCCTTTAAAACTATCAAAATACTAGATAAATACATTTGTTTTTATACGACTGCCCAAGAAGGAGCGTAATGTGTCCAGGGTTCATGCACGTGAGTTTCTTTATTCCACCATCCTGATCAGATTTAGATGTGTGGGGTATCGTTAGAATCCGTACATCAGCCCAAATGACACTGGCTACATTTTTTTGGCATGGCCGTCGTGTTTTTGTTTTTTGATGATTAATTTTATTTAATCAAAAAAGAAAATCGAAGAAGGAAACAGACATGTCTAATTAACTCTAAGAGTCTCAAATCGGGTTGTTCCCAATCAGTTCAATCTCGATAAAAAGTGCAAGAGGCGTTACATCAGCCTAATAACAATTGCCCAATACACTTTCACCGGGTGCATCGCATCAAAGATGCCGGCGGCGCGAGCGCAGCTATTCCCAGTTGCACCCGATATTTATTTTTTTAGGTGTTAAAAGATTTATTTTCTCTTTTCAGCATGTTTATTATTGAAATTATTACTTTACAAAATCATGCATAGCAAAAATTGTAGAAACTATCACGTAATATTCCTGATCATCGTAAAAGATGCAGTTAAATCACATCGAATGCATTAAGGTAATTAAAAAAACGTCATTCTATGCACTACCTGTAGTCACTTAAATAATGCTTTAAGGTGCCATTTCAATTAGATACCCATAAAACCCGTTTTGCTTGTGAAGACTCTTTGACGCCGCTGCCAGCCTTTATTGCAGGACATGGGAAACCTGAAATAAATTTATCTATTTCTAAAAATTATGCCATTGGAAAATTTTGCCTATTCTGAGACACATTTTTAATGTTTTAATGTTAACAGTATGTTAAAAGAATAAGAAAATATACGAGAATAAGGTCAGTTGGGAACAAACCGTCTTCTACTCTACATGATTGAGAGATAACGTCTGGATGACCCTTATGATGGGATTGTGTGAAGAAATCGCCGTCTCGGCCTATTAAGTTTTTATAGAGCAAGTGGTCAGCTTGACTATTACAGGGAAGCATTAGGCGATTCATATACCCGCAACTGCGCTGGCGGTCAATTGTAAATGTACTACGAGTATTATAAGACAACAACTCTCTGTTACAGACTAGCTGTCCGCCCGTGGCTACGCTCGCGTTATGAAAGATTTTCTCGTGGGAATATGACTTTTTCCCGTAAAGAGTATCCTATGTGTTAATCTAGGGCACAAAGTATCCAAATCTGTTAAGTATGGTTAAGGCGTGAAAGCGGAACAAACATCCAAACATCTAAATTATTATACCCGTGAAATTTACATCGTTTTGTTCCCGCCGTGTAGTGATAGTACCCGTCAAACAAAACAACTTTTCACGAAAAAAAAAATTCCTGCGACAAAAAAATTTTTGGTCTCTCCATACAAAGTGAGACTCTCGACCGACCCATTTTGTATGGAGAGACCAAAAATTTTCTTGTCACGGATTTTTTTTTTTCGTGAAAAGTTGTTCAGTTTGACGGGTACTATCACTACACGGCGGGAACAAAACGATGTAAATTTCATGCTGTATACATAACAATATAAGTAGGTATATGATGTTCGTCCGTGCCGCGTTTCTGCAGGGCTCACGGAAGATCAGCGCCGTCGTCTACCTTGCTAGGCTACGGCTTTTGCTGAGTGAGGCCCTTTTTGTCTGGGTGTCGCAACACAGGGGCAATTTTGTAAGTATGTTGTGTTTGTATTTTTCATTTTATTTCTGTTGCATTATGTACTATTATTTATGTATATGTTTTGTGTTGTGATGTCCTGCAAATAAATGTTTCCGATTTCTGATAAATATCCAAACATTCAAATACATTTTCACATTTATAATATTAGTGTAAGTGTGACGTGATATGATTTATTATAACTTACCCAATGAAGACCCCCAGTGGATACTTAAAACTGTTTTCTGTGTTAAAGTCCGTAAGAATATTTACCTGAAAATTAGATAAAAATATCTCAATTAAAAACCACAAAATGTAAGTTTAACAGAGGAAATTAGTTTGAGATTGAGATCGTTTTAAAAGTCATTGCTATTTAAACTATTTTGCATTTTTTTATTTCAGATAAGTTATCTAAAAATATTGTTTATACCTCGCTATGTTGTGAATTGACATTAAGATAAAAACATATAATACTCGTACATATAAATCGTTCACCAGACTTAAATGATAATTAACGAGCATTTTTGGCGCTTATCACTCCTCCATAAAAACTGCTACGGCCGATTGCGCCCTCTAAGACTCAGCTTTATGAGATCACGAGAGCGTGTTCTTTCCAAATATCATGAAGAAAACCACCAGAAATTTTGATGATATCGGTCTTAGACGGGCGGACGTACTAATAATGCGACAAGCCCGCTACACCATAACAAAAAAAAAAAACTTCTTATTCGAATATAAAGTATGATTTTGAATGGTATAGTACGGAAGATAAAAACACGAAAATAAATATGTTGATATTTAATATTATTTAAGAATTCAAATGTATATTATGCTATGAATGTATGTTATACTGTACCAGAGTACAGTAATCTTCATTACTGTTTAAAGTATAATTTTCAATTTTACACACAACCTAATAAATTTACAATGCTAATATATTCCAATAATTAGCCAAGGATAAATATCGAAATAACACATCTCAGTCCTCTGGCTGATCAAATAACGTCCAAGAAAATACCACCATTCACAAAAAATATTCGTATCTGCGTAACTGCTCCACACTTCTGGTTTATCGGACTCCTATTCTGTGTATAACAAATGACGATGAAAGTAACTGTACTTTAAGATACGGGGCCTACCGAAGCAATGTCACTTTAAAACCCTTCTCAGATTTCGCGGTCAGCCTCCAAACAGCTTTTTGGTGCGCAAATATTACGTGACAAGACTCCGGGAATACCCGACCGGTACCGGCCAAGTCCTTAACGGTTACATTTTGGCATGTGGGAAAAAAGACTATGACATGTGGGTTAAGTTGTGGGATGAATTTAAAGCGAGTTTCGGAGATACATGATTATTTTGATGGGCTCGTTTGTATTACCTGTGGTAGTAATGGTTTTGGTGTGAATCACTGATGTTTGTGTTTTGAGAAGGATAATTTCATGTGTTTTAAGACAATAGACTTCTTTTTATTTGTAACAGACTTAATCTTTGAAAATAACTCATTTTATCAAACAGGTATGATGTCATATTTTTAACTGTACATTAATTTCCTTCTATAAGTGGTGCTGTAGGCATCTAAACTTATTGCACCACCATCCTTATCATCGAACTGAATCAGTAAATTGGTCAAAATTTCAAACACTGAAACCTCTAAATGGGCAAAGACAAATCACTAATCTAAAATCAGACGTGCCACTTCAATGTCAACGTCTGCTTCCCCTAATTGCCCCTCGTTCGCAACCTCACGTGACGTTAACGTCTCTCCAGATGTCATTGAGATAATCACAATTGTTCGTCTCAACAATGCAGTAGGTAATGTGAGTAACAATCGCTTTGTGCTGTCCAGAGTAAAGGAAGCTGGTACATAAATAGGACCTTGAATAGAATAGATGATGGTGCTGATCGAAGCATCCTCCGACAATGGTCAAAGGATTGTAGAAGTATTGTAAGCTATTTATCAGTTGTGTTTGAGATTATCCGCGTTTGAATGCCGTTTGGTTCCTTTGATGCAGCGCAGTGTTAGTTCTTTCAATAGGTAATACAAATACGTGACCTTATTTCGTTCTATTGTAAAGGTTAATCCATGCAAGGATTGTGTGAATACATTACTACGGGGCGCTAAGGGTGCTAAGTAAGTGAGATAAACTTGATATAAGTTTGAATGCGAATTTAGAATATCTTTGAAATAATTTGAAACATTCAATGTTTTTATGATTTTTAAATATGAGTTTTATTACAATTTAAAAAATAAGTTTTGGTCCTTTACAAAATAACTAATCTAAATCCTGCCTGTCTTTCTATTCAAAATGTATAACACACACCTCCTGTTATATGGTGGTTAAATTCGTGAAACTGAAAAACTATAGTCCCACAGTTTTTCATACAAATTGTCTCGGTCAGCTAACTATACTACTTTCAATGAAATTGGTAAAGTTTTTTTGTTTTTTTTTTTAATTAAAATTCAATATAATTGGTAAAGTAAAACAAAGTTTAGTTAACCAATTATAGATTACAGTAAATGTTAGTTGTTAATTTGCACTTCGGTAAGTAAGAAAAAATACAAAGTAGAAGCCTTGTCTATTTTGACAGCTACCTACTACATTTCTAGTTTACGGATTAAGTTAACTCGCCATTGTACTTATGCAAGTATAAATGCAGCAGCTGTAGAGAAGCGGAACTGCTGATATCCGCCTGAGACAATGCCTCATTGGTAGCTGGTTGTATAATGCCTGCAGGTGCTGAGGCTGTACAAGATGCTCTTTTATAATCTTTGGTCAGGCAACAAATTAATGAGAAAGGCAGTAAGTAAATGGTCAGTTATTAATTACTGGTAGAGATATAAGGTTGGTTCAGTGAAGAGAAATCGAACTATTTACATTTGCTTTGTTTTGTAGTTTTTCAATGGAGCTCCATGTCAACTCGTACACTAGAGTCAATTAAGTCTTTTGATTTCGTTCTAGAAAAAAAAGTGGCATTTTGAAAGTTTTTTTTAATGGAAATAGTGTTCTTTTTTCTTTAAGCATAAGTTTTAAATTATTATTACATGTCATCAGTTCGTATACGGCCCCAGCGAGGGGCTCGAACCTACACAAAATATAGGCAATAGTGTCTAGTCGACAACTTTTGTAAGGTTTCGCTGCAGCTCTACATTATTTCTAAAAAATAAACAGTAATTATTTAGCAATTATTTTACTATTTAGAGCACAAAACGAACTCTCTTTGTTTTGTTTGTGGCAACTATTATCAGTATTAGATAATGACTATTTGTTTCTACTGTCGACTCGGTTGACTGCGTTACTAGTGCAATTTAGTTCTCCATTGAGACTCACTCACTATTCGATATTCATCACTCGATATTCTAACTTGTTCTAATTTCGACTTTTCAGTCTTACGTTCAGTCTTAGTTAAAAGGATTGAAAAAGTAATTGTGTTGGAGTTCAAAATAGGCTTATTAGATATATTTAGTTATTTATAGATATTCTCAAAAGTAACTTACAAAAGTATTGAGAATATCTATAAATAACAAAATATGTCTAATAGGCCTATTTTGAAGTCCAACACAATTACTTTTTCAATCTTTTTAACTAAGAGCGAACGTAAGACTGAAAAGTCTAAATTAGAACAAGTTAGAATATCGATTGATGTTTTGCGGTCTTGGTAATAATCTACGCTTTTGACCTTTTGCACCCGGTAGATATAATTAAGTGGAGGAGGCTCATAGTCCAGCAGTGGACTGTAACGGGCCGTTGATGTTGATGTTTTGAACTAATTATGCGCTTTTCCTGAAGTTTTGGTTTGGTAAATTGAATTTGTAAATGAAAACCATTGATGTTTCGACAATACGCTATTAAAATAATTTTTAGCAATGAAATGGTTGAACCAAATTTTAAAAAACTTGAGAGAAATCCATGAAGATTTATCAGCACTGTTTACTTTACCCCAAGTATGGCCCCCGTTTCACGAAGCAACAAGTTACTAGTAACAAATTACAAATTGATATACATTGCGTAGCGAATTCGCCTAAACTGTAAGCCTTTATCGTTTATCTAATCGTCTACGCAATGTACGTTGAATTATACTTGTAATTTGTATCTAGTAGCTTCGTGAAACGGCCCCCTGAGCGTGATGCAATAAATATGAGAAACCGTTCTAACTAAATAATCAAACAACCAGAAATAAGTATTTGAGTAGGTTAGGTTAGGTTACAATAGATATTTGGACTAGTTCTAATAAGTATCTCTGGGCACGAAATAATAATACTTTCAAGGCAAAAGGCATTAATTTTATTATCCATTGTGCTATTTCGACCTTTATGTCGGAACTTTCAAATATCTAGACCAATGCGAGACCAAATACCTAATATCAATTGCAAAATACACCTTAAGTGGGTAACAACAGCTGAAATTATTTCCAATAGACTTCTCTGTAGATTGAAAATTAAATGTTTTTATTCAAATATTTAAAAGAATAGAATAGATATACTTTATTGCACACAAAGTAAACTAATACATGTTATTAAGAATAATTAAATATGGGTGTAGTATACGTGTAGTGCTGAAAATCTAACAAATAGAAGATAAACATTATAAAGAAGATTTTATAAATAATAGAGATGAGTAAATTGACATCAATTTTTTCTGTTTATTGAAATCAGATCTCCTAGGTACTACTAACAAGAAAGACAGCCACTTATTATGTAATTACTTCTTTATAATGAAACTCTTCTTGGACCCTGATCATGAACTCGTCCTTTTTTTTTTAACGGACTAGTCGCTATTTCTACTCTATTGATGAACTCATCCTCAATAATAAAAGTAGAAATTTTTCAACACCTTGCGCAACCCGGTTCGACGACTATCATCTAATGTATGTAACATATTCAAATTACTTCCAATACTTCTTTTTTTAATCAAAAAACGAGAGCAACGAACTCGAAGACGAATAAACACGTCAAATGTTGTGGTAATGATCAATAATAGCCGTGAACTATGTTCAGAAATGTTTTGATTTTATGGAAAAATAAAGTAAACTTGAACAAATTAGGGGCCTAATTTTAAATAATTAACTTAATACCTTTTTATGTTTTACATATTTTAAAGATTTTAAAATTAAAACACAGGTGATCAATTTTCTATCGATCCTGTTCTTTTACTTTTTAATGGGACTCTTGTTCGATTTTTCGATATATTTATAAAAAAAATATCACTTTGAACATTTTATATTTCAATGACAATGAAAGAATAGACGCAGAGAACATTTAAACGTTCCAAATTTAAAGTAAGAAACTCAGCCAGTTAACTATGATCGTGAACTCAGACGATAGATAAGAGCACAGATGTCATAACAACTTATACAACGCAAGTTCAATGGCGCTGGGCACGTCTCGGCGAAGGTGAAAGTGCTAGAGCGATGCTAGCCTCGATGACGTCACAGCTGATCTTCGAATAGGTGTAGCAGGTGAATCATTCTCATGGGTCTTCTACTTTTCTGTTTGATGAACTCTTCTGTTTGATGATTTTTGTGCTCGCGCAGAAGCCTCGTGTTGTATGTTGATGAGTTATATATATCATGTTTACAATATCGTCCTCGTGTTCAATATTTTCTCTATATTTCTTATAACCTAAGGATTAGGTTTTTATACTGTGATTATTGGAACATCGACCCTGTCTCTCATTTATTTCAGTTATTCCCGACGTTGACAATCATAGGTAAAGGTAATAAAAACATATTGTGCAGTGATAATCTGAAGCAATTAAGGCCACAATGTTCCACTTTATAAAGCACCAAATAATTACTATCGCTTAACATATTAAGAGGCTCATTGTCTCGAAACATAAAACAAAATGGAGTCATTTTCTAGCGGCGACCATGCGCATTATTCGTCATTAGGGGCAATTGTACAATTGCCCAAATGTTGCGAAAAGGTGGCATGTCTAACAAGTTGTGGGTCTGTGGTATTTTGCGATAGAATAAACTATACTGTTGACAGTTTTACAAGGTTGGTTTTGATAGGTCTGTTTCCTTAGACCATTCTATTTCTAATGCTGCAAATTACACTTTTTTGATCACGTATTTCTATAAATACATTATTTTATTTATTATTTCTCAAATTAAAATTTTTTAAATATTTTTTTTATTTACCATTTAAGTAGGTACCTACTAAAAATTTATCTAAGTGGTTTTATTAACATCTAAGGCTCTGCTCATCTCGTGTTTTTGCATTTAGGCTACTAACTTAACTAATTATAACCCATAGCATAGATGTCTTTGTGGAATTCAATCAAAGTATTATCTATTGCACAATGACTCCATATACAAAGAACATTGATCGATAAAAAAGTTAATTAGACTATCTGCTTTCTCTCTCAGCGCAGTGCATAACCTCTTTGTATGCAAGTGCGCACTTTGATACATAAATAGGGGATCGGACTGTTCACCATATTTTATGAATTTACCATATTTTATGAATTATTTTGAAAATATTGATTAGTATCAGACGATTCGCGAAATAAAAAACAGAATCGTTTGAAAAACGAATTTACAGTGATTTTTTAAAGTTTCAATATGTCTGTCTCTATTAAAAACTATTTTTTGTATGGAGATTAGTGTTAATGGCGTTACTAAGAAATGACGTCACAAGTGGGTATGTGCCTCTATGTCTAATCTTGAATTTCAAACCTATATAACTCGGTCAATTTTAAGGATAGAACAAAAATTATTTTAGTGTTCGATAGTAGAAACTAAGAAGTTTGGATTTATAAAATATAAATAAAGTAGATCCCCTATTTTGCACCATGTGTGCGTACATCCTTTGTTTATTTATCTATCTATATGTCTAATGGGGGCACACACAATACATTCTACCTATAAATAACTTTCAGGCTTCAAATCCGGCAACACACTTATTTTTCATGTTCTGCGCTATTGACACACGGTTAAATCAGAGCTACTCAAATAAGTGATACTTATTTGCATACAAGAAAACTACTTACTAACTTTAAAAAATAACTTAAACAAAAGTTCAAATGTTAAGGTGTAGGTAACTGTACAATTTCTGTCACGGTACCAACATTAGGAAAACCTTTGTTCTTCTTTTCAGTATAAAGCTATACAAGACATTCCTAAGGCTCTTCTATTTTGTCATCATATCAATCTTTACAAAGAACACATAAAATTATTTAACTGTCATTGCTGTTTTTTCCATGACCCTTAACTTTAACCTATTTTAATAAAACCACAGATAAAACGTAATGGAGCCGACATCATCGCCTGCGCAAGTCTAAGTCAAGTGCCCATTAATCTTTCCGCTAATCCACTATTGTATTGTTGCAGCATTTGCATGCATTGTTATACAATACCTATCTGTCTGTTATATCACAGTATATCATTGCAAACACACACAACGGAACAACAGGTAAATAAGTATAATAGAATGTCTTGTCGGAAGAAATCACACGTTGCGTTTGAAACCGCTCATTTTATTTTGTCACTGCGAGTGATAAATTAGAGGGAGTTTCTTCTTCCCGCACGTAAAGGCAGCAATGGTTCTGAACCATGCAGTCTCATCCAAAGATTTTGTTGTGACTCGTGTTTTGTTTTTCTGGAGTGCTCATTTTGAATGCAAGTCAAGCTGGGTATCAAAGGCATTAAGCGTTTTGCTTCCACTTCTTTAGTGCGCACTCCACATTGTGGAACTTGTTGCCTGCTTCTGTGTTTCCAGAGTGCAATTAATCTTAGCCTCTACAAAAAAGAAATTAATAGGCATCTTTTAGGCGAGTGTGCTCTTTCGACCTCATCATTACTATCCATTAGTAGTACAGTGGTCAAACGCAAGCCAATCCAATGTTAACAAGGCATTTATGGGTATGATGACCATAGAGCGTAGCCAGTTAGCAGCTATAAGAAGTGTAGCATAGCTGGTACATGTCAGACATTCCTCTTTCACAACTTCCCATCAATCAGAAACGCACCCAGTTGATATTAATACAGACAGAACGATATCACTATCCACCGCATCGTAATTGCACTTGCACCAGTGCATAAGAGATGGACCAGTTGGAATGCAACTCGAGTTCCGGGTTGAACGAACAAACAAACAAAACGAAAATACACAAAATATACAAGTTTATTCCAGTAGTAAAGAAAAGGCCAACTGGTAGATATTCAAGTAATTGCTTGACAACGCAATCCAGTTTAAAGCGTGACTTCTTAAAGTGTCGTTTATATTGTAAGCTGACTTTTATAAATCGTTTTATTAAAGGTATTTATTGAAGGTACTTGAACCGTGTAAATATGTAAAAGTTAAAATTTATCTACTTTTAAAATTGTCGTTTTTAACAGTGATTACCAAGTCTACTCGCTACGTTTATTTAGAAATCGTATCAATCTAATTTATAAGATCGAAATATTGAAACCATTTAAAAGTTATTTGAACACTGAGTACAAACTTTCCCTCTCTGAGTACTCGCTTTTTTTTAACTTTTGCTATCTTTAAACATTTTAATACAAGTATGTACTCAAATATTTTTAGTATGTTTTTTAAAAAACAACTAATAGTTTTTTTTATTTAATTATAATCTATGGTATATCTTACTAATAAAAAGGTTAATTAGTCCAAAATTTAATATTCATACGAAATAACATTTTAAAAATTATTATTATGGTACAACAGTCTGATAACTTTTTGAATAATTGTGCACTCCTAGAGTTTTGGTCAGTATAATTCATTGGTTGAGTTGAGGTTTGCTTTTCCTGCAATTTCAAAGTCTTTGTTTCGGGAATCTCTATTAACTTAAAAAACTAACAAAATAGCAATGAAATAATTTATTTACAAATTCCGGCATCGAAGGTGAATAAATATTATATGACAAAACTAGTAAATCAGTTACGAAAATATGTTGAAACGCTAGATTTATTAGTTTACGGACTATTTATGTCAATCTGGGTCGACAATTTTGTTGTTTGATTCTATACGTATACAATTAATTATGTGGACCTAGAACACGTTTTATTTTATGATCAGCTTTTAGCAGAGCTGCTATCCTATCCTATCCTAGATAAGGTAGGAACCGTCTCCTGATATTTTGTTACTGGCAATTCAGTACTTTTTAGTACTGGCAGTTTCATCATCCATTTTCAAATTTCGAATCCATTCGTTTCGGTTATGTAATTTTCATCAAAATTTCCTCATTCCACCTCAAGTCATCAGACTGTTACCATCTTTTTTTTCCGGATCACTATGTAATTTTATTAATTTTAATTGATAGTAGCTTTTTAAAGTGTAACTTTATTTTTATTTATTAATAAACTGTTTGTGCAACTAAATTGGACTGGACCCTGTTTCCCTGCCACGCTACCATCTTACTTCATCATCACCTAACATCGTCCGGCCAGCGGTCTTAACGAAAAATTCCTAAGTGTCTCTGTTGATATAAAATTGAAACACGACTGAAATTCTACCAGCTATTGTGACAAGATCTGAAAACTCAAGGGAAGATGTAAAAAGTCACCGTTAAAAAATACGTGGACGTTACGTTTTCGCACGGTCTCCTTTACTTTTAAATTGTCACGAGGATGTAGGTAGATGGGCTATTAACCCGTACCACCTACTAGTAGCCTATACGAGACAAAAAGCTATCGGTTTTTTCCACCTAAGTAAGACTTGATCCATTTCAGGGCGCAAGTGAACGGACTGGTCGGCCTCGCCACACCTTGTGGTACGTTGCCAGGCGGAAACATTGTCTTAAGCGTTGATCGGTAACAATAACTAAGACAAATTCTTTAAGGTCCTAGAAATTATTGGGCAACACGGCCTTGGAGTTAAGACGCTTATAAGAATCTATTTTCTGAGGTTAACTCAGATATTTAAATTGTAAATATTTTAGCTTATTCGGTGTGTCCGTGACAGGTGGAGCTATAATATACAGGATGTTGTAAAGCGGACAAGAGGAAGTTCAGTCTATGAAATAAAACAATAAAATTCTTCTCATAACAGACGGAAAAAATCTTGGCACTTTCACACAAAACAACGAGAAGACAACAGATCGATTCACTAATAGGAAATACGTTTTATTTTTCGTCTGACAACTGTTCCACGGGGAAAGTGTTTCAGTTTCATAGACTGAACTCCCTCTTTCTGCTTTACGAGGCATTCGTCCTCTTTCCTATTTTATGATTGGCAACCTTTCTTGCTGGCAATTTTATCTTTCATTTTAAATTCATTTTCAAATTTAGATTTCTTACGTTTCAATTTTGTCTTTTTTCTGCAAAATTCTTCACTTCATGTCCTGATGTCCGATAGTAAACTCCTAAAGCTTATCTACAATTTTTCTATGTCAGTTATATAATATATAAATACCTTTTTTCTTCGGACTGTGCCCTGGATATTGCCACATATCAACCCTCTACAACACTCTTCGTGTGGTACTTGCTCAGCAGCTTGTGACGGCTGCTGGCCCACACGAGTATTTTTGAAATCAAACTGTATTCAAACCTACATTTTGAACCATTTTTCTAGTCTGTCTGATCATCCTAATTCAGGGTAGGCTTAATGGGATGCATATTAGCTGTTGATGATCCTGTCGTGTTAATAACGCTCGCGTGCGTGTCTGAGTCGTGTACTTACCTATATATACTGTGCCCATGTGCGTACCTCCCACGTCCTACCGATATCTTCAAATACGGAAGCTAAATCGTGAAACCAGAACAACAAGAGCGAGAGGTGAAGGATCTAGAAATTGTTGGATAATTGCATGACCTTGGGGTTTTCTGATCCTGTGACATTTGAAACTTTTTCTACAGTGAACCGTGTATCCGATAGCGTCCACGTAAACTCATGCTGTCTGGTTTTTACCGTGTGACAGAATTTTAGGACATTATCCATGTCTAGATTCGTTATTAAGTATATCGCTAGGCATAGGTAGTTAGTGGGCTGGCCACGTCTGTCGTAGAACCAATGAGCGTTGGAGCAGACATATTCTCGAATGGAGACCGCGTCTCGGGAAACGTAGTGTGGGACGCCCCCCTGCCAGGTAGACTGATGACCTGAGAAAGGTCGCTGGTGGTGGCTGGATGAGGAAAGCGGGTGGGTTTTGGCGTGCCCTTGGGGAGGCCTACGTCCAGCAGTGGACTGCAATAGGCTGATTGATTAAATTGATAGGTAGTTAAATAAAACTCAATTTTAAACCAATAAATTCTTTTAACTTACGTACCTAAAGTAGGTACCTAAGTTTATTGTTATTTCGACAAAAAAGACAGACGTAGCTGAATTTAAAATTATTTTAAGTATATTTTTTTCAGCTTCCTTCTCACTTCTTGAACTTTCAACGGAAACTGTAATATTCACATTAACATTTCGATCGAATATTGTCCGCATCCGGCCCATTTTGGTGAAAGGAGTTGACCTGGTCTACCTTTGAGGACCTTGAAGGTTGGTACCATTATATTTAATACGGTGATACCCGTGGGTACGGCTTCCGCGTGTTGAGTGGAATTTTACGACACATACTGGTGTCTGCCAACTTGTCTTGATCAGACAAGAAAATATGGGTTGAAATTGCATCAGTTAGGTTCTGCATAGCTTCCTCGGTATTAAAATTTTTCAAAGTTTCTAACTGTCTTAAAAAATCTTACAAAAAAAATACTTTTCATACAGATTGACCCGGCTAGCTGATGAGATTGTATGAATTGATTTTTGTTTTTTCGATTTCGGAAAAGTTCCAAAACAAAGGTTGTTGAGTTTCATGGGTTATACTTATATACCCCAGAGGTTTTGTGTTATTTCACTAACACGTTGTATATAATATGTCTATTTGGATATTTTTTATCAATATTTGCACAGTATTTCGATTTATTAACTACCTACTATTGAAATAAATAAAATAAATAAAAATTGTGTTTATTTCACTCCACAAACAAGCAAAAAGGTACATCAGTAACTTAACTACTGCACAAATAACAATTTGTTCATGATGTTCTTAATTTGTACAGTTTTGATTTGTGTTGTACAGTTTTATGTCAAATAAATGTTCTCTATGTGTATTGTTTATTTCAATTTATTTCAACATTGTTTTATTTCAACGTTCTTGAATGAATATTTTAGCCCAAACCACTTCAACATTTCAAAACCTTTGTCTTGATCTACATACCGCACAGCACACGATATCCGAGTTTAACAAGATCAATTACCTGAAACAAACAATTAGCATTTTATTAACACACGATGTTGACATTTGCCGAGTAGGCCACATGTAGGCCACACTCTTTATTCCACACGCTCGCCCTTGCGACACGCGGCCTTTCGACGTGACGTCGTACTGGCGACTCACAATTAATTACTCGTACAATATTAATTCGCAGTGCATCTGCATTTTGCGCAAAGGTTCTGGGTTCCGCTGGAAATATAAATTTGAATTGTATGTTGATTTAAATTATGTGCTGGTCTATGTCCCTAACTAACACAGTGAATCTTAGTAGTAGACGCTATAAGTGTTACGCGCATATCTGTGTGTATGTTTTTGTATTATAAATTAGAAAATACTATACTATTTTCTCAATCTTAAAATGTTTCTCTCTCTCTTAAAAGCAAAACACATACAAAAAAGAAAATAAAAAAA
Organism: Carpatolechia fugitivella; assembly: GCA_951230895.1. Taxonomy (NCBI): domain Eukaryota; kingdom Metazoa; phylum Arthropoda; class Insecta; order Lepidoptera; family Gelechiidae; genus Carpatolechia; species Carpatolechia fugitivella. Next base: position 5,659,317 of record OX579646.1, read on the forward strand.
AAATTAAACATAACGAAACACAAAGCACGACTAGTGCCATAATAAAAAAAAAGGTTGACAAACTGAAAGTGACATTTCCATTGGAGCTTACAAGCTCGACATGATCTTTTTAATTAAGCACTTTTGGTTGGGCAAAGGCAATTGCTTAAGCAGCTGCTTGTTTATCCTAACCGCAATCAAAAAGTCAATAACCGTGGGCATGGAATGGTTATTGCGGCCACGTGTGTTGTTTGATCAGTTTAAAGATTTCTCGATCGATGGATTTGTATATAGTCTCACTAACTTGCCCTGTTATAAACCACCAAATAGTCCAGCCACCAAGTAACCAGCAAATAGACTTGGTTTTAAGACTACTCTCTGCATTAGCGGCTGAAACCAACAGCTTAACGTGTTTGAAAAACCAACAAAAACATTTCTTTCTTCAGACTTTTATTCAAAAAATCTACAAAAACAAAATTCTCCGTATTTATTACTTAAATCAAATATCACGGTACAAGGAACATCTATCTAGCAGGTGAATCATTATAATAATATTAACATTGCCCAACGAAACTAGATAAAATGTCATGTCATTTCAATTCTCCACGAACACAAAAGCAACTAAGTTCATGACAGCAAACATTAGAACCTTTGACATGGTAAAAAGAAGGCGGCATTTACACATCGTAATGTAACCTACTGACTCAAGTTTGCATAATAATTTGATATATAAAAGCTCTAGTTTTCAAACCGGTCCCGCCGACCTTGCGACGTCGTAGGCGGTCGCAATCTGTCATCCGCATTGAGCGAAAAGTGTTAAGTAAAATAAATAAACAAAGACGCTGATGCAAGGTTAGTATGCCCGCCCCTTCTTCCGGACTATCTAGTTTTGATAGTTGACCGTCAAGACATCTTGATACTTTCGGCCTCGTATTGTAATTTCAGAACGCAGGAAGAGCAATAAGAGCGTATAGTTTGATTGTTACCAATTTACAATGGATCTAATTGTTTTGTGGAGCTATTAGTGTAACGGGCTATTTGAATTCTATGATAAATCATTTCCGTTATTAGGGTTCATTGTTATTAGCATATCTGTCTTAAATTTTAAAAATGTGCTTTCTAAACAAATCAATATTTTTAGATTACATGGTATTTTTAGATTATATGATATTATGGAACCAAAAAATGTCATTACAGTGAATGATTTATAATAAAACTTTATTGTTATACAGAAACACCATTGAGTAATACTGAAAGGGAAATACAACGGAATTATTATAACGGATATAGCGGTTTTTTTTATTTATAAAAAGCGATCAACTAGTCGTGTAATATGTAAAGTAATTAATAAATTTTACTGTTTGCAATATTATAAAGATTTCAAAATGTCCTCGCTTTGGAATAGTTTCTTAAAATATTATAATATAGGTATTATGCACTTATATCGTCATGCTTACGTAGCATAGCACAAAAAATGTCTTTTCTTCACGATATTGGAATGTATTTTGTGTAGTTATATTATTATCTTTGTATTGTATTTCTCGTTGAATTATGCACGTTTTATCCCCATCTCGATAATATCTTCTGTCTCTTCCGTGGGTCTGCTGGAAGATATTTCTTTAAAAATAAGTAGGCCTGTTGTGTCGTTTATATTAATATTAATGTAATTTTGTTCATTTTAAACATAATGAAGTGATAAATAAATAATCTTCATGGATATCGTTTCTCAACACTTCTTTATTTAATAATAATAATTACCGTTTATTACTACTGTTCACCTTTGTGAAGACAAACTATGAGTTCCTTTGTTAGAGCTGGTGACCATACTAGGATACTCCGTAATGAAGTGGTTTTAGCGAGATTACATTAACAGTGTGGCCCAGCAGCCGCCACGAAGCTGCTGACCACCACACGAAGAGTATTGTAGAGGGTTATGTGGCAATAACCAGGGCACAGTCCGAAGGAAAAAGGTATTTATATATTTTATATAACTGTCAAGGAAAAATAGTAGAGAATAGTAGAAAAGCTTTAGGAATGTACTATCGGAGATCAAGACAAGAAGTGAAGAATTTAGCAGAAAAAAGACAAAATCGAAACTAAATTTGAAAATGAATTTAAAATGAAAGATAAAACTGCCAGTAAGAAAGGTTGCCAGTCATAAAACAGGAAAGAGGACGAATGCGTCGTTACAACAGGATGACAAATCTGTTACAAGGGCCACCGAAACCACCAATATAACCAAATTAATGTATCTAGGCGGCAGCCCTTTATCAAAATTAACATTATTCGCAAGCTCCTCTTGCAATTGGCGGCACAAATTGCAAATTAAATCGACTCCTGGCAGTTCGGTATGAGAAACGAAGTGACCGTTGTTATGCAAGTTTGCAATTTATAAGCAGACATATATTATACGATGAAATAATATTTCGTGTAATTTAAAATACACCTAATAGTAAAAACAGACTTAGCTAAATCTCCTGTCGTCTTTTCAGTTTTTTAAGGATAATTTATCCGAAAATTTTGGATCAAACCAAATAAAATTTGTAAACTAGCTGGCCCGTTATATTCACGTTACGTCGTAGTTTATATATGGTACTCATTTTGTCATATCCCATTTTTTGTGTAAAATCCCAAGGCAAATCTCATCAATCCGTTGTTCTATTGCTGGTATAAAAGAAGGACAATCCAACAAAGACAGTTTTGCTTTCAACTAATTTCTTCTTCTTACCGTGTGGTTTGTAAAACCGACCTCACAAACCCTGGTCAGAGTAACAGAACCGCTGTAGGCCTCTAAAATGGCCCCTCTAATGACTATTTCTATAGAAAAATAACTGGGACTCCCTACTCTAGAACTATTTAGCACAAGCAGTTTTTATATACCCTGCGTTCCGAGACGCGCTGAAATCGATTAAAGCACCCGTAATCGCGTTCCGAATTACTGTCTGTCAAAACTCGTACGTTTTTTTGCTTTTCTGATCGCTGACAGTGCTGAAAGTCTGATTCGGAATGCGCCCATAGTCTAGTGACTAACATTAGTCTTTCAAGTCTTACCTTGGGAAGTAAAAACTGTAATACCAACTGACATCCGTCCAGTAACTAAGTATTTCCTATGCAGTTCTCGCAGCCGAGCGGAACGGCTCTCGAGCTCGGGCCTCACGGAAGAGTGGTGTCGAGATGCGGTGAAAATGCATTCCTGTGGCGCGCCGCGGAAACAGTCCGCCATTAGCTCTTTTGAGCTAACTGCGGTTGCTGGATGTGGCAAATCAAAATCAAAAATTATTTATTTCCATAGGATGTTATTACATTACTTAGATCCGTCATTACATTTTTTTGGGTGAGTTCACTAACACAATGGCGGAATCTGTGGAGAAGAGCTCACCGAAGAAACTCCACAGTCGTCGCATCTTTTGCGTTTCCTTTTTACCCACGACGGACGGAACGGAACGGAGGCGGTATATGCGTTTGGGGTAAGAGGTTGTTTGTTTGTTTGTTTGTTTGTTTGTTTGTTTGTTACCTTCTATCTCGAAAACCACTGGACCGATTTAGTTCCGGTTTTTTGCATTGAAAAGGTATCACTTCAACTTAGGATCTTAGATATGTTTTATGTAGGTAGACCATCAGGGAGCGCTGCAGCAGCCTGATAAGTTGGCAACACAGGAGTTATCAAAAACTACCGAATCGATTTCGATGCAGTTTTTTGCATTCAAAAGGCTTCATATTGGAGCCGGTTGTTAGACATGCTTTGGGGCGGTAGACCACCAGGGAGCCCTGCAGCAGCCACATAAGTTGGTACTACAGGAGTTCTCAAAAAGTACTGAATCGATTTCGATGCGGTTTTTTGCATTCAAAAGGCTTCATTTTGGAGCAGGTTCTTAGATACGTTTTATGGAGGTAGACCACCAGGGAGCCCTGCAGCAGCCAGATAAGTTGGTACTACAGGAGTTCTCAAAGAGTACTAAATCGATTTCGATGCGGTTTTTTGCATTCAAAAGGCTTCATTTTGGAGCAGGTTCTTAGATACGTTTTATGGACGTAGACCATCAGGGAGCCCTGCAGCAGCCAGATAAGTTGGTACTACAGGAGTTCTCAAAGAGTACTGAATCGATTTCGATGCGGTTTTTTGCATTCAAAAGGCTTCATCTTGGAGCGGGTTCTTAGATACGTTTTATGGAGGTAGACCACGAGCGCTGCAGCAGCCAGATAAGTTGGCACTACAGGAGTTCTCAAAAAGTACTGAATCGATTTCGATGCGGTTTTTTGCATTCAAAAGGCTTCATTTTGGAGCTGGTTGTTGGATATGTTTTGAGGCGGTAGACCACCAGGGAGCCCTGCAGTAGCCAGATAAGTTGGCATTACAGGAGTTTTCAAAACTACTGAACCGGTATCTTTACAGATCAGGTTCTTGGACATGTTTTATGGCGCATGGCGGTAGACTATAAAGAAATACTGCAACAGCGAGGATAGGTGGCCGCTTGGACACTAAGTAACTAGTAGTCTCAATATCGCACATACCAAATTTCTGCCAAATCCAAACAACATCCATCATTTTGATTACCGCCAGTTAGTTTTAAAAAGGCATACTAATAAATTATGTATGTTTAATTACTAGCATAATATACAATAGTGTGATTTCTCACGAAATCCGCCACACAAACAACGAATTATGACCTTTCTTAGTCCTTACGTTTACGTACCTACTTACCTTTTGCTTTCTCGTAGAGATAGACACAGCAATAATATTTATTAATTTAGGTACTATTATTACATACTCATCTATCTAATAATATGATACAAATCCAATAAAACACGTCGGAGGCTGCCATCATCGCTCTCTTTGTTCGAAATTTCAGTTTAAATATTATAACTACTTATTTATATTACTCAAAAACTAAATATAATGTAGATTCTGAATAAGTAAAACTCACGGTATTTATATAAAATTTATTAATGTCAGAGCAGGGAATGGCAGACCTCGACGTGTTTTAATGGATTTGTATCATATTACTAGATAGATGAGTATGTAATAATAGTACCTAAATTAATAAATATTATTGCTGTGTCTATCTCTACGAGAAAGCAAAAGGTAAGTAGGTACGTAAACGTAAGGACTAAGAAAGGTCATAATTCGTTGTTTGTGTGGCGGATTTCGTGAGAAATCACACTTTTTATAGATTTCTTTATTTTATATTTCTTATCTTATTTGACTCTGGTCGGGGGATTTCCAAAAATGTTATTTAATCCTTTTTATTCTAATATATTTTAACATACGGCGTGGGTTTTTTAAAATTTTCAATTTTGTTTAAATAAAATGTTGTCAACTACAAAATTAATGCTAATTATATATCGAAAAAGCCTGCTACTCAAACAATCTATTCCCATGGGTATCTGTCCTCTAAGTAATCAGCAGCATGGCTGAGTTTTATTTATTTTGAGGCTCAGCTAGTTTAAGAGTTTGAGTTTGAAGTGCTCGTGCTGCTTCCGAACTGAATCTGATGTTACGTTTCAAGTTGACATTAAATTTCACTTTTTTTATAATTCAAATCGAATGCAGAGCCTTGTATCAATTAAACATGATGCTTAATCCGAACCAAGGATTATTAAGATAACCCAAACTTATTAAGTCAATAGAATTAACAGACAATAAATAAAAATTGGTTACACATAAACAGTCACTTCTGTAAACTATAGAAGTTGCACGCATCTGATTCTAACACATACCACCAAATTAAACTCCGAGAAAAATCTCTTCTAGAGCTGCATTCGCGTCTGACTCTGTGTTATTATCAGTCTGTCATTAAACACATGCTAAGCTGCTGCAGCGGCCGATAGAGCTAGGTTGCGCGTGCGCGGGCGCGGGATATCGACGCGGAACAGTGAACAACGCGAAATGAAATAGAAAATACACAGCTTTTTCTCAACTATGTGTGATATGTACTTATTATCGGAAATGGAAACATTGTAAACTTCGACAGCAGATTAGATACGCATCTGTTTGACTGAATAGTTGTTATATTATTAATTGTTATATGACTTAGCAATTTTTTGTTTTAGATTTGATTAAATTGATAACTTAATTTGAAACGTTATGAATTGTGAATAAGAAAGATCAACTTAAGTGGTCTTTGCGTAAAAAAAGTATATGACCTTAATCTTTGTATTTTTTTAATCACAAATGTATCAAAACAAAAGAATGATGGATGGCCCAAATCCACCTGCTAACCTAGATAAGTCCTTGGTTTTCGGGCCACTAAATAAATGGTCAAATAAATACACTCATTCGAATTAACCTAAACGTTTCTGTTGTTAACCTCAACTTTATTTAACAAAGTGAAGTATGTCTGAGAACTCGTCTGAGAAGATGTCTAATATTTACAAAAAACAAATGATTTTAAATACTAAAAACTTAATTACCAAGTAACATGGCTACTGCAGTATTTGTGCATATTCAAATGACTAGGCTGCGCGCGCAGAGGAAAGGTTTCGCCACCGCAGATCAAGTCAGCTGCTTGCAGACGCGGATTAATACACTCAGGAGTTGTTACGAAAATCCCTGTTTACTAGTAAATACCTACCAGTAGTAATGAGGAAACTACGTGTACCTGCAGATAGATTAGCATAGTAACTTCTACTACAGATGTTTAATCATGCTTCAAGGATGCTTAGCCACGATACTTATTTGATTCAAATCAAATAGGGATATTTATTTGATACCTTCGAAGGAAACAATTCATAATATCGATCGAACTTCACTAGCAGAAATTCGTTTTATCATGATCTATTCGATGGTTATGATTATAGATTAAAATTTGTCAAAAATTGTACTTGGTGAACGATTATTGCGCGAATTTGGTGCAACGTAGTGTCGGTCAGCGCCTGCAATATGTTCGGAGGTCACGTTGCATTTCTTACTTCACTTAACTGCCAAAAAGAAATATTCGTACCATACTTGAAAGTTTATTTACCTTCGTAAATACCCTAAATGCCCTTCATTAGACAACTTGCAAAATATTGAAGCCGTATTTTATTAAACCGTCAACTTAACGATCAACCGAGAGAACCCCTACAGATTTTATTAGTGCTAAAACCACTTAAAATACTTGCATAAATACTTCGGAACCAACTAAAATGTATTTAAAATCGCGAATTGGACAATATAAAAGAAATTGAAGATTAAATTTATTTTGATGGCTTCAGTCGAATACATTTTATTCATCCAATGTTTAAGATTTTGTGAGAATGTAACTTGATGATTTGTAAAATTATTTCGAGTTCAGTGACCGAAGCTTGAATCAATTTTTTCCTTTATCGTGCTTTCATATTCGATATCTACATACATAAAGTGTAAAGAGAGTTTCTTGAACATGCTTCTAATATCGTTTCAAATTGTAAATTAAATTATTGTTTGTGTTTTAAATTATCATAAAGAGTTGAGATTCTTTACTATGTTAGGAGGATTCTTATAAAATATGTCTTATCGCATAATATTTTCAATCGAAGCTATAATTAAAATTTATGCTGATCTTGAACAGCCATTAAAACCTGCATTTCCCTATCGCTTACTGTTTGTTACTAACATTTATCTGAATAGGAACCATGAATATTTCGAAATGCAACAAAATCGTGAAAATATATCTGGATGTTTGTTCCGCCCTCAGGCTCAAAGTACTCAACAAATTTGGATGAAATTTAGAATACAGATAGTTTGTTACCTGGATTAACACATAGGATACTTTTTATGGGAAAAAAGTCTTATTCCCACGGGAAAATCTTATATAACGCGAGCGTAGCCGCGGGCGGATCGCTAGTAGTCCATATAACATATCAAATAACAATTTGCACCAAAAGAATCATATTTCACGCTGCACCAAGCGCCGGTAAAAAAGGAACCAAAAAAGCGATGCTTAAAACTCATCCAAGCATAAAAATATGCTTACAACGAAAACTGTAAAATCACTTGATATTTATTGATGGAGGATATCACTACATTCAGATTTCTTGTTAAGGTGACTTTATGTTTTCTCCTAAAAGATAAATAAAAACTGCATGAGATGTATGTTTATTTCAAGCACCTGATAAAAGAGCTTCGTCAACTCGTTGGACATACTTTACATTTCAATGCATTGGCGTCTGTTATTTTAAATATTTTCATTTTGTCGATTGGCAATTGTTTTAAGTTTTTGTTTGTCATATGTATAGCTTTATGTTGATAAAACTACCGTTGGTTTCCGACGTGGGAAAAATGTTAATAACTTTGATTTAAGTTATGGTGTGAGACTAGTTTAAAGATAACTGGTAAATGCAATAACGGTCAATACATAACGAAACTAACACGAATCTCTTTGTAGAACTGTCATTTTATGACATTTTTGATAAGCAAATAAAAAGCTTTTAAATACAAAAGTTCTTTACTAGCTTTCGAACGTACAGAAGTTAAGATTATTTCATTAATATTTGCCGTGTGGTGACGGCGGAGTAGAATACATTTGTCACCAACCCTTACTCTTCCCGTGGGTGTCGTAAGAGGCGACTTAGGGACTACACATTGAACAGGGAACGGGCAGCAGCGCTCTCTGAAACAGTAACCTTTCAATCTGCGATCTCCAACCCGCCTGCCAAGCGTGGAGATTATGGCAAAACCCTCCACTTAAGTGGAGGAGGCTCATAGTCCAGCAGTGGTCTGTAACGGGCCGTTGATAAATATTTACAGACAGAGAGCTATGAGCAAGATATGAACAGAAAGTACAATGTTACACAAAACTAAGCTAAGCTACTTGATCTTTTGCAAATCTAAAGCCTCCAGCTATAAACTCGGAACACCTGTCGCTAAAACCGGTCACGTTTCGTCTATAGTTGAATTCCCGAGTGACTGTGGACAGCTGGACAGATATATTTCAGCACCGCTCCAGTTTCATTGTTACATAAACCTTATCGGATAACTGGTTGCTCAATGGTAAGGTAAGTCACAGCACATACTCTTGATGCAAGCGTACGCGCAGGTGAGACTGGACAGTGATTGAAGTATGAATTGATCTATTTGACTCTTAATTATTTATTTATTTTATTTTATTATACGCGAGAGGGCCAATTTAGATCAAGATTTATCTTTTAAACTTTAATTAAGTAACTTAACCGCGTCTTCTTCTTCTTCATCATCATCGTGTAGGTTGTTAGGTCGACAACCGACCCCACAAACCCTAGTGTCAGTGTTATAGAGCCACCAAAGGCCACTGACACGTAATGTGATAGATATGTCACCGTAAGATTGTGAACGCCGTTAGTTTATAATCTTACTCGCGATATTATAGACTTACGGAAAATTGAGAAATTTCTCGTTAGTTTATAATCTTCTTACCCAACTGATAATAATCTTACCCAACTGATTTGGATTAAATTTGGAATGGAGACAGATTGTGGATTAACACATCAGATATTTTTTACGGGGAAAAGTCTTTTTCCCACGGGAAAATCTTACACATTGCGAGCATAGGCGCGGGCTAGTCTTAGATAAAAAAAAAATAAAAGAAAAAGATTAAAAACGTGAGTTGGCTGACACAATTCAACAAAGAAGAATTGTGATTGAGTAAATAGCCATCAGAAAAGTGAAATGAACATTCCGAAAAGTAGACCTATCGAAACCAAAAGTAAATCCCAAAAGTTTCGCTCTCAGCGCCTACTGAACTACTTACACGATCTACTTATTGCTGTTGCTGACAGACAAGACATTCTGAACATTACACGAAAGGGAAAGGAGAATTTATCAGCATATAAATGTACCAAGGAAAGGCTGCGGGATACAATTTCGTAAACTTTGCAACCCATTGTCGATATCTGCTCGATCGCGATCGATATTGCTATTACCTATTACGCTGAGATAAGGACTGTGATATAACTGTTATTGTAACAGTAACAGTATGCAAATTATACTTGTTATTGCATTCATAACCTAGTAATGTAAGTTTGTAATCAAATTAAATGGAATTTCGTGTTGTACGGTGGGTGATATGGGTGTATTAGTATATCAATCGCTCTGTTAAATTAGTATCGTAAGAGTATGTTTGAAATTGCTTCATTTGCTTCACTTCGATTATATTGCTATGATTGTCTACTGGATGTAGCATCGATGCAATTCTTTCGAATAACATTTTATAAACAAGCATTCAAATGATTCATTCATGAAGCAATGAACTGATTGTGATCTATGCGTGCATTATAATCGGTAAGTCAGGAAATGTATGTTGTGTTCGAAATATTTCTTCATCTGACTGGACTTTTTTATCACATTCTTTAGTTGTGGTTATGGTTTCATATACCAATATAGGATCAAACCAACCCTATGTTAGGGCCTTTGGATTATAGCCAGGAGGGATAGTCTAGAGACTACAATATTGTGATGAGTTCATCAATTTTAAAATTATGTTTACAGTGTAATTTCTTGATATCTTCTAAATGTAGGTCTGATGATATATGTGCGTGCCTACTATGGCCACGATTGCACTTAGATCGCGCGCAGATAGTAGATTCAAGATTTTTTGTAAATTTTCGCAAAAGATGCGACGACTGTGGAGTTTCTTCGGTGAGCTCTTCTCCACAGATTCTGCCATTGTTTTAGTGAACTCACCCAAAACAATGTAATGACGGATCTAAGTGATGTAATAACATCCTAAGGAAATAAATATATTTTTTTATTTGATTTGATTTTGATTTATTATATGGCTTCACCAAACGTACAAGATATGATAGGATATTTCATCAGGCCAATCCAATGCAGCCTGTCAAGACATCACTCATGCTCCAAGAGGCATGGTGCAACGTGCAACGAAATGCACCAATGTAACACAATCGCCATACCATATCGGTTTTTCATATCGAATTGGTTTTGGTATGTGGCTCATACAATCTGGATTTCGTAACTTCGAGTCAGGTGTCGCCGAATGATACAGTTCGGTTGAAACTAGTTGTAAGTAGTACAAGTGTGTTTAAACTGGTTATTGCTTATGTTTTTAGGAAACTTGTCGTCAAAAGTAAATTTTTCAATTATACTTTTATTTTGGACTTGTATGGAAAGTATGTTTTATGTATGCACTAGTTTTGTAAGCTTGAAAGTTTTTATATGTTGCTTGCGTCTTGATTATTTTTTAATTAGGTACCCTGAAAAAATTACGTCATAAATTAAGAGGCTATCTGTAAGGACTTTTGCACAAGTAGAAAAATGTGAGAAAGGCCAGGAAAAGTCTTTTCCTAGAAATGAGAACTCATAGGCATACAAAATAAGGCTTCATTATTTTTTAACTAACGACACAAAAAAAATGTTATCCGTAACTATTAACAAAATACAGATAGGTATCACACATAATTTAGCTCCTCATAGAATTTCTGTAAGAGATCTTGTAATGGCACACATAAAAAAACATCACCTATTCTTTGTTCAAACATCAAATCAAATCAAATATTCTTTATTGCACATAAAAACACTCATACAAACACAGAATAACAATACAGGAGAAGGCAATTGGCGGCCTTATCGCATTAAACGATTTCTTCCAGGCAACCATTGGGCGGAAAAGAAAAACAAAAGGGGTATGCAGAAATAGTACCTACTAAACAAAAAAATATATAAAAAATAAATACTATACAGATCTAACATATTACATAAATATATAATATATACAAAATAATAAACATAATATAATAAAAATAACATAGGTATATAAACCAAAATATACTACATACTAATAGAACAGTAATTTGCACAAAACCTCTGGCTATCTGGCTATAATACGCACGAAGGTGCTGGAAACCAAGTAGTAAGAGTCAGAGCCCAAGTCACACAGAGCCGTGCCGGGGGCGGTCCGGGGCCGGGAAAGCGAGACGATGCTATGGCGCGGCATAGCGCCGTCCCGCTTGTCCCGGCCCCGGACCGCGCCGCTCCCGCTCTGTGTGACTTGGGCTTCATTGCTCATTAACGTAACCTCACTGCAGCTCATAATGACGCCGGAGGAGGAATTTAAACATCTGCTCGGCCAGGGTCCCGTTTCACGAAGCAACAATTTACAAGTAACAAGTTACAATTTGATATTCATTGCGTAGCCAATTCGCTTAAACTGTTAGCTCTTACCGTTTTATCTCATTGTCTACGTAATGTACGTCGAATTGTTTTGTGATTTGTAACTTGTAGCTTCCAGGAATAGAACTTGTAGCCTTCAGAAGATGACGCCCACCAAGCATTCCGGTCATCAAAAAGCATTACGCAAACCAATATGTTTAAACAACCTTCACATTATTTATGGCTATTGGATCATTCGGACATTATCGAACATCAAATTCAAATCATGGTGTTGTAAGTAAAGTTTAGTTTAAGCACCATACATCAGTATAATATAAATGATTTTTGACAGATCCCATATTCAAAGTGTGAAAACCGGTGGGCACTGGGCAGTATACTAAAAAAAATGAGCACAGCCTAGTTGTGTGTATCAGTATAGAAGGCAGTGTGTCTGGTTTCAGGTTCGATCCCCGGTCGATTAGATTGTTGATTGTTGATTGTTTGTTGTTGTTGTTTGTTGTTACATGTGTGATTGTTTGTCCATGTGAATACAAAGTATCCCTTGTAAAGGCACTCTACACCGTGAAATTTACATCGTTTTGTTCCCGCCGTGTAGTGATAGTACCCGTCAAACTGAACAACTTTTCACGAAAAAAAAACTCTCGACCGACCCATTTTGTATGGAGAGACCAAAAATTTTTTTGTCACATGAATTTTTTTTTTTCGTGCAAAGTTGTTCAGTTTGACGGGTACTATCACTACACGGCGGGAACAAAACGATGTAAATTTCATACTCTATAGTAATTATACTAGTAAGGCACTTTATAGTAATTACACTCTTAAAATTGTTTCTCTTTCTCACTAAGTAGTACTACTTTCCTACGTTGGCTGGAAGAGATCTTATAGAAATAACTTTGCCATAGCAACCATAGTAACAACACGTAAAATTTGCAACGTCATTTCAGGCCACTTAATGATGCAATTCAATTAAACTACGCGTAGATAGCGATAAATATCAGTTGTCATTACCAGTAATAGTATTAAGTATGAGATTGATTTATTGCACTCTACGGTAAGCGATGTCTGTGCTCCGATATTGCAAAGTAGAGCGTTATTTCGTAATGTCCACTCTACTGAAATGTCATTTTGAATGTCTTTGGTATCAATTTCGCCTGGGGAGGTACCGCCTACATAATTTCTGCTTTTGTAGTGTCTGAGGCCAAAGAATAGCAGAACTAGTATCTATTATTCGGTAAGAAGGTATTACCTATTATATTGTAATTGCCTGTTAAAGGGATAAAAAATAATATCGACACCTCCTATGAACAAGAACGTGACTTGAGATACAAAACGTCTTTAGTTAATATTATTCCTTATCATAATTTTATTTACTTGCTTGAGTTGCAGCAGGTGTGCTGGGAGATTTCCACGACACCACATGCTGAATGAAATTATACGTCGGGCACTGGTTTCTGCTGGAGTGCCTTGCAGCCTCGACTGCCCCCTGGTCTGAGCCGCAGCGCCCGGATGGACGTTGGTGCCGTGGGAGAAAGGTCGTTGCCTTGTTTGGGATGCGACCTGCGTTAGTACTTTTGCGGCTTCGCACTTGCCTCGTGCTAAGCGGGAGCCGGGTGCCGCTGCCGAGTTGCCGCATCTCAAAAGCGCTTGAAGTACGCAAACCTGACTGGCCAATACATTTTTGTACCTGTGGCAGTAGAAGTGGCTGGAGCGTGGTGTAAGGATGCACAATCTTTTATCGGCGAACTAGGGCAGCGCCTGAGAAAGGCAACAAGGGACCCCCGCGCCGAATCGTATCTAAGGCAGCACATTTCGCTGGCCATTCAGCGAGGAAATGCTGCCAGTGTAATGGGAACATTCCCTCCGGGCGCGATTCGAGGCGGCCTTTTTGACTGTCTTTAATTAGATATTTATTTTGTTATTTTATTTTTGACATATAATTATTTTTAAGTTTTTATTTGTATATTGACTATATTAATAATTGTTTAAATAATTTCTGCTTTAAAATATTTTATTTACTCTTAATTTTCTGTCCAAGCAGTCTCTAAGTACAATAGAACTGAAGTTAGCATTAGTCAAAAAAACCTAACTTTAGGTAAAACGTATTTTTTTTTTCTCTTTAAACTGTTGTACTGATTAGTTGCTAAAATTGAGTTACGTTGTTGTTCATTGGAGATGTCGATATGATGATAACTTTATCAAATTGAAACAAAACCATCAGCTAATTACTGAATAAACTACTTAAATAACGCAAAACTTCTTGAGCGGCAGCTTAGCCTATGAATATAATAAACTTTTGAAAATTTCCATTAAATATATGATAATAAAATTATATTAATTCATAAAAATTGACTTTATAAAGCATGCACCCAGATTCTAGGAATGAAAGCAAAAATTGCCACGGAATTGGTGCCAAAAAATCGAAATCAAAAATTATTTATTTCCATAGGATGTTATTACATCATTAAGATCGGTTATTTTTTTGGGGGAGTTCGCTAACATAATGGCGGTATCTGTGGAGAAGAGCTCACCGAAGAAACTTCACAGTCGTCGCATCTTTTGCGTTTCCTTTCTTAAATAAAATATTGTGAATTACAAAATTAATGCTAATTAATTATATCTAAAAAGCCTGCTACTCAAAAAATCCATTCCCATGGACATCTGTCCTCTAAGTAATCAGATATCCTATAGTAACCTTTGTTTATACAATTTCTGTTTTTGGGAAACTTCTTCAGTTTCTTATTATTATTAATTTTGTGATTGGTGTCAATAAAGAATATTTGTATTGTATTGTAATTATTTTAAACTGGTCTAAAGGTGAGTTTTTAATATCAGTAGGGACCTTATTGTAATAGCGTATACAATTGCCTTTAAAAGAATTACTAATTTTATGTAGTCGGCTGAAAAGATGACGAGATTCATCAGGATCTTTGTGAAACTTTCCCCAGTTTGGTTAGAAAATTTCAGACTGAATCATCTGATTGTCCGAAAAGAAGGATGATTCCGTGCTTCGGAAAAACCCTGAGTCCTGAGTGTACATTGCTGGCTCTATAACACTGACACCAGGGTGACAGATTAGATAATAGTTACCTTACCAGGGTCCGTGAGGTCGGTTGTCGAACTAACAAGTCATACGATGAAGACGACTGAAAGAAAGATGAGGCCTTTGCCAGTGGAAAAATGGGGACTGCAGATAAAGCAGTGTAGACTACCTTGAAATCGGCGCACTGCCATGTTTGTAAAAGCTACTTCAAAACTTCATAATGAGATAAATTGTGCAACAATTCAACAATCATTTAAGAAACCTGCATAATTAAGTGACAAGATAAAAGAATCATGCGCACGTAATACTTGAGATGCAACATAACATACATATTTTTCTTACCTGGATAAGTAAGGATCATTATTATATTGAAGTATACAAGCTTACTGCTTAAATAATAATATTATCAAAACTTTTTTCCTGAACAGTTTCGTTACTTCAGAAATAACTCAACTATGGTTACAAAGAAATTAATATTGCATAAAATAGCAAAACTGTTAGGTTAATGCTAGTATTTTATATTATTACTTATGCAACTTGAAAGTCACTTTTTAGATTAAAAATAACCAAAAGATGGTACACTTTTTTTAGATTTCTCTATCAAAAGTTACTAGAAATCACCTTTTCAAGAATATTTCCTCATACCTGTTAAATGTATAGGTATATAAAATAGCCTGTCATGCTTATAAATCCTTGCCTGATGTGCGTTCTAAGCTTTCAGTTTGTTTACCTGCAACAAAAAAAACATAAATTAGTATTATAAAAAATAGCATAGTGAGTACTATAAAATATCTCATTAAAATGTATTAATTTATTTGTTTATAGAACTGTAATGAATGTACCATCCCACGATAGCAAATCAACTTTTGGTTTTATAAGATAAGATTAGCGTTGGTATGACAACAAATAAAATTATCCCAGAAAACCTTTAAAAATTAGAAAGTTAGTGTCAAAAAATAGAAGTACAAATATAACAACAGCCATGACCCAGGACCCTGTCTTATCTTTTACACAAAAACAACTTTTTATACGAAGTCCCGGTCAAGGGCCTTACAAACATTTCGGTTTATGCAACTGTATGAATTATTGTTAACCTAGACATCAACGACCCGTGTTCAATATAACTTCTATTCTATTATGTTTTTAGTAAAAATTTACTTAGGTAGGTATATTGTTAGACAATAATTTTCAACTTGTTCATGTCAAGGTTGGACGCAAGGTTAAACTTGCAAAAACCCACGCGAAATGCGAGTAATTTTAAACAGTATTTTAGGAATTTAGATTTACCGTAATTTGCTTTTTAAAACAATACCTTTAGTTATTATTCTAAGGTCAATGTGTATTTTGCATTTTTGATTGATACTTTAGTCATAAAATAGCCGTAAAAGCTCACTATTGAGCGATTTCACGGCCTATTAATTTGAACGAGTTGATCGCAAATAAAATTAATGTAAATGTAAACAATATTCTCCCACTTCAAATATTACGCCTTGATTCTACATAATTAATAATAAAAAAACATAAAAACGCATATTATTCATTCATTTCATTCATTCATTCAAATTTAATGAATACTATAATATTTATGTACCTAGCCAGTTGGCTACCTAGCCAAGTGACCACGGAATAGTTATTCCGTGATAGCTATTTGGTTTCACCTTATATGAAATACATAATAATACGTTATTTTTATGATAAATTTATTATAACAAAGAGTACGAGTAGTAATTTGATGGAAATTATCACTTACGTTTGTCCACTAAACCTGTGTTTAATCTAAAGACGTTTTTTACTATTATTTCCATAGAATGATATTCAGGGCTTTCTTAAGTGATTATTTATGTTATCACATTTTGCTTGTATCATAATGCTACAATTTACTACCTGTAGAATTATACAAAATTTCATAGAATAAGAAACATTACCGATCTTCATCTGTTTGAGCGACCCTCCGGCCCTGGATACTTATCTTAGGGGACTGATTGAAGAAATTACAGAATGCTAAACTATCAGGGGATTGATCCATCACATTACCGATTGTCCACACCAACACATCCGCGACCCAAATACACGGTGCGAATCGATTCCTCGACCAACTATTGATTCGTTCCTCTCGATTATATCAACAACAATCGATTTGAACTCCAATACAACAAAGATTATGCAACTGGTCAGCTAGTGGACCAGTTTCAATGTTTAGGGGTCCAAGTGACCCCGATTTCGTAAATTGTTTAAATCGATTAGTTATCGACCAATGTGCTCCAATTAAGTTGTTGGTTTTTGCGTTGAGCAATTTTTTGGTCAAAGAAAGTTTATACCAAGTTATTTAAATGCAAAAATCGCAATTGTAATTCAATTTTGTTATCCTAAAATCTTTTACTACCTTCACAAAAGTCTAGACGGTAATAGTCTCTAAAGGTCAAAATCACACTTTCTGATTTGCATTGATTTTTAAATCATCGGTGAATGTGCTGATCATATTCTAAAAAAATTACAAGGAGATCAAATTTTTTTTTTATATACTTATTTGGATTCATAATTAATAATTTGATAATTTCTCTAACTTAAGGAAAAATAACTTTTTTGAAAACTTTTAAAAAATATGAGCGTTTTTCTACTAAGTTACAAAAGGGTTTAGGTAATAGTTGCGTTTTCGATTAACCTCCTACATATGCAAATTGTGTATGCCATGACGTATGTTTCATTTCACGCACTATGGCGTCTTACATATATATTTGTAATTAGAAACATTGCTTTTGTTAGCAGGAACTCTTACTACACCGCTTACGTCATTCATAGGTATGCCATAACGGAAATAAGATCAATGTTCTTCTTATTTTAAATTACCTACACGAAATTATTATTTGTTTATACTCTAATTTATACAGTGAACAACGCTCTAAAAATACACCTTTGTTCAAAAACAACCTTTATTGCAAAGACAGAAAGTGCTTTCCATATGTTGTAGACTGTACCAGTGGGCGGTCTAACACGAAAGCTATCAAATGCTTTTAATTTATTAACATTTTGTAAACCAATCGATCTTAGTATTATTATGAATTTATGATCCGTCATAGCAAGTAGTTTAACTGTACTAATATTTCTAAACGATGCGGAAGCTAAAAGTTTTTTTATGTAATTTAATGTTGCGAGTTAGTGAAGTGTTAATAGTTGGTCATAAATATGACTTTAGTGATAAGTTACGACTGATATACTTACCACATGATAAATATGATACTACATCCTATATAATTACAGCTTCTAATCCTTAATTTAAGTTAGTCTGTCCTTTTTACCTTTTAAAGATTGAAAAGGGACAGGAGATGGCCATTCTAATATTAGAGCTGTCAAACAACAAATTTGAACCTTATGGCCATGTCGATTGCACAATTTTAGAGAGCACTTAAAACATGCGACTTAAAAATCTCTTAAACTGACAGCTATGCCCTTAATTTAGGTTATCATTTGTTTCATTGGTCATAAAAACGAAAAAGATAGCTGAATTTTAAAATTAGATTTAGAGCATGACATCCCGAATCGAGGCCATTATTAGGCACTAGGTGTATTTCGTGAATTCTTTATTTTTTAACCTTTTATGGCCCTGGGTGACTCGCCGGATTTCTTCAGATCCACGAATCGTCAACGCCATTTATCGAAGATTTATGAACTATTTTTTTAATTGGCGGCCGGTAAATCCCCCTTTACATATTATAATAAACTGGTTACGCCCAACTAAACTAAACTAAAATTTGTCCTGTCACTTTCTATCATTTTTAATTGAAAAGGGACCGAAGATCATCGTTTTTGTTTTTGTCTTTAACTTCACGACTAACTGTCAATTTTAGTGGCTCTTTATTCGTCATGGTGTTAGGTAGGCACTAAAACAAGTTTGACAGTTAGTCGTGAAGTCATAGACAAAAACAAAACCGGTGATCTTCGGGCCCTTTTCAATTAAAAATGTTAGAAAGTGACAGGGCTAATTTTAGTTTAGTTTATTTGGGCGTATGCCGAATCAACACCATTATTATACCCAATAATAATATAAATTACATCAAATAATTTTGTATTTCGCAATATTTTAAATATACACTTATACATACTCGTATAGTATCCTGTCAATAAGACGTTCGATCTTAGATCACTACTTAGTATAGTACTGTGACTATCCTCATAATATCTACTAGAAAGTGCAACCTGCTTCATAGGACGTAGGACAGCTTTTACTGGTTCCCCTGTCACTGTTCTCTGTCTAGTTAATGTATCACTTTGAATTCTAATGAACAATAGTACGGTATAACCATGTTGAAGAGAAACCAGGGATTATATGTCATGCTCTAAATGGCTATCTAAGAGATCTTAGTTTTATTTCTACTGTTATTGAGGTATTTTTTTACTTATTATAATGTTTCAATTTTTGTCACAGATGTGTTTAGAATGTAAGTTCTGCCTTTATTAAAGTTTTTACTTGAGGAACCAAATATTATTATTTTTTTTAAATATCGTAACCACGAGACAACTTTCATCCCTGTATGCTAATCTTTTCAAAATTATCGCAATACTGGAATTCAAACTATACTTGTAGATCATAAGCGTCTATAGTACAAAATCAAGATGCGTTCAAATACAACAGAGGTCACGGCTGGTAGAGCTGACATGTATTTGTACTAAGTTAGATAAACTGAATGACTTCTCAGTGATTTTTATAGCGAATTTCGGGAAAAGCATCTTCTAAGAAAAATATATTAAAAAAATATAAAAAATATATAAATAAGTTATGAAATAAACTCAATCCTTTGCTTAACTTATCCTTATTTTTTTCTTAGAATACGCTATGACTAAAAATTCGTAGATACGAGGGCTGATTGATAAGTTTCCGAAACGACAAAGAAAAACTTCAAAAATCTATTTAAAATAAATTTATTTCTCAACGTAGTTTCCTTCTACCTCGATGCATTTAGTCCAGCGCTTCTCCAATGCCGTTACACCAGTTTGATAAAATGTTTTCTCCAACCCCTCAAAATACTCGTCCACGGCAACAATGACTTCTTCATTTGATGAAAATCTCTGGCCACCTAACCATTTCTTCAGGTTTGGGAATAAGTGGAAGTCACACGGGGCCAGATCCGGGGAATAGGGTGGATGCGGTAGCAATTCGAACCGCAATTCATGGAGTTTGGCGACTGCAACCATTGACGTGTGTGCAGGTGCGTTGTCATGGTGGAATAAAACTTTTTTCTTGGCCAAATGTGGTAGTTTTTTCTGGATTTCTTCACTTAATTTTTGCAGCAAGCTTGCGTAGTACTCTCCATTTATTGTTTTTCCTTTTTGCAGATAATCCACTAAAATAATCCCTCGAGCATCCCAAAAAACAGTCGCCATCACTTTGCCGGCCGACAAAACCGTTTTTGATTTCTTCGGCGCAGGTCTTCCGCTCTCAGTCCACTGCTTAGATTGTTCTTTTGTCTCGGGAGTATAATGATGTATCCAGGTTACATCGACTGTTACATAACGCCGCGAAAACTCGTTAGGATCTCGGTTAAACAGCGCCAAACACTCCGATGAATCGTCCACTCGACGTTGCTTTTGGTCAACAGTGAGCAAACGCGGCACCCATCGCGCGCAAAGCTTTTTCATTCCCAAATGTTGGTGCAAAATATAAAAAACGCGTTCAGATGAAATGCTCACCATCTCTGCTATCTCTCGCAACTTCAAGCGCCGATCATTCAATACAATTTTGTGAATTTTTTTGATCATGTCCGGATTCGTGACTTCATTTGGACGGCCAGACCTGTGGGCGTCTTCGCAGCTCTGTCTTCCACGTTTAAAATCAGTTACCCAGGTGTGAATTGTACTCAATGCAGGAGCAGAATTACCTAAAACACTGTCTAGCTTGGTTTTAATCTGGGTTGCTGTTTTCTGTTTTAAAACGTAAAACTTTATCACCGCACGAATTTCGTTTCTTTCCATTGGTAAGAAAATTTACGACAGAGAAAGTTCTACGTCTTATCAAACAAATTCCACCAGTTCGATTAAATTCAAATTTGGCGTTCTATTTTAAAAAAGATGCCAAAATATAATGTAATTTTTTTTTTTTTGCGTATCATTTTTTTAAGTTCGTCGTTTCGGCCAGTTATCAATCAGCCCAGGTAGGAGTATAGAATATTATCATGGTTAAACAAACTGAACTGCTGTACAATATAGTTGTATGTGATGTAAGATTTTATTCATAATGATTTACTCAATCGTAAATTGCGAATCTTTGCCAATTATATATGTGATTTATTAGTTGAACTAATAAAGACTTTTTTTTTCCCGAACGAAACAAGGAAATAGTATTTTATAATTCAATCTGAACTTTCAAAATGTACTCCTATTCTTTAAATATTAATCTGTCAGTGACATTAGTCCAGTCTACAATCCCCATCGGCTTGTCAACCACTCACTCGAGAGATTACCAAAAACCGGCCAAGTACGAGTATAGCATGCGTAAGTTTGAAGTTCCGCAGTTATTTTTTATTCTGATTCCAATTTATATAAAAAGAAACTGAGATAATGGCCCCGATTCACACTGTCTAATCCTTAATTTAAGTTAGTCTGTCCTTTTTACCTTTTAAAGATTGAAAAAGGACAGAAGATGGCCATTCTAACGTTAGAGCTGTCAAACATTGAAATTGAACCTTATGGCCGTGTCGATTGCACAATTTTAGAGAGCACTGCGACTTAAAAATCTCTGAAACTGACAGCTATGCCCTTATTTTGGGTGGGCGATGGCAGGCCCGGCCGATTGCGATCTCACGGGGGGAGAACAACCGTGTGGGGGAACCCAGTATTTTCGAAGCTTAAGGCGTGGGGGGCACCGGGACTCACGCGACGCTCGGGGGGGGCTGGCTGGTAGTAGCAATAGCCGTTGCCAAGCTGGCTCTTCTTGGGTAGTCGCGGGGGCCATTGGGTCACCCCATGCCAGAAGCGGAGAGAACAAGGGATAGACTTAACACAACTCACCTACCGTGAGTATCACGCGATACGGCTGAGCTGATGCGGCGCTATCATGAAAGGAGCATCCATCAAAACTGGGACTAAGGGTGAAATAGTTCCTATATATGGAGCAGGTCACCCGTCTGCGCTCCTCGCAGACGTCCCCCTTATACATACATACATACATACAT
Source organism: Carpatolechia fugitivella (assembly GCA_951230895.1). NCBI lineage: Eukaryota > Metazoa > Arthropoda > Insecta > Lepidoptera > Gelechiidae > Carpatolechia > Carpatolechia fugitivella. The sequence continues at coordinate 5,681,566 of OX579646.1, forward strand.
GCCCTTATTTTATGTTATCATTCGTTCAAATTAATATCATTCGTTCATCACCTCTCTTTCATTGGTTTCATTGGTTTCATTGGTCAAAAACGAAGAGGATAGCTGGATTTTTAAATTAGAATTAGAGCATGACATCCCGAATCGAGGCCAATAAACCATAAAAACAATTATTTTGATATTTGGAGGCTCAATAACTCTGACACTCCAGTGCATGTGATGTGAGGTTGATCTTACAAATTTACAACCTACGAATAATTTCCTTGTAGCTTACAACCCTTACAATTTGATGATGATAGTAAGTGGAAACACTGGTCGAGCAAACTTATACTCCTAACATTACTCTACTTTCATTATACACTAATGGACCAAAAATTTTTGTCCCAGAACCCAAAAAATTTCTTCAGAGATCAAAATCTTCGAGAATTATTCTTTACGTAACGGTTTTCTCTGCGCCTGCACATGCGCGCTTGTCAACCGCGCAGACAATGGCGGACGCGGAAATATAATATAAGTGTAACAATTAATCAGGGTTACAGTTACATGAGCGGATGTGAGAAAAAAACAAGAGAAGCTTGGAAAGTGACATTTGTCATAGATTGATGGATCGGGAGTGATGACGTGCGGTAAGACAAGGAGAAAAGTTAAATTGAGCCAAATAAGGCACACCAAGGGTTGGCTCTACCTATTGATCATCTTCAGCTCATAGTCCCTACGTAGAGGATTTTAAAACTAAATGGTGGTGATGAAAAGATTATATTTATAGTGCCTGTGAAGACCCAGCAGTCTCGGTTGGAAAGAATTTAATTTTCTATTTTTTTTATAGTTTACTACTATTGTTCGAAATAAATGAAATATCAAAAAACTATAAACGCTCGGTGAACCTTCATTTAGGTTTTATTCTTATGGTTTAGATGCGATTTTGCCGAAACTTAACCCGAAAATATTTTCAATCGTAGTTTTTGTGTATAAAGTGTATGTGTAAAGGAGCAGAGGAAAACCGCCCTCCCGGTGGACAGATGCCATTCTCGAATTCATTAACTGCAAGACCCAGACGGCAATCCACCTTGCCCAATATGCACCTGGAAAGCCCTGTCTATTGGTGGTCACGCACGACCCTCAATCTATGGTATGCTCCTTAAAGGCCAACTAAACCTCTGCTCACTCACACCTTTGGGTATATGAGCGTAAGTATACGTGTAAATAAATGAGATATAACATTATCAACACACAGATGTTATTATTCTGAATTTGTGTTATTTGAATAACTTATTTTTTTAACACCATTTTGTCACTGCCTTGTTTACTATTGGCAAAGACTATTGAAATTACGTCACAAGACGCCATCCATCACTTACGAATCGCACGCACAATTTGTTGGCCTATTGAGCAAAACTTATGCCTATTTCACGTGGAATAAGCAAAATGTTTGGGTAATCGTTTATGCTAAGCATCAATCACGGAAATCGTGATTCCGTAAGCTTTTTATCGAAATGTAGAGTTGGTTAAATGTTTTTGTACAAAAGTAGTAAATTAAACGGATTTTTAGGGTTATTTTTTTTATCGGGGTATATTTTTAAATAAACTTATTTTGGACTAAAGATAAATTAACTGTTACAACTTTTCACACGGGTCAAAAGACGGCAAGAATCTTTCGATCTGTCGTAAAAAAAGCGCTATCAACTCGCACCATCTTATTTTAATCTTATTTGAACGATCACCAGCGCAATTTTTTTTTAAATCTATGAATTCAATTTTGCCACTTATACGAATTTGCAACCTTTTTTTCAAATTAAGTATCTTGTAAATCTACAGAAACGTTCGTTTCTGTAGCTAAAGGTTATTTATTAAGAGTTGTACGCCGTGTGGTGACGGCAGCGTATAATACATTTGTCACCAACCCCTACTCTTCCCGTGGGTATCGTAAAAGCCGACTTAGGGACTACACATTGAACAGGGAACGGGCAGCAGCGCTCTCTGATACAGTAACCTTTTAATCTGCAATCTCCAACCCGCCTGCCAAGCGTGGAGATTATGGCAAAACCCTCCACTTAAGTGGAGGAGGCTCATAGTCCAGCAGTGGACTGTAACGGGCCGTTGTTTTTTTTTTATTTGATACGTCATAGACAGTTGTCAAGGGTAGATAGGCGTGCTGACTGTTATTTAATCGGTAGTACTGTACGCGGCGTGAGCGCATGCGTGAAGGCTGCAGCTTGAGCCCAATTAGGAAACGCTCGTAAGAAAATATCGCATCGGCCTCGCTGCATCCTGCGTTTCACCGGGCTTAGATATCTTGGGCTATTTTGCGGCGATTATATTTAGACTCCATGTATAGTGTTGCAATTTTGCTGTTCATTTGAGCAGTGGTTGCTACTATAAATGGCTATACGATACAGTTGCACTTATTTTAAAGATCTTGGACTTATTCATTATACGAAAGCATTAATATTTGTAAAGGAAAGTAAGGATTTTTTTAATAAGTACAAAAGTAAGTAGATTATTTTAAATACATACGAACTCAATGTAATTAGCTTTGAAATCTAATACACTTCTTACTCTTTAATATCTTACTTTTTCTGATCTTGTTCTGTACGATTTAATATGTTTTTTGTGGCAATAAAGTATATTTGTATTGTATTGTATTGTATCTTCTTTAACAGTATACGTGCTAGATAATTCATGCTTATTTAATTTATCAACAAGATTGTGTACCGTAACATGTCCATTCTCCTTACCATATTAGTGCATCTTAAATAAAATATCAATAATAATAGTAACAAAACAGCACCAAGTGGCTTAATTTCTAAAGCTAGAAGTGTTCTTCAAGCAATGTTTGCTTTGTGAATTAAATATGGTAATCCAATCCTGTACTACAAGCAAGTACTATCTACTAGTTAAATAGACAACATCTGCAGTGGTCTCATACATAGTCAATGTATTCCTTAAATGTTAAACAACCACGGCCCATCCTACATAGCACCCACTGCAACTCAACTAAAATAACCTCTCCTCGTTCGTGATTCATTAACTCTTAAAGACAAAGTCATTTGTATATTTATCTGGCCCATTAAATAGAAATATTATTATTTATCGGTTGAAAAAACATTAGACAGAAATATTTGAAAAGTTTACATGTTACAATCATAGAGCAACGCGAATCGATACGCAAGTTATGATATTATCTTAAAAGTTTAAACAATTCAGTATTTTATTGGTAAAGCCCGATGAAAATCCACTAATGAAGCGTTTTATATAGGTACATCTTTTTTGTACAAACCTTACTTGCTAAAACAACATTTCCTGTCTTTTCAGTGTTATATACTTACTTTCTTAATTACATCATCGCAAGATGCTTGTTTGATAAAAAGTTTCATAGTTTTTAAGTAAAATAAGCAAACGGAATACTGGACAAAATTATTTTGACAAAATGTAAACAAAGTTCATTCGCACCAAGCTTTTTTTAAAAATATCGTTATCGTTGACCGTCGGCGTCAGTTGTGGTTTTACAAAGTATTTTACATGCGCTTAGATGTATCTTTATTCTTTGAATTAAGTAAGGTTTTTTCCTTATTGGTTCATTATGAACTTGTGCTGGAAAACCATAAAGATTCTGAGAAGATTTAACTTAGATGATCATCATTATCACCATCACTTCAACCGAAAGACATTACAAGCTACTACTCAAATCACAGAATCAGTAGCTAGTATTATTAAACGACGTTAAGTAGGCTTCATTGCCGGAAATTTAATAATTTATATAAACAAATAATCCCAAACATCAAGAAGGTCAAACGCTTAAAATATTTATAATTTTGTAGGCAAAACAATGTTATTTAAATACCTTGAAATCTCAAAGGTCACACATATCAAACTGACAGATTTAGATTTAAATTATAATGGAGTAGGATTTTTTTGATTTTTTTAATTCTGATCAAATATAAACAGTGTAACAAAAAGTTGAAAAAATATTTAAAGGTAATAGTTGTACGTAGAATTGGTTGATGTCATAGTAAGAACTAAACAACATCCTCCTAAATACGTGGGATGGAAAATTCTATCTTCACTCACGTGTATGAATAAATTCATTGTTGACATGACACAATCGACATCCAAAATAAATTAACAAGCTATTTATTTTCTTCTGTAGTGTGTATTTTTTCTTATAAATGCTTGTATTTTATTGTGGCTAAATATTCTTATTTCATAAGGGGGTTCATCAGAGATGTAACATGAGGCGACTTTAATCCGCTTAAACTCTTTTCTGATCTGCGAAACGGAATTCGTTTATTTATTCCAAATAGCATGATAAACGCAAATGCTCGTGCGACGCGTCGCGTGCGCATGTTTCCGTTAATAAATCTACCACGTTACGAGATGCGCGAAGAACTCGCTTCCCCGCCGACGATTGGCACGTCTGATTTATTCCATATTGCATGCTCTATGACGCAAGCAAGGAATCGCCATGTTGGTATTACTCTGCGGTTAGACGATTATTCGTGCAAATCAGTGTTACGAATAATTTTGAAATGTAAATACTGTAACTACATGTAACTGTAATAGGACTTTACAATAGCTACTAAATAAAAAGCTTATTGAAAAAGATGTTTGTAAAAAATATTTTTACTAAGTTCCTTTTCTTAATTTTCATTTTTCGAAATTAGCCATGGCCAACTAGCTAGACAATACTATTTATTTATACTTCTTGTATTAAAACTTCAATCTGCTATATTTCAGATTTTTTAAATTTTTATTGCAGTGTATATTTCAAGTGCCCTGTCTTATAATTGCCATATGTTATGACCCATAACACTTCGATAGGTTTTTCTTGATTCTGATATTCAAACGTCGTGATTATATCGTGAAAAGAGTTCTTCAAAAAATCTCAACACCTAACCCTTGTTAATGATGATCATCAATAGGCGTGGCTTGCTCATCAAGTTTCCAAATATTGTGCAATAAAATTTTCTGAATGCAAATGTACCTGCTAGTATCATAGCCATAATGCATATTCATGATAACTTAGGAAACATTCGTAAAAGAAACGGATATTCACTTAAAAAACAAAATCATAGTTTTGCCAAAATCGCTTGATTACCATCTAGATTTTAGAGTATTATTTATTACCAATTCATTAGCAACCAAATGAGGTATTATGGGGTAATAGATATAAGTGAGTGAATATCGCACACTTACAAAACTTTGTTTGGTGTTGAGCAATTAAATGATGAATTAGTTTTACACGTGCGCACGCACCTAATCTTTACGTTCAAGCGTACGGCTGTGCGTTGGCCAAGTTATACTTAAAGCCCTACTCTGCATATTAACATCTACGATAGATAAAACTCCACTTATCCCTCTAGAACCTATGACTGGATCCTTTAGAAAATTTATTTCAGACAACAAAATAATTTGACTGATGTACTCAAGCATACACGAGTAACTAAGTCAAGTCAATATCGTAATGTTAATATTTGTTTTTAAAAAGAAACTACTCTGTTTTTAATTCCATGCTGATTCACGGGGACCATATTATAAGCGTCGTCGGTGGTCTAGTGGCTACTAGGGCCGGAAGACGCGGGTTCTCGGGTGATTATTTATATTTTTACGTAACATTTTATATACTTGTACATTATTAACCTGCACAATTATATGAAATTTCATGATAAAGCAAAAACGCAATTACCCAAGCAAACTTCATCGGTTTCGAGCGGGGGGGTCGTTCTATAATATTAGAGATGTCAAACGTCGAATTTGAACCTTGTGGACGCGTCGATTGCACAATTTCAGAGAGCACGTGAAACATCCTACTTAAAAATCTCTTAATTTGACAGCTATGCCCTTATTTTCAGGCTATCGTTCATTCAAAATAATGTCATTCGTTCATCTGAATTCATTACCATAAAGATGAAAAGGATAGCTGGATTTTAAAATTTGAATTAGAGCATGACTTCCTGAATCGGGGCCAGTGTGTGTGGTTTACGAATAAATTACATTTCTTAAATTTTGATATTTATAATTCACGTCTTTTTATGAAGCAAGCTCTGTATATTTTCAATGTAATTTTTTATTACAGACTTTAAAACCTCATTTTTCATAGATTTGAATTAAAATATCAAGTTACCAAGATATCGTCAGTATTCGTCAGAGCTTATCTTTTATCAGCATTCCATTTTCAAACGCTGTTGCCGATTGTTCTGTAAATTATAATAACACACCTTTCTGTTAATTCTTATAATACTTAATAAACAAAGTTATTATTTCTCTGAGGCAGTCATTTGTTTTTTAAGTCGACTTCAAAATGCTACCAAATAAATAAAATTAAAAAAGCAAGTCTGCGTCTGTTATTTTACCCCTTGATTAGGTTAGTTAATAAAAAAAATATTCCGTTTACGTCGAGTTCTAGTGCCATCGATATCAGTTCTGGGTTTTTCCCCCAATTTTCGAGCTCCTACCATTAAACGAGTTGCTGTTGAGGAACGCCCAAATATTGTCAGTGCGTGTGCGCATAAAACACACAATGTTTAACTATTAACTAATTTACACTCAAGCAAGCACTTTAATGGTAATAAGTCACATTCCGTTCCTGCTCGCCGATGAATATGGATGTCGACTCGTTTTGACACTCGACAACTATTTGATTGCAATACGCTTGGCTGGCTGAGTTTCGCGGATGTTATTAATACGGATGACAGACTACATTATTGGATTTTTTAAATAGTTTCGGTTAAGCTATGGTTGGATTTTATTAGCTGATTTACTGCTGGGAAATGTTGGCTGTGATCTATGACTTTTATCCAATAAATAATTCAAATTCGAACTACAACCACGAACGAATGTGTGTAACGACCGACGATAACTAAAGCAAAATGTATGAACGACAAACTAACATTTTTAATTTGATAATAAAAGAAAGTTTATAATAAAAGCTATTATTTTTTTGTTATATTTTGTACATAGGCTAGTTAAAATAATCACATAAAAAACTTAAATTACTCCCAGTCATCACAAGGCAATCAAACCAAAATACCTTAGCTCTCCGAACAACATTTCTCCGCACACAATCTTATACAATATAAATACCTAACAAGTTATCAAACATAGCCACTTTCAGCGAAACTTAGGTATGATACCTATTATATTGCCATTCGTGGCTCAGCATGGCTCATTTCACTTGTTTAATGTGATCATTATGTTACAGTCACACACGCGTGCGCGCTTCCCCATTGTCTTAGTATATTGCTTTGATGTAAGCCTGTAACTATGAGACTATAAAACAATACTCAGTGATATGCGATAAGCTAACGTATTAATAATTTTAGACGCACTGCCAGCAATACCGAATAAAATATTGAATAAAATATTCGAATAATAATGTCGAATAAAATATTGAATATGCTACAGTCGCTTCTACATTTCATACAGTTTTCTGAATTCCCGTTAAAAACGAGCAAACGATGAAAGCTTGGCAGAAATCTTTTCTCGATGAAGCTCTCGGCACTTTTAAGCTCCTGTATCATCGTTAGTAGAAGTAACCAATAATCTTTTCTGAACTACCCTCTACCCTCAAAAGTAAAAAAATATTCCTAATTTCTACTACGACCGTAATTTCTTAATACCCAATCAAACAACAGTTTAAGATTACGTTCACAGGAAGCCCTAACCAAGTTACGCGATTCAGACTAAGAAATAATAACTTGCACTTTCCTTGGCTCATTACAACAGCAACTTTGAGACAATTTCCAGCCTTACGCAATGAACTGGGCCGAAGAGAATTGCGCTATATTGTATTAAATGAGTCCGTTCGAGGCCTACTGGAGTTTTGCACAAAAGTGACAGTAAAGTTACGAAATTCTGCACAACAAAAGGCAATACCTTAACACCTTTTCAGCCTTAGAGTCGACTATAAGTGGGGCTGCCTTTTTCACTTGGACATTTAAATCTGAAATTCTTCAAAAACTTTTTATTCTACATAAAACGTTTCAGATTTCACGCTTCAAGCTTTATCTTTACTTTTAGATACCTATGCGTTCTAATCACCTAAAAAACGGGTGGGTATCGGTTTGCAAAACTGGTATTATCGTTTAGCAATCTAATAGTGATCTGCCCTACTAGCTACGTTGTCTATTTAACGGAATTTTTCCTTTTACAAATCAAAAACCTACCTATATATTTCTTAAACCCTGACTAGCGTGAAAATTGTAAGAATTAATAAATGCCGTAAGTGGAGAATGTATGGACTCGCAATGAACTAGCAATTTTTCAATCAGTCAACCGCTCTATAGATGGTTAACCGATATGCCAAAGGTGGCTTACCAAAGTGATCCTGTTCTACAACCACCAATTTCCTCATGAGATAATGGTTCAAAGGACCACCTATCACGAAATTGGTACCCCAAGAGGTATCTTTTTCTTTTTACTTCCTGTATCGTGCCTTGTCTAGTACATTAAATCTTTGAAAGTTTTGAGTAAGTATCTAAGTATGAAACTCATGATCTTTTCCACTATACATAATGATCAAATAGTGAAAAGATAGTATAGAGAAGACAGAGATAAGAAAAAATAGAAAATAAACAAAAAAAAAAAAACAGAAAATTAAGATTAATGAGTAGAAAACGACCAGCTGTAAAGCATATTTTGGTGTCAATAGCGTAAACATACATTTTATAATTGCAAAATGAACCTCCTCGAAATTGGTTTCAGGAGTCAAAACTAGAAACAGGCAAAGGGTCCATCTGGCCTATTGCGAATCTTAAAAGAACTATTTTTTATCAAAGGTAGCAATGTATAACTATATTTAGAAGATGTTATCGCTGCCATAGTACTTAGAAAATGTAAACATTATCTTACAGACAGCTGTTTTCCGTTAGTTCCTAATCATTACTTCGATATCACACCTTTACGTTTATCATATCGAACTGTCTTTCGACTGAGACAATCAGTAATTTATTCCTCTACTATCTATTCGTCTATCCCTTGGAGAAAGACCGAACTCTACGGTAAACATTAATCAACAGTTTGTGACGGGTCTACCGTATCTTATGGTGTTACACCAGAGCCTTTCCCTCAAGGAAGCGAAGCTATAATTATCTTAGTTCGAAGTGTTCGATTCGAATAGCTCATGATCACGATTGAAGTAAATAGCGGCGAGATGCAGCGAGCGAAAGGTGGAAAAACGGTTGAACATCAATTCGGCATACGCCCAACTAAACTAAACTAAAATTTGTCCTGTCACTTTCCATCGTTTTTAATTGAAAAGGGACCGAAGATCATCGGTTTTGTTTTTGTCTATGACTTCACGACTAACTGTCAAATTTAGTCTTGTTTTAGTGCCTACCTAACACCATGACGAATAAAAAGCCACTAAAATTGACAGTTAGTCGTAAAGTCAAGGACCAAAACAAAACCGATAATCTTCGGTCCTTTTCAATTAAAAATGATAGAAAGTGACAGGACTAATTTTAGTTTAGTTTAGTTGAGCGTATGCCGAATCGACACCATTGAGCGTCTTTTATTATGGATTTATTTATAAATAGCAGCAATCAAGTTTCTAAACTTTTGTTTTAAAGATTTGTTAACATACAAATATTACAATAATATTGACTGTTTTGAATTGTCTGTAATAAGGATATCACATAAATATTGGAGTTTTTGTATCAAAAAAGTTAAATATTGTTTTAACTTCTTTGATACAGGCGTTTTTGCGCGGGAAATGAGTAAAAATGGCCGTGTACGTGTTTCGTATTGTTATAAAATCGTTTTTAGTATCTATTATATTGTTAGTTTGGTTAAATTAATAGTTAAGGCTAAGATAGGTTAAGACAAAAGACAAAGTCGGCCTGATAACCATGAAAATATTGACTAAAAAGTAATGTTAGTAAAAATTGGCAGAATGGGCTTAGTTCCTTTGCCATTTTCAAAAACTAAACAAAAAAAACATTGACATGACTAGTGTTACCAGGCAAAGAAAAATAAACAGCAAAAATAAAAAGAATACATTACATTACGCTTTTTTGATTGAAAGTCTGTCGTTATTTTTTTGGATATGCGAAAATGTTTGAAATTAATATGTTTAAACACTTTAAACCCACTAAGGTATCACTTTTATCACAACCTAATAATAATAAAAAATCTAAAAGTTCTTATTACTTTCGTCAGAATGTGTTTGGTAACATTAGTTTTGGCGTAATTAGTAAGTCTTAAGCAGAGTCATCAATAAAACGTGACATTGGCGAAATCACCACGGAAACGCCATTCACCCAAGAATTGAATTGAAGTCTTACAAAATATTTTTTTAATTTATTTTGATACTCCCATATAGGCTGATTGATTATATTATTTCAAAACGTTTCGTGATTTCTTTTTTTTTATGTGGCTGTTCAAGGCCAAGCCCATTCTGGTTGCCCCCATTTCAATTTATTTTGAATAGATACAGATTATGTTTGAATTTAATTTTCTTGGACTTCTTTGGGATATTTGGTATCGTATAAAGGCACTTTCAAGCCCAAGTCACACAGAGCGGGAGCGGCGCGGTCCCGGGCCGGGAAAGCGGGACTTTGCTACGCCGCGCCATACAAGTCCCGCTTTCCCGGCCCCGGACCGCGCCGCGCCGCTCCCGCTCTGTGTTACTTGCGCTTCAGTCTTTTCTTCCGCCTGCTGTCAAAACCTCAGTCTGTATTTACCTAAGTCGGAAGAAAAACAATGCAACCATTTGCCTCGTATCCTCTCCGCGTGTGAACTATTACGTCCGCGATTGCGCAGCGACAAATAAAAAAACTGTCATGCAAAATTAATTAGGAGTTCCGTTTACTTACGTACGAATCGCTGAAATAACAATAGGTTATAAACATGGTGCATGTAATGTAAGATTGGCAAATGAAGCTCTAATGTAGGCTCTTGAGGCAGAAATAAGGATGAGTTCCGTGTTGCGTTAACTTGAGTTTAACTGTGAGTAATGTAGAAGAAAAGACGAATTTATAGTTTTTACGTAATGAATTGTTTAAATGGTTATTGTATCGTAATACATAGAAAATATTACAAGAACATATTATAAAGAGGCTATTTTAACAATGATAGAAAACCTCTGCTAGTTCTCAAACATTTCTATGTGCGACCGAAGTAAACTACAAGAGTCTGGACCCACTGGAACCGAAATGTTATTTTTTTATTCATTTAATAATAGCCTTCAAAGATCACAAGAAGTCTAACCAACTAAATTATATGTAGATATTATATGAAATACTGATCTTTGATTCACATGGTGCAAATTGGTCAGTCACGTCGCGTGTCTCATGTCATTGAGGTCGAGCAGTAGATATCATAGATTCCACCAAGTGCATTTCGCAAGTGAGCACTAACTGGCCGTGCACAGTATCTCAAACTGGGGTTTCCTGACCCAATGATAGGCCACAGGCTGTAAGGACGATCTGTAATCTGATTGGATATTAACGAGACAGAAAAATTGAAAGGTGGCATTAGTGTTAATTGTTTCAGGGAAAGACAGATATGAGGATGGTCGGATAAGTTTATAGAAACGAAAATGTCATATGTGAAGTCATTCAGCCAACTAGGCATTACATAAAGTATATGTAGATTCAGAAGAGGTTAGATAAAAGATAAATAATAAATAATCGTGGATGCTTAGATAAACGAAAGCGTGGATGATACAGCGCAGCGTACTGTTTTATTTCATTCACTACTGGACAAAAGCCTCCCCCAAGGATCTCCACCACGACGACGACGCATCCAGCGGCTTCCCGCGATCTTCACCAGATCATTGGTTAGTAGGAAGTGCTTCAGGACTTCTTCAAGAAATTAAGACGTTTAGCTGTTCATCAAATAACAACGAACTGTTATTGACAAGAAAAGCCAGACAAGAAAATTTACAAAAACCACAAATTCAAAATTTAAATAGAAGTGACAAAAGTCCGAAAAGAGAGCGTAACCGGCCTGTAGAAAAAATAATTTAAACAAAAAAGGTTGTTCAAATGCAGGCAGTAATGCTGCAGAAGCCTATAAGTATTTTATTAACATTTCAAACATATTAGCAAAATTATTATTGCAAGATATCAAAAAGGGTTACAGTATTAAAAGATTGAGATACGACAGTCGACTGGATTACATACGAGTACATCTGCTAAGGTTAACGTTATTACTGAGCAATTAAACACAATTTTAAATTATTGGTAAGGTTAGTTATATATTGTTAGTAGGTTATGTGATTGAGTGTAGTAGTAGTAATAGAACCCACTGAGTAATAGTGGTATGTGTAAAGATGTGGATACTAGTTAGTTTCGTAAGTGCAAAGTGGATAGCGACTTGTGGATCGCGTGTTAAGGCTAAACCTGACTAAACAGGTTGCCTAGCCGATCATGCTCAATGTTAGATTTATTTACATATAATTTAAGAGGTGAAGAATATTTTAAGTACCTACTTATTGAGACTGTAGTCGAGTAGACTGTAGTGTATTTTTAGGTACTTTAAGATACTTCGGTATTTTCGACCGATGCGACGATATCTTTGTTTGTTTCATTTGCTTAGTTACAACGTCAACAAAATTGAGTCGCATAAGAATTAAAGCAATAGAAACTTAATAGGAATACTTTTGAATATATCCATGAAGCATGACTTAAAGGACACGAATGAAAGGTTGCCTGGAAAATTTTAATACTTAGTACTAAAACTTCCTATCTCTATACATTTTTTATTATTTTAATGTTTGGAGTATGCCATAAAGTATATTCTAATCATGACTAATAAGCGTGTAAGCATAGTGTCAAAAATATGCAAATTAGTTGCAAAATTAAAAAGAGTCAAGCTAACTAGCGATTAAAATGAGCGAAAGTGCGGCCTTGGCCTCTGACTGGCTGCTACGGTCAAAGAGACTGTTAACTGTTACTTATTAACTCTCGTTTTCTAACATAGTAAATCCTCGTACGATTTACTAGTCAAGTGCATCTTTCCTTATGGCAAATTGGAGTTTAACGACGTACTTTATAGGCTAGGTACGTTCACCTTTAGATCATATGTACACATTTTGTAGGGTTTAGGGTTTTTCTTCGTTTTATGATAGAATTATAAGTGAATGTTTTACTAGTTAATGTGTTTTTTATCTGCCAGTTAATTAGTTAGTTTCCTTCCTTTATATACATTAAAAATTTCATTCCCCATATACGTATGTGGAAATATATTTTTTTTATCTGTGATTCTATGTTCCTTGGGGAAAGTTTTTCAGTTTAATTTAGTCAACCAGTTAATTTTCACGGTGTATATAATATTTTTCAACACTTATGTAGCTTTCCAGCGTCTCACAAAAGGCTATCAAGCAGCCAGCTTCATTTGGCTAAGCCATATCGTAATCCTAAACAAGCAATGCAAACACGAAGGACTCGCATAACTTAGCGAACCATACACACACATTATAGAAAACAAGACAAGTGTAAGATCAAAGTTCATGAGACAAGCCTGTATGAATTCTGACATAGTTGTTTTGTGACCAGATCTTGCAACACGTCATTTTTGTTATGTATGTATGACCTATGTAGAGGAAAATACATACAAAAATACCTTATAAGATTAGTTCCCAGACGCAGAATTCAACACTGAATGGACTTTTTTATTTTATATTCTAAACAACATGAGTAATAAATAAACCTAAAGCAGAAAATAATTATTATTTTATTTACGTTGGTCACCATTTTTGGTATTTATTTCGTAAAATTTGTCCTAGGGTTATTGTAATTTTTATGCCTTGTTGATAATTTCTAGTAGTTTTTAATATAACCACAAAAGCAACAATTTCACACACGCTTAAATGACTATAAGTTATTATTCCAACTTACGACAAAAGTACCTATACATAAATCTACGAGTAATAGTATTGTATTTAAAGCTTCTATGTAACAAAATTGGGCATCAATTTGTCGACAAGTTCTTCAATCTATTGATACGGCGCTTGACATTACAAGGGGTGATAGTTTGTTTGTAGTACGGTAGCTCAAGTAGCTTTTGTGTGTACTTTTATATACTGTTGGGTACTAGACTATAGTATTTTAAAAATATTTTCCGTGTATCTTATGTCACAGACTAATTATGTCAAAGAGTGGACTTTATTCATTGAAAGTACTTTTTCACGTACTACTTAGATATTTCGTGCTTTAATAGATGCCGTATGGATGGATGGAAGAAAACGTATTCTCAGATAAATTTATACGGGCTACAAGACAATTAACAATGCGGTTATAAACTTAACTCTATATCATACGTCCCTCATAAAGTTTCCTGGAATAAGTAATATACCGTTGATATGTAAAGGTAGGTAACAAACACTGTTATTTTTTAAAATATTTAAAACTGATTTTCTCTGTCAAAATAAATAAAACCACGTAGATTTTTTCTGTTACTATTAAGTTATTCAATTATTATCATTTTCAGTCAGTCGATAAGAATGCCTATAAACACTTTCCGGGCTACCGTACTATGAAGAGACGGTCAAGTGTTACTCACAAGCTATTTCATAAGAAGCCACTTTAATAACACAGCCTCATCGTGTTATTAAGTCCACAATCTAAGTATTAACCTTTGAGAAAATGTAATGAGTCGTATGGGATGGGTTTCAAAACCGTATTTTATTGTGAGAAAAACGTTACTAAATAACTCAAGAGTCGTGTTTTCTTTGTCAAGTTTCATGATAATACCACTCCGTGTTGCCTACTTTGTGATAGTATTCAGTTCGTGGGTTTACTGTTAAGATTGTTATCAGAGTTTTTGTTTGAGTAACTTACTTTTCTTTTAATGACAGTTGGTTCATTATTACATGCTAGTATGATTTTACGTGTTCATTCACTGTTTTTACTTACAAATAACTTCTACGTGCGTTACCCTCGTTTGTTGATTTTCAGCACTACAATTACCTGCAAAAAAATACACACATAAGAATTAGTAAAATAGTAGGCGCTCCTTATTTAAAACTACTAGCACTAAGTTATATCAACTGCACTCTGACTGCAAATGAATTGTCATTTTGCAGTCAGAGTGTTGTTCAGTTGAACTGTTGCCCCAAGATTATAAAAATAGGAAATCAGACGACAATATTTGCTCCCCTCATACATAACATAATAACACCACTGACGCCCTAAAATGGGGAGTACGTAAGTTTAACTAAAAATCAATTTATCTGTTCTATCTAAAGAATAAAGCCTAGTACAGATAGACAGCTGTATATGTATATAGGTAATTATAACAAGCAGATTTTAATGATTAAGTCTCGTCACTCAAATCGCGACGGTGGTGACGGCCTTGTGCTTACCTTGCTCTCGTTCACACCGCCAGCTTATTATGTACTCTGTTTAATTTGCATTTGTAATTGGCGGCTAAATTACTACCCTATTCAACCTTTTAGTGGCTATGCCGTCTAAGTTTATAGATAAGCTTACAAATTAGAGCAACCCTAAACTTGTACTAGCACGGTGGCGAGTAAACTTAATCCGTCAACTAAACTCGCCAAGCAGTGTTTTGTTCCTACTCGACTGGGTCACATACATAGTATAGGTTAAGGCCGGGTTATTGCAAAAATTAGCAACTCAACGCAGTTTAGTTGAAAGTTCAACCGACGCATTACTGAAATAACGTTCATATTAGCGTACGATGCTTCACGGTGGTTACGTCCGACACTGCGCAGGAATCGTGCGAAAAACTCGTTTTTCTTGAACTCTTTTGCTTATTAACAGAAAATGGCAGAGTTTATGAAAAATGTGATCGATTTAAAATCTAAGTCAGTAATTGGCAAGTTATATTTACAAAAATTTGAAAAAAAACTATGGTTATTGCTTTAAGTTACGAGATCTAGGACGACAAAAAAATTTCTTGCTTCTTTTTTTTAAAAACTTGTGCTTTTCATTTCTAAATAATTATAATGTATTAAAATTTAAAATTTAATTAAGGATATATTCTGTTAGCATATTTCTTTTTACATTTATAGAATCAATAGAAATGCTGGTATTTGATCGTCAAAGTAGCGACTATGGGCGCTATTTTCACATAACCCCGCCTTAAGTAGTAACTTACTACTTGCCGAAGTGCAAATTAGCCCTACGTTCCGAGACGCGCTGTCAGCGCTATCATTAGCGTTCCGATTGCTGTCAGCGCACGAAACCCATAGAACTTCTTGCGCGTCGACAGACTAGTTCAAATGCTCTCGGTGATGTAGAGCCAAGGCGGCCAGACTTCAACCCACAAGACTTCACACTCAACCACGTAGCCAATTAAGACGTATAGCTGATAAAGATATACTCCAAGTATTTGAGGCTGATTTATACTAACATAGTACTAAGTACAGGTCATTGCTGTTACAGTGCAAATTTATCATCCCAAGTGCGACAAAAACAGCAATGTATACTGAATTATACTCAGCATAGCCAGGTCTAAAGGTATTTTTCCAAGTCAAGGTTTACTAGCACTTTCGATTTTTCTTAACGAGTGTGTTCCGTTCGTGGACTTGCCTCGCCTTGGCAGGAAACTCCTCAGAAATTTGACCCTTATTTCCATCTCTGCATGAATTATCATATTATAAAAAGCGTTTTCCGTGCATCGGATGCCATGGTAGGCCATTTCAGTGTCCGTTAAACCAAATCATATAGAAAAGGCATATTTGACAGTTTGCACGAAGTTTGCTTTGTTTTTTTTTTATATGTTATACAATAACTTTAGGTTCTTACTAAAACATGCTTTCTTCACGTTCATAATTTCAAAGAAAATTATTTAGCACTTAAAGAAAAAGTGGCTAACATAAAAGTATCTATAATTAAGAGAACGTAGTTTACCTAACTTTAATACCACGTAATCCACTCAAAATGATAGGTTTACATCGGCTAACCACAACTACATTTCTTATGGGAAACGGTTGGCTACCTCTGACATACCGTTTGCTACTAATCAGGGGTATCAAACAGTTTCTTGTGAGAATACTGGCTGGAAGATTCGCAACTGCAGCCGGCTGTGGGAGAAAAAAACAAAGGCTCAACGGCCCAAGTTAGCAGTTGCGCATGCCCAGTCTAATTGATGATTCACTTTCGATTTGTAACCTAGTTTTTATGCAACACTGTATGGTTCATGTTTACGGTCGAATCGTTTCGAATTGCAAAAGGTGATTGTTTTAGTTTTAATTGGAATGCCTTGTAATATTCTCACATGTATCTTTTTCAAATGCTTTGTGAAAAAGGAATAGAAGAAGTGGTAATGTTGTTGATTTAGATGGAGTTTCTTTGCGACAGCGTTGTCGCTAAGATTTCTTCATTCTTTTATTTTCATTAAAACTGTAGGTATCTATTTATTTTTATTGCTTGCCAAATTTATGGACAAAGAAAGCCGAAAACCGTTTTAAGTCATCTTTAAAAGCCATATCACAAAGCTGTTAGCTGATTATCCTGTTGTAAATGACAATCAACTTTAAGAATAATTATTATATTAAATAAAACAAGCTAGTTAGATAGCCAATTTGGTAAAAGAAAGCAAAACTTTTGCAATTATATGTACATTCCATAAAAATCAGTGATGAGCAGCTCCAGCGTACTGTGATCAAACCGGATCTAACAGTAAATTTCAAAATAATTCAGATTCGATATTCAAATTTCAAATTTAAATTAATAATATACAGGGTCTTCAACCGATCATAATTATTGTTTATTCTGTATCGTTGATTGATTAAATTAGTAATAATAAACAAATATTTTTCAATTATACTATATACTATTATAATTTATCAATTATAGGGAGAGTGTAACGGTGGTGACTGAATCGGCCTTTGCTCACTACGAAATGATTGGAGAGAAGAGTAAATCAAAACGTGAAGTCGTCCATAATATGTCAACAAAATACGAACCTATGTCTAGCCTAAAAAAAAAATGAAGGAAATTACAAAGAATACGTTACCATTTTGTGTAATACCACGATCGCAAATGTTTACATAAAAACGATACTTTATTGTCTCTGAACATTTGTATGTAAAAAAACTGATAAGTTATTTTCTTAACCTATATCTATCGACATAATTTTTAAGTAATAATAATAATTGTCCAAAACCGTTAATGTTAAAAAATTGAGGGGAGGACAAACTACAGGCACAGTAAAAAAAAACAAAATTGCCCCGGGCAGCCAACTTGCTTTGACGTCGATAAAATTATTTTGTTAGAATTATTAGAATTGTTTCATCTATATCTTTTTATCCTTATTATTGTGACATCAACTCCTCCTCACTTGATTGATTTATCACCACCTAGAGCACCGATTTTAAAGATATTTCACATTAAAGTTTGATTAGACCCATTATAGGTGTGATTAGGAACGTAGTAAACGGTAGTGGGGGGACCGGTTCGAAAGCCTTCGTTGGAGGTGATCTTGTGTGTGACATTGTGATTGTGTTTGATATTGTACCATATGGCGATGACGTTATGGATGGTCAAAGACGTTAAAGGTACCATATCGATTTACGCAGCTCACGTAGTAGTCAACTTGATTAACGGAAAAATCTGTGTTAATAAATTTTTACTATACTATAGTTCCACAGTCACGTGAAATTATGCTTGAGCTCTGTCTCTAGAAGTAACCTGCATTAGATACTATCGCTCATCTAGTACTACAAAGACGGAACTGTCATTTTACAAATTTTACAGGAGGGCGCTTTAAAGTTTTTTTTACTGTTCTGTTTTGTTTTATTATTTCACTTTATATTATATACAACTGGAACCAGGATATTTTGGATATTTAAATATATAGGTAGAGTACAATAGCAAAAATATTTTAAAAAATTAAGTGTAAGTATAAAAAAAAACACTTGAAATGATTTGACACATACAATTGTGTCATTGTTGCATTGAAAATGTTTTATTTTGGAAGTTGTGATACTAATTAATTATATTTAAAACACTTAATTTGAGATAATCATTTATTACAGCTTAATTGAATACTGAATAATTAACATTACTTAATGGCACGTAAAATCACAGGTGAATTTGTATTTGTTATCTTAAATTTCAAACCACTTATTGAATAATTAAAAGTCTTTTGAATAATTACGTATTGGTACATAAATCACAGATTCATTTGTTATCCTTATGTCAAAATACTTATTGAAATAACCCAAGGCTATCGCTAATCACAGCTTTTTCATTGCTTACAAATAGTAGGAACTAAAATCGTAGAATCAAAACAAATGAGAAATAAAACATAACGAAAATAACGCTTATTTAAGAAAAATAAAACCACGTTTCAAAATAAATCTTATTCTCCAAAGGAAAAAACAATGACAAAACGAAAACGACAGGAGCGGCTACCAAAAAAGTCTGGGTAGGTTTCATTCGATAAATTAATACTCGTAGTTTCGTCATCTACAATTTTCGCCCCGACTTCGAACGTAAAGTATAATTTGTATGTGCAAATCGTAATTGTCTAGTAGATCCTTAACTTATGTTCGGCTGTCCTTTTTGCTTTTTTAAAATAAAGAAGATCAAACATCCAAAATTAAACCTTATAGGCGCTTCGATTGCCTGTTTTAATGTCTTTGAGTACAGCTGCTATTGTTTTATTTTTTATGACTAATGAAAAAGAGGAGACAATTAATAATATTAAAAGGAGGAGGTTCTCAATTCGTCTGTTTTTTTTTTTTATGTATGTTATTAGATATCTCCGCCAATTGTTAACCGATTTTAATAATTCTTTTTTCATTCGATAGGATTTACTCTCGAGGTGGTCCCATATTAATTTCGTCAAGATCTGATGGTGGAACATGAGGTAAAACTTGAAAATTCCTCAACGGAATGTAGCATTCGCGTCTTTATTCGTCTATTCTTTTAGTCATATTTCAGTCAGTTTTCAACCGATTTTGATGATTCTTTTTTCATTCGATAGAACGTGCTTTAAGGATAGATCCATATAAATTTTGTCAAAATCTGATGATGAAATAAGAGATAAAAGCGGAAACTCCTCAACCAGTGATAGAAAAATGCATCGCGCGCGATACCGTTTGTGGTGGAATGTTGCTAGGCAACGAAATAAATTTGTTTTGTCAGTTTGCTGAAAATCTACGTTTCCGTTGTTCCATATAAAATTATATTATTCGATTTTATCCCATTTTTTGGCGACCGTGACAGGACAAGAACCTGCTCGGATATTGTATTGGATATCACAAATAATTTAGCTTCTATGGCCGAGTGGTCGAGTGTTTTACTCTCTTTACAGAGGTTTCGGGTTCGAATCCCGGTGAAGACACTCTTAAACGAAAATGTCCTTGTGAGACTTTTTTCAGTTTAGTTGGGACATTGCTGCCCGAATCACCTGATTGTCTGAAAAGAAAGATGATTCCGTGATTCGGAAGGCACGTTAAGCCATGTGTCTCGGCTCTAATATCTACAGAAGGCGTCGTTACTCGTGCTAAGTCAGTGGGTTTTGACAAGGGCCCGGTACTATATTAACTGTGTGAGGGTATGTGAGGTTGGTTGTCGACCTTACAATCCACAATATGAAGAAAAAGAAGAAGCCAGCCTCCTACGTTCACTATCTGTATGTAATCAGCTAACGACAGACTTTCAAGATACCATCTCAAACCTGAAACTCCTTACGAATAGCCCAAGTATCGGGGTAAACTATAAGCTTATTAAGAGGGAAGAATAGTACGTGCTCATCCATACAAAAAGAGAAAACGTTTTTCCACTTCTAAATATTTTCCAATCTCCATGATTTTTTAGTATGTTATTGACACAATGAATGACTAGGTTTATAGATTTTTCTTTTTACAAAATTCGCTATAGATTCAAGCTTATATAGGCACCTCAAGTAACGTAATTTTTATGATTAAAACTGTGTCGAATTAAGCCGTTTGTTGAATAAAAACAATGTTTTTTTTTTTAAAACCAATCCCATGAACCTAGAATATATTGTGCTGAAACGATCGACATCAAAATAAAAGTGATTTGTTGAAATTTAGTTATTGGAAACCGTTTTCTCCCGAATTTCATCAAGAAAAGTACCTATTGTCAGTCGCGAGCTGCAACGCACTCGCTCTCTCTCCTGGGGGTATGAGCGCACGAGCGATAGCAAATGTTTTCCTAAATATCTATTTCGTTAGGATCGCGAAGCTATTCTTTCCTCTTAGCATTGTCAGTTTAGTGGCCAGCTGGACTACTAAATGACCTCTTACTTCGTAGCCTCTTACCCAGTTTAACTTATGTTATTTTCGAAACAATCATTAATAATATAATAAACAACTAAACGCGCTTGCATAGCACGAAAGACGCAGTCTAAACTAAGCAAATACCAAAAATACGAGAGTATAATATCTTTGTACTGAAACTGTTAAATAACAAAACCTAGCTTTGGATAATGAAGAAAAATAATAGGATTAATTACTTACATAAAATATATTGAATGAAACACTGAAAATCATAAAATAAAAATAATTTTAACAAAAAAATAGAAACCTCCTTCAAATTACCTTATATGGTTATCTCCACAAAAAAGTAACAAATAAAATAACATTCCAGATGGAACATGAAAAAATATATTGCCAATATCCTCAATTAAGTAGATAGGTAGTGTATTAAGTAAATATTTAGAACTTTGTACTTCTTTGGAGTCGGTGCCAGCCAAAAAATCGTCGATTAGTCGTGGGCAACTGTTTTAAGTCGTCGTCGTCGTTAAGTCAGTACATATTTCTATATGACTATCAATAAAACTCTTTGATAGTCTATGATATAATATTTTGTTGTGCTGCGCGGGATGCAATGCCGCACCCGAATAAACGCAGGGAAAACGACAGGAGCGGCTACCAAAAAAGTCTGGGTAGGTTTCATTCGATAAATTAAGTACTCGTAATTAGTTACTCGTAGTTTCGTCATCTACAATTTTTGCCCCGACTTCGAACGTAAAGTATAATTTGTATGTGCAAATCGTAATTGTCTAGTAGATCTTTAACTGAGAAAGAGGGTAGACAGATATGTCTGCCCATAACAATGTTCCGTCCGGCTAACCACCCGCAAATACTTCAGTTCTGCCGTGATCATGACTATTGCAACATAGTCGAAATATCGGTAAGCTCATAAAAAAGCTTATTTTAAACCAAAATCGTAGTAATAACCCGGTAGATATGTGTGTTATTAATACATTACACCTGTTTTTATTTCTTTTATACTATGCTGACACAAAGTACAATCCAATCATGTGCTGTAGTGCTACAATGACTGTAAATACTATCACGTCATTATTTCATTCAATTTTAAGTTAAACACTGACACAAAATACATATACGGTATTGTAGCTCACAAAATATTATTATTTTCTGTTGCTACAAAGACTATAATACACATTTGCGGCATTGAAGGTCTCAAAATTTATTTTTTCTGGTGCTACAAAGACAAAAAATACATTTACGGTACTGTAGCTCTCAATAAAGGATTTTGTTTAGGTGCTACAAAGACACTAAATACATTTACGTCATTGTAGCGCTCAAAAAAGAATTTTGTTTTGGTGCTACAAAGACAGAAAATACATTTACGTCGTTTGGCACTTAGAAATAGAAAAAATTGATGTCATAACTACCTGAACGACGATGTAGCACTCTGACACGGTTGACCGTCACGGAGCGTCCCGCGCAACTGACCAATGTGGCGTCGTTACACTCGGGGCGAGTAAATTTTTGTACCGGTGCAACAAAGACAGTGGCGCTATCTTACGCTCATTTGTTGAACAATAAAAACGACTTTGTAACACCATACGTATTGAACATTTTGGAACATTCTGACATCATTAACTCATTTTTGCATTTTGTGACAATTCCGTCTTTGTAGTACTAGATGAGCGCTATATTAAAATTTCCAGTTCGTGTAGAAAATATCAAATACGCAAGTAAGCACATGGTTTTAGAATGATTTTAACAAAATATCTGTAATCTAATCCAAACTTTGTAAACAAAAATACTTGACAAACGACAGCTACAAGACGTCTCATCTCATTACATTAATTAAACTGAAACGTTAATCTTTTAAGTGGTATATAAACCTCTGCACTTTCTTTCCCGTCTTCGAGCGACAATTTCTTTCATAACTTTCAAGTTTTTAAGCTTCTTACATTTTATTTCTCAAAATTTCCCCTTGCTCTTACATTTTATTGCGCTAAGTTACAACGACACTTCCAGTTCGAGTGAAACCGCTGCGTCGTCGTTGGCGCAGGTGCACTCACACAAACATACACGTGCGTCGCAAGAGTTGGAACATGCAATTAGTGAGTATGTGTGCACAACTCTCGTTGTGAATGATAGAGTCAGTCGCATTTTCTTTCATTTCGATTTTTCTGCTCCAATTTAAAGAAGATGGTTTGTTTACATTTTGCTTTTAACGTTTTCTTGTTGTGACTTAAGGAATATGCTTTGTTAATTCTTTGATTTGCGTTTACACACTTTTTTTTACAAAAAAGTGCACTTTTTCACGGTCCGAGTATTTCACGCAGATGTCTATAAAATTGCATTATTTTATCCATACATAATTAAGTACATAGGGTTTTTTCCGTGAGTTTCTTTTGAATTCTTTTTTATTGATTATTCTAATAATTTTTATTTATCAACAAATAATATACCGATAAAGAACCGATTTAATAGTAACGTGTATTTCCTATCTAATAATCGCATTAAGTATACCCGGATAATGTAGATAAGACTTTCGATCTCCAACTAAGAAATGTATAAGGTAGCGAATTGTCTTTAATTACCCATGCAAATGTAAATGAATGAGTAAAGTATAATGTGATTAAGTGATTGAATTGCGATTGTATTTGCTATTAGCCCACACGCATGTGCAGAGGATAGAGTAAGGGATCGATTCTAATAAAACTATAACAGGTTTTAGAGAGAGAAAGAAAAGGGTCACTGCATCGTCTTGGTAAGAAGAAGAGTTTTCTGTTTGTAGAATTAAAATGTGCTCAGTATGAGATTCAAATATTAATAAAAATTATAAACAACATGAATAAAAAAATAGACAAATTAAATATGTTGACCCTGCGCAGCTTTACTACTTTGTGATCTTATCATGAGAGTCCCTCCCTCATTCTACGTTAATTAAAATATATAACCAATCCCGAACAAAATGAAAAATATAGAAAATTACAAACCATTCATAAAATAATTAAAATACCACCTATAAATGTTACTATACTATTAGAGATTTTTTGATGAAAAATTATTTATAATAAACACATCGAAATTATTCTATATATTTACTAAAACTGTATATATTTAGATATCTTATTAATAATACTATAAAACTAAAAATAGTAAATTAATAAACATTAACAAATAAAATTAAACACCAAAGTACTTGGATTACTCTATTTATTGTGTATTGTAACTGTAAATGTAGGTTTTTGTATTATTTATATTTAATTTGAAGTAATATAAGAGCGCGCTGCTTGTTTATATTACTGACAATTAATAATTTAACACCTTTTATTTAACACTAGTACCTAAGTGCCTAATTAATTGTGGAAATATAAATTTGAATTTAAAAAAAAAATTGTCGTTAAACAAATGTTTTTATAACGCTGATTCAGAAACTATTTTAATTGGATCTAAAACAATAAACGTTTAAAGTTGTGCTTAGGATTTGTATAAAAAAGAAAAAAGTTTTAATCTCAAACTGCTTGATAAGTAAACTTTAGTGAGTGAGTGAGTGAGTGAGATGGAGAAGAGTAAGAAAGAGGAGTTCAAATCCCGTCACTGACTTCTATACCTATATAGTAAATTATTTTTAATGTAACTAGTGTGGCCCAGCAGCCGCCACGGAGCTGCTGGGCACCACACGAAGAATGTTGTAGAGGTTAATAAAATTAAGTGTGGCAAATAACCAGGGCACTGTCCGAAAGAAAGGTATTTATGTATTAGTATATTATTTATTTTATATTATATAACTAACGTGGGAAATAGTGCAAGGAGATCAGGAAATGAAGATCAGAATTTGGCAGAAAAAAGACAAAATCTAAATTTGAAAATGAATTTAAAATGAAAGATAAGACTGCCAGCAAGAAAGGTTGCCAGTCATAAAACAGGAAAGATGACGAATGCCTCGTTACACTAGTAAGTATAAATTACGTTTAAAGAATTAGTTAGATAAAGCATGCGAACAGTAAAATTAACATAAACGCCAACGGTGTGGATAGTATAACTTTCCTTCCTACTAACTGTATTCACTCCTCGATGAAGTGTAGTGACGTCATGTAACCGCCGCGTAATTATTCAAATAACTCAATGATATCGCAACTTTGATGTTTTGTAATCAAAGTGAAAGAACTCGACCATTCTTCATTGAAAACAAAAAGACTTGTTACCTAAAGAAAATAAGGCTTAAGCTTGATAGAACTAATAATTAACAATTTAGCCATCAGGTGCAAAACCAAATTAAACCAGATAAAGTACTTACTTCCATGCAGCTTGAACGTATCAAAACTAATTTCACGACCAATGCAATAATTAAAAAAAAAATATATAATATTTGACTTGAATTCGACACTCTCTAAAAATTTCCTCCCTGAAAAACCCTAATCGAAATGGAGGAAGCTTCATAAATTCATCCTAAATAACATAACTTATGTTCCACCCAAAATAAAATTATAGAGTCTTAAGACAACGTATTACAAACTTTTATGAATACTAACCCTGAAAAGATTTAGTAGACCTTAATTAATGGATAAAATACAAATGTGAATAATGCAAATGTTTTTGGAGAAGAGGCAAGAACAAGTGGACCAATGAACTAATTATAGAAAAAGTGGTTTTCTTATTTTAAATAATATAATAAATACCACGTGATTTAATGCGGTAACACTCCAAAAATATGCTCAATTTCAAATGGACATATTACCTTACAAATTCCACAAAGTCCACCTCTCGCACCGGTAACATAACCTAACCCAAACAAACGATCCACCAGTGAATCACAGACTCCATTTCCAAACTCGTTGCACTTCCTCAAAGGCCAACACAACTGGTTATTCAGATAATCTCACCATATTAATAAAGCCCCATCTTGGGATAGCTTTGCTTCTTCATCAAAGATCATTTTGAGCTGGTTATTCAAATGAGGTATGAAGTAATTAGATGACAGGTATTACGCAAGGCGGTCGAGAAATGCGAAAGCTGTACACCTAGCAAGTTGGGCATTTCTCTCACACGGTCTGTGAAGTTTCACGGCTCACGTGTGTTGTGTATGTTATGTTATGTTATGACTGTATGACTGGTCAATATGAGATGAATTATACCTATATACCTATTCTATTTCGCCACCAGTTCAGGCTAGATTTTTTTAATGAGAGAGCACTTCAAAACGATATATAGGTATGGTAAGTGAAACTAAAATCGAAAATGATGATGACGTAATTTAAATAACATAAGAAATTAGGTGAAGTCATTATTTCTGTCCTAATCTGTTGCTAGTTTTGGCTCCAAGTTTTGCCTCCATCATTAATAATTATGGTGTGCTAATAACTATGAAAAGCAGTTTGAAGCGGTTTCTTCAAATATAATCCCACTTTACGAGTTAATGGCAACCAAGCAAGCAATCAATCAATAGCAAATAATTTCCGATGAAGAATTTGCCCAATAAGGTTGTAACACCGATTAAGGCTAACAAACTGTTTGTACAAATGGTTAACATCCTTTGTTATTGCCAATTTACAACAGCCGCGGTTGCTTTGTAAAGTTGTAGTTGCCTATTGAATAACGATGAACTGAATAAATATATTTTTTCTAGTTGAAAGTATAATTTCTGAGTGCACTAGACATTATCAATATCAACGGCCCGTTACAGTTCACTGCTGGACTATGAGCCTCCTCCACTTAAGTGGAGGGTGTTGCCATAATTTCCACGCTTGGCAGGCGGGTTGGAGATCGCAGATTAAAAGGTTACTGTATCAGAGAGCGCTGCTGCCCGTTCCCTATTCAATGTGTAGTCCCTAAGTCGCCTCTTACGACACCCACGGGAAGAGTAGGAGTTGGTGACAAATGTATTCTACTCTACCGTCACCACACGGCACGGCACTAGACATAGCGGTCTGCGAATCCAATACGCTCTGATTTTTAGCGCCAACTTCATTGAACTGCTACTTAAAAAGTTTTTTTTTTATTTCCCTTATAACTTTTTGACCTCATTGCTATAAAATGGTTAATAACGGGCGCGGAAACTGCTAAACAGATTATTCATATTTTATAATTACAATACTTAGATATTTGAATTAATAAATGTGCGTCTGACAATATTTATCACATTTATCTCATTATAGGTTAGATTTACAACTTTCCACTCTGGCTTGATGGCCAAAAGATCTCATCAACGCTATTGCTATACAATCAAAATAAGCAGATTATAAGCTTCTGAAAGCACGTTAAGCCGTCTGTTCCGACTACATAAAAGCTTTTGGAAGCCCAATAACACCAGGGTTTGTGAGATTGGACATCGACCTTACCATTACCACCCACAAGATAAAAAGAGTTAAACTTCTTTTTATTTAAAGAAAGAATTTTAGTTTATAATTTATTGGAGAAATCATTTTTATTCAAAACACTTTTAAAACTCATTATTCTAAACCGATATTAAAACATACCATTAAATTAAAAGCTAGTATTAAATTACGCAATATTCACACTTGCGGTCGCACTAATTGTTTAAAATTAAACGTTTTTATAAAATTACGTTTACATTGCATAATAGCTTACGTTGTCCGACGTAAAACAGTCACGGAATTGCGTTTTATGCGCAGTTTTTTTTTTTATTGTGTTCGTTCCGACCGCTTTCACGGTCATGAAGGTGGTGGTGACTTTCTTTAGGCGCGCGCGCATTGTTTGTGGTCGCTAGGTGCCGTTCGATGTTGATAATTGAATGGATGATTATTATGCCAAAGTTAAGTTTTGTTTTTGATTTGATAATGGTTTTTATTCGGGCTTTTAGCTTTTTCTTCTATCTGAGAATGCTTTGAGTGTCTGTGAACCCTCTACTCTATAAATTTCTGTAATATGTTATGATCACACATAATATCTGAGATTTGTAAAACCAGTGTAAATTTATATCTAACCAGATTTTACCATGAAATTTTCTAATCCCTTAAGAAAACAATGCCTACGACAAAAAAACAGGTAGAGTACAGATAGTTTTACAAGATTTTATAGGTAGGTACATAAAATGGAAGTTTTTATTATTTTCTTTCAACTGACTTACTCGTATCTGTTCGAATTAAAATAAAAATAAATCACCAGGGCCCCGTTTCACGAAGCAACAAGTTACTAAAAACACGTTACAATTTGATATACATTGCGTAGCCAATTCGCCTAAACTGTAAGCCCTTATCGTTTTATCTAATCGTCTACGCAATGTACGTCGAATAGTACTTGTAATTTGTAACTTGCAGCTTCGTGAAACGGCCCCCAGTCTGTCTGTCTACGAGAATGCAATTTGAAATTCATGTGTTAGCTCGCCGATGATGCAATGTCATGGCTCGTAATTTTTGAGTTAATTGGAATGATGATTGATGAGAATTTTTATAAAATTCGGAAGTTTTCAGACTTTGCCGCGAGGTTCGGAAGTAGATTTCTCACTATTTAAATTAGCGATACCGGCCTACTGATTTTTTTTAATAAACATGTTAAGTTTTGATAAATTACATTTGACAGACTAGTCATCTTTAAAAATATTATTTAAAAAATTAAGGTCCTTTCTGTGATCGAAGGTTTTTTCGACCTTGTTTTGTTCTGGTACATATTTTTTATGTTCTAAAACTAAAATAGGTTTAAGATTTAACCATTGAGAAACTCTTTGTTCAGATAGCATTGGAAATTAGTTCAATAATAAAAACGACACTAAAAAATGCGATTTTTTTTTTGTGCTATATTAACAATCTGATTCTCATGCAATTTTTTAGGTATCAAATAATATTTGATATTAATTATGGCAACTTTGACCTATTACTCGTAGACTGTATCATTTAGGTGGTTAATAATTCGTTGGGTTAATGACAATTCAAATAACTCACTGATTCGACTTCTTCTTGTCATCCCCACTTTTTCTAACGCTGCCAAAAACAAACTCGTCTACACCACTTGCTGATGGTTCACGCCTGCTAGTAGCACAGTACCTATCGTTAAAGTAAAAATCGGGACTGTTTGCACTTTAATTGAGCTACGCTACAATAACTATCAGATTCTTGCTAAACTGATAGATAAAAACTTGAAAGTTTACAAAATCGTCAAAAGACAAAAACCTGTTCGAAAACCTAAGTGCAACTGCAATTTATTAAAAGCGCTATTTATATTCTGTTAAGAAACTAGTTTCAAAATGTAGGTGAGTCGACATGGTGAATTTATGCAAATATTGTATAGAAAAACATGAGCTAATATTTGAACGGTACTTTATGATTAAATACTTCAAAACAATTTACATTACGCAGCCGTGTGGTGACGGCAGAGTAGAATACATTTGTCACCAACACCTACCCTTCCCGTGGGTGTCGTAAGAGGTGATTTAGGGACTACACATTGAACAGGGAACGGGCAGCAGCGCTCTCTGATACAGTCTGCGATCTCCAACCCGCCTGCCAAGCGTGGAGATTATGGCAAAACCCTATCAGTGGACTGTAACGGGCTGTTGATGTTGATGATTATATTACGGGAATTATTGGCTAAGATTCATGACGATGTTGATGATTACATTACGGGCTTAGATTCAAATTCCAAACGCTTTTGAGCTGTTATATCTGTTTTAGTTATAAATTTCTGATCTCATTTGAATTAATTCTTTATTTATTTAAATAAATACATCAAGCTCGTTGTGATGTCACCAAGTGGTACTATCCTTGACCTGCCGTATTTTTGTGAAGATTTTATTTTAATAAAATTGTATACTATGCCAGTCACAATGCTAAAACATGCTTAAACCAACGTCAGATTATTATTTTTATTTGATGACGTGAATTGGCAATAATTTTTATTTAATTAAACAGAAATCGGTATTCAAACTAAAATTAAATTAATAAGAACATAAGCTTATTTTACGATAACTTACGATAAAAATAATCAAAACTGGTTGTACAATTAACTCTCTGTTGTATATATTCTCCATTTAGAGCGGCGCAGCTTAGTATAGTGAAGTTTAGTGTAGCTCTTGAACTAACTAGTCTTTTGTCCCTAGAGCGTGACTTCAACCGCGGAATAACTAATGCAGACGTTTGTGAAACCAGCCTTGGCCGATATTATCGAACTATTGTATGGAAGCAAACTGACAAGCTTTATCATTCACGTTCTTCGCTTTGACTAGACTCTATATTTTCTATCTCTAAACGACAGAAACCAAAATGTTTGACCTCTGGGCTTCAATATGAACATAAAAATATTATTATATTTTTGACTGTTTTGAGTTGTCTGTAATAAGGTTATCACATAAATGTTGGAATTTTAGTATGAAAGTTCTTATTACTTTTGTCAGAATGTATTTGGCAACACTAGTTTTGGCGTTATCAATCGATTGAAAGTCTTACAAAACATTATTTTTTTACATTTATTTTGATACTCCCATATTTTTTTACATTCATTATATATTATTTCAAAATGTTTCGTGTTTTTTTTTTCTTTGGCTGTTCAAGGCTAAGCCCATTTTGGTTGCTCCCGTTTCGACGTGTAACTCAGTAAAATGATTGAGAACAGTTGCAATCGTAAAAGGTCTATAGTAGCAACTCGTCTTAGGCGAATGCTTCTTGCCCTAGATTCAGATGCAAGTTATCTGCATCATATAAATTTACTTCTGATTTACGGAATACATATTCAAAACACAGAGACACTTCACACTTGGTCACTATAACACAATAAACTAGATTATGTCTTTACTGGAGTTTCTTTTAAGGCAAACACTCAAAGCTTTGTTGTTATTTTTGCCCTTTGAGTGTTTGCTTTAAAAGAAACTCCAGTAACAGACTTTATGCTTAAAGTCAACTTACCTTAGTTCAGACCATTTCTGATTTCTGACCATGAAAATTGACACGTGCTCTGAACGTTTTTCTAACATCTTTTTCAATACCATTTTGGACGTCTTTTTACAGCAATAAATGGCGAGAAAGTTAGAGCGTTTTACTTTCTTACTGACAAATGTACTCGCTTAATCTTTAACACGCGATTTCCGAATCACAATAACTTGGTAAAGAATATTACAACAGTACAAAGTGGTCTACAATATGTTTTTTTTAATATAATAAGTATAAAGTTTCTTTTTATGTTACTACTTAAGTATCTTTTTTAAAATTCATTGAATTGTTTTTTAGGAACTTAAGGTTTGCATGGTTTACCTTGTGTTTTGTCCTTTTAAATTTCATTTTCTTTAATATTTCAACAATATTAATCTGTAAAAAAATATACATTTTGCCATACATTTTTTTATGTCAAGACTGACCGCTTTCAACGATGCTTAATATTTTTTTTGTAATTAGTTCTAGCACAGGCCACGGCCTAATTTGAACTGTTACTGCACACTTTTATAGCAAGCAAAAGTATTATGTAATTGGTAATTTGTATGGTGAAACTTAGTTATGTATTATGTGCATGTATGAAATAAATAAAAATAATAACGACAATTTTATTTTATATGTATATTAATAGGTTTCTCGTATAACATTATACGAGTCGAGTAGGTATTGATTTTCGAACAAGTTATTTTGTCTTAAATAATCCTATGTTTTGTCTGCTAATATTTGTAGGTTAGTTATAAAAAGAATCATAATTTATCATTTTAAATGAAAGTATACATTAGTACTGCATTATTTTCAGTTACATTAGCGTTTATTTTCTTATAAAAATGTGAGTGAAAAAAAAACATAATATCTACCTTGCGTATTTATTTATTAGTTACTGTTAAACTATCGATCACATTTATACAGCAGACGTAAAGCATGGAATTAGTTTACGCCAGACACTTTTCAACAAAATGTCACAAGATAGGTCAAACTCGTGCAAACATTGTTATAATATTTCGGGTTTCGGAGACAAAGCCGCTGCCAGCCATTGTAACATGTCTATTTTGTTTTCATTCCACTTGTGTAAGTGTACCCAATTGTCAGTAATACCTTGTTATT
Organism: Carpatolechia fugitivella; assembly: GCA_951230895.1. Taxonomy (NCBI): domain Eukaryota; kingdom Metazoa; phylum Arthropoda; class Insecta; order Lepidoptera; family Gelechiidae; genus Carpatolechia; species Carpatolechia fugitivella. Next base: position 5,713,699 of record OX579646.1, read on the forward strand.
GTGAACAAATTGGCAGAACGGGCAAATGTAGAAAGAACATTGCGTAGTGATAGTGACCATGTCGCGTCGGTCGGCGCAAGCGTCGCTGTGTATGGAAAAACCGTGCAGCTGAAGAGGGCTTTCTTCTAATTGCTAATTAAATTTTCTTCCGTATGATCTAGTCTACAAATGGGTTGTATTTGAGCTGCATTCTATTGTAGAGAGGCATAATGCAGTCAATACAACGTTTTAGTTAACTAAATAACGCAAGACCTTCTAGGTGGTTGTTTGTTCAGTCTATGAAGCCTCCAAAATCTCAAAAAGAATGTTAATTTTTCGTACAACAAACCTACGTTTCAACAATAGAGCGACTACTCCCCTAGAATACTCACGGGTACCTGCGAGTGGTGTGCAGTTGAAAATTTCCTTGCAGTATTTCAACTGCACTCTGACTACATTATTACTGGAATTTCCTTGCAGTATTTCAACTGCACTCTGACTACATTATTACTGGATTTTCCTTGCAGTATTTCAACTGCACTCTGACTACATTATTACTGGAATTTCCTTGCAGTATTTCAACTGCACTCTGACTACATTATTACTGGATTTTCCTTGCAGTATTTCAACTGCACTCTGACTACATTATTACTGGAATTTCCTTGCAGTATTTCAACTGCACTCTGACTAAATTATTACTGGAATTTCCTTGCAGTATTTCAACTGCACTCTGACTAAATTATTACTGGAATTTCCTTGCAGTATTTCAACTGCACTCTGACTACATTATTACTGGAATCCTTGCAGTATTTCAACTGCACTCTGACTACATTATTACTGGATTTTCTTTGCAGTATTTCAACTGCACTCTGACTACATTATTACTGGATTTTCTTTGCAGTACTTCAACTGCACTCTGACTACATTATTAATAGAATTTTGCAGCTACAATGCAGTTCAAAATCATATAAGATTAAATTGTAAGTTGAAAGATATGAAGGAAGTTAAAGTTGACGATGTTGTTGGAATTGTATTGAAGTTTATGACGAATTAGTCAAAAAAAAAGTATGAATGGCTATAACTAGAACAGCAAAATATCTATATTCTATTTCAGTTGTATTAAATAAAAAAAAAACATGAGAGTATTTGACCATTTAAGGAAGAATAAATTATATTTACTAATATAAAAAACGTAAGTAAAAAGTTATATTATGCGTGTCGTACCTTATTTATCATCAACCTGATTTAATGCATTCTTATAAATATACGTATTAATAAAGTAAGTATTTATGTAAATCAAAAAAATTGTGTTTTCATGATTTTGGAGACAACAATATAGCTTGTGGTCTGAATTATTTGGGTTAAGACGACCGCAAACGCGAAATGTATAGCTGAGCATATGATTTCAACTTTGTGGTATTACTTACTAAACATTTTGCACTGTACACATGTAATGTTGAGGTTTTTGATTTTAGACATTTTAATTTTTATTTATTACAGGAGTTAGAAAACGAATAAAAGTAGAAATTATAGTTTAGTAAGACAGATAATTTTAGAAATTTCAATGTCATTGTTTTTGGAAGTTTAGTGCCTTCCTGGTAGCTCGCTTTATTGATACATAATTTAGACAATATAAATGTGTTGGAAAGAGGCGTGATTTTATGTATGTTTGTGTAGTGTGTTGGGTTTGGGGCCAAAATTATATTTTTTTTTATAATTTAACTCAACTTTTTTCTATGATTTTATGAATCTATAGAAATGAAAGATAAATATATCGATTCATATTACTTTTGTTTGTTGTCTTTATCGTTAGAACAACTAAACAAGCATGAATATAGCATTATATAATAATATTATAGGAACAAGTATCCTATATTTTATTTGTATGCCAATAATTACGCTGCACAATTAAAAATGTATATATTCGACACTATAATATGAAACAAAGAGGAAAACCGTCGATTAATTTTCACCGCAGTTACGGGCGATTTGCGTTCGCGGCAGCGGCGCCGGCGCAGCACGCGCAAAGAAAAAAACACGGATTGCGCAAAAAAAACTCGCCACAGTTAGTCGTTGCAACACTCGCGATACTACACAATTTCAAATTATTTAATCGTTTTATTTCTAAATATCTAGTTAGTAGCTGTTACCGTTGCTGTTTTGACCTTCGAGGATTTTTTGTTGTGGTGGTTTAAATTAGAACACCATGGTGCTTTTAAAATAATTATTTGCCATCGAATAAAATATATTCTTTTTCATTTGACTTACTCATATTTTCGGACTCATTCTTGTTCACTCCAGCTCTTGGATATGTCCAATACGGATATAACAACTTCGAACTCTGTATTATTTCTAGGTTTTTCCAAACATTACCCATTCAGTGAAAACTTGGAGCTTGTACGTAAAGCATGATGTACGATTAGATAGAGAATGAAAGTATTTAGAACAACTGAACGCAGCAACGAACAAGTGGCAATTACGATTATATCCACAACGTGATGACTCGTTCTTTATAATAGAGAATATGTCGCATTTCGAAAGCTAGTTACAGGTTTTTTCTTGAATTTTATTGAGATTTTATAAATATGGAACAGCTCTGGTATTCTTGTAATCTACAGTTTTTATCTAATGTCGTAGCTCTATTTACTTGTAGTTTGATTAAACTGAATAATGCTTACAAATACTTTACATATATATTTGTTTTTTTTTATTCGAAAGTTTTTTAAGCTACAATATTATATGGATCGCAAATAATTATTACGAATTATTAGATTAATTTTGTTTAAGTTATTGCGCAGGAAAATTTGGTGTCTCGCCCTTTACGTTAAAAATTAAAAACAATGTAACCTTAATTGCAATTAAATATTATCTTAGTAAGAATTAGGCAAAATAATGAGAGCTCATAATACATAATACCAATTTTTTAAATATATTCATCAATATGCATATTTTAAACCCGTGTATTAAGTATTTATAATAAGCACTTTCAAGGAACTTGCTTTGCTTTCCACGCTGTTTCTTGCAAAACTTCAGGAATTGCAAGTCACAAGGCAATTTCAACTTATTGCAAACTCAATCTACGAACGAAAACCGTAAATAAAGTATACAACATCAAAATCTGCTTAGTAATAATGTTGTCAATCACTTATGCAATACACTCGAAGAAAGAAGAAAGTTCGTTTTTATTTAAATTGCTTATTTTATGGTTAATCATGTTATATGAGTTGTTTATTGGTAACAATTTGACAAAATTGTGTACACTTTACTTACAAATTATTATTTTATTTTATAATAATTGTCATTATTTTGGTACTGCCCTTGAGAAACCTACCAAATTATTAATTATATTTTATAATTTACGCAAAATTTATTTAGAGTAAATAGGTAAAGATCTGCAAAATATCCAAAATCGTGTTAACTCTACATGACATTCATTTTCCCGGAAAATGCTACGAAAAGTTCTCCAGGAAACCCTGTCACGGAAAAAGTAAACTAATCACCTGTAAAAGCGGCAAGGAGCAAAAGCGCCACTGCGCAAGTAGACTTCATTTTAATCACACACCACTGTTTTCGGAATTTCAAAATTGGAATGTTATTTATATTTCACTGTCACAGCACAATCACCACCGAAGCATGTTACAGGCCGACGCGCGGGTGCTTAGCGCGCGTGCGCGAGAATGGCGGTGGTGGGCAGCGCGAGCGCAGCCTGCCTAGAGGAGGGGGAACGGGTGAAATGTCAGGGCTCGCGGATGCTGGGTGTGGGGTTCGATGAAGGACACTGCTTCTAGAGCGGTTTTCAGGAAGTTGGTCTTAATTGTGACACTTTGGAAGTATGGTAATGAAAGTATGTAAATAAAAGATAGTTTTTAAAGGTCATGCTAACTATGTGTGTACCTATTTACCTATATATTTCGTGATCATTATCCACAATTTAAGACTAGAATAAATTAAGGTATTTAACATTGATATATTATAGTATAATATTGCATCAATGGTAACAAGAGTGTTGTGAATCAGTTTACAGCCTAATCTCAATATTTTTCGATGTTTATCAAAGGAACAGATGGTAGTGTGAACTCAGTAACTATGTCAAAACACATGAAATAAAAAACTTTCGGCACATAACCCAAAATACAGATCATAACTACCGAAGTATGCGGCGATACTCTCCGGACGAAGCGTGACTTGCCTACTTTTCATGTGTCGCCAAATTAGTGATGGTATTGTCATTTTACAAATATTTATAAGTTTCTGCGCAATAACAGATTGATTGATTGATAGTTGACAGGCCATTTAACATCGATCTTGTTGCCAAATCTTAAAGGTTAAGTGTAATTATGACCTATTTGTAACAATGGACGAATAATTGTCAATGAAAATGTATGAGAATGTTGTAGACGCTCGCGTTGATGTCTTTTGTATGGCGCGTAGTACTTCGTAGCTTACTCGTAGCTAAAACTAAATTGTCAAGGTTGTTTTTTTTATGAGGGCTCCTTATTCTTGCACCAGGTAGTGTTGTGGCTAGGGCTTTAACCTTCCGTCCGTACATATAATGTACGTTTAACAATGCTCTTACAGTAAGGGCGCATAAATCATGCCTGAGAAAAATAAAACCTTTACGAGCCTTGTATTGTAGCGTAGTAAGTAGTTAGTTAGTAATTGAGTAAGATTGAGAGTTACAACTAAAATAACTACATATTATGAAGATCTGTAGTGACATATGTTCGCGTTAATTATTAATTTTTGGCAGGCTGATGTTTATTGAAGTGTACACTTTACTATCACATTTTTTGCTTAAGTGTCTGTGTTAACTGTAAATATAGGTATTAAAAAGATCTACTGCTGGAAAAAAAATACCCGGATGGTATTGTGTATTTTGTTATTATTGTTTAATATTTTATTCTAATACAATATGTTTATTTTTTATTGATTCCACATTTTATACTCTTGACGTGTTGTTCTTTGTGAATCCATTATTGTATTTAACTAAAATTTAATTAGAATTATTAATAATAAATGAACTGAATTGAAGAGGTTTGAATAAAGATTATCTATTTTAATCTTTAACAATATCATGACAAACGCTTGACAAAATAAGTAACCATTCATATGACCATATGAGGGGGTCCACGGAGTGAGTAGATTGTACACTTCAAGAAATTGCATGATAATAATACACCACTTTCATTGTACATTTTGTCATATCATAATCATGTCTAAGTCGGAAACAGAATAATTAAATGCGCATATGCAAATGTAGGAAGCCAATGACAAATGAGATCTACTTAAGTGTGATATAATATTAACTGGTACAGTTATTCGCACATGACCGACATAAAAGTAGGCTTGTTAAATGATTTCGACTTGTTTCGCAAATATGCACTACTTAGCGGCATTTAATAATTGTTACTTGATTTTCGAGATAGTGCCGTGTTGCAAACATAATTAATTTGTGTGTCAACTAGTTAATGGTTTTCCAGTTGTAAAACTATTATTTGTATCATTTGCGAACCAAATTAAACGTATGAGATTTTTTTTTCATAATTTATTTTCTTTCTACAAATTAGATACATTTTTAATACAAAATTTTATTGACAAATAAATGTCTTCTTCTTCGTCCTAGGGTTTTTCCGTTTTTAAAACATAAAAATTGGATGTAAATATTTGGCTCAGGATATTATTCTGTGGTTCCGTATAGGTATAGCTATTATAATCTTTGGTGGTTCCTGCAGATTGCTTACATAAAAAAGTGACATATACTAGCATTTTTCGCAAATTTTAATGTCTTGTAACTAAGTACTAACAAAATTCATCATTTCAGTCGTCCACTACTGGACAAAGGCAAGAATATCCACAATGATTAACAAAATGAACACTCATTTTGTCATCAGCTACACAGCTGAAACAGTTTTTGGGTAAGCTCTATTTTTAATGAAGTTTCATTTACCCTGTACTGCTGCTATATTCTAGGATTAAAATTGTCTTTATTCTCTAAGCATTATACACAAAACTGAAAATGAAGTACTAGGGTATCATAGTAGGACAAAAGTGGGGCGACTTAGCGAGCAGCGACCGGCGCGACACGGTGTGCGAAGTCGAAAGTGTTCCGTGGCCCACTTCTTTTTGGGCAGTTATGTAACTTGACTGCAATGAAATGCAGTGTAACTGTGCACCGGTTTTGTACCTAGTTTAGTTATAGGGATAAAGGACATTACTTTTAAAATGATATGGTTAGAGAAACAGGTACCTAACAGGTGAGACGATAAAAAAATAAAAAATATGTGGGGACATCTTCACACACGGCCATCTGACCCAAACTAAGCAGAGCTTCTACTATGGGTACCAGACAGCTGATATACATTACACAAATAGATAAATACATACTTATATAGATAAACAACAACCAGACACAAGGCAAACACAAGTACTCGTCACACAAATGTTTGCCCTGCGCGGGATTCGAACCTGCGACCCTGTGCGTCGGAGGCAGATACACTACCACCTGGGCTATGGAGCCGTCACTGATAAATTTCTATATATATATCATCATCAGTAGCAATGAATGCGTCTTCTTCACCAAGGGGCTGGAACCTACCTTGAATATGGGTGATCAGGCCTTACTCGACCACGCTGGCTCAAAGCGGGTTCAACTTTTAATTTCTTTAAAGGAGCGTGCAGGTTTTTTCACGTCACGGTGTTTTTCTTCACCCTAAGAGTGTCATATTTTATTTATAAGTGGGTACTGAATAACGTTAAAATTGTAGAAAATGTAATAATCATTATAAGTAATAAAACAATCACTTATTGGCGCACGCAAGCAAACACGAAATGTTTTGTAATGCAACACAACAGACAATAAATCAATAAACTTTAACAACTACCTTCATTTTATTACCCTATACTCAAGCTTAATAGATATGTGAATGTAGTCACGACAATAAGTAACTTTATCGAAAGAAAACATATACTAATGTACAACATAAAACAAAATAAAAAATACTCATGCTAATGTTTGGATTTTGCTATTTGAGTGCTAGGTTCACTTTCTAGTAAGTACCTACCAACAAAAAACAAGGTTTTTATCTAACCATAAACAAGAAACGTTGGTGACTATTGTAAACCAGCTCTGTTGGCAAAGCATATGTCGCATGCGCAGGAGGACTTCGTTTGAATCCCGGTAAAGCAATTATTTGAACTGAAGTACGGAACTGTAAGAGATATAAACCCATTATTGGGATATTATCAGCATAGGCATCTATCAAAAATATACCACCTATATAATCTGCAGGCTATTCAAAAGAGATAACTAGCAATATTGACTTGCTACATTTAGCAATACATTTTTATTCAGTTTATAATTTCATAAAATTACGATACAATTATGTAAACGCATAGAATTCAGACAACTGTAAAGTAAATAGCTTCATAAATTAATTCGCTTACTCATAAATAAAGATAAATTAAATTTCGTCATCTTAATTTTTGTGTCTTAATTACTTCGTCAACCAGAAAGTGGAGACCATTACAGTAAAATATCATGGACATAAATTGTTTTAGACTTTTAACTCCCAGACAATTATAAATCACAATCATCAGCATAACTGCGACATATATCCGAAGATTAATATAATAAGTTACTTCGATTAGGCGATATTATTTATCCAAAAAGGTTTGATCTCATAATTTCAGCCTGTTAAAGTCCACTGCTGAACATAGGCCTCTCCAATCGCACTCCAGAGCGACCGGTCCATAGCCACCTGCATCCAACGAGACCCAGCGATCCTCACCAGGTCGTCGGTCCATCTCGTAGGTGGCCGTCCCTCACTGCGCTTGCCAGTACGTGGTCTCCATTCAAGGACGTTCTTGCCCCATCGGCCATCCGATTTCCGCGCTATGTGGCCTGCCCATTGCCACTTCAGCTTGCTTATCCTACGAGGTATGTCAGCAACTTTGGTTCTTCTACGAATCTCCTCATTTCTGACTCGATCTCGTACGGCTCTTACGGCTCTGAGACGTGGTGCTTCACAAAAGGACTTTTTCAGAGGCTCAGTGTCGCGCAACGAGCTATGGAGAGGGCTATGCTTGGTTTGATCTCATTACTCATAAAATAAGTTATCAATGAATGAAATATACTTTAATAGGTCTGATGGTGAAGTTATTACCAACAGCGGACTCCGTAACACATTAGCGTCCATTGTCGAAATAATAATTAAGCAATTTGTTATCAGACGCCCCCATCTAGCGTGGACGTTGCACCACTGTAGCTAGACCTCCTTAGAACTCAGCGTGATACTATTGTTTTTAGGATATAAATAATCACAGCCAAGCATGATAAAGTCTCTCTGAGACATGACATAGGGAATACAAAAGTCATGTTGTCTTTAATAAATCGAATTAAAAGCTCGAGATTGGGCTCCAAGATAAATTTTGTCTACGGCAGTTTTAGGCTTTACTGGATCATTATGTCTGCCTTTGTCATCACGGTACTGATCCTATGGTCTGGGATGGAAGTTCATAAAATGTTCTTGTTGCCTGTTCTTTGGCCTGTGCGATATTTGAGACATGAGATATCACTTTTTTCATAATCTCCGTATCAAGCTCTGTCTGTTTGCTAAGTGTTGGTTCAGTATGAGATCAGTGTGTCACTTGAAGGTCTGCTCATCATCTACAGCTCATATACGTCCCCACCGAGGGGCTCGACTCGAGCCTTCCCCAATAAAGATAAAGCTTTTATTTTTACAGGCACTGATTTGATTTAGGGGTCAAAATATTCTGGCGATTGTGTAAACAGTAAGTATCTTTCCTGCTATTTCTTCAAACGTTTATCAATCATTCATGACAGTAACTGCGATAATAGATGTTTTGTCCGTCTCGTTGCCAAGTATTTCGACAAGAACCTAGTTCTCAAACAAAGCTTGATATTGTTACAACGTATGATAATTAAACAATTTTGTACGAAAATAGATCTAAAAGACTTTACATAGTTTCATTTAGTTTCGTTATCAGTAAATAATATATTTAACGGAGGTCAAGATCTAACCGACCCCAGGGAGATTAGGCGTTTGTAGACTAATGTGGGCCAAATCGACTTGGTCAACATCCAAGACGATTTTAAAATTTCTTCGAAGGCATGTATAGTGAAACTTTTCTTCACCGTGAAAGCATTGAAATATCAACTGTGATAATACGAACTTCTTAATAATTCAATTTACCTCACATAGAACCAACTGGTATGTAAATTGACCTCACAAACTCTGGTGTTAGAGTTATCATGCCTCCAAAGGCATCTACACGGCTCTTATCTTAAACTTCTCGTGATTTGTACCTCCTCAGAAATTAGCGTAACCTTTCAGCGTGCAGACGTGTAAATATTTAACCTATGCGAATGACTTACGACCATAAACGGAAGTGTTCTTCTTTTTAAAAACCCTGTGTCATCCTAAGAATTTTTCGTGATCTAGACCTCCTTATCAAATATCTTTTTCATTCGGCCTTTCAGCGCTCACGCAAGTGCCTGAACTATGCGGAAGCGAGACGGTTGCCAAATTCACTGCGTCCGTGCACCGGCACGCGAACGCGAGCGTGTCGTGACGTATGATCGCTATCGACCGCTTTGAATGGCTTTGATGTCCGTTTAGCGGGATGGCTAGGAAAAGAGCGGGTAGCCTATCGATCTACTTTATTTTTCAGCTTAGTGTGGCTTTGTTAAGATATTTGTTTAACACAAGATAACGAGAATTGCCCTCCAGCAGAGGGCAACTAGATAAAGAATTTTTGTTTATTAATTAAGACGTGTTTTTAGTAAGACTTGCCTAGGCATATTTTTTATCTTAAACTTTTCTTCAGACACTCCTAGGAGTGTCTGAAGAAAAGTGACGACGACGTCAGCGTGGAAAATTACCATTTGCCTCCGGAGTTATCAACGGCCCGTTACAGTCCACTGCTAGACTATGAGCCTCCTCCACTTAAGTGGAGGGTTTTGCAATAATCTCCACGCTTGGCAGGCGGGTTGGAGATCGCAGATTAAAAGGTTACTGTATCAGAGAGCGCTGCTGCCCGTTCCCTGTTCAATGTGTGGTCCCTAAGTCGCCTCTTACGACACCCACGGGAAGAGTAGGGGTTGGTGACAAATGTATTCTACTCTGCCGTCACCACACGGCTGGGGTTATACGATATCATATTTTTTTATCTTAAATTTTATTATTTTGTATTCATAGAATGCTATGATTTCACTTTGTATAATAAAAAGTATTGCTGAATGTAACGTCAAAGCACTTTTATATAAAAAAATACTAGAAGACTATGGGAAGCCCCAAGATAGACTGTCGATGGTTGCAAGAAGCCGCTAGATGCGGGCAGCAGCGAAGGACCGATCTTTGTGAAGATTCTTAGAGAATGCAAGCATTTGGTTGACAACTTTCATCAGAGATGAAAACAAGATTATAAGATATCATAAATAAAAGAAGAGTAATCATTTAGCTTAAATGGAGGCACCAAATCTATTGGATTAATGAGGCAATATTTTGTTAATGAAATAAAACTTATTTTTTTTTCAATCTAGCTTCTTTCTCATCTCATGGCCACAAAGTTTACGCGTATTCAACGACCTGTGAAATAAAATTATATTATCTGTTAGAGTTATGGTTCGATTTGCGCAATTTACAACAGATACAGGGTAAAAGGTATTGCAATGGGTACTTTATGTTTATGTAGCGTAAGCCGCAGATATTACAAGTGAAGTAATATTAGAATACTACTGCAAAATTATTAGGAAATTTGTGATACCGTTATACAACTTTAATATCTATTTACCTATAATGTTGTATGTTTAATTGATCAGTTGGTACATTAAGTTCTGTAATTGGACGGTTTATTCAATACACTTTTGGTTTCATTAACATTGCTTTAAGTATTTAGTTCCAGCATTTTACTTATTTTGTGGATATAGTAAACATTAAATATAACTGCTCCTGAAACGTAACTTACATTTTAAAGTGTAAGTTTGTACAGCCAGACCGTTATTCTTACAGATTACGTCTGTTGCAAATATATAATGTTTTTTTTAATACGATCTTCGACGGAGTTCGAACCTGAAATCCGGGCAGACACAGGCGTACTTTTCCAATTATGCTACCAAGCTCTGCGATTGGTTGACGATATTTGTCTTTACTTTTGATTGCTCCGTCATTCGATAATATTTCATTTTTCTTTTTTTTATTCGTTTGTCTTGCCTGGTCCCTGTTACTATTGCAGATAATGGTCGTCAAGTCAAGGGCTATTTTATTTGGCGCTCTGAAAACTCTACCAACAGAGCTATTCAGGCTGGCCATTAGATTGACAGGTCTTGATACCTATCAATCCAGTAAACCTATTTAGTTAATAGTACTATTTACTTTACAGCTTAACTGCAATTTATACCCAACGAATCTGATGCCTATCAAATTCAACCTTCCCATAAATAACACTCAGTCATTACATGCTGTCTGAGACACGTCTGATCTGAGACAAACATACCTAATTACGAGAATTAGTCCAGTATTGAACCGACACAGTACAAAGCAAAAACGAAGGTTATGTCTCCAACGCTTCTGAGTGTACGTCGTACGCTCATTCGTGTCCTACAGGCTTGTATTAAGTAGGTAAAGTAATTATTATTAAAATAGTCTTTCTACTAGGTTATCGGTAGGAAGATTATTATTCTGGTTCACGGATTTTCCGCATTTCTTTATATATATGTTGCTCATAATGTTTAGAACCAATTCGGTGGTTTTTTGTTAATAGGGAAACTCGACATATGTAGTTGAGAACTGTCACTTTCGACTGACAGTCGTCGTCTGGAAATTCGGGAACTCGCGCGGGAGCGGCTGACCCTCGGGGGTCCGCGAGGTTTTTACGGCTATTTTTAAGTGTGTTACGGCGAAGAGAAGCGGGCTTACCACTCCTCGGCAACGGCGACCATCACCAGTTTAAGTATCCATAATAACCACCTTCCTTCTGAACCAACCTCCATGTTCCTCCTCCGCTTAGACCTGGTGTGTCATCGGGCCACCTCAGGAGTTCGGTAAGGAGTTTTCTATATTTCATATATTTATGGAATAAATCACGGTACTGTTCAGACCCTCGTGGTAGAAACCGCATGGTCTCCACACTTTCAGCACGCGGTCAGGGTCTGAATTGTACACATAATATAAAGGTATACGTCTCCGCCGAGGGTTATTTGTATCAAGAAATGTTTAAAACTTCAAAACCGTCAAGCAAAGTGTTGATTAACTGATGAAAAGTACAGTTGTTCTACGAGATAATCAATGATAAATGTGGAAATAATCTGTTTTATTTAAATTTAATGTAGTCGGGTATTTATAATATTGATTTTATATTTAGCTTATTTATATCCACCGACCTTGCGCAGCGGCCTTTGTGTCAACCGTATCAACCTTTTCACTATCAACTGGTAGCGAATCGACCAAATTATTTTTGCAGTCAGGAAAATAAAATCAGGCATACAAAATGTAGCGACATAAACGTTATGCCAGCCGCAAAATGGATTTAAAATATGATTTATAATTCTGAGTCATAAAATCATAGCGAGCTAATTTCATAATTAATGTGTACTTTCAATGGGAATTTAAAATATGTAAAGCATAAATTCCTTCCTGATTGCAGTATCCGTTTCGACGGGTTTCTTAAAGTGTTTTTTTTTACTAATATTCAGATAATTGAAATGTCAGTATATTTATACTGATGATGACGATGACATTTTAATTTGATTTATACTGGAGCAGGTATTGTAGTAATTACTTGAAGTACCTAATTATCTGGTGGTGTGCTGGTTGACATTTCCTTTAGAAATACAATCGGCAGAAAACACCACGTAACCTACTATACTGTTTATATTGGTTTCACAACTTCCTTATTCATAAAAAGTTTATAAAGATCTAGAATCTTTATTTCTGGGTTAAATGGATTTAATAATCTCGTAAAGGGCTTTACCTGTTCGTCAATTTTATGTAATCAGATAAATTAAGAATAAAAACAAGAAGTCATTTTTAGGGTTCTGTAGTCAACAAGGAACCGTTATAGTTTCGTCATGACGTCCGTCTGTTCGTCTGTCCGTCTGTCTGTCCGCGGCTTAGCTCTGAAACTCTTAGTACTAGAAGGCTGTAATTTGACATGATGCCAACAAAAAAAGTACACGTGAAGGGGGGGTTAATGTTTTTTTTCTTGACGAATATTGTGAAGTCTCGGTATAATATATAAGAGGTTTCCAAAAACCAGATTTCGAAGCTAGAGCTTACGTTTGAAAAATATTTTGTATTAAAGTACTCATTTTTGTTTGAGTCCAGTGTTCCACTCCCCCAACCAAGGAAACAATTTTATTGAGAAATGTGAATAAATCATGGTAGTAGCGCAATGATTAGTTTATTAAAAAGAAAATTATCAACATCAAGTAGGCTTTACAAGTTAAGTTAGACCAACTTATAAAATGTACTTGTACTACTAAGAAATTTGGTACAAATACCATAGAAAATTAATTTGACGTTGAACGTTAACTGTCTTAAACAGGTACCTAAGTAGTGGACAATTACGGAACCCTACACTTCGCGTGGCCCGACCGCTACTATATTATGTATGCGTCTACTATATGATGTATGATGTATGCGTCTATTGATTTTTTCAGACAGTCTATTCACATAATTCCTCCATTCATTCTAGTTGCCTTCTAACTTTCAAACATTGTAACAGCTGTCACCAAAATTATTTTTTTCCCAAAACTACATCATATTGCAAACTCCATATACGTCCCACAACTTCTTGATTACGGTGTTCGCCATTCCGAGCTCTAATTACCTTATTATTTCGCAAATAGCTTGGAACAGAAACGGAGAATTCGCAAACCACGACACCTTGTATGGAACCTTGGGATTATTACATCTTATCTTGTTTTTATTCACACGACGTAATCTCTATGTGAGGTATAATTTAGAGTTTGTCTTTTGAATTAATTTATTATGGTTTAAGAGCTTAAAAGCACGGTTTTTGTCGTAAAGGAAATGTAATGTGCTGATAAAACATCAACACAACACAACCACCATATTTAAAAATATATACGGTGTTCAAGTTTAAACTCTGTAGCAAAAGCTACATGGTGGGAATGAGAACAGAAATAAGAAGACACGAGTTGAATTATTACGTTCAGGCACAGAATTATTAGAGTACTAGCGGTCCGACCGCGGCTACGCTCGCGTTGTGTAAGATTTTCCCGTGGGAATAAGACTTTTGCCCGTAAACAGTATCCTTTGTGTTAATCCAGGTTACAAACTATTTCCATTCCTTTCATCCAAGTCCGTTCAGTAGTTAAGGCGTGAAAGAATAACAAACATCCATCCACACATCCATACATACAAACTTTATCGTTTAAAATATTAGTACTGTACAGAATGGCCACTCACCCCCTCCCGCTGATCCACACTTCCACACCCCGCCCGCAGTGGCCGCAGTTGGGAGTATCAAAGCAAAATGGCCACGCCGAGCCTAAGCATCCTAGGCGTGCAAAGATAACTCGAATCGCGTGCATTTTACTAGTAAATAGGGATATAGGCATTTAAAACGCGGCGGTTGTATGGAGTGGCCAAGGTGTGGTTCAGCTCTTGTTTGTATGAAGCCAATATCTTTGATCGCGGCCGACGGCCGATGACTTACGACTAGTTACAAGAGACGAAAAATGACCACGACAGCCGAAACGAGAACTGTCGCACACCACACTTACTCCAAATGAAAGGAAATTATTATCTACATCTATCGTAGGACACCAGCCACGGCCCTCGAAAACTCGGAACAATATTCATAATTGTTCTCTATACATTTTCATAACCTGTCGCACCCCTTTCGTCTGTCGTCGGGCATCTTCCATTTGTTGTAAGCTGTCGTCGTCGGTCAGCCGTCACAAGTCTACCGTCACGACTGATGGAAGTTTACATTTGAGCATCAAACCGTATTATTTGGAATTTCCCTCCTCCATCGTACCGTATATTATGCATTTACTGCGTTTGTACCACTTATTTCTCTCTCTGCTATTCATACCATACGAACCAACACAATAAAATGTCATCAGTATTTGCACAGGTTCATGACATGGTGTCATATCCAGTGTTGCGAAGTAATACGTTTTCAAACTACGCCGTTGTTGGGTAAGCGCGACGAATTTGCGGGTAGTCGCATTCCTAATGCTATTGTAAACTCTATCACAACCTCACTAGATTCATCCAGAAAGTTAATATAAGGTTGAAAGTGAAAACGCCAGTTTCCATCGAAAGGGAACTTTTTTATTTAAAATGTTTAAACTCACGAGGGAAGATCTGAGTTTTTCTTCTCCACTGAAATTATGTACCTTTTTGATTAGCAAGGCCAACTATGCTATATATTGAATTGACGATTGCGTCAAAGAGTTCTCTTCGGTATGGTGAGATTATTTTACGGTCTATAATTAGAACTGAATTAGAATATATGCTTGGCTAAATTAAGAATTTTAAATATCTAAGTTTCAAATAAAACTAAAGTTATTATGTAATGTTGAATTCGAAATAAGATAAAATTACGCTTAGATTACTTTAAAATGGGTCTAGTTACCGACTTGGCTAGACGTGAAATGATAAAAAAAAAGACGTAGAATAATGCAACTGCGTACAGGCATATAGCATTGCAAACGAAGAATATCACACTAAATATTTACGAGTAAATCAACATTTAACGAAATCTTTGTTATTGTTAGTCTAATAGTTATGTTACTTGAAATAATTATTCTGATAGTCACCTTTTTGTGTTAAATGTAAATAAACATTTTTTTCAGTGTAAATTGGTAGCAGTGGCGTTGTAAAACTGCGGTAACTTACCTTGGACTAAGGGTTAGTACACTTTCAGTAGCATTACCATTACAAGCAAATATTACATACTAAACCCATTCTACCGTAAAGTTATTGCAGTCACTAATGTTCGATTTTCTATAAAAATCGATTGCGAATCGATACGGCCGAGCAAAAACCTGTGTAAGAAATTAAAGGCCTGCCACCTCGATTATTTTCATTGTATCCGTATTGCAAATAATTAAATTTCACTATTTACCAATCATTAAAACTTACTAAACATTAATATTAACAGCGCTTATTACTGAACTAAGGTTGTTTTTTTACGATTATTTAATTAAATGTCCTGTTGTTTTAATTGTGGGACAAATAATACAAAAACTATCATAAAAATCTGTGTCGACTTTTTAATTTGTATGTGTATGAAAACTGTACAGGCCAATGTAATGGTTATATAAAGTAGAAACAGTGTACCTACTGTTTATTTATCTACTATGGTTAGTAAAGGCATATTTTTTATTCTGAAGATTTTAAATTTTAGTAATAGTACAAGAGCGGGCTGCACAAACCTTACGTCATAGGGTACCACCACGGGCGGAACCCATTTGGGGATATTTAGAATTTGGAGTAGATTTTTGGCATCTTAGATCTATATTATGACCGAGCAAATCCCAAAACGTTTTATGTAGAAGATGAAAATAGGTGTTGTCCTTTTAGTACATTTTACGTCATCGAGTACCAACTTAAAACCCATCAGATAAAGCTCATGAGCACATAAAAGTACTATGTTGCCATAGAGAACATTTGACGAAATCAAAGATAATCCTGATTAATTTTATGCAACTTCTAGTTAGTAAAATTCAGCCTGTGATTAAGCCCAATGGCTTCCTAAGTAATCTAATTTACAAACAATAAACATGCACAGGATGTGGACAATTGAAATACAATTTGGTAGTTGGTTATGCTCTTGCTAATTTAAATTAATGGTACTGGCATTTAAAATAAATACTTACCTACTCTGTTACATGTTATTGGCAGTAAAACATATCTTACACTTCCTATTGCTATCTCTGTCTTTACGGTCAAGAACATTGAAGGACATAATATAACTAATTTTGTCACTTTATCCGTAAAAAAGTCGTTAGCTGCAGGAAATTAAGTGGGTGTGCGACTAATTTGCTATTACATGCAGTTTTTTTAATAAGGTTGCTTTGTGGTGATGATATTAATCTAATTATGGTTTTAGTGGTTTGACTAATTTTAAAACTCCGAGGTTACCTATACTTACCTAGGTACTGTGGAGTTTGTATGCTATGTGTGCAAACTCCGCGATCTTTTCTTCTTTTGTATTGATACTTTTTAGTTATTACTGGCACTTGAGAGTAGCCTTATGTGGGTGAAAAATCTGAGAATGAGTTTTGTGAAAATGATCTTGTTATAGATGATTTTGTTCAGAAAATGATCTTCAGTCTACGTGGCTGTAGATAAGTTTGAAAAAAAGGAATTAATACGATATTTAGATGAAAAGCCAAGCCGTTATTATTAAGAAGTGTAGCTCTTTGTGTATTTATTGTACTTTTAACTTATATGTTTTACTGTATTGTTTTCTTTTTACACACCTGTTTTATTTTTCTTTCTTTTTTTTGCTCTTGCACTACCTCAGTCTTCTTTTTGAATGTCTTCTTCCCAAAGGTTGTCTGGAAGAGATCGCTACAAGCGATAAGGCCGCCTTTGCGCACTAAAGCTATATGTTTTTGTTTTATTGTTTTATATTCCTTTTGTGTGCAATAAAGTGTTTTTACTTACTTACTTACTCTACCGCAGGAGTCGTCCCTCACCGCTGTTAATTCACAGCTAGATCAACTAACCTGTATTCAAACCGTAGTTTTTAAAATAACGAAAAGTCTAAATGCTTCTTCTTCTTTCGAGTCGATGGCTCGTCAAAGATTTTATATTTTATTTGCCCAGTATGCCGCCACCCTGATTGCTCCATCTGAGGCCTCCATGAGCTCCTCCAGGGAGGTCTAAATGCTATTAAGCTGTTAGTGGTACACCAGCTACAGCTACTATATTTATTTCATTTATTTTACATCGTATTTAAAATAACGATATTTTAAAATGAAATATCTGTTATAACCATGAAATCTTAATTAAGTACCATTGTAATACCAACTAAAAACTTTACACCTTTTCAATTAGAAAAGCAGTTTTAAATTTTGATAAATTAACAATAGTTATTTCTCAACTACACATCGTGTCCTCGTCAGTAAAAATAATCGACTAGAAATTACAATAGTTTAATAATTTACAATAGTTTAATAGTTTACAATAGTTTAATAAAAATTATACGAGAACTTGCGATATCACGCTTTTGTTATTACGAATAGTATTGATTGAGTCTAAACAGTGATCTAACAAAAATCTTGCAGTTATAATGGTAGTACAATAGAAAAAAACTGCTCAATTTCTTCAGCAAGGTCGACCCGCCTTGACTTTAGGCCGTGCGCGTGAGTTGAAACAAAGCGAAACATTTCGCAGGCGTTTCTGGATCGCAATCGATCAACGATTATTGTTAACAATCCATTATGATACAAAATAGAGACTTGGAGCAATACTATTGGGAAATTTGTTAGTAAAGACCGCCTGCGAATTTTATCTCGTAATTACTAAGAAAAGGATATTTAAACATTAAGTATAGCTATTTTCACTAAAGTTGCAGTAATGATGACGATTTTCTTCTTTTTTTTTACTACAAGAAGGAAAAATATGCCGAAGCTCACGAACTAAGACTTCATCATCACGTGAACGTTGAGGCTATCCAGCTCCTTGACACCACGGACATAGTGAGAAGACTGAAAAGGACAAACCCTTTGAGTTAGTTTAGTAAACATTAGTGTAATGTAGTGCAGTCAGTGCTTCCCGTAAAGAACACACGACAAAGTGTCTTCCCCTTAATAGAGACAATAAGAAAAGTGTTGATGGACACATTCTTAGCTAACATCTACTTAGCAATTTAAGTTAAAATTTAATTACTCATTAGTCTTTAGGCTAGATTGTAATATTTATTTTGGATGTCTTAAAGGCAAACCAAATATAACAAATAAAAAATAAAAAAACAAGAAGGATAAAGAAGTATCTTTGGATGGAAGTTGAGAACCAGCCCCAGTAGCCTAGTTTTACAGTTTTCAAACGCCTTACATAGCTTATTTTACTAAATTACGACCCAATGACTAGGTACTAATTTTCTTGAAGCAACTGATATTAAAGTGAGAATAGAACAACTAAAATGTTTGTACAGTGAACAGCTCATCAAGCTATACACCGGGGTATCTTGCGTGTTGGTAATACGGCCTAGTTTGCAACAAAATGTATAGCTTGATGTGCTATCTACTGTACTTATCAATTCTATAGATCTTATAACGCAGCTAACGCTGCTTGTATGAAACGCGCGCATCACTCATCACTCAGCGCGGATTTTTCCAGGTCTCATCTCAACGTGAAAGGTTCTTCCGAAGCTCAAACAGACAAGTTTTTACTACTGGAATGGCAATAAGGCTGCCCATTTGTACATATACTTCTTGTCTGTATTTCTTGTGTGCAATAAAGTATATTATATTCTGTACTATAGTACCTAAGCTTTGTCGTGCTTATACGGGTGACTGTTACTATTTTGCAATAAATTGCAAATCTTATAAATATTGTGTAAGTATTTGGCGTGCTTGCTTATTAAGTCCAACAAAAGAGCTGAAATTTGAAACGATTAAATAATACTTTATCACAAAAGTGAGTGCTTGACACGTTTTAATAAACTCGTATGATTAGTGGTTTTATTCGAAAACTAATTTATACTTTGAAACCTTGTCATTGTTCTTGAAAGACATTAGGATAGTAATTTATCTGACTTTAAGTACTTAATGTTAATGTTACTACCACTGCGTTTATGGATTGATGATTGATTCTGACAAATATAGTAAAATTAGATGAAGTTTCTTTTTTTTTACCTATGACGGACGTAACGAAACGGAGGCGGTAAATGCGTTTGGGGTTAGAAGTTGTTTTGTTTGTTAATCTATAGATAGTTAGCTTACATTTAGCTCACCTTCTATATTCCCTGCTTTTTTAGCTTTGTTCCAGTTTAAAGAACATGACCTCAATGTGACACAATTTTGTATTATTATTGCGTTTTAGGATATTTATTTCCTAATTTATCCTTGTAGGTATTCTAACACACACCTGTACATTCTAAACTTAGCAAGACCTATTAGGTACCTACCTAAGTTGAAATATATTCTGAACCAGATCATGCCGACCTTTAAAACAATTTGCTATCAATCTATCTATAGTGTGGGAACGGACAATGGTGTTGCGATTAATAAATTGGTACCAGTCTGAAATTATTATTTGAAATCGATAAACCAAAATGTAGAGAACCATTTGATTGCAATATCTTAGGCAAATGTGTTTGTTATGATTTAGATGTTCGTAAGTAAACTGTGCTACAAGTAGGTTTCAGGTCAAAGATCATTTTTCAAATTCTTTATCGCTTAGCTTTTTTGGAATATTTAATAATAGTTTTATTTTTCAATTAGTATCAGCAATGCAAGCTACGTTAATCTGACACCATATTTTAGTTGTCATACGAAGTTACATCTGGAGGGGGACGGTGGACCCCTTGTCTACAGTCCCTCTACAGATGTAACTCTTAATATTACTGCGTTTAAATCTCGGTCTACGAAACACCATCTCAACATGACAGTCAGTTACTAAACACATTGCTAGCTTACGACACGTGCCAGTAAAAACATCAGAAAGATAGCAAGACTACGATGTGGATGATAATAGGCCCAAGTCCAGTCCTCTACTTACTCCAAAGGTCAAGAGGAAACCAGCGAGAGTTCTAAAGGCCACTTTACAATGGACGGAAAGAGTCCAGTCGGTAATGGAATCTAAAACGCCTTGGCATTTAAAAAGTTGGTCCAGTCGTACAGTCGAACTCACGTCGCGTCGTTATGTTCTGATAAACTAAATCGTAAAAATTTCTTCATCCAGAAATTGATCTCATTTGATCATGTGTCGAACTTGATCATCTTTTAATAGTCTAACCCTATGTCTGAAAAAAAAATCGGGAAACACCTTCAGGCACTTACTAAAAAATATGTATTAAAAGGTCCCATTGAAATGTTGTGTTTTATTATTTTAGTGTCAAATAAAAGTTGTCTATGTCTATTAAATAAAAAAATATATATTGTTACTCCATGAAAATGTTTTTTTAAGCATGATCATGGCACAAAGTTAATCTAGTGCCATAACAAAAAAAAAAGCATGATCATAAATAAGTTACCTCATTCAAAAGCTATCAGAACACGTCTTCATCATGTATTAAAACGGTGGTTGACTGTACATCTAGAGCTGAATGCGGTTGTTATGGTATGTGCTTATTAAATATAATATCATGGCAAATGTAGAGCAATTAATCTTTATTATATAAATTGATTATATTGTGCTCGTAATTATCTCATTGTGAATATCTAATATATATAAATATTAGGTCCTTACATATGAAATTGGCGTTTTGTATGGGAGGAACAAAAAGTCGAAAAATTTTTATATAGTATATTTATTTAATCAAAGTATGAGCCATTGTAATCTATGCACTTTTGCCATCTCATAGGTAGTTCATTGATCCCTTTACTAAAAAAACCATTCGGACGGGAATCAATAAAATCTTTGAAGGCGATTTGGACTGCCCCATCTGAGTTGAATTTTTTCCCTTGCAAGAAGTTATCCAAATTTCGAAAAAAATGGTAATCTGTTGGAGCAAGGTCCGGGGAGTACGGTGGATGCCTTAGACATTACAATTGAAGCTCTTCTAATTTGCTAGCCGTCTGTTGTGCAGTGTGTGGTCTAGCGTTGTCGTGAAGCAGCAGTGGCGTAGAGCGATTGACCAGCCTCGGTTGTTTACCAGCTAGCTTTTCCATCATGGTTTGCAATTGCTGACAATAGTCATCTGCCGTAATCGTCTGGCCAGATTTGAGAAAACTGTAATGAACGACACCGGCGCTAGTCCACCAAACGCTTACAAGTAACTTTTTATTGGTCAATTTTCGCTTGGAGCAGGCTTTGGCTGGCTTGCCAGGGTCCAGCCATTGCGATGAGCGCTTCCGATTATCGTAGAGAATCCACTTTTCATCACAGGTAATGATTCGATTTAAAATCCCTTCGTTATTGTGCCGGTCAAGTAATGTAACGCAGCAGTTGACGCGCGTTTGCCGGTTTGCTTCACTCAATTCGTGAGGAACCCACCTTTCAAGTTTTTTAATCTTCCCAATTTGCTTCAAGTGGATTAAAACAGTTTTATCACTAACACCGAAGCCTGCAGCTAACTCGGACGTGGTTTGCGATGGATCCGCTTCCACAATAGCCTTCAATGCTTCATTATCAACTTGGGTCTCCGGCCGTCCACGGGGCTTGTTTTGCAGGTCGAAATTTTCAGAACGAAAACGTTGGAACCAAAAACGCACTGTGTTTTCTTTTGCGACACAACCGCCATACACATCATTAACCCTTCGAGCCGTTTCCGCAGCACTGGTGCCACGGTGGAACTCGTACTCGTAAATAACGCGATATTTCAAATTTTCCATTTTGTAAATCGAGCGATGCAAACAGAAAAAAGATAAGTAAAAAAACAAATGAATGACGGTTTACGAAACACAACTACATGTGGAAATAGCTGTATAAATTTGAATTTCGAATTCCTAACCAAATAGGAGAAATTTGTGATCAAAGTGGCCAGTACGACAAAACGCCAATTTCATATGTAAGGACCTAATATATAATATATATAAATATGAATCCTTATTTCCCTTGGTCACGGCATCACGCGTGAACGGCTGGACTGATTTCACTAATTCTTTTTTGTTGTTTGCCATTGTCAGGAGAAGGTTCTTATGAAATAAAAAAAAATTGCGCAGAAAATCAGAAAATTTAAGAATACTTGTCTTAACCACCACAACTATTTACCTATCTGCTTATAGCTTTTTGGGTTGAACTGCTTTTTCTGTAGCGTACTATGATTAATTCTGTGCTCCAGTCAGAATGAGAACTGTTATGCACCTACTTATAGCTTTTTGTGCTAAAACTGTTATTCTAAATTATTTCTAGGTAGGTAGGTAGGTGTAGGGTAGGTGTTGGGTAGGTGTAGGGTAGATGTTGGGAAAAATGGCAGGACAACGGATGCCGTGTCAGCTAGTGTTAAATAAAAAATACTTAATGAATGTATAGGTATGTTGGTATAAATCTTGATTCTAGTCTTTAAAGTGAATCTGTTTATACCTATACTCATTACCCATACTCGTTATAATTTTACTTTACGCTTTATTATTATTACAAAGTTTATATTCCATACTCTTGGTCATTTATTTCTACATCTACCTACGCAGAAGTGCTATAATTTATCTGGCACTAATATCACATTGTCATTCACCACCATTTGAACCACTAACTAAATAACCGGCTGAATGCAACACGCCCTTTTGCCTACATCTGAGTTAGGCATATCAGGGATCTAGATTTGGTCGCATATTGTCTACCAAGGTCTACCTCTCACTAGAACAGAACGGCTGCGTAGTTTGTTATATAGTACTAGTGCCACAGATCATAAAACAACTAGACGGCGCATACAGAATCTGCAATGTTGAGTTGATGAAGAGTTTGTATTGTATTGTAATGATTAAATAATTAGTAAAACGTATCACATTAGTCTATCCGCTTTGTCGCTTCTTCAGTAAATTTAATTTTTTTGTACAATACTAATATTCTTTAGCGACACCAAGGATATAAAAAACAAACAACATTTATTTCCTGTAAAATCGTTCTTGAGCTTTTTTTATAGTTTCAAGTAACTCTCAACTACTTAACTGCACTGACTACGAATAAATTGCTTCTAGCAAAACTTCATTGACTTGATGCATATTCACTATTTACTCTCTAAATAACACATTTGTCAACTTTTTCTAAAAAAGCATAGCCTTAGCTGAGTCGAATAAATTTCTAGTTTGTGGTTAGTACAAAACCTTCGAACTAAGGGTCAGGTTAGTACTCTAAGTAATACACGAGTACTTTACCGTGGGAAATGCAAGATGAGGATTATGGAAAGATACTCGTAAATGTAGATTGAAACACCTTATGAACTCAACTTGCAACTTCAATTCAACACGTTTAGAAAAATCTGATAGATACAATTTATTTTTGACGAATCACATCACACTAATATAATAAATGTGAAAATAAAGGATGTTTGTTCCGCCTTCACGCTTTAAGTACTCAACGGATTTGGATGAAATTTGGAATGAAGATAGTTTGTAACCTAAATTCACACAAAGGATGTTTTTAACGGGAAAAAGTCTTATTCCCTCGGGAAAATCTTACACAACGCGAGCGTAGCCACGGGCGGACCGCTATATATAAATTTTATTTGCTTCTCTTTATCTGATTGCTACTACAATAAAGTTTATTTTTTCAAATTCTATAAGCTCGCCAATCTTGTTTTGAAGATTTTTTTATACCGTCGTGTGTACAGAGAACATAACATTATGTACTTAAAATTACATGTCTGTAGGTAATGATTGCTTACTTACAATTTATTTCCTTATTCTTACTTATAAGTGCCTACTTCGAATTTTGATACACATTCAATAAATAAATTTGCTGTTAGTGTCAACAAAATTAACTACAAGTATTTTATGTTGCAACTAGAACAAAATATTGGAAATATCTCGAAATTGACGTGATTTAGATAATGTTCGCCTACATTCTATTATACAGGTGCAGTAAGTGTTTACTGATATAGGTATTACTGCTAATGCACTGAACACGATTTAGTAGCATTGCTAACTGTTGCTATCGAAGAATAAACTATTTTGACCAAATCTATAATAATCTTACTAGGCTATAAATGATATATTTTGAATGTTATAAACTGACGGGAAATAATACGTAAAACTGTAAATGGTTGGTTTCAGTTCACAATTTTCCGTATGTTTATAATATCGCGAGTAAGATTATAAACTATCGGCGTTCACAATCTTACGGTGACTTTGAAACATTATTTTTCTCCGACTGTGTTATTACCGGAAAAACAGAAATGTAGTGAAATCAGAAAAAAATACAATTATTGATTGAGCGCTACTGCACTGATTCCAATGCTGGAGATGCAACGAGATGAAGATGTTGAGATGGGCGGGAGATGTGACTCGACACGATAAAGTGCGCAACGAATATATAAGAGGCAGCTTTAAAGTCGCACCAATCACCCAGAAACTCACCGAAAACCGCCTCAGATGACATGTGAAAAGAAGAAGTGAGGACCATGTGGTACAGATTGCACTAGATCTGCCTGAACAAAAGAAAGGTAGAGGCAGCCCTCCATTAACCTGGTGGTCTAAAATACAAAGAAACCTCAAGAAAGGAAGCCCATTTGAGAAGCCCGCAGAAGAGTGAGGAGACCCGACCCCAAATAATGGGAAAAGGGCAGGACAAAGAAGAGAAGATATTGTGGGCAGAAATTACGATGGAATAATGCTTCAGGGTCACGGGCTTTAATTTTTTCAGAGACCTTGTATATTATAACGTTTGCACCAAAAGTAACTATCAAGCCTAGTCGATTAAATTTGAATATTTGAACAGACGTAATAACGATGTCTGAGTCGTGACAATTTTCTTCCGCTTGATCAACTCCAGAGCAGAACTACTGAAGCTAGCCTCTCTCCAGGCTGAACTCATGACTCGGAACACCAGCGTTATTGTCATTACTCTTTTATAACATTTACATAATAATGGCAACGATCCACCAGCCATTCAGCCTACAGATTCACCCGATCACGGAATCGCAGCTCGTTCTCGATTTACGTAATCGATCGATCCACGATTATTGTCTTTGCCTTTTTTTCGACAAAATCGATTTCTTTGTTTAAACCGATTAAGTAATACTCTAAGATTTAACATTATGTAGGCTGCCGATCTTAACTGTTTAATAGAATTTTAGCAAACAATTTGTTCGTGATCGTTTTTTAACAAAACCTTTGCTCTACTTTTATAGACAATAGTTACAATAGCGTTGCAATTTTTTGGGTAAAATTGCTTCTTACTAAAGCGATTTCTTCAACACACACTCAATCATGTATTACAAACATTTGATAATACCCTATTCTTCTTATTAATTCACCAACTCCGAATTACACACGAATATGGGAAACGGCTGCATAATACAAAAAAAACTTATATTATGTACTTACCATATTGACACAATACCTACAATAGAAATCTGCGAATGACTTTGGCGAAGAATACTAAGTTGGTGCCCATTGCTTTTATGAAACACATTATACATAGGCCTGTCTAGATATATCATTTGAACCTGCAATGTAATTGAAAATCAGAACAAAGGCCATTATGAGTAGGTATTGTAGCTTATGAAATCATGACTTCGATTAAGAACTATTGTGATAATAAAAATCATTTTTAATAACAAAAAGCTCTATTAAAAAGCGAATACGGCTACAAGAGCAAAAAAATTAAAGTTTTTTATCAATTAGATTCTTGGCGAGGACAAAAAGAATGATCAAAATGTTATAGGAAAGTGTATGGAAGAATATTTTTCAATACGCTTGAAATAAGAAGTCATTAGTAAAGAGTAACTCTCAAGTAGACACGACTGAGTACCCAAGCTGAGTATACAATGGAAACTCACTCGCCTAATTACCCTCGTCTCATCTCACGCTGTATGGTCCATTGTTTCCCAAATTGAGTGGTCTGCGCTTTAATTGGCAACACTGAGAGCCATAAAAATGTTTGTGGTTCATTGAAACTTTTAATTTCAGTTAATTCAATTGCAAAACTTAAAACGGAACATTCGCACGGACCGCAAAATTTTGCACACATACAAATATGATGACAATTAATAGTCTGTATGCACGCATTACTTTGTATTGGATGTTCTATACTCAGAATACGTAAGTTTATTTAAGATATCATCTAGCCACTAGAGCGTCGGTGGCCTAGTGGCTAGGGCCGCTGCCTGCCGTCCGAGAGACGCGGGTTCGATCCCCACCACATACTAATGTGTTTTGGAACTTCGAATTCATATGTACGTTTATTCGACGCTCTTACCGGCGCGCGGCGCGACTATACGTAATTTGTGCTCTTACGGTGAAGGAAAATATCCTACTGAATTAAAAAAATACACTGAACTCATAATGCTATATTTACCTATTTACTACATAACAAGACACGTGCTAAATTATTGTTCTAACAAACACAAATTGTTCCTACCTACACTATAATTTTCGCTCAAATTAATATCAAATCATAACTTAACATTGTCTTTGATTTGGACAACCTATTTCTCTAATCTGTACGCGGGTCTGGGTGTATTATTTTGCAATAGTATGTTGGTTTGTTGTCTGTCCGAAGGCAAAAACAATTGAAACGAGGCGTGCGTGACATTGCAACGAGAGGTCAACACAATTATCGCATCGAAAACTGCATTACATTTACTATGTAACAGCAGTAACATGCGCTAACCAAACCGCGAGCGATAGGCCGAAAACTTTGAAAATTTCACAACCCTTCATTGAGCAGAAGGCTGATTTTGTAACTAGGCAACCTGATAATACTGATAACTTTTAGCATTGTTTTTTATCACCAATGCTCTAATATATTATTTGACGACCTTTGGGCGACAATGTGTTGTGAAATAAGTCGACAAGTTCAATGAAAGATTTAGGGTGAAAGGTTACGGTGCGCACGAGTTTGACACTCGTATTCACTTGTTGACAGTCACGAGATTATCTTACTGTTTGTTGTCTATTAGCATTAAGCGTAAGATAATATTTGACATAAATACTTAGAGGTATGTCCGTCAGCAAATTGTATTTATAATCTCTACCTGCGTTGTTTGTATCCTTGTGAGAAATCATACTGATGCGTGCTCTACGTATTATTTACTCTGCTAGCTACTTTTTTTAAATTATTTCCTTATCATCATCATCATCAACAGCGACAGCTCATATAAATGATGTATAAATTCTTAGATAGGCTCCCAATGTAGTCAGTCAAAGAGTTTTGTCTTACAGAGCACATAATAAATCCAGACTAAGCAAACCCACTAACAAAATTGGAACAATACGCAAGCAAACTTTCAATTTCAAATAGGCTTAAAACTATCAACACGATACAAACAAGACATTTCGCAAAACAATAAAAAAATAGAGGTAGAAACCTAAAAAAGTTAGCCTCTAAATTCGGATATGGCTATAAAAATAATGAAAAGGCGCTAATGTACTTGAACCTAGTTCGAATCCGGGGCGTAGTGGCTTGAGACAATAAGCTCAATGTCATTCTGATCACGACCAAAGACCACTACCGAATCCGTCCCTTTCGGTCCGCTGACATGGATACGGATATAACAAGATCGGCGTACAATGCAGGTCGGTAGCTGCCAACTATTTGTTATTGTATTGTATCACGAGAAATGTCGACAATAAAGACGAATAGGTTCATTCTATTTTTTTTATTTTTTTTTGACGGACCTAATCACTATTTATACCAGAGTGGTAATATAGTGGGCGCGGACTTGCGGGGGAGCAGAAGGCTCGTACCCCTTAGGAATTTTATGACAACGTATCTGGGGGCGCCCTCAGACGGGCTCGGACCGCGGCCCAGAACGTTGCCAGGGCGAGAAGCGCGTCGGAGAAGAATGACCCCTACCGGGTCTTACTGAATTAAGGTTCATTCTAGGTACATTCTATCGCTTTTCTATGTTTTCCTAAGGTATATCGGAATCAATCATAATTTATAATTTTGCAAGTTCTGTGCAACTTCTGTACTAATCACTTCTCACACTTTTCTTCTTCTTCCGTCTTCTATGTTTTCAGGAATGACTGGCATCCAATCAAAATACGAGTATACTCACCGGCACATCTAACCGCCCACCCTAGAAACTACGCTTATTGTTATACATTACAATAGATTTTTTGATAATTTTACGATAAATTAAACACACTTAAATAAACGTTAAATTAACTACTTTTTAACTAACACCAGCTGTAACTAATGATGATGATGATGTAGTTATAAAGAATCACGAATATTCCCTGAAATGAAGGGCGGGCGGTTAGATGTGCCGGTGAGTGTAGAAGTACTGAATTAATAAATTACGGTTAGAAAAGACAGGACATCAATATTCTATCAATAATATTGATACAGAAATTTATCACTCCAGCCAGTCTAAACTACATAGTTTTATCTATCTTGCTAGCCTGTCAAAGATAAGCAGACCTATATTTTGTACATTTTCAATCTTTAGTTCAATATCTATGTGGGTCTGCTGGAAGATATTTCTTTAGAAATAAGCAGGCCTGTTGTGTCGTTTTTTTTCAAATGTAATTGTAGTTTTGTTATCTATTGTGTACAATAAATGGTTAAATAAATAAATATTTAGGTTGTCTCTTTTGTTAAGTGTGTTGGGGAGTAAAGTAAATCTAATCTTTTTGCTTTAAACAAGGCAGGTTTATGTCTGATAAACCTGCCTTGTTAAACGTAGATGTATAACAAAACTAGATAGTCATATCTAGTTTTGTTATACATTTACGTTGAACTATAGATATGAACTATTGACACGCACTGCCAGTGATCGATACACACTTCTGAAAATTGATTCGAAATCGATACTAATATTCGACACGCTCTGGCTGCAAGGCTGCAGCATTGTCTTACCTTTGCCTGTAATTAAAAAAGCGTATGAATTAAACTTGGAAGTAAGAACAATGGGTTTATGGAACAATTGACATACAGCACGCGAAGGCGCGCGCGCAATAATCAGTCAATGGGCAATTTGTGCCTATAGTTTAAGTGTTGATTGGATTAAGAAATAAATGTTGATGTTTTTTCCTATTTAGATATAAGTATTTGACTTGTGTATACTTCGCAACAAGCTAACTAAAGAGTTACGAAGTGAAACCGAACTTAAATCTAATTTTAAAAAAGTTTAATAAATTCTCCGATACCTTTTAATAGAGCTGAGCTCCTGAGCTTTTATGTAATTACTATAATAGACTACGATTATTATTATTTTTATGGATTATGAGGTCCTTAGTTAACTACCTAAATTCAATGGGAGTGATCTGTAGCTAATTAAATATGCAAAGACAGACAATTAATTAAAACCTCTCATTACTTGACCCGCAAAAATCAAAGTCAGAATTCGCCACACCTAAATCACTACTTTTGTGTCTGCTTACTTACCTACTGCTTAATCTATTATTTTAATTGCACTTATCTATAATGAACATTATTTGAGGTAGTAATCTAGTAAGTATTTCCGTAGGTCAGGTCGAGGTCAGTAAGCACAATTTTGACCTCTATCACTCAGGTCGTAAGACTATTAATTAAATTAATCAGTAGTTGAAGTATTTGTAACAAGATTCATTCATCATTATTTTAAGTTGTGCAATGTAGACCTCCATTCCATGCATAATAGTAGTAGCTACATAATTAGATTGAGTATGATATTTCTACATTTCATCCTATAGGAAACTAACATCTAGGTCTGTCAAGACCTTTTCCTCAGGAGCACGTAGAACTGGAAGTATAAAACCGAAGCAAATAGAAAGAAAGAAAGAAAGAAAAAACGTTTATTTGCTTACAATACTAAAGAAAACAAAAATTAAATTATATTTGTTGCGATTTGGCAAGCAAAGAGGTCCCAGCTCAGCATGGTGCTATGGAGGACACATAAAGTGCCCTCCATAACGCTGGTCTTCCGCATAGCAATTGCAGATACTTAATCTACGGTTGATATTAAATTGAATGAAAAAAAAAGTTGTAGTAAACTAACTGTAAAATGAGTCTGATTCAATTCAACAATAAACATGAAAAAACATGAAACATTCCCCAAGAAACATGGGTCCGGAAATGAAAGAAAATTTTGTACCTCCCATACTAATTGCTGAGTTGGCTGCGGCAGTTTGTACGAGTATGGGAGATCGAATTTTTTTTTTCAGTTCCGGATTGTTTAGTTTCATGGTCTGAACGACATATTAAAGTTTGTGCACTGAATAAAAAATAACCCTGTATATGTTTGTGTGTGTGTGTGTGTGTGTGTGTGTGTGTGTGTGTGTGTCTGCATCCATGTCTAAATTCGATCTTTGATTGCTCCTAATTTAAGATGTCCATCTCTAAAGATGAACTTAAGTTAAGGATTTGATTGTAATTTCTGGAATTAGAGCCTCTCTAATCTCTATGAAACGTACATACATTATTTTAGATTATTTTAGAGTAGTTGATGTAGAATTGTTGTCGTAATTATTTAAAGTCATGAATAGTTATTACGCATATAAATTATTGGCACACCAAGTGAATATCACTAATTTGTTAAAGTCGCTCGGGAGTATTTACATCATTAGATTAAGACTTCTGGTTTAATTTATGGTTTCAACATGACCTTCAATCCGTAGAAGAAAAATAAACGAAATCGTTTAATGTCTTTCTATATTTATATCACACGTAAAGGCGTACGGGCGGAGTGCAAAATTTCCCAACCAACTTTACTGCGCATGTACGTGTTAAAATCCGACCAAAAAAAAAGTTTCACATTCAGATTTTATTTAATTAAACTTGAATATTTTACATGTCATTTATTGTAGATTGTTAACCGAGGGGTGAAAGCGATCAATTACACCCGAAGTATTTTAGCGCACGAGCGTAGCGTGGGCGCTTATTGTGTGATAGTGGAATTGTTCTTTCCCACGTGGTCAACACTCTGCTTATCATCTAAACAAAACAGTTTGTAAAAAATATGTATGGGCTACATACTATTACCCGCCATATTAGCGCGCCGCACCCTAATTTAACATACAAATTGGTAAATTTTTAGTCGGTTTTTATTGAAATCACTGCGTATTGATTTTAGAAATTACCGCACAAGCCTATATCAACTTATTTTTACTATTTTATGGTTTAAATAAACATAAATTACAAAATACTCAAAACTTTGATTACATTACAAACCACAGATAACAATATTGCGAAAATATAAAAGTTTAATTGTTTTATAATTAAAACGTCGCGGCGACGACGACGACGGCGGCAGCGGAGTACCACTGGATTCTACTCGTAGCTGCAGTCTATCGGACAGTATTTTAAGTGCACTATTCTGTTGCATTTCTGATATAGTTGGACCCGGTATATTCCTGCAGGCATCGTGACAAATTTTTAGAGCATCCAATTCTCACTACGTAGGTTCTTCTGGGTTCGCAATGTTCGAATCTGGTGGGGACGGAAATGTGGTCAAATATAAATCACTAGTTAGACTGTCCCCGGTTTGGTTTGGACGTTTTGCAGGCTGAATCACCTGATTGTTCAAAAATTAAAAAGATTAAGCCGTGTGGTGACGGCAGAGTAGAATACATTTGTCACCAACCCCTACTCTTCCCGTGGGTGTCGTAAGAGGCGACTTAGGGACTACACATTGAACAGGGAATGGGCAGCAGCGCTCTCTGATATAGTAACCTTTTAATCTGCGATCTCCAACCCGCCTTCCAAGCGTGGAGGTTATTGTAAAACCCTCCATAGACAAGCAGTGGCCTGTAACGGGCCGTCTTCAGAAGGAAGGTTCTTCAGAAGGCACGAAATATTTGAACAGTTTCACTGCTATGCTACAGCATAGCAGTGAAACTGTTCAAATATTTCATTTATGTAGAACCTTAATATCCTCAGATGACGTGCACAGGCTTAGTGTCTCTCTACTAATATTGTAAGCGAAAACTACTAAATCTTGTTCCTACACCCTAACCTTGAATTCAACACTGAAACCTGTGTAGCACTATTACGCAACTACCTATATAGTGAAAGGCACCACAGTTTATCGGTAACCACCATTTTTACCGGCCGGATAGCCACCGCTGGGTATGGGTTACCTTACTGACGAAACTGCCCCTGAAAAGTTACGTTACTTGCATTGTTTTATAATTACTTGATGTAGATTGTCAGTGATGGTGATAAGAGTTGTCATATCGACATTGAACCAATACAGACTGATTCGTAGACGTATACCTATACTGTTACAAAATCGTTACGTTACTGCTGCATGTTTCCTAATGGTACACTATTCTACAATATTAAATAATACAGGAGATTTCAAAAATACCTGTAAAGCGAAAAGCGGGGAGTTCAGTCCATGGAACTGAAGAACTTTCCCCAATTGCGAAATAAAAAAAATTAAGAGTATTTTTTTTTTATTCCCAGAGCATATACCACCAAAATCGCTTATTTGGGTACATTATATGCTTTGAAATTAACCGTACTTCTCAACTCTTATCATCCAAATAGTTCTGAGAAAATTAACCAAGACAGACGGCACGAACATCGTTTGCCATTGCATGTAAAAAACTTACGGAACCGTAAATTAACCTAAAAATAAGTATTCCGCCATAATGAGCTCAGTCAACACCTAATCCTCATTACTCAAAGACCGTATCGTTGTAATTTTCCGCCATTTACAGCCACTGAGCATTGCTTAGCGAATGCTAAATCAAATACGACAACGACACAATTTTCATTTCACACGTACCTTAAGAGTTTTGCAAATAAAATCGATAAAAATCTAGTGTATTTATATTACGCTTAGGTAGGTCATTGGTGGTACAGTGGCCAGGCTTATTTTCTCCTTTTTTTTCTTTTACATGGCTAGTAAAATTTTCGAATGTCAAATTCATATCTAAGACACTCTGTACAGCAGGAAAACATCGTGGTTTGCACGCCTGAGAAAGAAGAGAAATTCAAATGTTGTGTGTGAAATCGAATTATTCCGTTTGCGTCGGCTGCAAGTCAGAGCAGACTAATGCCTAGCTCGCTAGCTACCTGTAAATAAGCTGACAACAATTACATACTTGACTACATAAAGATCATCAACGGCCCGTTACAATCCACTGCTGGACTATGAGCCTCCTTTTGCCATAATCTCCACGCTTGGCAGGCGGGTTGGAGATCGCAGTTTAAAAGGTTACTGTATCAGAGAGCGCTGCTGCCCGTTCACTGCTCAATGTGTAGTCCCTAAGTCGCCTCTCACGACACCCACGGGAAGAGTAGGGGTTGGTGACAAATGTATTCTGCTCTGCCGTCACCACACGGTACTTAAAGATTACTTTTACATATTTTATTTCAGATCATTTCAGCAAGAAACGAGCTGAGTCTATCTGTAGAAATTCTATCGCCCACGGCAAACGAGGAATATTTTCACACAATAAAAGGATTAAGGTAAGCGCTCGTAAACCGTTATATAATTTTAATGAAATATCGAGTGGGCTTCTAATCTGGTAATCTTTATTATGTTATTGACAGTTTGTCAAGCTTCTACCTACCTACGTAACTGAAACAAAAGCAAATAAACTAGCTGAACTAATAATTATTATTCTTTTAGTTCGATATACACCGATGAATGGGCATTGAGTAGAAAAAAGTACAGAGTTGGATTCAGCAAATATACTTTGTTATATTTCATTTTGAGATTTTGTTTTATTAGATTAGATACTTCGTTAAATAAAAAAATTGCAATGCAATAAATCCAAACTGAAAAGTCCATTACGTTGTGAAAGCAATAAAGCATTGAGTATCGAATACAATGCAATGCTAATAGACTCGTGATAATTTGTTTTTGAAAGAAGCACAAAGAAGTTAGCATAAATAGTTTTTCTTGTTCTCATAATGTGGGTTGCATTGCAACAGCGATAACCGATCGCACACACCATGATGTCAGAATTATAGAGCTGCCGAGGACCTGTCATGATGGCTCAATATACTTAGTTTTTTGTCGTGAATATTCAATGCATTTTTTTTCTCGATCTTAATTATTTCAAGAGACGGTTTATTCTAGATCCATCTCTGGCAATGAGTGAGTATACAAATGATAGATCTCCGCAATCCCACATGTGCTTTCTCGGCCAATCGCAATCAGTCACGGTAGGTATGTTACTTCCGACTTGCCGGATTATTCGATTCTTTGTCCTAGTGAGGCTTGTTTCCATTATCATTCTTATGACGATACAATTGCTCACTGCTCAGTCCAAATAAGGCAGCCACTTCGCCCAACACAATCAGCCGTTTAATAAATTTTTACTTGGGAGACATTTTACCATTGAGGCATTAAATTCAAAAGATTTTTTAATCTAGATTAGCGGGTCTAATCACGATAAAGTACATTAATTGAAGGAACAATAGAACATCCATCGATTCTTACGAAAGTAAGTAGCTAGACATTTTCTTTGGCTTAACCTTTTTGTACCTTATATGATAATGGTTATGAGTATATTTCATCTTTATAAGTCTAGTCGTTACCAAGGGTCGAGTCAAAAGATTAACCAATTATTTCGATACGGTACTTAATTGTTACGAACATTACGAACAGCACTTAAAAAGTAATTCAACTGCATTTTGAAACACTAAGGGCTTGTTATTTAACACAATATGCCCTCGTTAATCCATTTACCTACATAGATGTTACTAAATTATGAATTTATGTTATTTACGAATACATATAAACTCTTTATATAAGGTACATTTCACAATAATTAAACTTGAAATGCATTTTTTATTTTGCACTGTAAATCAAGCCTCTTTCCTAGAGGGAAGCAGAGACCACGTCCTTTCATCCGCTTGCTACGATCCAGACAATTTCTTTCGCTTCATCCTAACATTAATCAATCTCTTCATAATATACGCTCGTCGTCGGTTTAAAATATTCTGGCCTTTTTTCAGAACCACCCCGATCTGGTCGTGGAGCGTTCGCCTTGGTCGTCCTCTTCCAATATTTTCATTCTCTTTCTGTAATAAGAAGCTAAAACCACTACATCAAGATTAAGGCCTAGAACCAAATGTATATTTTATTTTATGACAGGCTCCAATCATTCCTCTAATAGAAATAATGTAAAAAACAATGGAAACACAAAACGTGTTTTGCTTCAGCTTACCATTTCTTTTCAAACAATAGGTACCACACTAGACTTACCTAACAAAAGTGTGATATTTAATTACTACAGTATTAATAACAGAATGTTACATAACAATCGTCTACCTGTCTCAGATAAAATAAAATGATCGCAAAAAATATTACTTGACTGTTTGTTCATAATTAGTGCAATGTTCTACTTTTAATTGGAACTTTTTTCTGATAGCATTAATGCTTCAGAATCTACATTATATTTAGTTTTTGAGTAATATAAATAAGTAGTTATAATATTTAAACTGAAATTTCGAACAAAGAGAGCGATGATGGCAGCCCCGGACGTGTTTTATTGGATTTGTATCATATTATAAGATAGATGACTATGTAATAGTACCTAAATTAATAAATATTATTGCTGTGTCTTATCTCTACGAGAAAGCAAAAGGTAAGTAGGTACGTAAACGTAAGGACTAAGAAAGGTCATAATTCGTTGTTTGTGTGGCGGATTTCGTGATAAATCACTCTTTTTATAGATTTCTTTATTTTATATTTCTTATCTTATTTGACTCTGGTCGGGGGATTTCCAAAAATGTTATTTAATCCTTTTTATTCTAATATAATTTAACATACGGCGTGGGTTTTTTTAAAATTTTCAATTTTGTTTTTTATTTGAATATGTTTTAACATCCGGCGTGGGTTTTTTAAAATTTTCAATTTTGTTTTTATTTTAAACTTTTTGGAAAGTACGTTACTTTTGTTTGTTATCACTTAGCACACTAAAAAATATCATTAAAAATTACGACATATTGTTTTCTTTGTGTTTCGATATTGTATATTATGCTAGTAATTAAACATACATAATTTATTAGTATGCCTTTTTAAAACTAACTGGCGGTAATCAAAATGATGGATGTTGTTTGGATTTGGCAGAAATTTGGTATGTGCGATATTGAGACTACTAGTTACTTAGTGTCCAAGCGGCCACCTATCCTCGCTGTTGCAGTATTTCTTTATAGTCTACCGCCATGCGCCATAAAACATGTCCAAGAACCTGATCTGTAAAGATACCGGTTCAGTAGTTTTGAAAACTCCTGTAATGCCAACTTATCTGGCTACTGCAGGGCTCTCTGGTGGTCTACCGCCTCAAAACATATCCAACAACCAGCTCCAAAATAAAGCCTTTTGAATGCAAAAAACCGCATCGAAATCGATTCAGTACTTTTTGAAAACTCCTGTAATGCCAACTTATCTGGCTACTGCAGGGCTCCCTGGTGGTCTACCGCCTCAAAACATATCCAACAACCAGCTCCAAAATGAAGCCTTTTGAATGCAAAAAACCGCATCGAAATCGATTCAGTACTTTTTGAGAACTCCTGTAGTGCCAACTTATCTGGCTGCTGCAGCGGTCGTGGTCTACCTCCACAAAACGTATCTAAGAACCCGCTCCAAGATGAAGCCTTTTGAATGCAAAAAACCGCATCGAAATCGATTCAGTACTCTTTGAGAACTCCTGTAGTACTGCAGGGCTCCCTGGTGGTCTACCTCCATAAAACGTATCTAAGAACCTGCTCCAAAATGAAGCCTTTTGAATGCAAAAAACCGCATCCAAATCAATTCAGTACTTTTTGAGAACTCCTGTAGTACCAACTTATGTGGCTGCTGCAGGGCTCCCTGGTGGTCTACCGCCCCAAAGCATGTCTAACAACCAGCTCCAATATGAAGCCTTTTGAATGCAAAAAACTGCATCGAAATCGATTCGGTAACGGTTTTTGATAACTCCTGTGTTGCCAACTTATCTGGCTGCTGCAGCGCTCCCTGATGGTCTACCTACATAAAACATATCTAAGATCCTAAGTTGAAGTGATAGCTTTTCAATGCAAAAAACCGGAACTAAATCGGTCCAGTGGTTTTCGAGATAGAAGGTAACAAACAAACAAACAAACAAACAACCTCTTACCCCAAACGCATATACCGCCTCCGTTCCGTTCCGTCCGTCGTGGGTAAAAAATATGCGAAAAAAAAGATGAGTAAAAATGAAGAGGAAGACAAAAGTACCGTCAATGATGAGAACAAAGAACAAGGCAAAGATCAAAATAAAAAAAATAAAGCGAAAAAAGACAAAAAAGAGATAAGTAAAAATGAAGAGGAAGACAAAAGTACGGTCAATGATAAGAACAAAGAACAAGAGAACCAAGGGGATGAAAGTATAGTGGAAAACTGTTCAACTTTTTCGCGTTACATAGATTTTAGTAATTTTTAAATTGATATTATAAATATAATTACAACAATTTTTTCGTGATTATAACGACTTTTCAATTTTTTAAACGCATTTTTATTTTAAATGTCATTTTAGAGCAATTTAAGTACGAAATTTGACATTTCTAAGACTGACATATTTCATATATTTTGTTAACCTGAAAAAGAGCTTAATAACTAGATGTGCTATGTATGTAATATCAATAGATGGCGAGTTAGTATGGAGATTGTCAGTCCTCTCGTGTAAGTTCGTCCATGGTTAACCGGAAAAAGAGCTTAAGAACTATAATGTAAGTCCGTAAGCGCCATTTACGTAAATGTATTATGTTCTTGCTATGTTTTGATCGTAATTATTTTTAACGGAAAACCGTTTAATTAATGACTTGACCAAATTATAATTACTATGATAACTTTGTAATCGCTCTCCTGTAAAAACAGTGATTTTGATATACGGAGTTAATCATAGGGCCAGTCTATTTCATTTGTAATTTTAATTCAAATTATTTATTTTCTAAAAAAAAATATTGTTAGTTGCCCTGTTGCTTTTTTCTTTGGTCTATGGTCAACGTCATCGAAGAGCGCCATCTTTTAGCACAATTTGGCGTAATCTGAGAGGCGGTAAGGTGAGTTTATGAATGTGTAGTGATAGTTGTTATCAACTTTTTTACTAGATGGCGACTGCGTCGTTTGTGTGAATGTGTGCCCCAGGTTGTCAAGGTCGTTAGCTCATGTAAGCCCCTTAATGCTAAATGTGTTTCTACTTATAAAATGGTGGACAACACAAAGGATGAGACTAACAAAGATTTTTAATCTATCTTGTCCATAAAAATAAAAACAAGATATTGATGGAAACCGAGGAAAAGTCTTAGTATTAAAGCTACTATTTTTCTTTTTTTTTTACTTTGACTTTGTACGGGTCAGAATTTTTAATCTTGTAGTCCTAAATGATTCTATTCTAGAGTTAGGACCATGTATGGCGAAAGGATCTGTTGAGCTTTATGAGGCTACTTTTAAGAAACCGCATTTATTTGTAATAACAAGTCAAAGTCAAAATTATTTATTTCCATAGGATGTAAAATATTGTCAATTACAAAATTAATGTTTATTAAGTATACTCGGAGGAAAATTTTCCTCCGAGTAAGTATATGTCGAAAAAGCCTGCTACTCAAACAAACTATTCCCATGGACATCTGTCCTCTAAGTAATCAGATATCCTATAATAACCTTTTTTATATAAAATTTCTGTTTTATAATTATTTTAAACTTGCCTAAAGGCAAGTTTTTAATATCAGTAGGGACCTTATTGTAATAGCGTACCTATACAATTGCCTTTAAAAGAATTACAAGTTTTATGTAGTCGGCTGACATAAGCAACCAACTTGTCTTGTGTATATCACTGTGCTTCTGAAAATTACTTATATTTCGTTTTACATACACAAGATTGTCATAGATATATTGAGACACAAATGTCAGAATATTGATTTCTTTGAACTTTTCCCTCAGTGACACTTCAAAAAACTTTTTGAACATCGGCAGTCCCCCTCCGAGTTTAAGCGATGAGGCATGATGATGAGGCCTTAGTTAATAACAATAATAAGTAATAAATGTTTTAGCAACTAACAGCTACATTTCTTGGGAAAATAGTTGTCTTTGTCACAACGATGACGCCTGCTCTGCACCTACTATGTAGGTGGAACGTGCTAAGACTGCCGTGCGGAACCCGCCTCGTAGGTGCATAATTTCCTAATGTGACTGCGCGGCCCCTACGTCATAGGTGCGCTGTTACCAAATTCCTCGAACGTATGCGGCGCACCTACCGAGGCGGGTGGGGGTGCGCAATGTGCGCATGGCCGGCTGTATTATTGCGTTTTCTTTTTCAGCAGCCAAAGTGTACGATTCTTTTGAAATGCTTTGTAAGTGCAAGCTGTATAAAGGTCCTAAACGTTGTAGTTTTCAGTGGCACCGATCGCCAGCGAATGTATCTCGACCTTTATTTGACATTACCTTCGCCGCTGTAGGGCATTTCTTACTGCGTAGGACACTAACGTAACCTGACCTCTTTCGGTGATAATTGAACCTTCCTTTTTTTCTTTAAATATCTTTATTATTTATAAGGCTGTTTTAAGCACAGGATGCTCAAAAAATAAGGAATGAAGGACCCATGAAGATCTATACCTGTTCAGCGTTGGACGTGGATTGAATAGATTTGGGCCAGGAATGCTCCTGGGTTTGGGATGGCCTGGGAACGTTCTTATTTAAAACTGTTTTTTGGAACTTTTTTATCGTCATTATGATCTTTAATTTAATAAAACCCTCTACTACCTACATTACTATAAATAATAAATCTAGGCCTCACGATGGAAACGTTTGAGATGGTTAACTATAAAATGTATCAAATAATTAAAATATTTTGTTACGCTATTCAAGTATATGTCAGTCATTATCATCTCAATAATATAAAACAAAATCGGATTAGTTACACCATTCATAATGATTTTTATGATCTTTGATTTGTTGGATTTGTCTCCGCCCCAAATAGTAAAATGACTAAAAAAAAACATCGGAAAATATCACGAAAATAAATTTATGGGCGGGACGAAGTTCGCCAGGTCAGCTAATACGCTACGCGAGGGCTTTTTGATCTAAGCGCTAGGGTCTATTCTAACTAGAGATGTGCCGTGGGGAATGTTCCCATTCCCAGTATTCTCCCTATGGGAATATTCCCGGTAAGTTACCCAAAGTTTCCAATGTTCCCGGGAATATTCCCCTACACATGAAACATTTAATATATTGAATTCTTTCTTTACCTAGTGTTTTAATTTAGTTTGCTGGTTGGCTGGTTTGGTTAGTATGATTTAATTTGCAAAATTGATTATTTTTGATATAGACAATTTTATTTTATTTAAGTGAGAGATTTCACTCACGGTCATCTGATCCAAAACTAGGCAAGGCCTGTACTACGAGTATGGGTGTCAAAGATAGACAAATATTCAATACCCAGACACAGAAATGACCCTTGATGTCTGCCTTTTTTTCTTTTCGCGCCTTAGCTTGGTACTATAGAAAACTGTAATTTTATTACAGATAGTTACTATAGGTATTAGTCGTTTTGTTAGTTACATACAGCCAAGTAGATGTTTGCCTGTTCATTGCTGACTGTAAGATGTGGATAAACTGTCTCGCTTCCTCTTTAAAAAACATTTTATTTGCGAATCTCTTTATTTGAGTGGCAACAAGGTCATCAAACAATAAAAGCGTCCTTTTTTAGTTACCTGTTATTTAATTTGTAACTTGGTGCACGTATTTAAACATACAAACCTCGTTGTTAAAAATAATCTGAATCTTTGTGGTCGGCTTTTAAAAGTTGCTTTGCTTTATACCTATAACTTATGAAAAACATGTTGATCGTTCTGTGATTTGTTAATTACTTTAGTATAATTTAAATTGTTAATACTGAAATTTTATTGATATTTAAAAACAAATCTGGATCTTTGTGGTCGGATTTTAAAAAAGTTGCTTTGTTTTATACCTATAACTTATGAAAAACATGTTGATCGTTCTGTGATTTGTTAATTATTTTAGTATACTTAAAATTGTTAATACTAAAATTTTATTGATGTTTAATTGTTGATTATATTGATAACGCATATTTGTACACACATGAATAAAAACTATCAAAATTTAACGTCTGTGTTTCTTTTTCTCTTATTAAAATACAGTTAAAACTTTCAGAATCTGCCCGGGAATATTCCCGGAAACATTGGGAATATTCCTAAAAACACTGGGAATATTCCTCGGAATATTCCCATTTTTTTGGGAGTTTTGGGAATATTCCCAGGCATGTGGGAAATTTCCGGTGATTGTTCCCGGCAACATTGGGAATATACGAAATCTCTTAGG
Source organism: Carpatolechia fugitivella (assembly GCA_951230895.1). Lineage (NCBI taxonomy): Eukaryota > Metazoa > Arthropoda > Insecta > Lepidoptera > Gelechiidae > Carpatolechia > Carpatolechia fugitivella. The sequence continues at coordinate 5,755,690 of OX579646.1, forward strand.
TTAGTAAGTATTCAAATATTACTTGTGATTTGTCTCCTAAAACTTAATATTGTGACATATAAATATATAAAAAAATAGAAGATTTCGACAACTTTCCCATTGTTAAAGTTCTCAAGGGAATATTCCCCCGGGAACGGCACATCATTAATTCTAACTTTATATACTACAAGGTAGCCCTAATAGTGACGTTCAAAATTTTTTCTCAAGTGCCACGTCCCAAGATTTATCGGAATCACCCCCATGTATGTTCCGCGATATTTTGTAGTTTTCGAGTTTATGATCATTTTCCCAAGTTTTTGGGAGATGACTTTTAACGTTCAACCTTGTTGTGTGTGATTTCTTCACCTGAAATCAATTTTTGATCGTCACTATTTATAATATGTCGTACTTTGAAAAATGATAATTATATAGGTAAAAAAAAAGCCAAAATATAGCAAAATACTATTCTAACAATGTTCGTTTTACGTGGCGCGAACCGTACCTATAATCTTATCGTATAATCGCAACGGACTAATAAATTATTTCGAGCTTACGCCAATATTAATTATCTCCCATTATAAAAGCTGGTAATTACTGGATCACGCTTTTGACTCTGTAATACAAAGTTCGTGTAGATAATTTTGTATCTATCTTTAGAAGTACCTATGTAAATATGGAGTAGAGATACGAACAATATCTGATCTGAGAGGAAACAAAGCCTCAAAATCTGTATCCGTTTCAGTCCGTTTGAGTAATGTTCTGGTATCGATATCGATAGAATAATGTACTGGTAATGTATCACTATGTAAGTAGGTGTAATGCAATTAAAATACAACGTGATTGATATGAGCATGGGACTAGGTGGCCGTTAATTTGTGACGTAATTTTGTCAAGTCAATACCAAAACAAAATCAAAGCTTTCTGAAGCGCGTCGGCCATCTTTGACAAAAATACCCCATTGCTCATACTAGGTAGATTTTACCTAAAAGTTTACCTAGAAATTTAAATAAAAATTTAAACAGTAAATTGTAGGCTTAAAATAATCAAGTCTAAATGGCTTTTTTAGAAATTCCCTCAAAAGGGAGAATAGGGGACCTGAAATTTGTATGAAACTCTGTTGTTCTAAACGACCACGCGGACGCAGTCACGGGCGCAACGCTGGTTTTTACATAATAATAAAATTTAATGATTCAAGACAATTACGTATTGGTATTTTCAAAACTTTTAAATATTGAATTAGAGCTTGTCCAGTTCGAAATGACGCGCCCCACTACTTATTTAGTTGTTTTAGATGTGCGAGTGCAATATTAACAACGACACATTCATCTGTGTGAGAGCGTCGACTGTTACGTGAATCTGTAGGTATGCCTACATCATGGTCAAACAGAAAAACTAAAACCTAAAACAAACAACACGTCATTTTGGCCTGGACAAGCTCTACCTCACAAAGTAAGTACTATAAATAAGTACCTATTTTGAAAACATTCAACATGTTGACTACATTACTTTTTATTCACTTCTTGTAGGTACTTCTGTTTCCAAACCTTAATTTTTTATTATTTACCGAACCTATATTAGGTTATGTACAATTCGTAGAGTGCAACTCTATGTGTATTAGACTAGGTAGATAGGTACTCAACCTACAGTGGCTAAAAACCTTGGAATTTGAAAGTGTAGTGTAGACAACGGCCGGAACCACACATAAATACGAGTACTTACTTATTTGTAGACATTCATTTCATTGAGTTCTAGGAAAAATCTGTATATTTTACAGATAGGTATCACAGATACAGATAGGCAAGAGTAGCCCCGAGCTCTAGGGAGGGATAGTCAAAATGGGGTCCTTGCCCCGAGCGGCAGAAGAGGGCCAATTCGGCAAATTCGAGTATGCTCGAGAATGGTATTGTTTTGGTAAATTTGCGCATGCGGTCTATCTATTCTCTGGTATACTTAGTTTCTTTTGGTTCCTATAAAAAATGACATGAAGTCCCTCAGTGTAGTGGTAGATTGCCACGAAAAATTTCTAGATCCGGGATGGGGCTGAGAATAAGATTAGTACACCTGCATTGAGCTGTACGTAGTACCTACATTATACTTCAATGTACAATTTTACACATGGATCCTTTTTCTAGGACTATAATGAAATTATTCTTGTAAAATAAACTAGTGGCTCTGTGAGCTGTAGACCTCGCGAGTCTGATTAACTTTTCATATTTATTTTAATTTTTTCTCCACAAACATCCACGACCCCTTGATTATTTTAATTTCTTTATAATTTTTTTATTTTATTTTATTTGTTGAGAAATGTGACCTGTAGAGGAAAACAGCCTCAGCAGTAGACCTTGTAATCTGGCAACCCCTATAACTCCGTCATTTTTTAAATTTCCAAAAACTGACTCGACAAAAAAAAATATTGAATTTGATTTCACGAGAATCGGTTCAGAAACGCGACCTGTAGAGTGGAAGAAATAGACAGATGGACAGACAGACAGATAGACATACTAAAGCAATTTTGGCCGAATTTGGCCAAGCTCAAAGAGAGACGCTTCGCTCGCTCGGTCAATTATACAAGGCAGCAGCATAAAAAGTTGTTCAGTTCCATAATACTGGCTACCAAACAAAACATTTTGATAAAAGGTGAAAAATATTTTGTTTTGTTTTTAAAACATTTTTTTACTATTTATGAACAGTCAGTCAGTAGTGAAATGATATAAATGAAGGAAATAAAATATCACTAGGTTCACAAAAAAAAAAAAAACTGCGAAGTATAAAACCTAAAACTGAAAAAACATATTTTTTTTTGTGGCGTTTCTCTCGTTATTATTATTAGATTAGAATATATCAATCAATCAATCAGCCTATTGCAGTCCACTGCTGGACGTAGGCCTCCCCAAGGGTACGCCAAAGCGCACGATCACCCGCTTTCCTCATCCAGCCACCACCAGCGACCTTCTTCAGGTCATCAGTCCACCTGGCAGGGGGGCGTCCCACACTACGTATCCCGAGACGCGGTCTCCTTTCGAGAACCCATCTGCTCCAACGCTCATCGGTTCTGCGACAGACGTGGCCAGCCCACTGCCACTTCAGCTTGCTACATTTCTGGACAATATCCACCACCTTGGTCCTCTGCCGGATGATTTCGTTTCGGATTTTATCCCGTAGCGAAATACCAAGCATAGATCTTTCCATAGCTCGCTGAGTGACATGTATTATATTAGAATATAACGTAAAATGAAAGATCAAATAATTATATCAACATGAAGTTGTGAAATAAATATACAAGGCAGTAAGCAGCATAAAAAGTTGTTCAGTTCCATAAATACTAGCTACCAAACAAAACATTTTAATAAATTAAAGGTGAAACGTATTTTGTTTTGTTTTTAAAACATTTTTTTATTATTTATGGCCAATAAAAAAAAAGAAATAATCTGTCCGGTGCATGGAACCCAGTGTTGAACGTATATCACCATAAAAATAGTCCAACTTCAAAGTCGCGTATAGATACAGTGAGTATTGTGTGTCGTGAAAAACAAGTGAGTGACAATAGTAGTGGTTCGAACAATCAACTTCTGCTGAAAGTCACTGATGATATTCGGTCCGCAATGGATAATAAATCTTTAACTATCCTCGTACTCCTTGACTTCAGTAGTGCATTCAATTCTGTAGACTTTGATGTACTTCTCTCTATCCTTCGCTCTTTCAACGTTTCCTCCTCGGCAATAGCTTGGTTCGATTCTTATCTTCGAGGTCGGTCGCAGCAGGTCCGCTCTGATGAGGAAACCTCTGAATGGTGTGATCTTGTTGCGGGCGTACCACAAGGCGGCGTCCTCTCCCCTCTTCTGTTCTCTATCTTCATTAATACTGTTACTTCTGTCATTTCATCTAATTTCCATCTCTACGCAGACGACTTGCAAATTTATCGCCATACTCCTGTTGATGACCTTGAGTGTGCTATAGGTGTTGTAAATGCAGATCTAAAGCGAATCTCTGACTGGGCCCATTCCTTTGGTCTTTTAGTAAACCCGAAAAAATCGCAGGCTATGCTTATTGGTAGCACCTAAATGTGCCAACGAGTAGATCATGTTTCTCTATCTCCAATAGTTTACAACCACACTCATATCTCTTTTTCTAAAACCGCAAAAAACCTTGGTGTGGTTATAGATTCCAATCTCTCCTAGACTCACCATGTCAATGAGGTCAGCAAGAAGGTCCATTTCTCATTCCACTCGCTCAAACCTCTCCAAAGTTTTCTGCCTCTGAAGACCAAGATTTCCCTAGCTCAAACTTTACTCTTACCTATTCTAGATTACGCCGACTCCTGCTACTTGGACGCCACCGAGGAGCTTTTAAATAAACTTGAGCGCCTACAGAATCTGTGCATTCGTTTCATTTTCGGACTGCGCAAGTACGATCATGTATCTCAATTTCGCACTCAACTCAAGTGGCTCCCAATCCGTTTCCGCAGGAATACTCATATTCTATCAGTTCTCTTCAATATACTCCATAATTTGCGCGAACGCTTCAATTTCATGCGTCCTGAGGGTAATCCCAGCCGCTCTAATATTCGTACTCTTTTATCCCTACCTTCTCATAATACTAGTTTTTACTCCCATTCGTTCGTCGTCCATGCTGCAAGGCTGTGGAACTCTCTACCATATACTGTCCGTGATTGTAGCACTATCTCTTTATTTAAAAAGCGAGTTAAAGAGCATTATCTTTCGCTGTCAGATTGATCCATTATATTTATTTAAGTATTATATTTATTGTTATATTAATCGTATTTTTAAAAAATATATTATATTTTATATTTTTGGGTATATATTTTAGTATCATATTGTGTTAGTTTATTCATGTATATTTACATAATATTATATAAGTAATTCTTGTGATTGTCCTGTTCTTTTGTGTTTTATAAAGTTGTGCACGTTTTATCTGCGTCTTACTATCTCTTTTCTCTTCCGTAGGTCTGCTGGAAGATATTTCTCTAGAAATAAGCAGGCCTGTTGTGTCGTTTTTTTCAAATGTATTTCAATTTTTTGTTATTATTGTGTACAATAAATCGTTAAATAAAATAAATAAATAAATCAACGTGAGGGTAGTCGCCGCGTCCGAAGGAGGGTTGACAGATATGTCTGTCCTTAGCTGATGCAGTCCACTCAACACCAGTCTACTCGTGACCATGGAGCGTGTAACCGTTCCGAAATATCGAGGTAACAATATTAAATATTACCGTGGTAACAAACCCGCGAATTGTGAGAATGTAAGTGTAGTGAACAACCACGAAAATCTTAAAACATATATAAAAAGAAATAATACTAAATATCTTGGGGAGGATAATGTTATCATTATTAGATTAGAATATAACGTAAAATGAAAGATCAAAATTAAATAAATTATATGTTTTATTGTAAAGCGCAACAAAAGGAACGAGTCTGATTGTGTTGGTCAGGCTGGTACTGAGTACCCACTCCCGGCCGCTATCCCACTACTGCCCGATACGGGGACTTTTGGCTGCTGGGTTTCCCCCCTGGCCCGGTTCGCCCCTCCTTAGTGAACCTGCACCCCCCAGGATTCCTCCGGGGGGTCCATATTAATACCGAGCTTAGTGCGGACGTCCAGTCAACATGGGCCACTTAGCACCAGGACTCCCGACCTCAAACCATCCTCCATCCCCGACCTCCGAGTAGCCAGATTACAGGTGACGCCACGCACCCAGTCGAAAGGTTCTATGAAAATGTTGATATCTTTAATTTGGTGAACGAGTTCCAATCTTTATGAGATAAAAATAAACAAAACACTACCTAAACTTTTAAAAGTACACAAATAAAAGAAAACACACATTCTTTGGACGTAGTTGACGATCATTGCTAAACAAAATTAAAAATAATTTTGGGAAAAGGAAAATTCTCACTAGTACCATCTAACGGAAAAGTCAAGAACTACAGTTATGCAGAAACTTTCAACATGCTCTATAGATGGCGCGGTAAAAAAATCCAAGCTTTTTTATCTGTATAAATAATAATCAATATATCATCATCAATAAATAATAAATAAGTATAAATATAAATAATATATTCTAAATATATGTTATATTACATAACAATTTCTTGTTATAGAAAACAATGCAAAATGAAGAGCAACAAAACGAAACGCATTTTTGACAGATTTTTTGACCTTTATTCAAAATTGTTCTTTGTTTGAAAAGCTAGGTATCAATCAACGGCGTTGTTAATTTTGTACTTGGATCTGATAAAAAAGTAATAAAATTTCCTAACCAATTTATTTTTGTGATGGACACAGAAAGTGTTATTGACTTTAGCAGGTAAATTCTTTGTTCAGAACTTCGAAACATTGCATTTTTCCCAGAATGAGAGGTTTAAACTTGCGCGCTACAATTTATTGATTTTCCTTCCCAAAATAAGTTTGAAAGATGTAAATAAATCATAACGCTGTTCTTTACGCTTGATTAGATAAATTTATATTATTGACATGTTTATATTGAGCATCTTTCGTATAATTTCTGTAAGATCTGAGAGGTAGTCTTATACATAACTAATTCGGTTGATTACTACCCATAGATCTTCTGTGGCAGATTCTTCGTTCGCAACACCTGTGAAACAGCGATTAGGTCGATTCGAGGACGTGTATTCGCCCGAACATTTGAATGTGACTCCAAAACCTGTAAGTTTTTTCTTTAAAAATCTATAAACTGATTCTATCCTGGAAAAAATAAAATTTTGTGCTAAACTCCTATTTCCAGGCAAAACAAGCCTTCACTGAAGTTAGTAATGAGAACCAAAACATATTTACACCTGACAAGCTTTTTGAACTGGACTATAAATGTAGGTGAGTATTTATTTAGATTGAAGTTTATATTACATTACATACTTAGGGAACTTAACCATTATTTTTTTAGAGAAAAACCAATCATCATCTTAATATATTATTAAGTGTGTCTGGCTTTTGAAAATTTTAAATAAATACTGTTCAAATAAATGTCGAAAGCATTCACTCAATAGAAAAGTATTTACTAACAAACCTTTGAAAAGGAAACTTCACTTGCTCTAGCAACTAACATTGCTCATGTTATTGAACAAATATTACAATCACTTGATAATATGTAAGCTCTTATGTGTATTCTTAAAAACTTTTCAGAACAGTTAAGCCTCAAGCCAGATCTCGGCATGCATTCAGCAACTGCTCTTTTGAAGGGAACCAGAGCTTTCCTCGACTGAAACGCTCAGTGCGACCGATCATGATGGAGCTTGAGACACCTACTAAAGTTAAACAGGCTTTGGACATAGTAAGAGGTCTGTATTGTAAACAATAAAAAATACAAAGGGAAATTAACACAATTCGGTTTGGGTTTGATTAACATTTGTGTATTGAAACAATACAATACATCTGTAAGAGGCGGCGGATTAATCCAACCTCCTACATATTATTTTAATAACACTAGTTGTTTTTATTGCAATACATTTCTATAATGTGTCAGTCTTATTTGTCTTAAAAGTCTGTAATTTGAAAAACCTTTTGTTCACTTGACAATCCAAAATAGAGTATTCTTAAATCAATAACCAAGATAAGAAAGGAAGTTCTTTTCAAAGGCACATATTATTACTATATGGCCTGATCACAGATCGCTCTGCCAGAAGGCTTTCTTGCTACGTCCCGTCTTTGGCTAGAAGAACCAATTTATTTAAAAAACAGCAATATTATTTGAAACAAACCAACTACCTACAGTGTGATTTGTGTTAATTTTAATAATAGTCTACAGCAGCAACAAAAATTTCTATTTGTATCTGCTTGTGTAGATACTTACCTTAAATTTTAGTTTGAATTATTTCAGTGGATGGCCCAAATGGACTCAGATTTAACACATCATTAGCTTCTGGAGATGTGGCAGGCTCTCCAGCGCAGTCCCAAAGTGACCGCTTGCAACAAGTCATCAACCCAACTAAAGCTGTTTTTACTATAGAACCAAACACATCTAAGGTGAGTTAATTAATATTGTGGTACATAATATGTATGAGTGTTTCAAAATACCTATTCTTAGCTATTCTTGTCAACTTTGAAATTAAATCACTTGTACTGGTTTTACTATTCATTTACAACCCGGCAACAATGACATTTAACACGTGTACCTACATGTTCTTGCACGGCAAAAATGTTAATCTTCCTTTTAATCACATTGTATGTAGTGAGTTCCAAACAAATTATGTACTCCTGAAGTTGCCCTAAAAGGCGAAACTGGTTGGGTTTATTAAATTAATAAGTGAAACTAGTACGAGTTTAAAATCCTAAGTTAAATTTCACCATGTGGGTGGGTCCAAGCTTTTATGGAAACTGACCGACGTTCTTTATATTATGTTATAATTTTGTGGACCGTGAGGAGTGGTGCAGTCGAGAAGAGGCCTATACCCAGCAGTGGGTGGATGTGGGCTGAAAATGATGATGATTTATTTGGTCTCTAGATCTTAATAGTGAACAATAAGGCGTGTTCTCTGCTGGGCTACTCGTCTGGCGAGCTGATCGGGTTGCGGTTCCCCGAGCTGCTGCGCAACCGCGGCTGCAAGGCCTTCACCTTCCACGAGCCGGAAGAGGGCGAAGCGGCCGAAGACGGGACCATTGTGCTGCTCAGCGGGAAGGTTTGTCTTCTTCCAGATCTTAATAGTGAATAACTAGGCGTATTCCCTGCTGGACTGCAAGGCCTTCACCATCCTGGAACCAGAGGAGGGAGAGGCGGCTGAAGACGGGACCCTTGTGCTGCTCAGCGCGAAGGTTTTCTTCTTCCAGATCTTAATAGTGAACAACTAGGCTAGGCGTATTCCCTGCGAAAGGTAGACGCCATTTTTTTGCTTACTAGCTGTCCACCCACGGCTACGCTCGCGTAATGTAAGATTTTCCCGTGGGAATAAGACTTATAAAATATCAAATCATTATATTTCTCTCTCTAAATCTCTTTGTGATACTTTCCCCAGTTTGGTTAGGACTCTGCAGGCTGAATCACCTGATTGTCCGAAAAGAAAGATGATTCCGTGCTTCGGAAGGCACGTAAAGCCGTTGGTCCCGGCTACTATCTAGTCGTTACACGAGCCATGTTAGTGGCCTTTGGCGGCTCTATAACACTGACACCAGGGTTTGTGAGGTCGGCTGTCGATCTTACAACCCACACGTTGATGATGATAATGATGATTATATTTTACCTTAAAAACTATTCCAGGTGGTAGAGTTACTGACGAAAGACGGTGGTTCTGTACAAGTCTCGCTGTGGATCAGACAGCTGGACAACGACGGGCCGTGCCTAGTGGTCGCCGAGCCCGTCAACTGCAAGAGCGTCGTGGTAAGGTCTCGTTGTAGTGGTGATGATGATGATCAGTCCTTTAGACGGAAGCGGTTGTAGTAATGAAGATACAAAAGAAGTAATAAGATAATTTATTTTAATATTATCATAGCCTAGTAAATTTATCTAGTTAAGTGGTAACATCATAAACAGCAATATATAGCCCCAAAGAAGTGATAATCTGGATTTCAAACCTGCCAATTCGTGGACTGAATCTGGATATTTTTGGAAACTGTACCTCACATTTTGTCACTTGAGTTTACACTCAATGATTGTTGTCTGAAATATGTCTTAACATGAATGCCCATTTTATAGTAAGGAAAAATAAATAAAAACCTCTGTGATGGATGGACGGACGGAGTGATCTTATAAGGGTTTCGTTTTTTATAGGTACGAAACCCTAAAAACCATCTGTCCTTTCAGCTAACGGTGGACGCCGAAACGGGAATGATCTTGTCTTGCGACAGCGAAGAGGCGGCCTTGCTGTTCCAAGCGGATACGCGCGACAAGCTTATAGGGCTGCCGATATCCTCGCTCATACCCTCCATTCAACTGCCGTCCTACGATGCGCCTCTTTCTAAGAGCATGTCAAAGCAGAAGGCTACGGGTAAGCATGATCATTAAAAGCTATGGAAAAAAAAAAAGATTTAGCTGTATCAAAATAAAATGATAGATTAAATGGTCAAAAATAATTAAAATCTATAGTAAATGAATTTTTTTTAATATATAAATAATAATAATATATGGGGAGACATCTTCACACACGGCCATCTGATCCCAAAGTAAGCAGAGCTTGTACTATGGGTACCAGACAGCGATAGATAGACATTACTTAAATAGATAAATACATACTTATATAGATAAACAACAACCAGACACAAGGCAAACACAACATGGTACAATCGTTTACGTAAGTACATTTTTGAAAACAAAGTACTGACATTTTCTCCATTACTTGGTTTATTTTCTTGATAGTGCAAAGTGTTTGGTTTTGAATGTGTAAAGTATGGTCTGCATGTAAAGTTGTTGAGTTAAGGTAGGTTGTTGTTGTCACTCTCATACTTGTACCTATAACATTCACATTAGACCAATTAATTTCGAAATGAAAAAACTACAAAAAGATAAAAAAAGATATGTTAAATAATTGTTATGAAATAATATTTCAAAATAATATTCATGTTTGTAATTATACGTAAACAAGATAATTAAGGTAAAACAAAATTTATTCTAACATAAACTGATTTAAGTACATCTCTTTTAAAAATGTAGGCACAAATGGTGTACAAATACTATATCGTTCTGAGAATCGATACCTAGTCTATATTTTAGGTATCAATCTCTGTTTGATTGACAGATAGGAATATTTGATTAAATGCCTTTGATGAAAATTGGTATTTTTTGTAACACGTTGTATAAGTCACACTAATATTATAAATGTGAAATTATTTCCGCCTTCACGCTTAAAGTACCGATTTGGATGAAATTTACAATGGAGATAGTTTGTAACCTGGATTAACACATAGGATACTTTTAGGTCTTATTCGCACAAGAAAATCTTACATAACGCGAGCGTAGCCGCGGGCAGACCGCTAGTATTCAATAAAAACAATTCCAGCAATGGGTAAATTAAATATTATTTTAATTACAGGGAGAACGTTAGATGGCGGTTCGTTTCCACTGTGCTTGTGGATATCCAAATCGGACGGCACAGAAACGTCCACGTGGTCGATGAAAGTTCCTAGAGATAAGCCAGTATTCGATATTAATGTTAGGGTAAGTGCTGCAGTTCTGTTACTTTTTGCCTTTAGGTAACCACTGCCAACAGTAAACGTGAATTTTAGTTTTCAAAATCTGGATTTCTCCTAGCAGATCTATGTGGCATATGTCATTTTACAAATACTAGGTTATTTGGCTGTTCGTGACTTTACCACATTTTATGAATTAATTTAAAAATATAGATTAGTAGCAGACTACCGAAGAAAAATACAGAATCGGTTGGAAAACGAACTTAAAGTGATTTTTAAAACACTTTTCTGTATGGAGATTGTATGGCGCTACTTGCTTGTGACGTTACAAGCCAGTATTCGCCTCTGTCTAATTTTGAATTTCAAACCTTTATAACTCAGTCAATTTTAAAGAGGGCAAAAAATATTGTACTTTTCGATACAGAAACTAACAAGTTTGGATTTATAAAATTAAAAAAATGTAGTCAAATACCCTGTTCTATGCTCTCTACCATTTTGTCAAATTTAATTTGTTTCTTTATTATACCATATAGGCCAGTCAAAATCGACATCAAACATCGCAAACGCGCATGTATCTACGATTTTTTTATATGTTGTTAGGTTCCTTGAGAGTAGTTTACACCTAAGTTTGCAACCCTGAAAACCCTGTGCTACCCCCAGTTTCAGTTTTTTTTTAAACTACCCTAGCAGCGTTTTTCACGTATGTTTACTGTATAATTTAATAAAGCTAACTAGATTTTCTCAATTTGAGTTTAACCCCAGCACTCTAGTCCATTAGTTGCAGAGATACAGCTTGTCAAAGGTAGGCTTTTTTTTTTAAGTGTATATTTTGTGTTTGGGTCATATTCAAAGACACGTACTGGCTAAACTAATGGTCCTGGTGCTGCTTCAACTGTTCATCTGATTGTTTTGTGACGCAGACTCTTTGGAATATGGTAAGGGGATCAACATCAACTCTCTTGATGAACACTTTCACAGAGGTGGTGACTGATGCCAAGGTCTTCACTTTGTCCTGGGTCAGCGTTTTTCGCGGTTTTTCGAGGTTTTTGGGGTAGCACATGGTTTTCAGGGTTGCAAACTTGGGTGTTAACTACTCTCAAGGGACCTAACAACATATAAAAAAATCGTAGTTACATGCGCGTTTGCGATGTTTGTCCTTTTTTGTGTTGATATTGACTGGCCTAATATATGATCGATGGTATCTATTATAAAATTATTAATATCATTTGCAAAGGCATCTGCACGTCATGAGATAAAATACTTTACATTTTATGATTATAGTTAAAATAACAGTCATATAAACACAACCTCACATTTCCAGGTGACATACAACGTAAGCGGCTTACTAGTAGTAGACGAGGGCGGCATCATAACCGCCTGCAACCACCACTTCGCCATGTTGACCTTCGGCAAGCCCCACGCGGAAGTGGTCGGCCACCACATTGAGCACGTGATCCCCGACTTCTGCCGCCCCGCCTGCCTCGCCGCGCGCGCCGCCGCGCACACTAACCACCATACAGACGGTGAACTTTTTTTTGAGCAGCCGGCTTTCGAATATATAACCCGTCTTCCTATGGGTGTCGTAAGAAGCGACTAAGTGAAGAGCCGCCGTGTTGGCATGCAGTTTTTCTTCTAAAATCGATGAAATGGTTCCTTAGAACAGAACTCTCTTGTAGTCTGGTAGTCTCCTAGTTAAGTTGTTCTTAGGCTTTGGTGAATCTTTACTAAGACAATCTTAACTCGAGATTCAAACTAATCGCGCGCACATTGTTAGTTTGTTATTTAATTTAGCAGCCAACCGTGTCGGATACAGCCCTAATCCTAACCGGTTATTTCCAGTTTCGGACACGGACGAAGAAGATTCGTGCGGCGCGTTCAACGGCAGCCAGAAGTCGGCGTGCATGTCTCTCAATGTGCAGCCTTCGCTACTCTCCACCACCAGGGAGAAGTCTTCCAGCCAACTCTGCCTCGACAACGCCACGCCCACCCAGGTAACTCATACACATTATACATGGTGACATTACAAACAAATTTTCAGGAACAATCGAGGTAACAACATTAAATATAACCGTGGTGACAAACCCGCAAATTGTGATAATGTTAGTGTACATTTTCAGGAATATTCTCATAAAGTGCGTCTTCAAAAAAGTAAGTGCTAAGATGTCTACTTCTTCTTGCCAACTGCAAACTGAGAAAATGGTGTCAAATGAAGATGTTTGCGGTCGGTCAAACCGCACGTAGTTTCTCTATGACAGTTTCTACGTATTTATTCTGCCTCTTAAGATACAGGTTCCCCTGAGAACCTGTATCTTAAGAGGCAGGAAGGAAGAGGCAGGGTTTATTGTATGCGACATTTACTAGCCCAAATTTTAATAAGGTACACTTGTATTATATTGTTACTGTCATTGTATTTGGTAAATAAATTTATTATTATTGTTATTATTATTCATCCGAGCTTCTGGTTCTCCCGCTCGAAATTAACGCGGAAATTAAAGAATAAAAAATACGTGCTGGACGTCAAGCGGCTGCTCTAAGCTAGAACAAAGTAACTGACATATTTAACCAAAATCACTTTTCTATATTTTAGCACATAACATTCCTGCATACTCAGATTTTACTGAAAGGCTTTATTTCACGAGATAATAGGACTGACCAAACCAAGTAACTGCAGCACTAAACGCGGATTACAACACAAAAACAAAGCAAATAACAAAATCAAAGCAAGAACAAAGTAATTGAACGTCAGTTACTTTATTTTTGAATTGTAAATTCAGTTAATTTGTTTTTGGTATTGCAGAATGTATTCTAAAGCAGTCGGGTAAAAAAAGTAAACGCATTAACTATATGTATGTAATAACATACATACATTAATAACATACATACATTCGAAAAACATAACCCTTCTTCTAAAGCAGAGTAAATAGAAAGTAAACGCATTTACTTTATTTTTTGCTTGTAATATTATTATTTTTATCCATTTCAAAAAAAAATTTTGCATAAGAAAATAAAAAACAATTACGTTATATTACGCCATGCGATAGATAAAACGTTTTTTTTTTTTCAAAATTTTGTCTCCGGAAGAAGGATAAAATTACAAATATGCATTAAATAGGTGATTTTGTAGTTTTTTGCTCCTCCTGTAAAATTTACTTGTCGGTAATTACTTTGTTTTCGCTTAGAGCAGCCGCAAGCCGTTGATCGTCTCTAAACCTCTTGAAACTGATAACTTTCAAAGATATTTACTGGTAAATATCAAAAATGGTACCTGTTTTTCCCAGGACATGGTCTCCAGCATCAGCACGACGGAACAGCGGAACGACGTATCCGCTTTACCTGACGTTACTTCCGGCATGTCGGGCATCTCCATAGACGAAGAGAACTACTGCACCAGTAGCATCTCCAAGTCACGCTCAGAGAACATCCTCAGATCAGAACACAGCCATCCCGCCGCCAAACCACAGAACAAAACTGCAGAGAAATCCGACTCCATTTACTACACTTCACAACATTCTCAAGAAGTCACTCCGACAGGAATTACACCAAGAGTTAGAACTAACGATCCTTCACAAAGACTGTCCTTCGATTCGAGTAAATATAGGTCTTTGAAGGCTCAGATAAAGGACGATAAGAGCAGTCTGTCGTTAGATTTTTGTGATTCAAATGAGACTAGTGCTGATTTTCTAACGCCGATAAACGAGATGCCGCCTCCGGGATGTGAGATTGAAGACTTGCCGAGACATAACGGGAACGAGAGTGTGGATAGTTTGAGCAATGACTTCGATTTGGAGACTCAGACTGAATCCGCGCCCAGGAAGTTGTATGAGGGTATGTACTGTAAAGAAATTATTGTTTTAATCATCATAATTTACTATCTATAGTATGATATGATATGATATAGAGTAGACAAAAATGGGAGTTAATTGACAACACTGTCGATTTTCAACTAATAATTACAACTTGCTGTTGTTGGCTACCAATCATTGCCAGTTTACCTAGTGTTGTCATTGGTAAACTACTCTTTTGCGTCATACTTCACAGATTTAGCACACCAGTATGGAAATTGAAAACTGGTTGATTTATCCTGTCGCAATAATTTAGTTATAAAGTTTTCTATATTAGCTTTGTACGTAGATTCAAACTGTCAATTATTATTTATTTCTCTGTTTAGAATTAACGCCTGAAATTCAGTTATAAAATCAATTTCTATTTAATTATTTTCAGATGACGTTCCAGAAACGCCATTCGTGGCAAAACGAATGCTCCGTACGCATGTTACGACTTCAACGCCTACACAATCTCGCAATAAGGCCGCCAACTGCGACTGCGCCGCCGACTGCCGGCACCGCGACGGCACTTACAGGGGCCGGGTGCTGCATAAGGACGGCACTGAACTCAGTAAGTGCTGTTAGAAATATATTGAAAACCACCATTCCAAATCATAACAATAATTTGTATAATAATTTGTAATACAGTGTGCACCATCAAAACCTAAGAAGTCTGTAAGAAATTATTGGAAAGGGATTGCCCAATTTATACTTTTTTACGTTGTCGAGTATGTAAATTTTACACTTCAAGTGAGATAAGGTACAACACAAGGTCACAAGAAAATAAAGATATTCGCTGTTCAAATAAAAAATCAAATCTTTAATCTTTTTGTTTTTTTTTCTTTTCGAAATCCAAATCTTCTATTTTATAATGTGTTTGATATTAGCTTTTTACATTTGTAGATCTTACAGTAAAGTAACAACTAGAAAATAAAATAACTTTTCTAAATCTACCCACTATCATTACCAATATTTTTTTAAATTAGTTCTGTCTTCTTTATTTATATTACGTATTTATAATATTAGTGAGATTACCATGATTCATGTTTACGTTTATTCGACGCTCTTACGGTAAAGAAAAATATCGAGAGGAAAATTGCACACTCATGCAAAAAAATTCAAAGGTTGTGTGTGAAGTCGACCAACCCGCACTGACCGCTCTAATTTAGGGTAGGCTCGAGCCCCTCGGTGGGGATATATAAGCGCTGTGGATGTTGTTAATTAGTAGTATTGGTGAATATTTCCAGATGTTCTATACACGGTGTCGACTATGCAGTTGGGCGCGGGCAGTCGCGTGCGTTGTGTGTGGCTCGGCGTGCAGTTAGAGGATGCTCCCAGACATACTACCTTGGCTTCCAGCGTCGCTTCCACCAACGACAACTCCTTGCTACTAGTGAGTACACACTGTATACACGGTGTCCACGATGCAGTTAGAGGATGCTCCCAGACATACTACCTTGGCTTCCAGCGTCGCTTCCACCAACGACAACTCCTTGCTACTAGTGAGTACACACTGTATACACGGTGTCCACGATGCAGTTAGAGGATGCTCCCAGACATACTACCTTGGCTTCCAGCGTCGCTTCCACCAACGACAACTCCTTGCTACTAGTGAGTACACACTGTATACACGGTGTCCACGATGCAGTTAGAGGATGCTCCCAGACATACTACCTTGGCTTCCAGCGTCGCTTCCACCAACGACAACTCCTTGCTACTAGTGAGTACGCACTGTATACACGGTGTCCACGATGCAGTTAGAGGATGCTCCCAGACATACTACCTTGGCTTCCAGCGTCGCTTCCACCAACGACAACTCCTTGCTACTAGTGAGTACGCACTGTATACACAGTGTCCACGATGCAGTTAGAGGATGCTCCCAGACATACTACCTTGGCTTCCAGCGTCGCTTCCACCAACGACAACTCCTTGCTACTAGTGAGTACACACTGTATACACGGTGTCCACGATGCAGTTAGAGGATGCTCCCAGATATACTACCTTGGCTTCCAGCGTCGCTTCCACCAACGACAACTCCTTGCTACTAGTGAGTACGCACTGTATACACGGTGTCCACGATGCAGTTAGAGGATGCTCCCAGACATACTACCTTGGCTTCCAGCGTCGCTTCCACCAACGACAACTCCTTGCTACTAGTGAGTACGCACTGTATACACGGTGTCCACGATGCAGTTAGAGGATGCTCCCAGACATACTACCTTGGCTTCCAGCGTCGCTTCCACCAACGACAACTCCTTGCTACTAGTGAGTACGCACTGTATACACGGTGTCCACGATGCAGTTAGAGGATGCTCCCAGACATACTACCTTGGCTTCCAGCGTCGCTTCCACCAACGACAACTCCTTGCTACTAGTGAGTACGCACTGTATACACGGTGTCCACGATGCAGTTAGAGGATGCTCCCAGACATACTACCTTGGCTTCCAGCGTCGCTTCCACCAACGACAACTCCTTGCTACTAGTGAGTACACACTGTATACACGGTGTCCACGATGCAGTTAGAGGATGCTCCCAGACATACTACCTTGGCTTCCAGCGTCGCTTCCACCAACGACAACTCCTTGCTACTAGTGAGTAGACACTGTATACACGGTGTCCACGATGCAGTTAGAGGATGCTCCCAGACATACTACCTTGGCTTCCAGCGTCGCTTCCACCAACGACAACTCCTTGCTACTAGTGAGTACACACTGTATACACGGTGTCCACGATGCAGTTAGAGGATGCTCCCAGACATACTACCTTGGCTTCCAGCGTCGCTTCCACCAACGACAACTCCTTGCTACTAGTGAGTACGCACTGTATACACGGTGTCCACGATGCAGTTAGAGGATGCTCCCAGACATACTACCTTGGCTTCCAGCGTCGCTTCCACCAACGACAACTCCTTGCTACTAGTGAGTACACACTGTATACACGGTGTCCACGATGCAGTTAGAGGATGCTCCCAGACATACTACCTTGGCTTCCAGCGTCGCTTCCACCAACGACAACTCCTTGCTACTAGTGAGTACACACTGTATACACGGTGTCCACGATGCAGTTAGAGGATGCTCCCAGACATACTACCTTGGCTTCCAGCGTCGCTTCCACCAACGACAACTCCTTGCTACTAGTGAGTACGCACTGTATACACGGTGTCCACGATGCAGTTAGAGGATGCTCCCAGACTCACCACCTTTGCTTCCTGCGTCGTCGCATCCACTAACGATAACCCCTTGTTACTAGTGAGTACTCAAAACAAAAGAGGATTGTGGCGCTACGAAATAAGAAGAGTTTATTAGTAGGAACTATTTTATTTATTAACACACACGTAATCACTGATTCTACGAGAGGGGTTAATGAGTCTGCACTCCTCAGCGTAAAGAAGAAAGCAATCAGCAAGGCAAAACCTTGCTTGACAGAAAAACAGATCACTGCATGTGTAGATCCTATAAGGTTTTTTTTATTAATATACAACACGTTTGATACAACACGATCCATTTGTAAGGAATATCATAGAAGGGAAAATTGAGGGCAAAAGGGAAATTTCAATTAAATAAAAATATGTAAATTTTTCAGGGCAACAAATCAGTGAGTAGTAGACCCCAGTCGATGTCTCTAATGAGCCAGTGCGGGGAGGAACAGATCGCGGGCGAGTACAGCAAGCATTACGTCACTCTCAAACAAATCGGTAAGCACTACACACAGTGTCATTATTAGAAATAAAATAACGAGAATTTAGTGGTCATGAGATCTTCATCGCATGAGCTGTTATATAACCAGCCTTCGCTTGAAATACTAGATATATCGTCCTCGACGTTCGACAACTTGAGACAAAATGACAGCAGCGCAATATACTGCGTGTACGGTATCGTAGCAGCATCCTTTCGGTGTGAACGGCCTTCTGTTGCAACGTGCTGCAGACGCATTTGGTGTGTGGCAGCCTTTAATTCACCGTCCCAAGTGTGAGCCAAACACAGCAATTTATACCGTTCGTTAGCCAAGTGCCGACTTAGGCAAGTTTAAAAAAACTTAAGGATGTATAGTTTTAATTTAATTATACGTTTTTGGATTATTTGTCCAGGTAAAGGCGCGTACGGCTGCGTCAAGATGGCGTACCGTCGTTCGGATCGACTGCTCGCCGTCGCCAAGTTCATACTAAAGGAGAAAGTCGGCGCTCAGTTCTGGGTGGACGGGCCGGACGGACGGAAAGTGCCCTTGGAACTCAGTTTGCTCACCACGCTGAAACACCCCAATATTGTGAGTTGAAAGACAATAAAAGCAGCTGCATAGACAGACCTCTCCAGAAAGCTATTGTGCTGGGCGGATAATATTTCAAATGTCATCAATATAAACTGAACAAGCAGTCCGGCCAATACGTTTCGACGGCTCCGTAACCCAGGTGATAGTGTATCTGCCTCCGACACTCAGGGTCGCGGTTTCGAATCCTGCCCAGGGTAAACATTCGAGTGATGAGCACTTGTGTTTGCCTCTGGTTGTTGTTTATCTATATAAGTATGTATGTATTTATCTATTTATGTAATGTATCATTTATGTAAGTTTAGTAAACAGGCGGAGGCGTCTAATTTTGATTTCTAATTTTTAATTTTATCATAGGTAGTGTAAGTTCTTGAATTTAGTCAGATATTAACAGGCTCTTATTGCAAGATTATTAGTAGAATATAACATGGATTTTAATACTAATTAAATTAATCTTTTACTTTGCAAACTATCTACTATTTATTATGTAGTTTAGTACGAAACCCTGATTGTGTGGAGTCTATCTCGTTCTTGACTATTTTTTTATGTTTGTGTTGCCAGGTGAGCGTGATAGACGTATTCTCAAACGAGAAGTACTTCCAAATGGTGATGGAGAAGCACGGAGCCGGCATGGACCTGTTCGAGTTCATCGAGCGCCGGCCCCGCCTCGACGAGCCGCTGCTCAGCTACATATTCAGACAGGTCACTACATACAGAAATCTAGTGCGTAAATTACCATACAAATAGTTCTACGACTACTCCAGACTATATTTTCACGGATTAGTGTGAAACCTATAAGGGGTCCGCACACTAGCGCACTGAGTTACGCTTCTTTTCAGAGTGACGCGAGTGTTCAAGGTTATTGGCAAAGGGGACCCCCTACAATCTATTTTGAAGCTATTAGTGATGAATGCTGACTCCAACTCTATCCACGCAAGATTGAATGATCTATGGGAGACTGCTAGTGGTATATGAACTAAAAGATATTTGTGTTTGAGAAGGCACGTGAAGCCTTTCGTCCTTGAATGGGTATAAAGTGTACTTTTGACACAGTTTAAAAAAAAAACAGTTCATTTGAAGAACATAACCAATGTTTAAGAAAATCATCGTTATCTACCTATTAACCATACACTTCCTTCCAGATAGGACAAGCGGTAGAATACCTCCACTCCCTGAACATACTCCACCGTGACATTAAAGACGAGAACGTGATTATAGACAACAAGTTCCACGTGAAGCTGATAGACTTCGGCTCGGCTACGTTTATGAGCAAGGACACGCTGTTCTCTACCTTCTACGGCACTACTGAGTACTGCAGTCCGGAAGTGCTGGCTGGAAACAAGTAAGCAAATAAAAATAACCTTCGATAACAGTCCATATCTTGAAAAGTACTGCACCTATTTTGATTAAACTAGTGCTGTTCCCTCGGTTAAAAGAATAAAAAAAGTATTATCAGATTTTCAATTTCTTAAAAATAAGTGGACAACTATAAAATTATAGAAGTCCATATAGAACACATTGTGCAATTTCAACAATATTGCGGATTAACCTCCTTTTTGAACTCGGTTAAACAGTATAGCCATGCGGCAACCAATGCAATTTTATTTTTATCAGGTCATAATGTAACTCATATTAATGAATTTGATTTATCCACTGATATTGTGACTGGAACTCTCTTCCTTACACTGTCCGCGATAGTTCTTCTATCTCCGTCTTCAAAAAGCGAGTTAAAGAGCATTATCTTTCACTGTCGAAGTGATCCTTGTTATATTTTGTATTTATATCTATATATATATTTGTGTAAGTATACAATATTTATGTGTTTATTATGTTGTGTACAAGTATACGTGAAATTGTTGGGTGTAAGTATATTTTATTATGTAGTTAGTTAGTATACATTTATATATTACATTGTATATATAACTATGTTTCCATGTTGTGCACGTTTTATCCGCGTTCTTTTATTTTATATTCTCTCTTCCGTAGGTCTACTGGAAGATATTTCCTTGGAAATAAGTAGGCCTGTTGTGTCGTTTTACTGTAGGTCCTTAAGTAATCTTTATTGTATACAGTAAATTGTTAAATAAATAAATAAATTGTGCCTGTTACTGATTTATTTGTGTGGTGCAGGTACCTGGGCCCCGAGCTGGAGATGTGGTCGATGGGGATAACGCTGTACGTGCTCACGTTCTTTGTTAACCCCTTCGCCGACATCGAGGACACCATACAGGGCCCCCTCTGCTTCCCGCATCTCGTCTCCGAAGGTAGACCGACCAAATGTCTAGTTTGTATTTATTTATTTAATTATTTAGAACTGCCAGTGATGATATTAATTGTATTGTACGAATTAATATTTTTGGCGGTTTAATGAAGTTGTAACTGCAACATTAGATATTAGACGTGGCGGTCTGCGACTCCATATTGGGTTTAACCGACAAAAAAATTAGCTCAATGCCCATTCTCAAATCGTAATAAGAAATTTCTTTATTCGGAATGAGATTTTTCTAAGACTTCAATGCTAGCTGAAATGGATGAATGTTTGTTCATAGATAAAAGTTACTTTTCACTAAATAACGTAAAACCTGTTGAGTGGTAGCGAGCGAACTAGCCTAAAATCAAACATTTTTTAAAGGGGGTAACCAAAATGGGCTTAGCCTTGAACAGCCACAGCAATAAAAATTAAAATCATAATATAATAAAATTAATTTAGCCGCCCTGTATGGGAGTATCAAAATAATAAGACTTTAAATCGATTGATAACGCCAAAACTAGTGTTGCCAAATACATTCTGACGAGAGTAATAAGAACTTTGATACTAAACTTCCAACATTTATGTGATATCAATATTATAATATTTTATGTTCATATTGAAGCCCAGAGAGGTCAAACATTTTGGTTTCTGTCCTTTACAAAAAAAAATCTCATTTTGATTCAGTCGACTGATTAGACAAGTCAAAGATCAAAAGTTGTTCGGACCGGAACATCCACTCGAAACGTCGTCGTATGAAGGATTCCTGCTGGCATGCTTGCTGTGATGGTAACATTGATCCTGGTTCCAGATCTAGAACAGTTACTGCGCTGGATGCTGTGCAAGGAGCCGAACGCACGATGCACCGTGGGCCAACTCATGGGCCACGCCTGGATCCGCCAGCCCGTCAACATGGCCGCCTACGCCTTCCACGAGATACTGGACACAGGTCAGTGCTCTGTCCCAGATGTGGGCCAACGGATGGGCCACGCCTGTATCCGCCAGCCCGTCAACATCGCAGCCTACGCCTTCCACGAGATACTGGACGCAGGTCAGTGCTCTGTCCCAGATGTGGGCCTACTGATGGGCCACGCCTGGGTCCGCCAGCCCGTCAACATGGCCGCCTATGCCTTCCACGAGATACTGGACGCAGGTCAGTGCTCTGTCCCAGATGTGGGCCTACTGATGGGCCACGCCTGGGTCCGCCAGCCCGTCAACATGGCCGCCTATGCCTTCCACGAGATACTGGACGCAGGTCAGTGCTCTGTCCCAGATGTGGGCCTACTGATGGGCCACGCCTGGGTCCGCCAGCCCGTCAACATGGCCGCCTATGCCTTCCACGAGATACTGGACGCAGGTCAGTGCTCTGTCCCAGATGTGGGCCTACTGATGGGCCACGCCTGGGTCCGCCAGCCCAGCCCGTCAACATGGCCGCCTATGCCTTCCACGAGATACTGGACGCAGGTCAGTGCTCTGTCCCAGATGTGGGCCTACTGATGGGCCACGCCTGGGTCCGCCAGCCCAGCCCGTCAACATGGCCGCCTATGCCTTCCACGAGATACTGGACGCAGGTCAGTGCTCTGTTCCAGATATGAACATGTTCAGCAGGATCAGCATAACGACCGTAGATAAAATAAACCGCGCGACTTAAAACGCAACTGCCAATAGCAACGCAATTCTTGTCTTCATGCGACAAAAACTTGGATATTATTGGCGATCACTTTGTATGTCGCGTGGTTTATTTTATCTACGGTGGTCATGCTGACCCTGCAGTTAACAGTCAGTTAACATTTTTCAGAACAACATGCAAACAAAGTAAATTATTACGCGGGTAGTGCTACCACGCGTGCGAAAACATGCAAGACTGGATTTTTTTTATAAACCTTCAATAGGGTATTAGACTACTTATTTTAATTTTATAAATCAAACTTCTTAGTTTCTGCTATCGAACACGAAAAGAATTTTTGCTCTATCTTTAAAATTGACCGAGTTATAAAGGTTTGAAATTCAAGATTAGACAGAGAAGCACATACCCACTTGTGACGTCACTTGCTAGTAACGCCATATAATCTCCATATAAAAAATCGTATTTGAAAGAGACAGACATATTGAAATTTGAAATAATCATTGTAAATTCGTTTTGCAACCGATTCTGTTTTTTTTTTTCATCGCGAATCGTCTGCCATTAATCTATATTTTAAAAATAATTCATAAAATATGGTAAATTTAGAAAGTCCGATACCCTATTTAATATTACTTTTTGATAAACAATGGGGGATTTTCTGACAGCTGTTTAAAAAATTAAAATAATTGTTCTAATTAAGACGATAGATGGCGCCAGGTGCACTTTGTTGATTCTTTTTTTTAATCCTTTTATGGCCCTGGGTGACTCGTCGGATTTCTTCATCCACGAATCGTCAACACCATCTATCGAAGTTTTATAAACTATTTTTTTTTAAATTCGCTGTCGGAAAATCCCCCATTGATTTATAGATATACTAGCTGACCCGGCGAACTTTGTACCGCCTGAAAGCTTTTGGGCCGCGGCCGCACTGGCCGCGCGACGGCGATCTCAGTACATTTTCGTCGCGTCACGTCGCGCAAATGTACTGAAATCGCCGTCGCGAGACCAGTCCGGACGCGGCCTTACTTAGCTAAAATTGATTTTTGGTTTCAATCAAGGTAATTAAAAAATACACGAATATTATTAAGATGTATAATCATTTATTTCAGTAAAGTACCTTATTATATACTACATTTTTAGTTTTTTTTTCGGGCGCAAGCACAAATAAGGCTGACGGTTTGCCAAAACGTGAACATGCCACGTACAATTGACCATGTGAGAAACATGGATGTTCTAAATTGAAGCCACAAATGGTCAAGGATTGTCCTTGTGATTTATTTATCGTCATTGCGAATGCTAGACAAATCGGAAACTGAATACGTTTAAACTCAAAGGTCATTTCTGTTGGAATCATTGGAATCCTTGGAATGAGGACTTCTTCTCCTTTGAATTTCCCTTTCAGTATAGTCGCGTGAATGACGTTGGCCATTAGTTTTCAGCCAGTATCGCGACGTGAAAGCACGATATCACGTGATTCCAAGTTTTCACCAACAACCAAGATTGCAACTTCATCTATTGTTGGAGCATTATATGTACGTTCGTGTGTTCCAGTTGGTCGTTTATCAGCTCTGATCACAATTTTATAGTCATCACGTGGCATGCGCTCTAAAGCAGTTTTAAATAGCCCGATCAATGCATTATGTTCATGAAGTAGTTGCTGTAGATCATGAAGAATCTCTCTTTTCATTGCTGTGTTGATATCTTGGCGGCGATCAAATTGTTCTTCCATATTGCCCATGAAGTATATTTGTAAGAATTTATGCTGAGCATCTTCAACTGGTTGCAATGATCCAATTCTATGGTGAATCTGACCTTGAATCTGTAGTCAAAAGCATTTTTATTGTAAGCATGTTATATTTTAAAAATGAATACAAAGGCATAACAACAAATTTAATTGAATTATGTTTTAAAGTATAGGTATAAATATTTTTTCTAGTAAAAATGCCTTAAGGCAAATAATCCAGCATAATGAGAAGAAGATTTTTGTATTGCGTAATTAAATAGAAAAAATAAAATAAAAAGTATATTTTTTACTCTTCAACATAAATTACCTTGAATGTTGGATTGAATCCATGTTCTTGTATAATGTTTGCCCCAAATGAAGTCATTTGAAAACAGCAATTGTATTTTTGTGCATTTGCTAGAAAATGCCTTGATTCTGGTGTTTCGCCACGAAGCAACGAATACAATGGCTCAGGCGGTGGAGTCAAAACTGGCAATTTCACTTTGCCATTAAGGCAACATAATCCACGCGTTTCTGCTGCAAACTTCAATGCGCCACAATGCTCACAAACATCATTCATTGGACCAATGCGAACCAAAGGATGCGAGCTGTAATCTATTGTGCAATCGTATCGAAACGCTGCTAGAGTTAAAATAACGCTTGAAACATTTCTTTCGCGGCGAAGAGTTCCTCGTTGTTCATCTGTATGCTGAGCTCGACGATTTCTCATCGCCAACCGAGCTGTTTCACGGGCTGCCTCTCTTTGCTCTTGAGTTTGAAAAGCATGATACCTAACCGCCCTAACGCGGTGATTTTTTCGATCGTTCTCACTTTCTTCTTCAGTGAGTTGATTTGCGTAGTTACGTTGCCGATTTGCTTGACGGCTCCGTTGGGAATGATTAGATTTTCTGCGTCGCGGCATTTTTTACTTGGCGGTAGATCACTATCACTCACAGTTATTTATTACTATCAATTACAGTTTCATTATCGTCAACCTCTCGCTCTGCGTCTTCTTCATGGTGGGAATGTAATAAAGATTCCTCTAACTGCTCAATATCTTCAAAACTTATCTAAAAGTAAAATATATGTATAATTCAAAAATAATTATGACAAAATGTTGAAATAAATTATTATTAAATTCAAAATATTACTGTACTATTAACTTACATCATCATTAAAAATGTCTTGGGACACTTCTGATTGTGCTAATTTGGGCTTATCTACTTCCTCTGCATTTGTTATGCGCTGCAATTGTTGTTTTGCTTTCAGATGTTGTTCCCGAGCCCTATTTTTTCGGGTTTGCCTTTCTATTTCAAGGCCGCAGCATTCACAGTAGTTGAAATTGTCTGAAATATAATAATGTTTACGAACATTCAAGCTAGAACACACATGAGAGCAAGAAGTGCAAAAAATAAACTTCACTACAAAAAATTATAAAGTAATTATGTACATATTTTAACAACTTACCTAGGACAATGTTGTCACATTCTATGCATCTGCTGCACATTTGCATTGCTCTACCATTTCTTGCAAAAATTGCAAATCACTGAAAGCATTAATATAAAATGAAACAAATTTTCTAAACCAAACTGTAAAATGCTCTTAATCTATATTACATTGCACTTTAGTGCTAAAGGTAATAACTTTGGGAACACTCGCGTGAGTTTATGTATGTATGTACAATGTACATGAAACATGACAATTATTGTAACTGAAAAATGTACAGTGGTAGAATACTTACAATCTTTTCTCAACGCTCTACGTTCCATCCACTTGCCGCAATTATGGCAGTGTTTGCCAAAAGCGAGCAGATTTGGCTATGAAAAAAAAAATACGTATGTATAATCCTTAGAAAAAATATGTTTCTCACTACAATAAAAAAATATTAAAAAAAAAAAATAAAAAAAAAAAATTACAAATGCTTACGATTTTTGGCATTGTACCACGACGAAAATGATCCACCAGCACCACTCATAAATTATGACAGCCGTGATGGCAAATTGATTGCCAAAGACAAAAATAAAAATAAATTCTTATTTGAAAATGGTACTCACAAACTCTGATAGCAGGCGGGGTCTTTTTTGTGAATCTCCTAGCAACGCGTTTGAAGTAAAAATGGCTCCGCGCACTCGACCATGGCGGGTTATCCAACTCTTTATAATTTGTAAATCGCAATTGCGGGGTCTTTTTCCTTTTTTTAAAGCTTATTATTTAACTTTAGGCCGAGACGATCGCAACGAACCCAAAATCGTCCAAATCGGTTTAGCCGTTCTCGAGTTATAAGCAAAGGAACTAACACAACTTTCTTTTATATATATAGATTTTCGGAGGATCTAAGACAGACCATTCATAATCTTACCCAGACATTTCAATAAAATTTTTGGACAATGGATTTTTTACAAAAAATACTGATCAAAACCATATTTTTTAATTTCGTATCGTTTGTTTCAGATCGGCACGAGGCCAACCCAGAGATGTACTACAGCGGCAGTTCGCCCAGAAGCGGGTCGCCCGTGTCGCTTGCAGACCCACTCGCTAAAGGTACCATTCATAGTTTGCACTACTCGCTACACAAAAAAGAACATTCGAACATTTCAAGGTACACCTTGTATATTTTTTTTTACCATAATGCCTACGCAATGCACTGAAGGTTCCATAAAATGTTTACCACTAAGTTCCAACAATAAAAAAAAAATCGCTTTCTTAAAGTCGTGACAGAGAATAAAGTTATAAATCGACTTACTGGTAAACATTTTAAGACCCCATTTATGAAATGTGGTCTAGGTCATAAATAGATTTTTTAATCCAATTTTTTTTTTA
Source organism: Carpatolechia fugitivella (assembly GCA_951230895.1). Taxonomy (NCBI): domain Eukaryota; kingdom Metazoa; phylum Arthropoda; class Insecta; order Lepidoptera; family Gelechiidae; genus Carpatolechia; species Carpatolechia fugitivella. The sequence goes on from OX579646.1 coordinate 5,783,260, forward strand.
TTGTGCCGCCATAAGCCTTTGACATGAATGATCAGTACATAGATTAAGAATAAATTGTATATTGTTACGAATTGCAGAGCGTTCGATCCCGTCCGAAGTAGCCGTGCGTTCGGACGGCAAGCCTCTCTCCCGCGACGAGCCCAAGCGCCACTCGCTCGCTCTGCACGCGCTCTCAGAGCGAGACGCGCACTCCGACAACTACAGCCTGCGCTCCTCCGCCGACGTGAGTGAATGTTGTAACAGAGCGCTCTATCCTTCACAAGCGCCACTCGCTCGCTCTGCACGCGCTCTCAGAGCGAGACGCGCACTCCGACAACTACAGCCTGCGCTCCTCCGCCGACGTGAGTGAATGTTGTAACAGAGCGCTCTATCCTTCACAAGCGCCACTCGCTCGCTCTGCACGCGCTCTCAGAGCGAGACGCGCACTCCGACAACTACAGCCTGCGCTCCTCCGCCGACGTGAGTGAATGTTGTAACAGAGCGCTCTATCCTTCACAAGCGCCACTCGCTCGCTCTGCACGCGCTCTCAGAGCGAGACGCGCACTCCGACAACTACAGCCTGCGCTCCTCCGCCGACGTGAGTGAATGTTGTAACAGAGCGCTCTATCCTTCACAAGCGCCACTCGCTCGCTCTGCACGCGCTCTCAGAGCGAGACGCGCACTCCGACAACTACAGCCTGCGCTCCTCCGCCGACGTGAGTGAATGTTGTAACAGAGCGCTCTATCCTTCACAAGCGCCACTCGCTCGCTCTGCACGCGCTCTCAGAGCGAGACGCGCACTCCGACAACTACAGCCTGCGCTCCTCCGCCGACGTGAGTGAATGTTGTAACAGAGCGCTCTATCCTTCACAAGCGCCACTCGCTCGCTCTGCACGCGCTCTCAGAGCGAGACGCGCACTCCGACAACTACAGCCTGCGCTCCTCCGCCGACGTGAGTGAATGTTGTAACAGAGCGCTCTATCCTTCACAAGCGCCACTCGCTCGCTCTGCACGCGCTCTCAGAGCGAGACGCGCACTCCGACAACTACAGCCTGCGCTCCTCCGCCGACGTGAGTGAATGTTGTAACAGAGCGCTCTATCCTTCACAAGCGCCACTCGCTCGCTCTGCACGCGCTCTCAGAGCGAGACGCGCACTCCGACAACTACAGCCTGCGCTCCTCCGCCGACGTGAGTGAATGTTGTAACAGAGCGCTCTATCCTTCACAAGCGCCACTCGCTCGCTCTGCACGCGCTCTCAGAGCGAGACGCGCACTCCGACAACTACAGCCTGCGCTCCTCCGCCGACGTGAGTGAATGTTGTAACAGAGCGCTCTATCCTTCACAAGCGCCACTCGCTCGCTCTGCACGCGCTCTCAGAGCGAGACGCGCACTCCGACAACTACAGCCTGCGCTCCTCCGCCGACGTGAGTGAATGTTGTAACAGAGCGCTCTATCCTTCACAAGCGCCACTCGCTCGCTCTGCACGCGCTCTCAGAGCGAGACGCGCACTCCGACAACTACAGCCTGCGCTCCTCCGCCGACGTGAGTGAATGTTGTAACAGAGCGCTCTATCCTTCACAAGCGCCACTCGCTCGCTCTGCACGCGCTCTCAGAGCGAGACGCGCACTCCGACAACTACAGCCTGCGCTCCTCCGCCGACGTGAGTGAATGTTGTAACAGAGCGCTCTATCCTTCACAAGCGCCACTCGCTCGCTCTGCACGCGCTCTCAGAGCGAGACGCGCACTCCGACAACTACAGCCTGCGCTCCTCCGCCGACGTGAGTGAATGTTGTAACAGAGCGCTCTATCCTTCACAAGCGCCACTCGCTCGCTCTGCACGCGCTCTCAGAGCGAGACGCGCACTCCGACAACTACAGCCTGCGCTCCTCCGCCGACGTGAGTGAATGTTGTAACAGAGCGCTCTATCCTTCACAAGCGCCACTCGCTCGCTCTGCACGCGCTCTCAGAGCGAGACGCGCACTCCGACAACTACAGCCTGCGCTCCTCCGCCGACGTGAGTGAATGTTGTAACAGAGCGCTCTATCCTTCACAAGCGCCACTCGCTCGCTCTGCACGCGCTCTCAGAGCGAGACGCGCACTCCGACAACTACAGCCTGCGCTCCTCCGCCGACGTGAGTGAATGTTGTAACAGAGCGCTCTATCCTTCACAAGCGCCACTCGCTCGCTCTGCACGCGCTCTCAGAGCGAGACGCGCACTCCGACAACTACAGCCTGCGCTCCTCCGCCGACGTGAGTGAATGTTGTAACAGAGCGCTCTATCCTTCACAAGCGCCACTCGCTCGCTCTGCACGCGCTCTCAGAGCGAGACGCGCACTCCGACAACTACAGCCTGCGCTCCTCCGCCGACGTGAGTGAATGTTGTAACAGAGCGCTCTATCCTTCACAAGCGCCACTCGCTCGCTCTGCACGCGCTCTCAGAGCGAGACGCGCACTCCGACAACTACAGCCTGCGCTCCTCCGCCGACGTGAGTGAATGTTGTAACAGAGCGCTCTATCCTTCACAAGCGCCACTCGCTCGCTCTGCACGCGCTCTCAGAGCGAGACGCGCACTCCGACAACTACAGCCTGCGCTCCTCCGCCGACGTGAGTGAATGTTGTAACAGAGCGCTCTATCCTTCACAAGCGCCACTCGCTCGCTCTGCACGCGCTCTCAGAGCGAGACGCGCACTCCGACAACTACAGCCTGCGCTCCTCCGCCGACGTGAGTGAATGTTGTAACAGAGCGCTCTATCCTTCACAAGCGCCACTCGCTCGCTCTGCACGCGCTCTCAGAGCGAGACGCGCACTCCGACAACTACAGCCTGCGCTCCTCCGCCGACGTGAGTGAATGTTGTAACAGAGCGCTCTATCCTTCACAAGCGCCACTCGCTCGCTCTGCACGCGCTCTCAGAGCGAGACGCGCACTCCGACAACTACAGCCTGCGCTCCTCCGCCGACGTGAGTGAATGTTGTAACAGAGCGCTCTATCCTTCACAAGCGCCACTCGCTCGCTCTGCACGCGCTCTCAGAGCGAGACGCGCACTCCGACAACTACAGCCTGCGCTCCTCCGCCGACGTGAGTGAATGTTGTAACAGAGCGCTCTATCCTTCACAAGCGCCACTCGCTCGCTCTGCACGCGCTCTCAGAGCGAGACGCGCACTCCGACAACTACAGCCTGCGCTCCTCCGCCGACGTGAGTGAATGTTGTAACAGAGCGCTCTATCCTTCACAAGCGCCACTCGCTCGCTCTGCACGCGCTCTCAGAGCGAGACGCGCACTCCGACAACTACAGCCTGCGCTCCTCCGCCGACGTGAGTGAATGTTGTAACAGAGCGCTCTATCCTTCACAAGCGCCACTCGCTCGCTCTGCACGCGCTCTCAGAGCGAGACGCGCACTCCGACAACTACAGCCTGCGCTCCTCCGCCGACGTGAGTGAATGTTGTAACAGAGCGCTCTATCCTTCACAAGCGCCACTCGCTCGCTCTGCACGCGCTCTCAGAGCGAGACGCGCACTCCGACAACTACAGCCTGCGCTCCTCCGCCGACGTGAGTGAATGTTGTAACAGAGCGCTCTATCCTTCACAAGCGCCACTCGCTCGCTCTGCACGCGCTCTCAGAGCGAGACGCGCACTCCGACAACTACAGCCTGCGCTCCTCCGCCGACGTGAGTGAATGTTGTAACAGAGCGCTCTATCCTTCACAAGCGCCACTCGCTCGCTCTGCACGCGCTCTCAGAGCGAGACGCGCACTCCGACAACTACAGCCTGCGCTCCTCCGCCGACGTGAGTGAATGTTGTAACAGAGCGCTCTATCCTTCACAAGCGCCACTCGCTCGCTCTGCACGCGCTCTCAGAGCGAGACGCGCACTCCGACAACTACAGCCTGCGCTCCTCCGCCGACGTGAGTGAATGTTGTAACAGAGCGCTCTATCCTTCACAAGCGCCACTCGCTCGCTCTGCACGCGCTCTCAGAGCGAGACGCGCACTCCGACAACTACAGCCTGCGCTCCTCCGCCGACGTGAGTGAATGTTGTAACAGAGCGCTCTATCCTTCACAAGCGCCACTCGCTCGCTCTGCACGCGCTCTCAGAGCGAGACGCGCACTCCGACAACTACAGCCTGCGCTCCTCCGCCGACGTGAGTGAATGTTGTAACAGAGCGCTCTATCCTTCACAAGCGCCACTCGCTCGCTCTGCACGCGCTCTCAGAGCGAGACGCGCACTCCGACAACTACAGCCTGCGCTCCTCCGCCGACGTGAGTGAATGTTGTAACAGAGCGCTCTATCCTTCACAAGTGGCGGTGCAGTCGGACGGCAAGCCTTTTTCTTCCTTCTCACAAATAAATTTCTGGTTCGGGTTCTGAACCTTGAACCTCCGTAATGAGAGTCAAGTTTCGACCTATGAGCGACGGAGGCTATTCAGTTACCAGCCATGCCAACAATGGTGCCAGGCGAAAACATCCCGTCGTATGCTAGTGACACCACATTGGTGGCACGTGACAGGCAACTTTGAGCCGTATTGTTTTAGAAATAGAGCGAATTATCTCGTGCAAGTGATAAGATCGGCAAAAAAACATATCAAAAGAAACAAAAAAAACAAGTTTAGGAATACAAAAAAATGCCGAGCGGACGGTTGCTCAGCATACGACGGGAGTTTGCGCAAATCGCGTCCCGCATACGAAAGGTTAATCAAAATCTTACTAGACAAGTATGTTGATTCTTTTTTGTATTATAATAATATCTTATGGCTATTACTAAATTATAGTGCCCCATCCGTAACGCTGTAATTCACCTTCCAGATTCTCGACATCTCGTCGAAGCCGGTCTCCGAGGCAGCTCTAACCGACATCAGCTCGGACGCGACCGGCCACGCTGCCTGCGACATCGATTACGACTGCGACCACTACGACTGCGACAGCTGGGACGAGTGCGAACAGGACAGCTTCTCCTAAATCACCCTTAAACCACACGAAGCCTCTTATCGTACGAGATATCTACTAACTAAACCGAATGAAGACACTCTTGAACCGTACCAGAACTTTCCTTAACCGTATGAGTCTCTCTTAAATCTTACGAGGACCTTACTAAACTGTACGAGGGAGGACCTTTATAAACTGTCTGAGGACCTTCGTAGATTTTACAAAAATTCTCCTAACTATACTGTATGAGGATTAGACATCGACTACGCCTGCGACCACTAAACCGTATGAGGGGGAGGAGCCTTCTAAATTGTACGAGAATTCTCCTAACTAAACCGTATGAGGGCCCACCTAAATTGTACGAGGACCCTCCTAAACTATACGGGATACCCCTAACCAATGAGGACTCGCCAAACCACACGAGGGTGGAACATTCTAACTAATCCATCGCCGTACAGGGTAGGCTTGGTGCCCCGCGGTGAGGACGCACAATGTGAGCTATTGATGAGTGATGTAGATGAGTACCAGTGTCAAATAGAATTAAAGAAGTGAGGCCACCTCAAGGGCACACACTTCTACTTATAATTTAAAATTTGCTCTGAATTAGATACAGTACTTTAACAAGCATCTGGATTGTAATGAATACAGGTACTTCGTAATAGTAATAAATATTACGACGCGCGAATTGACCAAGTTTTACAATTATTTAATTTTCTCGTGGACGAATCGACGATTATAATTTTTGTGTTATAATTATTATTATAGTTATTTGTTCTGTGTGATATAGGGTATTAGTCATAGTGATAGGTAGTGTTTATATGAAAACAGTATTAAACTACATTCCTTTAATTTGACACATTTTTCTGAAAATCTCTTTTTGATCTCACTTGCATTGCATTTATAACATTAATATTTTTATATTTCACGACACAACGTTTTAATATAAGCTAGTTGTACGTTAGATTGTGATAAGCTACTACTTTTTCTAGATACAGGTTTGTAAGATTCATTTCACTTGTTCCACAAAGAGTAATTTTACTGTTGTATTTTTAGGCCGACAATATTAACGAGTCATACAGACTTGGAGGACACTCCACTGTATATTCCATCCGTGTAGGGGTCGGGCCACACTTATCGACGGCGATCGACGAATCGAAATCCTTTCGCATCATTCGCCGCGTCCGATGCGAACGAATTTCCATACTTTGCGCGCGTTTTGTATAGACAAACCGTCGATCGCCGTCGATAAGTGTGGCCCGACCCTAGTGTGACACTCTTTTTTCGCCACGACCTTAATATAACGTGTTAATTAAATAACGCAAAACCTCTAGGAACCATTTCACGAAGTTACAAGATACAAATTACAAGGTGCAATTCCATGTACATTGCGCAGACAATGAGATAAAATGAAAAGGGCTTGCAGTTTAGGCGAAGTTGCTACGCAATGAATATCAGATTGTAACTTGGTACTAGTAAATTATTGATTCGCGAAACGGGGCCCAGATGGTTGTTCAGTCTTTGAAACTACATATTGATCAGCTGACTATGTATGAAAATAAATTATCTTTTGGACAGCTGGTCAGGCCTGAACTCGAGAGGTTTAGCAAAGTAAATAACACTTAGCCAACATTCATAATAAAATAAAATAATCTCGCTCGAGCGAGGCCAAACAATCATAACATGCGTGTTTGCTGAGCTCCGCGCGTCTCACGTACCTTGCGGTCGCCTAGACTCAATTCTAAATATTCAGATCAGCCAAATTACATTCCAATGTTTCTGAGCGACATCCGCCTATGTTTGATTCAGTCGCTAAACTCTATCTCTTCCATTTTGACAATCTGTGCTGGTAAAATGTGATAATAAATCTAAATAGCTTTACTATCCTTTGTTATAATAATAAGAATAAGCTTATGAATTCGCTATAGTTAATCAATACAATTTCAACTATGAAATATTTCAATTAAGACGAAATAATAGATTGCGGACATCAAAAATGAAGTTGTAATCTTATGACATGACACAACCTAAAATCAAAATTATTATTAGAGAAATTAGGACATTAGGTTGTAGGTAATTTCTCAAAGCCAACGCAAGATTTATTTAAAAGTCCTAAAAGAACCAAATCATACGTAGAAATGTAATTTATTCTATTAGTATTAAAAACACGGAAGAGCGCCGCAAAATGTCTTATGTTTTTCGTCATTTTGTGACGAGCATGAAATCCATCTTACCTCATTGTAAATATCACATCTTTTTCGAACATATCTGTCTCGTATTGGGTTAAATTCAAATCCGCCAGTTGACTGTATCCAAAATAAATAAATTTCATAATTTAGGAAATGGATCTCCTAATCATTAAATAAAAAGAAGCCGATTTGACAAAACAGTCAACTCGCTGATAATGTAGAATATTGTATCGAAATTGAGTTCATTTTCTTTCTACATGTTGCTGAAACAATATTAAAAGTACATATATATTTTTGTAGTGATCATGATGTAATTTATTAATATTTTAATGTAAGTACTTTATTTTTTTCCGGCGCGTCCGTTTCTCGATAGTGCCTTACGGCGGACGGCGGCGTTACGTTGCGGATAGGACGCTCGTCGTGATCGTAAATAAAAATATTGATAAAATATACTTTTGCCTTTATTTAATAATTTTAACCAATCGCCACTTTTGTTACATAAATCCTCGGACGGATTGTTTGTTGTTGAAGGTATGGTTGAAGGTAAATACAGGTGAAGACAAGTACTCCAAAAAAATAAATAATCAATCGACATTAGGGATGATGCCCCAGGCACTAATAAATGGACTAATAAATACTGGGTAGTATTATAATTTATAAACATTATGTGACACTTTTGTATCTGATAGCTATAAAACAGGATTGTACCTTTAGTAATACATAAATATTGCTCCTGGGATTACACACAAATAGTTCAGGAGCAATAGATAGATTTTATATACCTAGTCAATACTAGACCTTGATATACCCGCGCGGAGCCGGGGCGGGCCGCTAGTAAGTTCCGCTACACAATCATTTCAAGGACAGAATTCAATTTCTTCCAGGCAACCTTTGCCACCGTTTCGAAAACAGCCCGCCTTTTGCGATGTTGCCATTTTAATGCTAATATCCATTTGAGGTTCTAGAATACATGATGAGGTTACTCCACGGAATATTCCGTGGGTTACTCATTCTATATTTTTTTCTATATAAAAAGACCTTCAAAAAGACACCTTAGAATTTGCGTTCTCTAATCATAAAATCTATAGGTAAGTATGTAATAAATTCTACCAATAAAAACTTAGGCTGTATTCCGAATCAGATTTCACGGCTCAAAGTACTGACAGTGATTACTCGCGTACCGATTCAGAAATCGCGATAATACGGCTCATGAGCGAAATCAAAACGGAACGGCGTTTGAGCGCGCTGAAACTGCTTATAACTCAGTCTTGCCAGATGTTGATTACCGTACCAAAACTGGCAAAATTCTAAATTATTATACGTATTAAAAAAGTATCGTAAAGCTGTGAAAACAGCACTTTTCGCATGGCTAGTACCCAAAATAAGAAAAGGTATGCGAATTTTTAAAAATGGAGATGTAAATAGGCACATGAAATAAAAAAAATACAAAAAAGAATGTTTGATATTTATATTTTATCAGATTGCCAACGATATTATCTTATGTATGTATTGTGCCTGAGTCAAAACTATCGTAGTATATACATAACCTACTCGATACTTTTACTATCGAACATCTGGCAACCCTAACCTACAAAACTGATTGATTTAAAATATTTCAGTAATTTATCTCCATTTCATAATTGAATAACGTGTTTTTAATTTTGTTCAACCAAATAAATATAAGACACGTTAGTTTTACATTTAAACATTAAACATTTAACTTTTAAAAATAAATACACAATATGTCAAAGTCGAATTTGACATTACGCTTGCGTGAATTTCGCTCTGGAGCATGGACACCGTTAGCGAAAGATGGCGGCGGTCATGACGCAATCCGTGACGTCACAATGGCTGCCGTAATCCCAATGACAGTGATTCGGTACGCGGTTTTGGATACTCAAAGTGCTGTCAGCGCGATTCGGAACGCAGGGTTAAAGTTAGGGGCAGGCAAGTCAGGCAACACCAGATCCTAAATGTCAAACTGCATGGCGGTGCGTCGTTTTTTTGCGAATCATTACCGGATTTTTACAAATTCGTCAGTTTTTACTTATAAATTAAGGAATTTATTCACTTCAGTTAGCAAAACATCTGGTTTGGGTGTATCCAGAATTGATTTGGTAAGTTTTCATGATGTAATTTGTAAGGATAAGTACTGCAATCTGTGACACCAATTCAGATTGTAATTTAGACAAATCTTCTTTTCCTGGGCGCAGAAAGTGGGTCATAGCGAGAAGGCGGACGCGGTTATGTTTTTAAATCTTCTATGCTTAGTGTGTGGGTCTAAAGTCATGTAAAAATAGAACAGAAGACATTAGTAAACTTTGTGAACTAACCTGCAATCTTATTAGAAAATATACCCCGCTAACTGTAAGTACCTTACTTGTAATGATAGTTTTATGCTTAAGAGGATTGTGAAGCTGTAAATTTTCATACAAAAAGCGATAACGTGTTTCACCCCTTAAAAATTGTTCAATGTTTTTTTATTTTTTTGATATTTTGTGGATATAATGAAAAACTAGGTGCTTACGATAAAAGTTATTAGCAGCTAAATATCGCATTTTTTTACTTAATAATTACCTCGTAATTATTGCTATTTTTTAATTAATCTAAACTGAATTACTATAAAAGAAAAACATACAAGCGTAGATTAAAATATACTGAATCAAACGAGACCAAAATTGTCTCATTCCATAAAGGTTTAGAGAGTAAAGTTATCGTCCGAAACAATACTTAAAATGAAATAGAATAGTGAAATATAATATATTCTTTATTGTCACTTAAATTTACAAGGTAATATTAAAATTAATTACAAAGGCGAGCTTGGTATGGTATTGGTATGGTATAGCGGGCTGGTTTCCGCAAACCGACGTCTGATGCGCCTATTTTGCGTGTGGGTAGGGTGGCTCACTACTCGAGCCACCCGATCTCCTCGAGGAACTGCAGCATACCACCGATGTTACCCAGCACCTCGGAGATCGTCCCCGGCGAACCGAGATACCTTGCCCGGTACATTGACACGCCCCGACACTCCAACAGCACGTGGGCGGCCGTCTCTTCCTTCTCCATGCATCCTCTGCATAAAAGGCGAGCTTATCTCTATAAGAAATCTTTTCCAGCCAACCTACAAGGTGGTGGAAAAGGTGAAAAACAGCGGGCACAAAGAGCGGGAAAATTTAATGCACTAAATAAATTAGCCTAAAAAAAGAATTTACGTAATAAATAGGTACATACATACATTACTATGAAATTACATAATACTACATTATTATACTTTACTTACATATCTAATAAAATACATATAATATATTAAATACATTCACAACATAAAATAATATCAAGAGAGATGAGATAAGTGCTCTTTATAAAAATATGCAGTAATAAAAATATATAATTATTAGTATAATGAATATATAATTAATTAATAAATAATATAATTAATAGTAAAAATAGTGAATAAAGTGAAGTAGATAGCATTTATGAAAATACCTACTCGCGCCGCGTATCGGCACTTCATAATCCTCATCTTCTAATAATGTTCTACATAAGTACTAGTTAAATATATAGGTAATTCATTTGTTTCGATTTAACAAATTGGATAACAAATCTACATAACTAAACTAAACATTGCAATGTTCCCTAGTGTACTATTTGCTTATGAATAAAATTAATATTGATATTCAAGCATATAATACAATTTAAAATAGTCTAGATAAATTTGAGAGAAATTCGCGGAATTCCATTAATTTTTATTTTATCGTATGATTTTAAGACACAGTGTACCAAATCTAACTGATAGATTCGACAAAGTATGAGGAGGAAGTCAATGGACTTTTATCTTCTAGAGATGACACATTCAGAGTTAAACCAGACACAAATTGGCTTATTGTATCCTATACAGCTTGCCATGTAGCAGAAAACATAAAAAAAATTGTATGATTTTATATTTTTTAGCTCTGCTATCCTGCATCGAACCACCTCAACTTCATCCCTCTAAAATATTATAACTTACCTCATGTTAGGTTAGTTATGAAGATAGCGTTTTTAAAAGAAACTACCCAGGAGGGTCCCAACGTCACTGTTGGGGAATCCCTCCCTGAGGGTGCGGCATCGGCGGTTCCCGCGGATTTCGCATCCTCAGGCGGTCCCCATTCGTATTCTGGGGGGGACCAAAAAACGCGCTTAACGCCCGAAAGGGACCTCGATGGAGTGATGAGAGGATTAGAAGACCTGCTGAACTCACCCCAGCCGCAACCCTCGGGAAGTGGTCAGGGTGATGTGAGGGTGCGAAGTACGGTTCCTTCGAAGGAAGGCGATCGGAACGCTAACCCGAAGTCGTCGACGTCGCAACCCAACGGAAGTGACGAAGACGGATTCAGCACGGCGATGACGAAATCAATGAAGAAGAGGTTAAAGAAGCGCAGACAACAGGCTGCCAGGAAGGTAGAGTGTGCACAAGCGTCGGGGAGTGGAGAGGGACCGACGTTTACTAGACGCGCCAAAACAAAGAGACAGAACACAGATCCGGATGAGAAATCGCAGCAGCGACCGGCTAAACGACCATTCCTGGGGACGGAGGGACCGCGAAACTCCGCTAAGGAGCAGAGCGATCTCGCCTTAATGATCTTCAGGAAGGATGGGGAGCCGGTCGACGAAATATTCGCTGCGACCATCCGGAAGAAATTCAGAGAGCTTCTCGTTGTTGGGGCCAAGGCTGGGATCGGAGGGGAGTGCTTGTCCTTTGCTACGTCGGGGTTGGTGTCGGAAGGATTTTTCCTGCTTACACCAATGTCGGTCAAGGCGAGGGAATGGGCGCTCTCTCAAGACTTCGGCGTGCACAACGGGGTAGAGATAGGTATTAGGAATTTAGACAGGGACAGGGTCTCCATATGGGTTCCGGGTAAGAAAGAGGATCACTTCGACCAAGAATTGATGATGATGATGATCCAAGCCCAGAACTCACATAGATTCGAGCTCAGAGTTAAAGAGTGGGTCCTGCTATCCAGAACGGCCTTCCCGCTGGGAGAAAGACTGGTAGTAGGCATACCGCAGGGTATTCTTGCTGAGGACAAAGATCATGTCTGGATCAGCTTAGAGGGCACGCAGGTCCAGGCAAGACTCATCAAGTACAAGAACACCACACGGGACGGCTCTGGAAACAGTTAAGGAAATTAAATATCTAGGAGTGCTTCTTGATAGCAAACTGCAATTCAACTCGCACATAAAGACACAATGCACAAGGGCTAAGATAGCCATGATGCAGTGCTGCAGAGCTATAGGGAGGACTTGGGGTCTGAAGCCACGTATATCACAGTGGATATACAAGGCCATTATTCTCCCGAGGCTTCTCTATGGGTCTTGTAGCGTTAAAAAAGAAGAGCTAGCTAACCTGTGGTCGACGACCACAGGCGAAACGTGAAATTTAGGTGTACAAAGAAAGAGTTAGTTAAATTTGTCCGAACGGTATAATATAAATTTGAAAAGGCCTAGAAATTGCCAAGCATGAGCCGAGAGTCGAGTCCTGAGGGGACTCCGTCGATATCGTGTCGCTGGAGTAGTGTTGTGTTGTGGTGTATCGATGCATGAAGGTGTACCAAAACCGCGGAGTACCCCGAGAGAGTATAGCCAAACGGGAACCGAAAAAGGAGGGCCAGAGAAACCTAAAGGGCCTTTTTAGAATTTGGAAAATAGAATTTAAATTTGGCAAAATCCGCATACAAAAATACACTGATACAAAAAACAGGCTAAAAAAGGATGGGCAGTATCCCAGGGGGGAAGCCGGAGCGCGGGTCTGCGGCACTCAGCTGGCACGGGCGCGGGCGCGCACAACGCAGGGGTCCAGGCACGTCCAACGCCCGGTGGCCTCGGGGGTCCGGAACCACGGCGAGAGGACGTCCTCGTGTGGGTGCCGCAGAGACCGGAAATACACTGTAAAGATTTACAAGGAAATAAACGCCATCCGACCAAGTCAGGGAAAGAAAAAAGTACGTCGATAAAAACCAGGAGGAAGACAGCACCAAACCGGCAGGTCCAAAGTAGGAATCCGCGATATTTATTATCAGCGATATCAGATTTATTAGTACTCCGACTTAATATTCACCGCATTAGCAAGAGATACCGTATCCCAAGGCAGACAGATATTTATTTAGAAAAAATTCAAGCACGTTCAAGGGATAAAAAGTTTCTCTCTCCTGACAAACGACAACTGAGAAAAAACAATCAACAATTTAGAAAAAAGGTCAAACCAAGAAAATTTTAAATTTGAAAAATGTGACATAAAAACCGGCCAAAAGAAAAAAGAGCCATACCAAAAAGGTTATTAAAAAACCCTGCAGTAATGCTGCAGTCTATAGTATGGTGGCATAGAGCAAGCATCAAGCAAAACTACAAAGAGCTTGCCCAAGTTCAGAGATTAGCAGGGCTAATGACAACAGGGGCAATTAGGACCACTCCGACAGCAGCGCTGGATATGATACTCGGTCACAATCCACTTGATCTGGAAGCAAAAAAGAGAGCACAAGAACAATACTACAGACTAAAATCACACGGAATGTGGTGTCTTAAGACCAATGACACAGGACATTCTGTGGTGGCTAAAGAATTTGAGGGAAACATGTCGATGATTCTAGCTAATAATGATCTGATCAGGAAGCAAAGAATATTCGACAAAAAATACAGAATACACATAGGACCAAGAACATCATGGGAAGTAAAGCATAATGACAACGCGTTGATATGTTTTACGGATGGGTCAAGGAAAGAATCAACAGGACTCTCAGGGGCAGGCATCCTCGTCACTGGGCCTGAGCGGTCCTTAAAGACTTCAATAGAACTAGGAAAGTACGCGAGCATCTTTCAGGCGGAAATCTTCGCTATACTAGAATGTGCTCATCAGATCAAAAATATGGGAGATCTACAGACTGACACTGTAGTAATATACAGTGACAGTCAAGCAGCTCTTAGGGCATTAGATAAACCAGTGACAACATCGGCGCTGGTTAAAGAATGCAAGTCAGCACTTAACCTACTTGCAAATAAAAGTAGCGTTACTATCGCCTGGGTGCCTGGACACCAAGGCACCGAGGGGAACGAAAATGCAGATGAATTGGCCAGAAAGGGAGCGGATAGTACCTTCACAGGTCCTGAGCCCCGCCTACCAATACCACAAAGAATTACAAAAGGAGTTATTGAGAAGAAAACAAGAGTAGAAACCAATGCCAGATGGGAGAAGGCCACCGGATACCGGCAGTCTAAACTCTTCATCAGGACAATTGATCGCAGACGAACTAAGCACCTACTTCAACACAAGAAAAAAGACGTCAGAGTCATCACAGGTATAGTGACAGGACACTGCACGCTACAGAGACATCTCAGCATCATGAAGAGAGCAGAGAGCCCCTCATGTCCAGAGTGCGGCGAAGATGAAACAAGCTTACACTTCCTGGCAGAATGTCCGATGTACTCACTGCCGAGATGGGAAATACTAGGAACAGACAGCATCGAAAAGGAAGAACTGAGCAATCTGTCATTCAAGGACATACTGAGATACTGCAAAGCAACAGGCAGATTTGAGGGGGCCATCACGGAGGAGCTACAGTAAAACCAGTACTCCTTCGATGGGTGCTCCGAGGGTGGGCGATGGCAGGCCCGGCCGATTGCGATCTCACGGGGGGAGAACAATCGTGTGGGGGAACCCGGTATTCTCGAAGCTTAAGGCGTGGGGGGCACCGGGGCTCACGCGGCGCTCGGGGGGGTTGGCTGGTAGTAGCAATAGCCGTTGCCAAGCTGGCTCTCCTTGAGTAGTCGCTGGGGCCACTGGGTCACCCCATGCCAGAAGCGGAGAGAACAAGGGATAGACCTAACACTACTCACCTACCACGAGTATCACGCGATACGGCTGAGCTGATGCGGCGCTATCATGAAAGGAGCATCCATCAAAACTGGGATTAAGGGTGAAATAGTTCCTGTATATGGAGCAGGTCACCCGTCTGCGCTCCTCGCAGACGTCCCCCTTATACATACATACATACATACCTCATGTTAGGTACTTAGAGTTTTACTAATTATTATCAAGTGGGTTGTAAACCTCCCATAAAATAATTTTTATTTTATTTTATTTAATACCAAATGAATATACTCGTAATGCAATGTGATATGAAATCTCACTCACTCACTTGTAAGTTTCTATTTCACACACTATTTTGCTCTTTTTTTCACTCTTAAGATCAAAACATGCTTCTTTTAGTTCTTTCTTTGAAAGCTGGTTTAGCCTCTACTAATTATTGAAATGTGTAAATGTTAGCATCTTCTTGCTAATATAGCATGTGCTTTTGAAGTACCAAGCAGGAGGTGGTCATAACATTGGACTGGGCCTTGCATCTCAGAACCTTAGAATTGGTCGCTGAGGTCTGCTTAAATTAATAGTTTGTTGAGATTCTTACTGAAGATAAAAAAAAAATACTCAAAGAATCCTTTTTTTTAAGTAACAAAACAAAGCATTATTATTTTTTCTAAAATACGCTGGCCGTACCCGGAATTCAAACCGGCTATAATACAAAAAAATAACATCCCATACTTTGACGTCACTCAATATAGTAAATAAGGCATGAAATCTGTCTACCAAATGTGGTAAATTAAATTAAAGGAAAACTATTATATCTAACTTATAAATTCAATGGGACAAGATAAAACACTTTTACTCAAGGGTCCATCGGTAACTCAGGGCGCATTCCGAATCAGACTTTCAGCGCTGTCAGCGATCAGCAAAGCAAAAAAAAGTATGAATTTTGACAGCTGACAGTAATTCGGAACGCGATTACGGGTGTTTTAATCGATTTCAGCGCGTCTCGGAACGCAGGGTCAGACGTGATTTATTCTTTAAGCCTTTAAGCAGCAGGCCCCATCGCCATATTTATCTGTCTCAAGTATCATTGAGTTGACATATTAAACCATTTTAGTGGTTATGTGCTATTGTTCAGGTTTCTATAGTCCAGTTACTCAATGACATCCTATTGTACCACATTTATAAGCCAGTACTTATTTCTACAAGCTAACAATTTATAGTTAGTTACCCACCTAAAAACAAAGGTTGCTTTTTGATACTGCATTTGCAAGTCTACGCTGTTTTTTTACACAACTCCCCAAAAAAGCACTGTATGTGTACAGGGTTCATGTATCTATGTACCTATATGAGTTTCTTTATGCCACCATCAATTCTAAATGGCTGAATCCATACATCAACCCAAGAGACACTGGCCATAAATTTTTTGGCAGAGAAGTCGTGTTTTTTAATTTTTAGATGGTTCTTAATATGAGGCGAAAGGGGCGGCGCATTGCAAAAATATCAATGTATGTACGTACAGTGTACAGCACATGCAGCTGGACACTTTGACCTTCAGAGCACCTTTATACAGTAGAAGTAGAGGCCTGTGTATAAAGACAAAGTTAATTTCTCCCATATGGTTATAATAGGTAATTTTAATAAATATGTTATGTGAATTTACCACACACATACCGGGAAAAACGTTTTGGTGTTGTCTTTCAAACAAAGAACTGATTTGTCTTATTTAATATATGTAATTTACAACAGATAAATATCAACAGAAATATAAATAGGTCTTATCTAGTGTATTGCACTCATAAATGTTTCAGAGCAAATCATTTGCTGAGTAGATACCACTGATAAGAGTTATATAAATGTGTTGTAATTTATATTATTGAGTCTTGAAGTGTAGTGCGTGAGTGTTGCCGAGAACGAAACACTTTCAATCAATCAAATCAATCAGCCTATTGCAGTCCACTGCTGGACGTAGGCCTCCCCAAGGGCACGCCAAACACACACAAACAAACACAAACACTTTGCAGTACCTTAATTAAAAAGTGGTCCATAAGCAGAAATATTATAATAAGTAATTTCCAACTAAATAATCATATCTTCCAAATGTTCCCTCTACCTCTAATATTCTTTATCTTACGGGTTTTAATGTAAAGTCGACAACCGACCTGACAAACCCTGGTGAGCCGCTAATGGCTCGAATGACGATCGCGTTTGATTAGGAACCCAAAAAATAAAAATAGTAGTACAACCCGCACAGAAGATGCATCGCCATTATGGCGCCTCATACTTGATGCCAAAGTGCCAACGCGAAACTTTTACGGTTTGTATAGTGTGTAGTGATCAGCGCTCGGCGACAGTTGTGGCGGAAGATGTACAGGATTTAGCGCACCACTGCGCTTATTTTCATGAACATCATCAACGGCCCTTTACAGTCCACTGCTGGACTAATGAGCCTCCTCCACTTAAGTGGAAGGTTTTGCCATAATCTCCACGCTTGGCAGGCGGGTTGGAGATCGCAGATTAAAAGGTTACTGTATCAGAGAGTGCTGCTGCCCGTTCCCTGTTCAATGTGTAGTCCCTAAGTCGCCTCTTACGACACCCACGGGAAGAGTAGGGGTTGGTGACAAATGTATTCTATTCTGCCGTCACCACACGGCTAGCACACTGCGCTTATTTTACTTCCCTAAATATCGAACGAACCCTTCTTGCAGCGCTATTTACCGTCACAAATGCGGCCCAAACGCAGCAATGTAATTCGAATTCGGTCCGAGACGAAGGGAGTGTAATTAGGCCTTTTACTACGCTGTTGGTGAGAGAGAAAAAAAATACTGGCGCATTCAAGGTCATCACTCGTTAAGAGACCTCTAACTGTGGCCAAGCAAGCATCGATATAACAGAGTATCATACCCAATTTAATTGGTAATTGGTCGACAATACGCGCGAGGTGTGATGTAACTATCTCGTAGTTCGTTTAGCCCTCATCCATCACACAAGTTTTTTAATACTGTTATGGTTGATTGAGAAAATAAGCGACTGTTTGAATATAAAAAATAGGTACATGCGTATACTTTTCCTTATAGTACGGCCAGGGGTATGGTGGGTCCGGCGCGCGCTTCACATCACAAGTCGTTATGATGTGGCTGCGGCGGATGAGGTGATAGTGTGTTAATGTTATATTACCTTGTATAAGTTCTATAAGATTTCGTTCAATAAGAGCCCACAGACCAGTGGCGTAGCGTGCCATGGCGGGGCCCCGTATAAAAATTTGTTTGGGGGCCCTTAGGAAGGGTAAAGATTTCTCACAAAACAAAAAAAACTGTTTGCATAAAATTAAAAGAAATATTTATTCATCATAATTATCTGTCACTTTTTCCAAAATTTTTACAAACAATTCAAATTAAATATATTATTATACTCTCCTTGCCTTTTTTCGGCAAACTGATTTATTAAATCATTTATAGCTGATCACTCATTGTTTTTTACAAATCGCTACTAATACTACTAAACTAGAAGAACAATTGTTTGTATTGTATTACAATGTAATGCACTATTAAATAAAACGCGTCAATAAACACTGCTCTCCGTGGTTTATCATCGTATCGTATACATCGATTATTGTGGGATTCCCTCGTTAAAGTAAATCTATATAAAAAAATCCCGCAGCCCGCGATAACCGATGTAGGGTGATGCCAACTTTTGAACGCACGCTTTACGCAGGAAAAAAGAAATTGCTATTTTTTACTTTTGTAATTTCTGAAATAAAATAAAATATGGGAAGTTTTTATTAATTTTTGCTTACGCACGTTGGTATAATTGATACGGCAGATACGGCGGCGGTAGCTACGCCCCTGCCACAGACTCACGTAACCTGATTTGAAAACTTACTTTCACTGCAATCAATCAACTAATAGCTAAACATCAATGATATTCTAAACATCCTATAATAATAAATTAAAATAATAATGTTACGGCCCGTGAGGCAAGGAACACTACACCTCCCAGTGGGAGAGGAAAAAAAAGAAAAATAATAATTATATTATGAAGTTATAATATTATGCTTCATTCAATTATTTCTAATCTCCTGATAACCGGGCTTTTGGTTACGGACCAACACGTGTACCATTAATTTTGAATGAAAAAAAATAGAGGCAGATTTTTGTCCTGCTGTTGACTTTTTCACCAGGGTTAACTCACCTAGGTGGGCTCTATATAAATGCTTTCACAGTACGTACCCATTCGGTTAATCTTTTAACGAAGTTAAAACCCTGTATGCAGAGCGGAGTACCTTGCTCCCAAGACCAACAAGTCTTACTCAAAGCAAAAAGTATATAATACTAGTTTTCTTAACGTAAACCTTATCAAGAAACCTCTGCTATACGCTGTCCTTACTGGCCTAGCTAATAAAATGCTACAAAAGTTAAAACTGTCAAAGGCGTCAAGCAGTGGTCATCGAAGAAGCACATCTGTCAACGTGGTTATCGAAAAACAGCCGCGAAGAATTCGAGCACTTGGTAGCTATATCGATTGTAAAGTTGATATTTGAGAGTTAGGATATAAGACGGTTGTGTAAGCCGCGCGGGCCAGTCAATTGGCGGCCGCGCGTGGTTTGCCGTCGTCACTATGCTCTACAGTCATGCGCGTTTTGTATCAGTATGTGCGTTGTTGCAGTACGTTTGCGCGCGATCGTCTGCAACCCTGACTAACATGAGCTTCACCTTCGAGTACCCCGAGGCGAGGAGGGATGAAACCGTCGAAGATGATTACCATGGAGTTAAGGTGAGTTCAACTAAACTACAAACTACATCGATTTCAGGTATAAGTAGCCGAATTAGGTGATTGGTTACGCTCATCTCTTTCGTGGAGCTTTAAGTGGTTCGCAGAAAATGAACCGCTATTTGTCTATGAAAGATGGCTAGTGGTAAATAAGAATTTAGCAAATAGAAATCTCCTGTATATTATAAACCTGTCGCCTAAAACTTATTTCTCTGCAGCTGAACCTCTAACATTGTGTTAAAAATTAAAACTAGAGAATGCAAATTACTTACCTTGACCAATAATGATAATATTTTTATTAATAGAATCTATAAAGATTTTTAATTCAGAAAAAGCTTATTCCCTCTGTTGTGGTGCTGCGTTATAGATGAATATGCAACTCGCTTAGATAATTTGTTCGGAAGTATGTGTAACACACACTCCTTCGTAAGACCGATTCACCCAGTCTCCACCGGTGAAAACCGAAATGAAAGCTGTCCAGCGATGGATTACATGGAACAAACAAGTTAAAAAAAATCTTGTAGCAAAAGTTCAACTTTTTTATATTATATATTCTTTATTGCACTTAAGTGTACAAGATAATATTAAAATTAATTACAAAGGCGAGATTATCTCTATAAGAGATCTCTTCCAGTCAACCTACAAGGTGGTGGAAAATGTGAAAGACAGAGCGGCTATGTTAAGCAAATTTTTTATAAAATTACCCTTAGGCATAGCTTTTTTAAATTAATCTCCGCTGCGTAGTCACTGTGGCAACTTGATAAAAAGTATTTGTTATGCGCTTTCGAACTGTTTGTTATATTTAAATAAAGCTCCTTCCCTTTAATTCAATTGTAAACATCAATAACTCACTACCCTAATTTGCTATAGTGATACTTGAACAAAAAATTTACTGTAGGGCCAAGGGTATCATTACCAGGGGCCAGGAGGAAGGGTTTGCTTAGCAGTAGGACAGTTTATAAAAAAAACTATAAAATTTACACTGCGTTCCGAGACGCGCTGAAATCGATTAAATCACCCGTAATCGCGTTTCGAATTACTGTCAGCTGTCAAAACTCATACGTTTTTTGCTTTTCTGATCGCTGACAGCGCTGAAAGTCTGATTCGGAATGTGGCCTTACTGTTTACTTGCAATTATAGTACTCTGTGTTGCAAGTTACCCTTCAAATCGTGGAGTTTATTCTGGTTGGTTTTGTCTAATATAAATCGAGACAAATCAATCAATTATTCTTAAAGCTTTTTCATAAATGTGTTTCTTTCACGTTATAAAAGTAGAGACACAACATTCTTCTTAAGGGGCGCACTAGCGAAAAAAAATCATAACTCCGAAAAAACTAAATATATTAAAAAAGTGGACGATCACTTTAAAGTGTAGGTACTTTAATATTTTTAGAAATACCGAATTTTATAAAACCTTATACGGTGTAGTAAGAGATAGCGAAAGTGTTAAAAACGGCCGTTATTAGCACTTTCGCTATCTGTTACTACAATTAACAATAGGTAACTGAATTTATCAATTCTGAAAATACAACAAGACTAATGGAACAATTTGATCGTTCATATTTTTGATATTTTGTGTTTTCACTAAGTTATGATTTTTATCCAAGTGGCGCTAGTGTTCACATAGGGTACCCCCTTAAGTAAAAGAAGATAATCTTTTACCTAATCAGTCAAATGACGTGCTGTTGCACATCCGGCAACTATATTCTTCTTTTAAGAAAGAAAGAAACACTGTTATGCATGTACTCGTACTACTCGGAGCATAACTCAAATATGCTGTGAAAAACTCAGTTGGTGTTTATTAAACAAAGTATCAGTTCCACTTTCATTCAACATCCTCGGTTCAATTAAACTATGTTTCAAATGAATATAGTTTGCGATACTGCATGGTTGGTATATAGTACAACTTGTTATTTTGATGTATCTTTAGATCCGCTTATATTTATTTTTTCCTTAAATAGTTAACATTATATCAGTCATTGACACGTAATGGCGAAGGATAAAGATCGACCTTATTGGCATAACGTTTTAATAGGTTTGTATGTAAGCTTATTTCAAATTCTACGATGGGAAAACGTGCACGTGTTTTGTATTCCATTTTCGTCCGTTTTGATTTACAAGATATCGCAGGTTGACATCGAGGCCTAGGCCCCGTTTCACGAAGCAACAAGTTACAATTTGATATTCATTGCGTAGCCAATTCGCCTAAAATGTATGCCCTTATCGTTTTATCTTTTTGTCTACGTAATGTACATCGAATTGTACTTGTAATTTGTAACTTGTAGCTTCGTAAAACGGCCCCCTAGTGGTTGTTGTTGTAAATTGTGTATTGTAGACAAGTTGACGCAAAATGCAGTCGTATTATATTCTTACTCAGCTCTAGACTAAGCACCTTACAGGATACATAAGCAAGGGTCAACTATTTCGTATTCGTGATATAGCAGCAACTAATGTCTGGACTGGAAGTAAGATGCTATTATTTGCAGATGCAATCATCATTCTCCTGCCCCGTTCCCTTTATTTAGGGTCGGCGCAATATGTTCGGGGAGTGTGCTCAGGAGTTGCATGAACTCATTCCGCCTTCCCCCTTCTTCCATCGGACGTCCAGACGCACGGCAGGTTACCATCCTTTCTTGGTGACTATTCCTCGCTTGCGCAGCAAACGCTTCTCAACATCTTTTATAATGCGTACCGCAAAGGAGTGGAATCTCCTGCCGGCGTCTGTATTTCCGAGCACATATAATCCGACTCTCTTTAAAGCCAGAGTGAATAGGCTCCTTCTGGGTAAGCTCGCTACATCGTAGATCCCATCCCTGCTCTCGGGCTGGATCGGGGTCAAGAGCAAACCCATACAAAATAAAAAATAAAAAAATATTTTTCCATTCATCCCTGTCAGACGTCACATCACTATTCACTCCCTTCTTACACATATCATCTTTCACGCAATGCATCCATACTTTTCTGGGTCTACCCCTACCTGCTTTTCCATTCACTCTCATATCTAGCATACGTCTGGTGGTATGGGATTCCTCTCTTCGCATCACATGCCCATACCACATACCAGATGCAATCGATTCTATTATTATTAAATGACCTTGTTGACCTTTACGAAAATACCCACCTTAACTTTTTGTTCCGTTCGTTTGATTCGTCAGCAAAACGTAGACGAATGCGATAAAAACTTGTTATTCATAATTTCTATGTTATTGCCACCATACTTTACGCTCTGAAAGTTTTAAAATTTATTTTAGTTTTTTTTTACCTTACTATTAGGGTTGAGGTAATCTTTTTTATATTCTTATTCAGCACATTATAAACATAATAAATATGAATATTTTTATTTAAGAGTAAAAGATCTCCTTACGTACAAAAACAGGATTAGAGTCATAGATATAAATTGACTTGTACTAAAGTAAATGATGAAGAACAGATAGACACATTTTTTTAAATGAACTTCCTTTTTTGTATAATAAATTAAATTGTCATCGAAGTATAGAACCAAGAACCATATATTCTTAGGTAAATTACTTAATAACTTCACCGGTATTAATGTTGGTATGCATAAGCCATGAATTAGTTCTTAGTCGATTGCAGACGCATATTTTGCTATGCTTAAATTATGAACCGGATTATTATTCGGATTACCGTCTCGTGGCATAACAAGTTGTTACGTATAGGTAAACTAGGCTAGGAAATAAATAGCTAGCTGTTATAAGCATAGAGTTTTTCTCTGTAATACTGCGAATGTTAACTTTGTATCTATAGTACAAAATCTTGATTATCTCATGTAAATTGTACCTAATATGTAAAAAACATGATTAATCTGTAATTTGTTATCATTAGTCATGCGTTGGACAGCTTCATCTCCTCTAACCTGTCATAAGTACTTACAGTTACTTTAAAAAATATTTAAGAAACCGGTCAATTGCGAGTCGGACTCACACGAAGGGCTCCTTAACATTGTACAAGATTTAACAATAAACACTTGGGTTTTCGTGGTTTTTAACATTAATAATAATAACACATGTTCCGGCTAACCACCAGCAAACTGCTTCAGTTCTACCGTGATCAAAACATAGTCGGAATATCGGCGAGCTCATTAAGCTTATTTTAAACCAATATCGTGGTAATAACCCGTTAAACATGTGTGTTATTAAGATTTAACACTATGTGAATATATCAAGTTCGTGCAAAAACTAGAGTTTATTGTTAAGAGGAGTCCTACAATATTTATTTTTATTTTATTTTCTTTATTTGTTATTATAGCAGCTATCGTATTACTCACTCTTTGAAATGCTTATCTATCTATTACTGACTATTACGGTTCAAGAGATATAGCGATAGTTAAGGTCGAGCAAAAAACCCTAATAACTAAGGTAATCTTACAATAAACAAAAAAAAACTGATATTTATATAAATTAATCGTTTGCGGTGTGCGTCACTCTGGACCTTCGTCAACTCATTTGAGACCCGCAAAGAAACGATAAAGATTAATGAAGACGGCGTCACTGTGTCGGGAATCACTGGCAATAATAAAGGACAGTAACGATAATATTTTTAACAAAAACAGACACGAAGTACTTATTAATAACCTAGTCACATAATATACCATTTCGGAAAGACCAAGGCAGGGACCACTATAATAGGGGATCGGACTATGTTTCTAAATTTATTATATTTTATGAATTATTTTTAAAATATAAATTAGTAGCAGACGATTCGCGAAGAAAAAAACAGAATCGGTTGAAAAACGAATTTACAGTGCTTTTTTAAAGTTTCCATATGTTTATCTCTTTCAAAAACGATTTTTTGTATGGAGATTATATGGCGTTACTAACAAATGACGTCATAAGTGGGTATGTGCCTCTCTGTCTAATCTTGAATTTCAAACCTTTATAACTCGGTCAATTTTAAAGATAGAGCAAAAAATATTTTAGTGTTCAATACCAGAAACTAAGAAGTTGGATTTATAAAATAAAAATAAAATAGTCCGATCCCCTATTATTCTTCATTTTACCTTCAAACGTGACTTCAAGCTAGTCAAAAGTCTAATCCAAACTAGTTAACAAAAATCCCGCGTTCTACTAGGATAACTAAAACACCAATAGACCAGACTTTTCGTGTCAACCGATTTAAAATTGGCGTTTATTTACAGCACAGTACGTTCGCATGGCTACGTTTGATTACACCATAAAGGTCTGCCACGCGATGAAAGCTGCTTTTTCTCAGAAACTCCGGTCCGTAGATCTTCCCGAAACTTATAAAAGCGATGTAACGATAGTGTGGTCGGTCAGTGCTGAAGTTCGCCACGCAGTCTACTCCGCTTAATCTTTTGTAGGTTGTAACTAATGCTGTTTATCATATTATGTTTTCAGATTAAGGATCCATACCGTTGGCTGGAGGACCCAGACTCGAATGAGACAAAGCAATTCATAGAGGCAGAAAACAAAATCACCAGGCCGTATCTTGACGCGTGTCCTGTAAAGAAAGACATCAACGCTAGGCTCACGGAATTATGGAACTACACGAAGTACTCTTGCCCGTTCCGAAGAGGAAACAGATACTTCTTCTACATGAACACAGGTCTTCAGAACCAGAAGTAAGTTGATACTGTATCAATTAGGGAAAAAAGGAAAATAATATGTCGATGAAAGCGGTGAGACAATTGACTTCGGCCCTTCATCCTCCAGGTAAATACATTACTTTCCTTCCCACTATGCAGAGTTTTAATTGTCCGAATTTGGATTTATCTGTAGTTAAAGTGCGTTATTTGTGTCTTCATGGCATCCGATACCAGGATAGTTAAATTCTTCATTATCACATCATCATACGAACTGATAACCGATGGGGAAGGAAGGTTCTCGAATGACGACCGCGGGCCGGAAGGCGTAGTGTTGGACGGCCTTCCACTAGGTGGACAGACGACTTGGTGAAAGTTGCTGGGCGCTGGTGGATGAAAGTAGCGCAGGACCGTTCACGGTGGAAACCTATCGGGAGGCCTATGTTCAGCAGTGAACGTCTTCCGGCTGAGATGATGCTGATGATGATGACATCATCATAATCAGCCGCATCCACCTACAGCCACAGCTGAGTAAAGGCTTCGTCCATACCCTCCTGTTATAATTGGCGCTACAGAATAAATTGAAAACCGCCTCTCACCCAATTGTCGGCCTCATGGATCCCCTAAAAGTATCCTCTTTCTTAAAAAAAAAACATTAGAATCGTTCAACGTAGTAAAGAATGATCGTCAAGCATTCCAACGTATTGGGAACCTACTCCGTTTTGAAGTCAGTTAAAAATGTAACTAGAAGGGTTCTAAAATGTAAAATTGTTTCTCAGCGTCTTGTACGTACAAGACAGTCTCGACGGGGAGCCGCGAGTGTTCCTAGACCCCAACTTGCTGTCGGAGGACGGGACCGTCGCGCTGTCCGGCAGTCGCTTCACCGAAGACGGAAACACCTTCGCCTACGGACTCGCCTCCAGCGGCTCCGATTGGATCACTATACACTTCAAAGACGTCGCCTCTGGTAAATACCTATGAATAGCGTGTAAGTGGCAGGTTCCCGCAAACTGATACAACACAAACGTATACCAAGCTAAGATAATCGATGCACGAAAAAGGTGTTAAGGCGCTGGAATGAGCTAAATGCGCATCATATTCGGTTGCCGCTGGCAAAAAGTATACAACAGATCACGCCAGAATTAAAATATATTATTATTGAGCATATTTCCTACAAGTTTGTTGTTTCCAAAACACGATTTCGTAAACTTTTCTCGATAGAAAATGAGTCCAAACTCAGCTCTCAACGGCCATCATTCTTTAGTCGATACGACTATTATGTGAAGTGTTTTTAGTAAAAGTTATTAAAATAAATTCATAATGCATTTCTCCATTTGGCTGTTGTTTCCGATTTTTAATTAAGTAATTAGTTTTTACACAATTTCGTTTCGTTGTATTTCACAACTTGTATTCAGCGGCGCGCGCTCACACCATTATTTGCATCTCTCTTACTTGTACCGAGACCGACAGTGATCGCTGAGGCGCGCTGCTAGACAGACCTATGTCGCTCTGCGTTCTGCGCTCCGTTCGTTTATATAGACTAAAGCGGGAAACAATTTTTTGTAAATATATCGTAAAATATACAAATTTGTACATAGAAGTATTTGTTTTTACCTAAAATACTCAATACTCAAATACTTTAAATTATTTGTGTTTGCTTGTAAAGTATTATTAACTGTAAATAAATGTAAAATAATAATCTGAACTGTATAAAAATGGAAAACAAAACCAATAATAGAAGATTGATCTCAAAAAAACAGAAACAAATGATGGAAGTTATAAAGTAAATACCTACCTAATCTACTATAATTTGTTTTGCTGATTCGTTGGAGTATTTCACTAATTCAAAATAATGGTCGATCAAAAGGGTGAGCTATTTCAATCCCGCTCTTGTAATCTATACAGTCTAGTTGGGTAAGTCGTGGTACTAGAAATTCACAATATCGTGGGTTCAATCCCAGGTGTAGGTACACTTTAGTATGCTTTTTTTTTGTTTTTATTCTCATTAATTTATTTGTATTTTTTCTCCACAAACATTCCCCCCAACCCCTTTATTTTATTTTTATTAATTTTTTTTTTTATTTAAAGCTTTGGCCAAGCTGAAACAGAGACGCTTCGCTCGCTCGGTCAACTAATTGAATTTATCTCTATTTTAGGAAATAACTAACTAACTTTAAAAAAAAACAAACTAATGAACGATTCAGCAAACTATAATGACATTGTAGAAGCCCTCAGTCCGTCGGATACTGTTTTAAAAAAGTAAATCCCACCATCTGTTATTCACACTTTTAATTTTTAGTACCTATACTAGATGAAGTCCACTTTTCACATCACAGCCTATCTAATGGTAATATTTCGGGACAATTTTATTCAAACTAATGTAACTTGAGCCTGATACTCGCACATACTGCACCAAAAAAGAGACCTCATTATTTCGATTTTGATTTTCAAGACAATTTTTGCATAGAATTATGAAAGTTTTAGAGGTTTATAAATTATATACACTAAACTAAATAAAAAAGACATAATGTCCGTGTTTTTTAAAACAATTTTTATATAGACGAAAGTTTTAGAGGTGTATACATTCATAAATTTTAGATCAATTAAATAATTATATTACCGTGTAGATAAAAATATAACTTTTTAATTCAAACATTTATAGCTTTATTATTTAACTAAGTGTGGGGTATTTTGCTACTATTAGGGGTGATACTTTTCTTTAGATACTTTTAAAGGTGTACTAAATTATTGTTTTATGAATATTGCTTCTAATATTCCAATTGTAAACAATATTCGAAACACACTAATATTATAAATGTGAAAATATATTTGTATGTTTGTTCCGCCTTCACGCTTAAAGCATTCAACAGATTTGGATGAAATTTAGAATGTAGATAGTTTGTAACCGATTTAGTTGAAACTTGATTTGAGACAGAATTTTGAAAAGAAAACAACAACACAATGTTAAAATTGACAAAAAACCAAGATGGCGACCAACTTTTTTGTTTATAGACCGATGTCGGTGAAACTTGGTTTGACGTACTAATTTGGCATAAAAACAACAACGCAATGTTAAAAATTACCAAAATTCAAGATGGCGGCCAACTTTTTCTTGATGGACTGATTTCAAATTTGGTTGGACATACTGTTTTGGCATAAAAAGAACAAAGCAGTGTTGGCAAAAAGTTAATCCGATTATGTAACGATTAATTGCTTAATCAGGATTAACGACTAATGATTAATTATAACTTTCAATCGTTAATCAGATAAACCAACCAAGTTTCACCGAAATCGGTCTTTAAACAAAAAAGTTGGCCGCCATCTTGTTTTTGTTATAAATTTAACATTGCGTTGATATTGCCAAAAAATGACTGCCCTGCCAACTTTCTTGATTGTGGACCGATTTTGATGAAATTTGGTTTGAGACAGTATTTTGACAAGAAAACAAAAACGCAATGTTAAAAATGACAAAAATCAAGATGGCGGCCAACTTTTTGTTTATAAACCGATTTCGGTGAAACTTGGTTTGACAGACTAATTTGGCATAAAAACAACAACGCAATGTTAAAAATTACCAAAATTCAAGATGGCGGCCAACTTTTTCTTAATGCTGTGATTTCAAATTTGGTTGGACATACTGTTTTGTCATAAAAAGAACAAAGCAGTGTTGGCAAAAAGTTAATCCGATTATGTAACGATTAATTGCTTAATCAGGATTAACGACTAATGATTAATTATAACTTTCAATCGTTAATCAGATTAACCAACCAAGTTTCACCGAAATTGGCCTTTAAACAAAAAACTTGGCCGCCATCTTGTTTTTGTTATAAATTTAACATTGCGTTGATGTGTGTATGCCAAAAGAGTATGTTAAACCCAGTTTAAAAAAAAACGATCTACAAACAAAAAAGTTAGCCGATGATGATGGCATCTTGATTTTTTTACATTATTAATATAACGTTGTTGTTTTATTGTTAAAATACTGTCTCAAACCAAGTTTCACCAAAATCGGTCTATCAACAAAAAAGTTCACCGCTATCTTAGATTTTTGTAATTTATTACATTGCGTTGTTGTTTTCTTGTCTAAATACTGACTCAAACCAAGTTTTACCGAAATCGTTCCATAAACAAGAAAGTTGGCAGCCATCTTGATTTTTTGTAAATTTAAACATTGCTTTGTTGTTTTTATGCCAAAACAGTATGTCAAACCAAGTTTCACCGAAATCGGTCTATAAGAAAAAAAGTTGGCTGCCATCTTGGTTTTTTTACTATTTTAACATTAAGTTGTTGTTTTCATGCCAAAACAGTATGTCAAACTAAGTTTCACCAAAATCGGTCTATAAAGAAAAAGTTGGCGGCCATCTTGGGTTTTTGACAAATTTAACATTGCATTATTGTTGTTTCTATGCCAAAACACGAAGTTTAAACGAAATCGGTCCATAAATAAAAAAGTTGGCTGCCATCTTGATTTTTGTCATTATTAACATAACGTTGTTTTCTTGTCAAATACTGTCTCAAATCAAGTTTCACCGAAATGGGTCCACAAACAAGAAAGTTGGCAGCCATCTTTAATTTTTGATTATTCTTATAAGGATCTATTCTAATCCTTGAGGAAATATTTGACAAGCCACAATTTTTTGTTAACATCTCGTTAAAACCAAATAATCATTCATTATCTTTTTCAAATGTGCAAGTGAGATGGCTAGCACAGTCGACAAAAACCGACATCCTTGTAATATTATATTTTATATTGATAATCATCTCAAAATACCACATTTTATTCGAAAAACCTTATTGGCAACATTGCCGGCAAATTAGAGCTCCTGGGAATACGTTGAATACGTAAATTGTGGTTTACCTCCTAAAATTTTCGATTTTTAATATAAATTTTATTTATTTTATTTTATTTGGAAGTTAACAGCAAAAATTTTTACAATTTAAACAAAAAAAATTACAACACTAAATGCCAATAACAAACTTCCACATATGTGCCGAAAATAGTTGGACTCCTAACAGCACTGCAATTAAAAAATAATAATATAAATAACTAAGTAGTATCAATACGACACAGATAAACCTCTAAAACTTTCATAAGTCTATGAAAAAAAAGTCTGGAATCAAACCCGAAATTATGAGGTCTCCCTTTTGGTGAAGTATGTGCGATTATTTGTTTTAAAATATATGTAGATTATAAATAAATAATAATGATACGTATTCTGCTTTAATTTTTCAATATTTTGTTCAAAAAGAGAAGATAAATATTTGTATGACTTTTAGCGCCATCTTTCGATTTGGTGATTCATTATCTCGACAAATTGTTCTGTTGACGCACTTGAGGTCTTATTAGTTCCTACACAATTTCACCGTACATGTATGGCGGGACGTTATCGAAAGAGTTTGCGATCATAGCTAAAAATCCAAACGCTCAAGGTCATTGGCTATAGCCAGCGCCTTAAGGCAAGAGAAATCGGAATTCTATTATTTTCTCTTGTTTACGCAACCGGCCGCTTCAAGGTGAATGCGCGCCCGTACATTGTCGCTTTTTTCATTCTGGCTATCTTATTTGCAAAAGAATAGTTCTGTTTACAGAATACGTAATTTTGTATTGAATTAATGTAGTAAAACCGAAAAACAAATGTCATGGCCATCATTTTGTGGAGGCCTGTTACTTACACTCTGTCTGTACAATATTATTCTGTAATACGTCAAGCCGTCAAGTAGGATCGAAACAAACTTTTCGAACTTAAAAAAAACTAAAATAGGGAGTCACCGGAATAGGTTTCCGCGGGAACAAGTCTCCGGAGCTTACTTTTTTAATTATTAACTTATGCATGCTTCATTTTATTTTCTAAAGGCGCTCGCTCCAAATAATAACTTTTTTCCTTGCTTTAGGTAATGATTACCCTGAGGTCTTAGAAAAAGTGAAGTTCGCGTCCATGTCATGGACGAAAGATAACAAAGGATTATTCTATTCTGTAAGTTTATCAAATTATTTTTATTTCTTTTTTTTCAAGGGCAATCATACAGCCTAATAGATCCCAATGGTTGTTGGTTACCTATATACTTATCTATTTCATCAATTTAAATTAGTCTTTGAAAAAATCAACTCTATCATTTCATATATTTTTTTACAACATTGAAATCATTTAACATAGTTGCAGTGTTAATAAGTGAATCACTTCTAAATGTTAACTGCTCAGGACAAGTTGTAAAGTCTAAATGGATATGGCGTCGCGTGTTTACTATTGTTGTACTCATAAAATGTATTTATTGATTGTTATTCGCGACTGCTTTGTTCGAGAGACAGATAATAATTTATGGATTGATGTGAATATTATTATCGCTGAGCAAGAAAACAGAGCAACTATGTTTATTTGTTTACAAATATATGACCTTATTCGACGTTTTTACGGTGAAGAAAAACATCGTTATGAAACCTGCACACTCCTGCGGAAAAATTCGAAGGTTGTGTGTGCAGTCAACCAACACGCACTGGGCTAGCGTGGTTGACTAAGACCTAATCGCACTAATTTAGAGTAGGCTCGAGCCCCTCGGTGGGGACATATATTGAGCTATTGATAAATTACCCCCTACATTTATCTTTTTGACGGTCAATGAAGTAGTAATGCTGCATCGTCAGAGTTATGGCGTGACGTAGTGGTTTGTTCTTTTTTATTTAAGTGATAGAAGGACGAACTTAAATTAAGAATTAGAGCGTAACTAGCCTCTTTGTGCAACGGCCCTTACCCCTACTGATCATAACCTGGCTCTACCGTGTAATAAAGATGTATTTATATCTAACGAGGCCGCTCGAGCTAGACTGAAAAAACAATGGCGACCTCACTAATTTGTTAATAAAATCCAATGTTTTATAGAGATTATGATAAATCGTTAATCGCGCTACGATCCGTATTATTTTTATGTATTCCGAGCGCAATACAGCCGAGAACGAGAGCTGGGTGGACGAGGCGATTTATCGTAATTTCTATCAGAACAGGAGGTACATTAGATCTCATTAAAAAATTCAACAAGCAAAGCAATTGCCACAAGTTTTTTCATTCTATCTAGATAAACACATTGTAATAAAGGGTTGTGTCGGTGACTTTGCAGCGCTACCCGGACCAGACGGGCAAGACGGACGGCTCGGAGACGGAGGTGAACCGCGACCAGAAGCTGTGCTACCACAAGCTGGACACGCCGCAGTCCGCCGACCAGATCGTCGTGGAGTTCCCTGAAGAACCGCTCTGGAGGATGTGAGTACCACCCTAACGTCTCGAACGACGTGATAGTCCCCTTCCTCATCCTGTGGGTAGTAAGGTCGACAAACGACCTCGCAAACTCTGGACAGTGTTAGCCGCCAAAGGCCACTGGTGTCGATTCGACATACGCCCAACTAAACTAAAATTAGTCCCATTGTCACTTTCTATCATTTTTAATTGAAAAGGGACCTAAGATCATCGGTTTTGTTTTTGTCTTTGACTTCACGACTAACTGTCAAATTTAGTTTTGTTTTAGTGCCTACCTAACACCATGACGAATAAAAAGCCACTAAAATTGACAGTTAGTCGTGAAGTCAAAGACAAAATTAAAACCGATGATCTTCGGTCCCTTTTCAATTAAAAATTATAGAAAGTGACAGGACTCATTTTAGTTTAGTTTAGTTGGGCGTATGCCGAATCGACACCACTGTCATGATAGTTACTGTCCTGCAACGGTTTATTAGCGCGAAAGTGGTGGGGAATGTACGCCTCGCAGCTCCTGTGAACAGCATTCACGGAATGATTGAGAAAGATACTAACACATTGAATTGTTTATAACTCTATGTGCGACTTGTAAACGTTCTTTGATCACCACAATCAGACAATTCGATTGTTATCACGACTGTCTCATACGTTACCGTAATTTGACGTGACTAGCATTCAAATTAATAAATTAGCATTGAACATATAAACTTTAATTTCCGATATAATTCATTTTAAATACAATGTTGACAAATTGTCAATAAAACATGCATAACAAACAATACTTTATACAAATCAGCTTACATTACTATTTAAAAAAGTAGATAATTTATATTTGCGTACGATAATGTAGCTATAAGCATCTATAGGTAAGATTAAGTCTAGCTTTAGAATATAGGCAACGCTTCTTTTTTTTTTTTCAATTATTTATGTTGTTTATTTCTATTTGTTACTTACTAATGCATTGTTTCGTATCAACAGTGATATCAATTCTAACGTCCGTGATCCTGACAGAAAGGCGTAGGTTTAATTCAATTATATTCGTAGTGTTGGTACGACATAATGTTGGTAGAAGTAGTTTAGGTACATTTGAGTCAGAACGTAACTTCATGTATGTGGGTATTATTTATTTTTGTTTTGTTATTATTTTTATTAATCATCTATATAAGTCCATTGTTAGTCATAGCCTCCATCCAATCCGATGAACGAAATGATTCCGGTTTAGAATCAAGGTAGTTTTATTAGGCCCAATGAAACACCACGAAGAGTCAACATGTGGTTTAAGTGTGTTGTATTTGCAGCGGCGCGGAAGTGACAGATTGCGGGCGCTACCTCATCGTGTCGCCGGTTCGGGACTGCCGCGACAACTTGCTGTTCTTCGCAGACCTCACGCATAACGCAGACTTCAGCGTCAAGCTCAAACTCACGCAGATCGTGTTTAAGTTCGAGGCAGACTATGAGGTAAGACAACCTGCTGTTCTAAGCAGACCTCACGCGTAACGCAGACTTAGCGCCAAGCTCAAACTCACGCAGATCGTGTTTAAGTTCGAGGCAGACTATGAGGTAAGACAACCTGCTGTTCTAAGCAGACCTCACGCGTAACGCAGACTTAGCGCCAAGCTCAAACTCACGCAGATCGTGTTTAAGTTCGAGGCAGACTATGAGGTAAGACAACCTGCTGTTCTAAGCAGACCTCACGCGTAACGCAGACTTAGCGCCAAGCTCAAACTCACGCAGATCGTGTTTAAGTTCGAGGCAGACTATGAGGTAAGACAACCTGCTGTTCTAAGCAGACCTCACGCGTAACGCAGACTTAGCGCCAAGCTCGAACTCACGCAGATCGTGTTTAAGTTCGAGGCAGACTATGAGGTAAGACAACCTGCTGTTCTAAGCAGACCTCACGCGTAACGCAGACTTAGCGCCAAGCTCAAACTCACGCAGATCGTGTTTAAGTTCGAGGCAGACTATGAGGTAAGACAACCTGCTGTTCTAAGCAGACCTCACGCGTAACGCAGACTTAGCGCCAAGCTCGAACTCACGCAGATCGTGTTTAAGTTCGAGGCAGACTATGAGGTAAGACAACCTGCTGTTCTAAGCAGACCTCACGCGTAACGCAGACTTAGCGCCAAGCTCAAACTCACGCAGATCGTGTTTAAGTTCGAGGCAGACTATGAGGTAAGACAACCTGCTGTTCTAAGCAGACCTCACGCGTAACGCAGACTTAGCGCCAAGCTCAAACTCACGCAGATCGTGTTTAAGTTCGAGGCAGACTATGAGGTAAGACAACCTGCTGTTCTAAGCAGACCTCACGCGTAACGCAGACTTAGCGCCAAGCTCGAACTCACGCAGATCGTGTTCAAGTTCGAGGCAGACTATGAGGTAAGACAACCTGCTGTTCTAAGCAGACCTCACGCGTAACGCAGACTTAGCGCCAAGCTCAAACTCACGCAGATCGTGTTTAAGTTCGAGGCAGACTATGAGGTAAGACAACCTGCTGTTCTAAGCAGACCTCACGCGTAACGCAGACTTAGCGCCAAGCTCGAACTCACGCAGATCGTGTTTAAGTTCGAGGCAGACTATGAGGTAAGACAACCTGCTGTTCTAAGCAGACCTCACGCGTAACGCAGACTTAGCGCCAAGCTCAAACTCACGCAGATCGTGTTTAAGTTCGAGGCAGACTATGAGGTAAGACAACCTGCTGTTCTAAGCAGACCTCACGCGTAACGCAGACTTAGCGCCAAGCTCAAACTCACGCAGATCGTGTTTAAGTTCGAGGCAGACTATGAGGTAAGACAACCTGCTGTTCTAAGCAGACCTCACGCGTAACGCAGACTTAGCGCCAAGCTCGAACTCACGCAGATCGTGTTCAAGTTCGAGGCAGACTATGAGGTACTACGGTTTGTTAGCCGTATGTCTAATACTGCTAATAATGCTGTAGGTCTAATAATGCTGGTGCTGGCTGGATGAGGAAAGCGGGTGATCGTGCGCTTTGGCGAGGCCTACGTCCAGCAGTGGACTGCAATAGGCTGATTGATGATTGGTCTAATACGCATCAATTGCTATTTCCAATACGTATTTTATTAAACCTGAAACTTACTGTTTTATTGAGTTGGTGTTGCGTTACTACAGTTTAATTTTTCATTCCGACTATTACGCTATGGTGCGATAAGTACTGCTTTTTAAAAGAAATAGGCGGTTTGGTTAATTTATAAAAAATCATCCTCTTCTATGTAATCATGTCATAATCAATACTTTGTCTGTTTCAGTACATTACAAACGAGGGTTCCGTGTGCATATTCCGCACGAATAAAGACGCGCCCAACTACCGCCTCATTCAAATAGACCTGAAGAACCCCAAACCAGAGAACTGGAAAACGCTTATACCGGTAAGCTTTATACTCACTTTTCTATGGGGATAATGATTTTTCTGTATTTTCTTCACTTTCTGCGGTACCAAGACGTCGTTGGGACGTTTAAACAAATAAAAATTATGAAGAGAAAAATGTATTCTCCGTTATGAATAATAATAATTTAATAAACAAAATAAACTATATTGTATAAAATAGTATATTTTCGTTTGCAGGAACATGAAACAGACGTATTGGACTGGGCGAGTGCTGTCGACAACGATAAAGTTGTACTACATTACATCAGAGATGTCAAGGTACATACATACATAACTTTTCATACGAGTATCAAATCAACCTCTTTGAATATGATAGGAACTTTCCTCTTAAAAGCCTAAGGAATATTATTTTTTTCTAAGGAATATTAAACGAATGATGTTTAATACCGAAAAATGTACAAAAATATTAAACAATCGGCGATAAATATGTTCGAATTTTGTGTCTATAGTATACTAAAAGTTGAACTAAAAAGGTAAATAGTAACGTTTCCGTCCCGAAAGGTTATTTGAAAGTAATTCGACCTTGGAGTACTGCTCCAGTATTTGGAATCCTCATTACAAGGTTCATGTTGATAGGATTGAGGGTATTCAGAGGCGTTTTTTGTTTTTCCTATCTGTTCACGCAAAAAATCTGTCGTCTTTAAAATCATATAGGGCCAGGTTGAGTCACTTTAAAATCCCTCCACTTGAGGACCGTCGCTGGATTCTCGACCAGGTTTTCCTCTACAAGATACTTAGTGGTGATTTGGATTGCCCTTGTTTGCTCGCGCAGATAGGCCTAAATGTTCCTAGACAAAATGCTAGACTAATTAATTATAAACCATTCCATGTGAAGAGCTCTAGAACCAATTTGGGACAGAACAGCTTGCTGCCTAGAATATGTCGCGAACATAACGAGCTTTTCCACTCCACATCCATTGACATTTTTAATTTATCGCTCTATAAATTTAAGAATTCACTGTTTACCTTTAAATTAGAGTCTTAAACACACTCAGCTATCTTTCTCTAAATTATTGTTACTAGATCTGTTTACGCCATCTATTAAAAGAAATAACTACTAAAATTGCAAATCAATCTAATTGGACAATAGATAACTAAGATGGATGCACAGCTATTTCCTTCTCCCTCGCACTAATGTGCTTCCTATATCTATGTTCACTGTCCTACTTACCTGCGACCTCGCCGATCGGTGGGTCAGTTCGCCAAATGCTTCCGGTGTGAAAGTACTCAAAAATCTGTAACAAAATAAATAGAGCCCCCCTGATCTAAAACTTGTGAAGTGCACCAATATTGGATCTGGCCATCAAGAGGCGAAGAC
The DNA here is from genome assembly GCA_951230895.1 of Carpatolechia fugitivella. Classification (NCBI taxonomy): domain Eukaryota; kingdom Metazoa; phylum Arthropoda; class Insecta; order Lepidoptera; family Gelechiidae; genus Carpatolechia; species Carpatolechia fugitivella. The sequence continues at coordinate 5,820,476 of OX579646.1, forward strand.
CTAGGCGCCTAGGAGAAGAAATTCACTGGAAAATAGGTATTGGAATACCTAAAGGTGAGCCCTCCATTTCCCATCCTGTCTGCTGGCTGCGTCTTTTATATTTCTTAAAAATAAACAATTAAATCGTGAGAAAATCCTATTTAAACCAGCTCAAATTTTCCATTTTGGTCCAATCGATCGCGGATAGGTAGATTACTCGTGATTTAAATTGTTGTCGTTGTGGTTGCGCGCCGCGTGCTTCGCCATTTTAAATATGTCGGAAGTTCACTTGCAACAATTGCAAAATAAAGTAAATGCTTTCTATGGCCGTGCCCAACAAATATATAATCTAATAGCGGATATCGGGAATGATCCAATTAAAATTGATAATTTTCTCGCTGATGCATTTACAATCGATACAATTCGCAATGATTTTATTAATGCAATCGAGGCGAGAAATAGTTTTCAATTGGAGCTTCAGGAACCGACTGCGCCTAATTATAATGCAATAATCTCATTTGATCAGCTTCACACTAAAATTAAATTCAAAGTCCATCAACTTACTACGCAAATAAATCACGATAGAAGTCGAGCGGAAAGTCCTAAAAGGGAGAAGAACAATCTTCATAAATTACCTAAATTAGAACTTTGTACGTTTGATGGAAACAGGGAATTATGGCCTATTTTTTACGAGACATTCAAGTCAATAATTCACGAAAATACCGAGCTAACCGATGGCGAGAAAATTCAATATTTGATAGGTAAATTAAAGGGCAATGCCCTCAGTACTTGTCAGGGCATTTTACCTTCTGCCGAAAACTATAGTGTTATTTGGAAAACACTTGTAAATAAATATAACGATAAGCGAGTATTGGCCGCTACGTACGTGGACAGATTGTTCAGTTTGCCACAGGTGAAAGAGAGCTCGCCTGCGAGCATTGAAGAATTCATTGATAAATTTTCATCCATTTATTCTGGTTTGAAACAGTTACAAATCGATAATTTGAGTGATTTCTTGTTTATTTACATTGCATGTAAAAAGTTGGGCGTGGATTTAGTCAAGGATTTTGAGTTAAAATTCAATGACGCAAATGTTTATCCGACGTGTAATGATTTCATTCAATTCGTGCGCGGTCACTCTCATGTCTTGCAGCGAGCCTTCAATGCATCTAATGTAAACAATACGAAAGCGGGCAGTACTCAGGCGCGTAAAAATATTTCCTCGCATTTGGCTGGGCCTTCGCGTTCTAATAATATTACAAATAACAATGTGAAATCGTTTGTTAATGTTCAGGCTCAAAATAAATGTTTGTCTTGTGGGAAGAGTGAACATTTGTTATTGTCTCAATGTAATAAATTTCTATCAATGACGCCACATGATCGATTTAAACTGATTAAGCATCTGCGTTTATGCGTCAATTGCTTGAGCGATAAGCATACAATAGTAAATTGTACAAGTTCTGAACGTTGCAGCGAATGTAATCGCAGTCATAACAGTTTGCTTCATTTCCATTCGAACACGGTTAATAATGACAATTCAAATTCGACAAATACGGATAAGAAAACCGGGTCAAATTCTTCGAATGCAGGACGTTCATGCGTTAAACAGCCAAATCCCGGCACTGAATCCGGATCTGGCGCTGGCGCTGGCGCCGGAGCGAGCGCTGCGGTATCGCTATGTGCGATCGGTGATTGTGCCAATAGTGACGTCTCGCTCTCTCATGCTGATCGGTCCGCGTCAAACTTATCGTCCGTCCTGCTTGGTACTGCTCAGTGTAATGCAGTCGATTCAGCAGGTAATATTCATGTGTTACGCGTGTTAGTAGATAGCGCTTCTCAAAAGGATTTAATTACGAATGAATGTTGCAAACGTTTAAATTTAAAATTGCACGAAACAGAAAGTAAATACGTGTCGGGAGTAGGTGACATTTCAAACCCTATAGAAGGTGTAACTTGTCTTACTATTCGTTCTCGCTTCGATGATTTGGTACGGTTCACTATTCAGCCTGTGGTCGTAAATCGTATCACCAACGAATTACCTACCGCGAAGATTGACACGTCGCGACTGGATTATTTAAATAATATTCCTCTTGCGGATTGTAGTTATTCTACGCCCGCGAATGTTGACCTAATTTTAGGTTCGGATTTATTTGCACGTATATTGTGCTCTGATTCCATTTCACGCGCTGCTGGTGAACCTGTTGCGATTAAAACCTTATTAGGTTATATAATAGTCGGTCAGGCGCCGGTTATGAATCCCGCGTGTAATAATACGCAAACGTATTGTACGTTTAACGACTCGTTCGAAAATTGCATGAATCGGTTTTTTGAGTTGGAAGAGGTACCAAATTTACCTAATAAATTTACACCTGATGAACAAAAATGCGAAGATTATTATTGCGACACTACACGTCGGGATTCGAATGGTCGTTACATTGTTTCGTTGCCGTTCAAAGAGGATACCTCCGAGTTAGGCGACTCAATGCAATCAGCTGAGAGTAGGTACTTGTCATTGGAACGCAAATTGTTATCAAACCCTTCGGTGAAGGAGCAATACGATGACGTGTTCAAGGAATACCTACAGAAAAATTATATTCGACCCGTCGGCAATATTTCGGATGTTTCGTCTGATTCACAGTACATAATACCACATCACGCGGTCGTGCGTAATGACAAAAATACTACCAAGTTACGTGTAGTTCTCGATGCAAGTAGTTCGACTACTTCCGGTAAGTCGTTAAATGACATATTATTCACCGGCCCGAACTTGCAAAATGATTTGTTCCAAATTTTATTAAAGTTTCGTTTGCGTTATGTGGCTATAAGTGCTGATATACGTCAAATGTATTTGCGCATTCTAGTGAATGAAAACGACACTAGATTTCAAAGATTATTATATCGTTTTGAACCCAACGAGCCCATCCAAGTGTTCGAGATGATGCGTGTACCCTTCGGTTTATGTTGTAGTCCCTACCTCGCCATTCGTACAGTGCGGCAACTTGCCGCGGATGAACGTGAACGCTTCCCTACCGCCGCTTCCATTGCGGAGGAAGATATTTATATGGACGATTTGGTGACGTCATGCGGGTCAGTGGCCGACGGTGTTGAGCTCTCAAATCAGCTGATCGCCATGTGTGCGGCTGGAGGCTTTGAGCTAGTGAAATTTTCTAGCAATTCACCTGAATTAACGGCTAACATTCCTGCGTCACATCGCGTTACCGAGTCCGTTGAGTTCACACCTGAAAGTCATTTAAAAATATTAGGACTTCATTGGTTACCGGATGAGGATGTCTTTACATTCAGGGTGAATGCACAGCAACGTGAATGTACTAAGCGGAACATTTTGTCGAAAATTGCTCGTTTGTGGGACTTGTTGGGATTTGTTGCCCCAGTTACTCTGCTGGCCAAATTAATAATCAAATCACTATGGAAGGAAAATCTTGGATGGGATGAAATTCCACCTCAACATTTGGTGTCCTTGTGGTTGAAGTTTGAGGCAGAATTGCCAATGCTCCAAACTATTCAAATACCACGACACATTGGTGTCGATAACGAGTATGTTATTTCCATCCTGGGATTCGCGGATGCCTCCGAGAGTGCTTACGGTGGTGTTGTTTACATTCATGTTTATTTCCCTGCCACGGAAAATTCCATAATGAATTTAATTTGCGCCAAGTCTAAAGTGGCCCCTTCGAAAACCGTTATTACGCTCGCAAGAATGGAGCTTTGCGCCAATCTCATACTGGCTAGATTAATGCGTTTGGTCATAAATACCTACTCTGCGCGATGCCAAATATCTAACTATTACGCTTTCACAGATAGTACTGTGGCGCTGTCGTGGATCCACTCGTCCCCTTCCAGGTGGCAAACTTTTGTGGCAAATAGGGTTGCCAAAATACAAAGTTATTTGGACCCATCTCATTTTTACCACATTCCTGGAAAGGACAATCCCGCCGACTGTTTATCGAGGGGATTAATGCCATCTGAATTATGCAATCATGTCCTTTGGTACAATGGGCCTAGATTTGCTCAGCTCCCTTTTTCTGAGTGGCCCGTTCATTGCTTTCAATATGAAAGTCTGAACGAAATGCCTGAAATAAAGGTCAATGTCCTGACTACCACATCGCCATCGCCACCTGTGGTACCTGTATTTTATGGGCTTTCCTCTCGTATCTCATCTTGGTCTAAACTACTGAGAATAGTAGTTTATGTGCTTCGATTTGGTCGAAAATTACCAAAACAATTCGAAGTTTCACATTTAGAATCGGCTGAGGAGGCAGTTATAAAAGATCTGCAAAGAGTTCATTTTGCTGAAGAGATTAAACAGGCACAATCAGGAGGCAAGCTGCCACGTGCCCTTTTAAAGCTAAATGCTTTCATAAAGGATGGCGCATTGCGTGTCGGTGGTAGGCTCAATAACGCAGATTTAGACTACAATAGTCGACATCCGTTAATTTTACCTCAAAGGGATCATATTGTCGATTTAATTATCGATTATTACCACCAAAAATATATCCACACAGGACCACAATTGTTAATGTCGCTCCTACGACAGAAATTTTGGATATTGGCGGCGCGTAATATAGTGCGAAAACGCGTTCAACAGTGCAACGTTTGCTTCAAAGCAAGTCCTAGGAACCAATTTCCTATTATGGCTAGCTTACCGGCTTGTAGGGTTCAGGAAGCTAAAGCTTTCTGCCACACTGGAGTGGACTACGCGGGGCCGTTGCCCATAATACCACATCGTCATCGAGGTGTGCGCAGTCTGAAGGCGTACATTTGCTTGTTCATTTGCCTTGTAACTAAAGCAGTCCATATTGAACTGGCTTCAGACTTGAGCACTGATGCCTTCTTAAATGCATTAAAACGGTTTATTGCGCGTCGTGGCCCGGTTGCGATTTTATATTCAGATTGTGGGACTAATTTTGTGGGCGCTAAATCCTACTTGGATAATATGTATCAATTACTCGAATCCGAACAATACAAGGACCGGTTTGCTAACGAACTACGCGAAAATCGCATCGAATGGAAGTTCAATCCTGCGTCTGCACCCCATTTTGGTGGGATTTGGGAAAGCAACGTTAAGTGTGTTAAATCCCATCTCCTAAGAATCGTTGGAAATCAGCTGTTAACGTTCGAGGAAATGACAACAGTTCTTAGTCAAATCGAGGCAATATTGAACTCGCGTCCTTTATCGGTGCTGAGTAACGACCCTGCTGAACCGTTAGCGCTGACTCCAGCGCATTTTCTTGTTATGACACCATTAAAATCACTTCCTTCGGAAAACCTTACTAATAATAAACATGTCACTCTTCTCCAACGGAAGCGTATGGTTGATAGTTTGGTTCAGTCTTTTTGGAAAAGGTGGAAGGTCGAATACCTAAATACCTTACAAGTCCGTAACAAATGGCTAACCTCTCACGATGCGATCCAGACTGGAACTATTGTCCTTCTACAATCTGGCGATAGCTCCACTTTGAATTGGCCGATGGGTGTTATTGAGCATACCTACCCGGGTAAAGATGGCGTAGTCCGCGTTGTAGATGTTCGTACTAAATCGGGCCTATATCGCAGGCCAGTCGTTAAGGTTTTTCCTCTCCCTAATCAATAATAATAACATACAGTCCACTTTTACAACCACAACAAATTAGTTACAAATAAATGATAACATAAATTATTAATAATTAATTTTTCGTCTAGTTAAATACCTACTTTGTTAAATGCTCGCTATCATTGTGTTAATAGTTTAATTCAAATACGGCAAGATTTTCATAATAGATTTTGTTGCTCAAAATAAATCAATGTTAATATGTCGCCGCGACAATAAGGTAATAATAAGATTAGCTATAATAACTTCGGATAAATAACTTTGAAAGGACTATGTCCTGTCAACCCCGGGGGCATGTTTACGCCATCTATTAAAAGAAATAACTACTAAAATTGCAAATCAATCTAATTGGACAATAGATAACTAAGATGGATGCACAGCTATTTCCTTCTCCCTCGCACTAATGTGCTTCCTATATCTATGTTCACTGTCCTACTTACCTGCGACCTCGCCGATCGGTGGGTCAGTTCGCCAAATGCTTCCGGTGTGAAAGTACTCAAAAATCTGTAACAAAATAAATAGAGCCCCCCTGATCTAAAACTTGTGAAGTGCACCAATATTGGATCTGGCCATCAAGAGGCGAAGACCTAGGCGCCTAGGAGAAGAAATTCACTGGAAAATAGGTATTGGAATACCTAAAGGTGAGCCCTCCATTTCCCATCCTGTCTGCTGGCTGCGTCTTTTATATTTCTTAAAAATAAACAATTAAATCGTGAGAAAATCCTATTTAAACCAGCTCAAATTTTCCAAGATCTCACCCGAGAAAGTTAATTTGTTATAGAATAAACAAGCTGTGTTTGCCTGTAATTGGGTCTACATCTCGAAAATTTTTAGAGCACGCATATGTATACTATTCAGAATGTGCACCTGTTGGCAAACCTATTAAATAAATAAATAAATAAATAAATAAATTGCTATCTATTGGTCCTTGAAAGAACTTGTGAAGGGTAACCTCCCTACCCTGAAGCGAAAACTCATAGGCATGTGCATTCTTCCCATCCTTACCTACGGAGCTCAAACTTGGTCTTTGACCAACAACCAGAAGTCCAAACTTAAGGTTTGCCAGCGGAACATGGAACGCAGCATACTTGGAGTCAAATTGACAGACCGATTACGAAACACTACGCTGCGTTCCCAAACGCAGATCGCAGATGTGGCTCAGAAGGCCGCCTACTTTAAATGGGATTGGGCCGGTCACGTTTCCCGAATGCCATCCGATCTTTAGGCAAAGATCACCACCGACTGGGTCCTCGAGAACACCAGAAAACGTCGAGGTCGCCCACGGAGGAGATGGTGTGACGAATTAGACGCCCTTAACACTAAATGGCAAGACATGGCCCAAAACAGAGATGAATGGAAGAAGGGGAGAGAGGCCTTTGCCCTGCAGTGAGACACAACAGGCTAAATCTAAATGCCATCTAAAATAGTGTGTAATAAAAATATCAACCAAGGTAATTCTAGCGCCTGAGGGATTCACAAGAGCAAAGCAATGTTTGCTGTTACTTATAAATTAACATTTGTCGATATCTTGTGTTTCGTACTACTTACGCCTGTACGTTTAAAAAGTTTGACGGAACAAACTGAGAACCAATTGTTGGTTCATGAAAATTTCAGTGATTTCGCGCAGTTTGAACATTGCACCTCAGGATGAACGGTCACTCTTAAATGTTTAAATTCTTCTAAAATATGATGGAACCAATTGTCTAGTGATAGGAACTAGACGGAAATAATAGGGAACCAACTCTTGGACACCATTATAACGTTAAATACGCCGAGTGACCGGCCATTCTGACGCACACCTAAAATTCCTACTTTGACTCTTAAATTTATTTAGTTTTTTTTTCGACGATCAATATTTTCCTTGTGTTCAATGAAGTGCATGTGTCATCTTCCCATCGCCCGTGGTTCCCAGAGCGCGCTGCAGATGCACAGCGCGGTGACGGGCGAGAAGCTGTCGTCGTTCCCGCTGGCGATGGGCTCGGTGGTGGGGTTCGCGGGCAAGAAGCAGTACTCGGAGATCTTCTACCACTTCCAGTCCTTCCTCACGCCCGGCGTCATCTACCACGTCGACTTAACTAAGAAGCCTTACGAACCCACGGTAATTATGCACACCATTCATTCCTCAGCTCATATACGTCCCCACTGAAGGGCTCGAGTTTACCCTAAATTAGGTCCCACGCTGGCCCAGTGCGCTGGTTGATCGACTTCACACACAACCTTTAAATTTCAGCGCAGGAGTGCTTGTTTCCTCACGATATTTTCTTTCACCGTAAAAGCGTCACATTGGTATGCGACAATAACAGACCTGTCAAGTAAGTTTGTTATTAAATCCAAACTATCTAATACAGTATTGATCTTTTGACAAATGGTCAATCAATTACATACAATAAGTAAAAACACGCTCTTATCCAGAAGGATGAGCAGGGCTTGTAGTTCGCTCAACAAATAATTCTGACATCAGGGTTTGTAATGTCTATCATTGACCTTACATCTCACACAATATGATATGAATTCAATAATTTACTTACGGCATTTAAATAACATTTTTCAGGTATTTAGAGAAGTGAAAGTGAAAGGCTTCGACCCTACGCAATATGAGGCTAAGCAAGTGTTCTACAAGAGCAAAGACGGCACCAAGGTTCCTATGTTTATCGTATCTAAAAAGGTAAGATTATACTACTACAATACAATACAAATATTTTTATTATTCTTCTCTCACATAGACAAAAATTAAAAGAATATTAATCTAAGACGTACAGTTAAATATGATGAGAGACTGGCATCTGTACTAGGATATCCTGTATGACAGATTGCCAGCCTCTCCAACACCGTTGCCAGCAACTCCAATACTGCTTCTGTATTTCTTTTTACTTTATTTGTCTCCCTGCGCTCACACCCACGTTATTGATGGTTTTTTTCCTGTCTAAGGGTAGCACTCCCGCTCTCATTCTCACTCTAGTAAATGACGGTTCTGAGTGAAAGGGAAGGATATATGAAAGTGCAATTTGGTGCAACCAAATGTGGTTCAACTCTTAAACTAACAGCGCCGTCAAAGAACGCGAAGGGATACCTCCCTTATCTTATCGTTCCGAGCGATGACAGTTTTTGCGATCTTGTTACACAGTAAATTTCTTCATCAATTTCATCTTTTTAAATTTAAAACAATTAACCGTGAAAGCGTAACAGTCAGAGACAGAGTAACTTAGTGTTCATCAGAATGAATCATCGTATTCTAGGACTTACCAATGAACGGAAACAACCCAGCACTGATATACGGCTACGGTGGTTTCAACATCAACGTGCAGCCGCAGTTCAGCGTGACGCGACTTGTGTTCATGCAACACTTCAGCGGCGTCATGGCCATCCCCAACATCCGCGGCGGCGGGTGAGGCACATACAGACACATACAGGCACATACAGGCGCATACAGTTCAGCGTGACGCGACTTGTGTTCATGCAACACTTCAGCGGCGTCATGGCCATCCCCAACATCCGCGGCGGCGGGTGAGGCACATACAGACACATACAGGCGCATACAGTTCAGCGTGACGCGACTTGTGTTCATGCAACACTTCAGCGGCGTCATGGCCATCCCCAACATCCGCGGCGGCGGGTGAGGCACATACAGACACATACAGGCACATACAGGCGCATACAGTTCAGCGTGACGCGACTTGTGTTCATGCAACACTTCAGCGGCGTCATGGCCATCCCCAACATCCGCGGCGGCGGGTGAGGCACATACAGACACATACAGGCACATACAGGCGCATACAGTTCAGCGTGACGCGACTTGTGTTCATGCAACACTTCAGCGGCGTCATGGCCATCCCCAACATCCGCGGCGGCGGGTGAGGCACATACAGACACATACAGGCACATACAGTTCAGCGTGACGCGACTTGTGTTCATGCAACACTTCAGCGGCGTCATGGCCATCCCCAACATCCGCGGCGGCGGGTGAGGCACATACAGACACATACAGGCGCATACAGTTCAGCGTGACGCGACTTGTGTTCATGCAACACTTCAGCGGCGTCATGGCCATCCCCAACATCCGCGGCGGCGGGTGAGGCACATACAGACACATACAGGCGCATACAGTTCAGCGTGACGCGACTTGTGTTCATGCAACACTTCAGCGGCGTCATGGCCATCCCCAACATCCGCGGCGGCGGGTGAGGCACATACAGACACATACAGGCGCATACAGTTCAGCGTGACGCGACTTGTGTTCATGCAACACTTCAGCGGCGTCTTGAACATCCCCAACATCCGCGGCGGCTGAAGTGTTGAATCGTGTTCATGCAATGTGATGGTTGGCGCCATCTATATAATATGAACAAAACATTCTGAATCAAATATAAATTTTCACACGTACAGTATAGACATATCTCGATGTAGCAAACTCGACAGCCGGCATATAGGTGGCAAACATAAAACATTTTAAACTATCAGTTTCTTTCAAAGACTTCTTGAATAAATATGTCATCATTGGGAGTTTCCTGTACGAATCCTTTCGCCCTTGCAACATCCTAGTCCGTACTCGCCTAAAGACACCTTTAACTCGTCTGGATACTTGAAGATCGAAGCCTGTCTGCGTGAGGCCCGGTTTCCACCAAAGCGGAGAGGAGAGGAGATGAGATGTGTTTGAATAACCAATCAGATTTCTTTATTGAAGCTAGGCGGAGAGGAGATGTATAACGAAATCTGATTAGTTATTCAAACACATCTCCTCTCCGCTTTGGTGGAAACCGTGTCTAAACCAAACCACATTAATAAAAATATACAAAGATTTATAAATAGTGACATAATGATTAAATTTATTTCTCCAGCGAATACGGCGAGCGATGGCACAACGCGGGTCGTCTGCTCAACAAGCAAAACGTATTCAACGACTTCCAAGCCGCCGCCGAGTATTTAATCAAGGAGGCTTACACGAAGCCTTCACTCATCACGATCCAGGGCGGCTCCAACGGCGGGCTGTTGGTAGCGGCGTGCATCAACCAGCGGCCGGACTTGTACGGCGCCGCCGTCGTGCAGGTCGGGTGAGTGGACTAACTCATGTCATAAGTAGAGTATTTGATCAAGGAGGCGCGGAGCACTGATGGGCGCGTTGGCAGTAAACTCCAAGGGCGACATTCAAAAGCTAAAATTGTTCTTAGAAATGTCAAATGTATTTAAACTGTTCTTAGCCGAGTCCAAGTCGATGACGGGAAACTTAGACCTTACAATAAATGTCATTTTGATTTTAAATGTACTTAGTCTGTTTTTGAAGTTTTATTGCCAAGCTCGATAACGAGCTTGCGTTTGCTAAGAGTGCTTGATCAAGGAGGCGGTATACATGTCGTGGCCTAATCGTTGATTTGGGCCGACAGATTGCCATGGGCGTACCCTCGGGGGGGGGGGGGGCAGGCCACCACCACCGCCCAGACTTGAAGATGAAGTTTTGCCAAAACCCTCGCAGGTCATTCTTGAAATAAGAAAGGAAAGATCGCTCTAGTCCTCAGTAGTTCGGTTGATTTGTCCTGCCGAACAACCGAGACTAATTTTGTCTCATTAATACGGCTATGACGTCAAACCGAACTGTTTTCACTGAACTTATTTTTTTTTTTTTTTTTTTAAGTAGCCTCTTGTGTGTCCCACTGCTGGGCAAAGGCCTCCCCTCGCTCTCGCCATTCCTCCCGATCTTGGGTCTCTCGATGCCAGCCCTTCAGAAATCCGTCCAAGTCATCTCGCCATCGTCTTCGTGGTCGACCTCGACGGCGGCGACCATCCTCCGGCACCCATTCTGTGGCTATCCTAGCCCACCTATCCGGGTGCATGCGGTAGACATGCCCAGCCCAGTCCCATTTCAGTTTCGCGGACTTCTTTCCAACGTCTTGTATGCCTGTTTTGGAGCGTAGTACTGTGTTCCGAATACGGTCTACTCTTTTCACTCCCAGTATACTACGCTCCATGGCGCGTTGGCAAACCTTGAGTTTGGACTTTTGTGCTTCCGTCAGAGACCATGTTTGTGCTCCGTAGGTAAGGACCGGCAAGATACATATGTCGACAAGTTTCCGTTTTAGCGACAGAGGAAGGTTTCCCTTCATTTGCTCCTTCATGGACCAGTAGCTCTTCCAGGCATTTTGAACGCGTCTATCGATTTCTTTGTCCTGTCTGTTATCGAAGGATGCTATCTGGCCCAAGTAGGTGTATTCGTCGACATATTGTATTACTTGCCCGTCTACCTCGATCCTACGTTTTATGCTGTTGCACATAAGTTGGGTCTTTGACATGTTCATTTTCAGTCCAACCTCAAGGCTTGCCACGCTTATTTCCTGTAGCATGGTTTCGAGTTCCGCGGCCGAAGTGGAGAACAGGACTATGTCATCCGCAAAACGGAGGTTGGTCAAACGTTTGTTGCCGATGTTAATACCCTTACACAACCACGAAGGCGAGAGACCCTTAAAAATCTCTTCTAAAGCAGAGGTAAAAAGTTTCGGTGAAAGCGGGTCGCCCTGTTTGACACCCCGGCGTATTTCAAACAGTGCTCCTGAAGTCTGCATTTGGATACTTGCTGTACTAGTTCTGTAAATAGTCTTTAGAAGGTTTATGTAAGTGTTATCTATATTTTGTTGCTCTAGTGCGGCAAATATTGAAGGATGTTTAACACTGTCAAAGGCTTTGGCGTAATCTATAAAGGCTAGGTAGAGAGGCTTGTTGAATTCGTTGAATTTTTCTATAATTTGGTTTAATGTTTGGAGGTGGTCAGTTGTGGCAAAACTTGGACGGAAACCGGCTTGTTCCGGAGGCTGGTGGGAGTCAAGGATACCTACAATGCGCTTCTCTATGATTATTATAAAGATTTTGTAGATATGGGAGATTAAGCTAATTGGCCGGTAATTTCCAATTTCATTCTTGTCTCCTTTTTTGTGAAGGAGTATGATGAGAGAATGACACATACTTTCTGGAAATTTACCGGTCTGTAGAATGTTGTTATATAATTTAGTAAGATGGGGAAGTAAAACTGGTTCTCCTATTTTAAGTGCTTCTGTAGTGATCCCGTCTTCACCAGGAGACTTGTTGTATTTCATAGTGCGTAATGCCATATGAACCTCTAGCTCTGTTACGGGTTGGATGGAATCACTACATTTGTATTCTATGGGGCTATCGAGATTGGTGTTGTGTGGGTCCGAATACAAATCTTTGTAGAATTTGGTACAAATGTCCAAAATTTGATCCCTGTTTCTACGTATAATATTGTTCTCGTCTTTCATAGACGTTATCCAAGTTCTACCCTTAGAAATACCTTGTTTGGCTACTCGAAGTGATGTATGTTTTTCGAGTGCTATTCTTATCAGCTGAGTATTATAGTCCCGTATATCTTTCCGAATATTGCGTTTTACAATTTTATCAAATATTCTGTACTCTAATATGTTGCCTTTCATACTTTCTCTTTTGTCAATCAGTATCCTTGTTTCCTCTCGCAGTTTATTGGTATTTCTTTTCTCTGTCTTAATTTTCTTGCTTGCGTTCTTTATACTTGTGATTATGTGTCTGTATGCAGTGTTTGAATCTGTAACGTTATCCAAATCTAAGCCACTAAAACTATTTTGTAATTCCAAATTGAATTTGTTAGCATTATTTATTAAGGTAATTTTATCAATGTTTTTAACTTTATTACAAAACAGGTTCTTGCGATGGATTTTAAAATTAAATGAGATCTTTGTTCTTAGTGGTCGATGGTCGGAGTAAAATTTTAGGGTGTTAATTACGCCAATGTCCTTAACAATATTGCCATGCGATGTAAGTATAAAGTCAATTTCGTTTTTTACACTATTATTGGGTGAGGCCCAAGTCCAACGGCGTTGGGGTTTCTTGTAGAAAAAACTGTTTCCAATCTTGAAATTCTGTCCGAACGCAAATTGTATCAATCGGGCTCCACGTTCATTGCGGGTGCCAAGACCATAGGGACCAACAATTTGTTCATTATCAAGGTCGTGTCTTTCACCAACTTTAGCGTTGAAATCTCCGAGGATAAAAGTCCAGGTGCCTCGGTTTTCATCACACGCTTTATTAAGAAGATCGTAGAAATCTTCGACCTCATCATCGCAGTGAGTTGACGTTGGTGCATACGCTTGAATTAGAGTTAGAATTTTCTTATTATTAATTTTAAATTTTAAAGCTGCTACTCTATCTGAATATCCGACAAATTCTAAAATGTTATCCTTCCACTTCTTTGCTACAAGAAATCCCACCCCATTAGATCCACTGGTTTCTCCTTTGTAATATAAAATACTGTTCTCTCTTTCTATAGTTTCTTCTCCTTCCCTTCTCACCTCTGAAAGACCCATAACATCCCACTTTATTTCTTTTAAAGCATTCTCCAGCTCCGTTAATCTTTCTTCTGTCATTAATGTACGAACATTATATGTAAAAATATTGAGAAAATCGAAATCCTTTTTGTCGTTAGCCATAGCGGTTAGTGGGTTCCACCCGGAGATTCTTAGCACCCCTGGTCTCAGTGCTGTTCGGATCACCGCTATGTCCGTCCGAACTTATTTAGAAGGGAAAAAAGCTCAAGGATAGCGAACGCGTAACAACGTTTTTGAGTAATGCGTTTGTTTGATATACAGAAAAAAATGTTATGTCATCTTGTTTGTTTCTTTAAAATGCGGCTCGTAAAGAATACCGCTGAAGCTCTTAAAAAAAAATAAGAGGGGCCTTCTAGGGCAGCGTGCTTCTCCTTCGACCTTATCATCAGTTTCCATCAACTGCGATAGTGGTCAAACACAAGCCTATTTATTGTAAAAAAAAACATCGCCGCTGATGCTACGCTGTAGTTGCCCTTACTGACATAGTCATTTGACCTGTGACGTTGCAGAGTGCTGGACATGCTGCGGTTCCAGAAGTTCACGATCGGGCACGCGTGGGTGTCGGACTACGGCAGCTCCGACGACGAGAAACAGTTCCAGAACCTGCTCAAGTACTCGCCGCTGCACAACATACACACGCCGCTTGAAAGTGAGTCCAACAAACATATAATAGAACAAGAATAGAAGAACTATTTTTTTTTATAAACCAATATTCAAAAAGTATTCCGATCAGAGCTTTCAGCCCTCCTTCTGGTTTCGGATCCCGATTTCTTCCTCCTCCCATGACATCATTCCGTGTTTGCAAGATAAATCGATGTAAATAAGCCAAGGCTTTAACGGTTCTAGTATTGACTCCAGGATTTGTGAGATAAGTCAGGAAGGCCTCTAGCAGCATTGTAAAAACCTTTGTTGTGATACACCTTTGATATTTAGGTATCAGTCAGTGTTAATAGTACGCAGACCCGCGCGCGGCTAAGCGCTTACAGCCAACCTACCAACTTATCTATGAAATAAACGGCGGATCTAATAGAAATACGAAATTGTATTTCAACAAATCATAACTCTTCTGAAAGTTTACATGTCCGTAGTAATGGTCGTAGTTCCAATTTTGGTCTTGACATAGATTCTGTGGTAGGTCTGTAACTACGCAAACCTTTAGATTAAGCTTATTTCTTCCATCCGCCCACAGAGCAGCCGGAGTACCCAGCCACCCTCGTGTTAACCGCGGACCACGACGACCGCGTGGTGCCGCTGCACTCGCTCAAGTTCATCGCCGCGCTGCAGCACGCCGTGCGGGGCTCCGCGCAGGCGCGCCCCCTGCTGGCGCGCGTCGACACCAAAGCGGGCCACGGCAGCGGCAAGCCCACCGCCAAGATCGTGAGGACCATATTATAATATAACTGGCGAACGCTAAAGGTTCCCGTTTGCAAAATATCGAAAGTCGTCGATCTAACCTTTTTCTGTCTTCCTAGTAATAAAGACATAACGTAAAAGAGATACTCATTGAAATGGACATTCTAAGAAAGGGACATTCTGTTACATTCTTTCCCTGAACGAACAAATTAAAGTTAGCCACTATTTAGCTAGTATTTGCCGCACTATGCCTTGCCAAGAAATTATAGTCAGTGCCACTCAGGCTGATGTAAGGATTATAACGATACCCCATGCTTCCAAATCTGTTCAGGCGTTTAGAATATGGTGGAATATAGAAACTCACATACATGAACCCTAAACACATTACACTCCTTTTTTGGCAGACGTCGTGTAAAAATTAGTCGTTTGTTTCCAGATTGACGAGCACACAGACATCCTCTGCTTCATGACGCAAGCGCTAGGGCTCAAGTTCGTCAAGTGAGGACGCGCAAGCGCAGCGCTATAGCTAGCATTACGATACGCTGTGCACTGTTCAGCCAGCAACTAGTTTCAATTACAATATCATCATAATCGCATACCCAATGCAACAACGTCAGAAGTGCATTGAAATCTTTAATCGTTCGTAACAAATTGATACCTTGAATGTATCTGTTTGATGCAAAAAATGGTTTATAGTTACTTATGACGTTGTTGCACCGGTTATTATTATAGCAAATGTTCCGAGTGCTTTTCACACACGACTTCTCACGCGTAGTTGACAACGTAATTTATCTGCAGCGTGTATATCCAGTCGCGTCATCGTCGTCCCGTTTGTAGTGATGAACGTTTGAGTAACGTTGGTACAAACGCGCCGCTAACGTTATATCAGTTATTGCAACGTTACTTAAGGGCCCCGGAGACGGTCAAACGGTTCGACTCAAACCTTACGTGTTTGAGGTCGGTTTGAACGGTTTGTCAAACGGCTCTGCGCAGTCTGATTCTGTACGCTGTCGTAATTACACTTCTGACGTGTCAAACACAACAAAATTTATTTACTAATAATTACAAAAGACGTCGTTATCATTACAGGATTGCTCCCAATACGATGACGCCAAATATGAAATTGCATCAAACATGCTTCAAACACGTAAATGTTTGACAAACCGTTCAAACCACCTTTGTAAACGATCAAAATGGTTTAAGTCAAACCAAACTTTACGTGTTTGAATCAAACCGTTTGACCGTCTCCGGGGCCCTTTACGCTTGATCGCTATGAACGAGACGTTTTAAAGCTAAATAAAGAATCCGTTTTCGCACTACATGTATTTTATGTACACAATGAATTCGCAGCGTTGTTGTTGACGTATGTCGACGATGCGTGAAACTGTCGTAGTGTTAAATGCTGAAGCCCTAATTTTAAGTTGAACTGCGAATACAAGATTTTATTGTTGCTGGCTGTTACTATACGTGAGATTTGAATAGTATTATTGCATGTACATAGAAGGTTCGCGCGCAGTCCGACGATTACCTCGGGTCAACAGACTGGTGATATTGTTACGCATCGCTACTTATTTTTTATTGAATAAACTTTTGTTTTTATTTTTAAATTTTTTTTAGTTTTATTTATCGGATTTACTGTGTGTCTATATCTACCGGACGATCATCTCCTTTCCAAGATTTAATAGTGTAGTTGGCTAATCTATATTGTACATAATATAGAACACGGAACTAGTTCCGTTACTGTTTTTGAAAAAATAAGCCAGCGGCGTGCTAGGACATGTTTTGCTAATAATTTTTTTTTTATATTTTACTTTAAAACTATAATCATCAGTTAGATATGTTGTTTTTTATTTACTTTTACTTTGCAAACTACTATTATTACTATAACTATTTTTTACTTTTACTTTACAAACTTCGTCGAAGCACTTCGGCCGAGAGTGTAGTGGGCGCTTTGCATTTTTCCTTCCGGACCATGTTTTTCTCAGACAGTTTCCGATCTACCCCGCCAGGTTCCGGATTCGCATCCGCACGATTTGAGGCTGGCTCGTCTTGCGAAGGCGCAATCTAAGTTTTCTTTCTAGATCACTCTCAACCCCGATCGACAGAACCTCGTCATTGTTACACTTTATTAGAAATAAGTAAAGCATGCATCTCTGAAAACTGTTTAGACAGTTTCCAAAAGGAATATTCAAAGTCTATTTATCGGTTTTGTCCTGGAACGACGATCTAGGATCCGGGGATGGATTACGATCCCCAAATCGGTGGTCCGGGGCAGAGATTCAAAATCGCATTCTGGTAAAAATTTCATGCTTCAGAGATAAAACACAAAAAATATTTTTTTCAAATATCTTGCTATCAGCTCAGAAACAGAGTTATAACGGGTTCTTATTCGTAGGTTATAAACGTGAAACAAAACCGTTATGATCAAATAACTTGGGCCCTCAATTCTGACGCCTGTATAAAGTGGCATAGCCAAATCTTAGAATGTACTATCCCTGGGATAATAATTTTTATTTGATAAATTAAGAAATTCCCAAATCCTAAGAATGCTATATTACAGATTTATGGCGGTTTAGCTTGGGCCCAATTCATGACAAAGATCATGATTGGTGATCTGTACTGAGGAATCTGCAAAACATGAATTTATCTAAATAAATAATATCAATACGACTTAGGTATATTTCAATTCAATATCTCGGTAAATTAGTTAAAAAGAAATAACGACACAAGTAAATTGTTAAAAAGTGAATGAAATTCGAATTTTCCCAAAACATCTGATCTGAGGGCCCAATATTTTCGGCAGTATTGACTAGGCTAGCCAGCTACATAACATAACCGCACATTAGTTAATATATTTTAACCAATTCTTAAGCAACATAGTGTCTATTCTTCTAAATGCCATACTTTAAGAGAAAATTTATTTAAAAAATTTTATAGGGTAAAATTCTGTAGGGTAGATATGATTTTGTTACTTTTTTGAGAATGTACCCTCATAGGCGCAGTTGTGGATTGAACTGATAAGTTAAGGAAGCGATAAGTTAAGATACTACTGGCCGATATATCTAAGTCGTATTGACATTATTTCTTTAGATAAATTCATGTTTTGCAGATTCCTCAGTACAGATATTCATGAATTGAGGGCCCAAGCTAAACCGCCATAAATACGTAACATCGCGTTCTTAGGATTTGGAAATTTCTTAATTTAAGAAAATCTTAACTAAACTGTCAAATAAAAAATATTATCCCAGGGATAGAGTACTTTCTAAGATTTTTTTTTCGTTGTTTTGATTGATTTTAATTCCTTTTTTATTTGGCTTTATGCAGGCGTCAGAATTGAGGGCCCAAGTTATTATATCATAACGGTTTTGTTTCACGTTTAAGAATCTTTGGTTTAAGAAAATGCCTGTATCTCGTTTCGCAATAATTTGAAAAATGGGCTCTCAATCCAGATGCACACTCTGGTGAATTCAGGCTTCTGTCGAATGCCCAATACCGAATCTGTCATATTATGGAATCTGTCCAATACCAAACAAGGGTTCGAAAGAGTTGTTAGTTTATTTTTCGATCCTGTTTTGATTATAGTTTAATTTTTGTATACTTTCAGACGAACTATGAAAAAAAAGTCAAATATTTTATGCATGTTCCCTAATAAGGGACAGAGAGCTTGATGTTTGCTTGGCTCTAAAACCCAGATGTTTATGGTAGTCCTATTTCTTAATTCGCATGTCAACTTAACTTTAGGGATTAGTGTCTGCGTTGAGTTAGCAGCCTCACCATCGATTTTGATGGTTTTAACCATGTCAAAAAATTGTTAGGAATAGGTTTAAATTTGTTTATAAGTCTCAGAAAAAGTTTGATTGTATTTCAGAAGATATTTGAGTATCTTACTGAGGCTTCTAGATCGACGTCAACCTAGCAGCCTCACCAAGATAGACTGGCTCTATCATTATGATTTATATGTCAAAAAATTGTTAGTAAATGGTTTATCTCGTATACAAAGTTTCAACGAAATCGGTTCAGTAGGAGCCGAGATATTACACCCCCTTGGTGAGGCTTCCAGCTTGACGCTTGAAGTGAAGACGATTCCCGTCAAACGGAGGTATGTCCAAGCAAAGTAAATATACCAAAAAATTGTTAGGAATAGGTTTATCTTATTTCAGCAAAAAAACTTTCAATTCGTTGAGACGTTTACTCAGAAAATGATTCTAAACTTCTACATACATTCGGTTTTTGGTACAGTCAAGAACAAAAATAGTAAATTAATCGTATTCAGAACTAAGCTTAGTGGCTAGATGGATGTATAAAAAATGCTGTACCAGTGTTGCCAACTTTATTTTTTTGGGAATCGTACCACATCATCGAAAAAAACGTATTTTTTAAGAAATCTAGAAAACTAATAGTACGCGGTGAAATAAAAAAAGAACACAGGAATGTTTCAATATAATGTCTTCCCAACCAAAAAAAGCATATATGCAAGTTTGGAGACCATGCTACTAACCATTGAGGAGTTCCCTTGTGAGTAGACAGTCTTGGCAGCAGCATCAGTCTATGATAAACAATTTGTCTAGTTATTCAAGTTATGCATATAATGCAAAGTTTCTTGTCCGTGCTATTAACTGTCCAGGAGTTCTCTCGTGAGGAGACAATACTGGCTGCAGCATCAGTTCATGATTGAGATCATGTCTAGCTTGACAAGTAAAGCGTTTTTGCAAAATTTCACGACCATGCTCTTAGCCGTTGAAGAGTTCCCTCGTGAGAAGGCAATATTAGCTGCGGAATTAGCTTATGACGAAGGTTATGTAAGCAATCCAATAGGTAGCAGCGTCTAAGTAAATTATCATGTCTATGCGATAAACCGGTAAAGAGTTCCTAGTGATAGGTTATTATTATCACTTTTGTGTATCTATATCGTCATCAGAATTGAACAAATTTTGACTCATAATGATTTTTTTTTAGCTGCTACCGGCTTTCATAGCGATTTGTTAGGTTTCATCGTATCACTTAATCGTAAAGTTATACTTGTCAAAGGCTAAACCACCAACTTCAACCCTATTTCTAATCTCAGAAAGTTTTAAATTGATTGACGGTCGGAAAATTAATTAGTATGTAGAAGTTTAGAATCATTTTCTGAGTAAACGTCTCAACGAATTGAAAGTTTTTTTGCTGGAATAAGATAAACCTATGTATTCCTAACAATTTTTTGGTATATTTACTTTGCTTGGACATACCTCCGTTTGACGGGAATCGTCTTCACGTCAAGCGTCAAGCTGGAAGCCTCACCAAAGGGGTGTAATATCTCGGCTCCTACTGAACCGATTTCGTTGAAACTTTGTATACGAGATAAACCATTTACTAACAATTTTTTGACATATAAATCATAATGATAGAGCCAGTCTATCTTGGTGAGGCTGCTAGGTTGACGTCGATCTAGAAGCCTCAGTAAGATACTCAAATATCTTCTGAAATACAATCAAACTTTTTCTGAGACTTATAAACAAATTTAAACCTATTCCTAACAATTTTTTGACATGGTTAAAACCATCAAAATCGATGGTGAAGCTGCTAACTCAACGCAGATGGATTAGTAGCAATTTTTTTAGAGTTTCGAATAGGACGATTTGCGATAAATGGTTTAAATGACAAGATTGCGAATGGAACGTACTCTTGGGGGCATTGAGTAAGACTAAAATGTGAGTAAGACTAAAATGACTAGAACACAAGGATAATATTTAACTTTTATTATTGTATCCTTACATAAGTTACTAACAGCACGAAGTTCATTGGGACTTGCTCCATCCACGTTACAATAAAAAATATTTGTTACTTACAACAAAATAAATAAAACGCTCCTTAATGCCCGTTCGGCATATTTTTCTGCTTCCAATAGCTATTCAATTTCTTTGTGTTTAGTTACTTGTGCAACTTTCAACATCAAGAAATTATTTCATTGGCCTCGATTTAAATGTTTTTAACGAATACAAAATTAAATAAGACATCTCGTCAGTGGTTTGGATAAACCTACATAAAGATAAATAGTTTACGAGAAGTTGCGATAACGTTTTACATATTGTAAAAGTGATCGACTTTGCAATAAGCAAGCACCACGCCGCAACCCGCCAACAACCTTCCTTCGGATACTAGAGGCGCATTTAAGATATCCGATGTTCCATTCGTTCCCTTTTAATGATATTTGAGACTACATTGGCCTCGATTCGGGATGTCATGCTCTTAATTTTAATTTTAAAATCCAGCTATCCTTTTCGTTTTTATGACCAATGAAAGAGAGGTGATGAACGAATGATATTAATTTGAACGACTGATAACTTAAAAAGGGCATAGCTGTCAGTTAAGAGATGCTCCCTAAAATTGTGCAATCGACACGGCCATAGGGTTCAAATTCGATGTTTGACAGCTCTAATATTAGGATGGCCATCTCCTGTCCCTTTTGAATCTTTAAAAGGTAAAAAGGACGGACTAACTTATTAAGGATTAGAGCGTGACGTCCCGAATCGAGGCCATTAACGGATTAAAAACGGTTCTTTATGTGTAATATGTTGTATCGACAAAAAGGGTTACCCAAGGTTGAGGTTGTTCCTACTATTCCTACCAGTAAATATAGTGTGAATTTTATTATCATTACTCCTATTTTCTTCACAGTTTAATTTACCAGTACTTTGAACTAGTAGGAATAATGACAAGAAAATTTACACTATACCTACTGGTAGGATCTCATGGTAGGAATAGTGGGAACGACGCGTCTCGTTACTTCAGTGACGATGCACTTCACATTCACGGCGGCGGCGCGGGGCACGGTAAAAGATTCTTCACAAGAATCATACCGCACTACGCAACAACTTTCTTTACGACACGGTAAATAAACAAGCCATCAAACCGATTTTGTCTTGCACGACAGTGTTCTGAAAGATATACATAATACTGACATTGTACCTAAAAACATCGCCCGCCGCTGAAGTTACGTTACGCCTGGTGCAGTCGACCTTAACTCTTTATAATCCGGTAACCCTTTTTTAGGGCTTGTCAATAAACACATTGCACATCAAGAACCGGTTTTTAATGTGCAGCTATGTAAACCCTAGGCCATTAAACGGGCTATCAGTCCAGCCAGCTGACATGATAAAACCCTAAGTTACGACTAGAGGAAAAACAGTTATTTATGCACGGGTTGCCGCGTAGTTCACAAAACCTATGATGGAAGGTCTTGTAAGGTTTCCTTACAAACGAGAAAAACTTCATTATAAAGGACCCATTACAATGAAATGTACAATCAACACGGTACAAACCATACAACTGATCGGCATACGGGTCCCAATAGGGTCTGATACATTGTTGTACTAAGCTTAAAAGTAAAACTATATTAATACCGACCAATTGTATCCACACACTTAGAATAACACCTAGAAAGATCATGTTATAAACGAGATTAGACAAACGCTATACTAGTAGATAAAAAGAGTACATGCAATAGATACGATAATAATAATTTAGGCGCATCAGCATACAATAAGCAACCTTCTTAGCCTAAGTCAATAAGATATAAATTGCTAGTCGAATTTGCTTATTTCGATTTCGGATTTGAAGTCTAAAATTACACATTTCATAGCTTAGGGTCGTGTTTGTAATCGCTCACTCTTTAGAGTGGTTTAAAATCGAGGCCACACTTGCGCTTACGCCGCGTCCCGCGAGGCGCCGCTGGAATACTGGGACTGAGCCCTCGTTTAACGAAACTTACTAGTTACGCGATGTCCTTAATAATGTAAAGACGAGATATTCTAAAATTGAAGGTCATCCTGTCATTCAATATTCATCCTATTACATTGTGTACAGCTTAGCAAAAAAGAGTTTGGCGCGGGTGACAGGTGGAACTAAATATTTAGTTTGCTGCATGTTTGCATTCATGCTGGGTTGCTTTTTATTATCCTATTTGTATGCCATGTTGATTGTTATTCGTTAATTTTTATAAATTAAGTTATTTTTCCTTTCCTATTTGACTACGAGGTGGCCATAAGTGCGATAGAAGCGCCCTGATTTTTTCCAAACTCTTTTTTGCCAAGCTGTACAAAGCTGCTCGGTCGAAAATAAGACACAGTTTAATTTACTGGACAATCCCCAATTACCAGTGGTATGATTTGTTCGTACAAGCAAGTTTCGCTTACAAGTCCGAGCAATATTAACGTGATTCAGGCGTCTGACGCTCCGCGTGGCCGCACGCCGCGTGTAGCGCGTCATCTCTGATGCAAACCGATATTCACAACTATTATTCAAGTATTCATAAGCACTGCATCTGTATTCATAAGTATAAGAAAGTATAAGAAAATGTCGTATATTTTTTTTAAATGGCTTTATACGACAGTATATACTGTAAAGATATGTACGAGTAATTTGAATTTTTGCTTTGGGCAGCTATGTACGGAACATTTTCATCTTTAATTGCACGACTCGACTTTCCAGAGCCCCTATAAATAAGAAAATGGACAAACTTCTTATGTCCTTTAAACTTCAAAAAAAAGATTCTCTAGGTTTTTAATCTTTTAAAAAGATAGAGCCAAGGCCTATAGTGAATCAACTCGGCCTGTGTTGGTTTGCTTTGCTCCACGCGGCGTGCGGCCCCCGACTCTTCCCGGCAGTATACACGAGCCGACTTTAATTAATTAATTAATTTTAAAAATCTACTGTCTTCGCCGTCGGCTTGACTAGTGCGAGCGCCGCGCGGGCAGCGGGGTTAGTAAGCTAGTCTTAGACTAAACGAGACACCATGGCCGCATGATGTAACTTTTAGGGCTCGTCAGGACCGCAGC